>OY101449.1:71027336-71189382 GCA_956483635.1 Panzeria rudis
CATCCCGCAACAACCTCAACACACTGAAGTAAAATATCGCGGTGTTCATACAACTCCATTCTAAAACCAATATGGTCATACGGAATCCAGTTATGGGGCACTTCCTCGGCATCAAATGTAGAAAAAATTCAAAGGCAACAAAATAAAATACTCCGTACGATTACAGCAGCCCCATGGTATGTCAGAAACAAGCGAATTCATAAAGACCTAGATGTGGTGCCGGTTAAGACAGTGTTTTCTAAACACGTGACAAGCTACATAAAAAGACTTGAGTTGCACCCAAATCCCCTAGCCCGAAACATCATTAACTTTAGAGGCCACACTCGGCTGAGAAGGAGGGACACTCTTACTCTCAGCCGAACACGAGAGACGTAAACAAACAAACAACCAACCGCTGAAACAAATATTTTTGTCTGGCACTGGCTGGACTTAAAAATTAAAATTTTAAAATTAAGATTTGATTACTTATTGTTAGTTCAATTTTATTGAAGATACAATAAATAAATACATATAACCGAAAAAAAAAACAAAAAAAGTTTGAACAGTTATGTCGCAATTTATTTGCAAATAAATGTTTCTGCGGTCCACACGTGAACATATTATGTTGGAAATAGAATTTGACAGCTGAGAGCATGTCAATTATTTCCAAGCTTATTGCTCGTGGAGACCCCCAGTTATGCCAGCCATACACTACAACAGTGAATTTTTTAAGTTTATGTCCAATACCACAATACGTGTTCTATAGCTCAGAACATAAGCATATACATGAACATATTTGTGCTGTTATTCTGCCGACGTTATTTCTTATGTTCGGAAATAAATATTTCGCGTGGAGACGTGCAGTTAGCCATGAAGTTGGTATGAACATCATGTCGAGCATAGCATATGGCGAATGTAGACCGCTCATGTCCATGTTTCGTCCATGCTCTGACATCGATGCCCGAACATATGGCTGAGCATCAATGTTCGCCATGTTCAATAGAAAGAAAAGAGACAGAAGAAAATTGGTAAATATTGATAAGTTGATGAATTTTTTTGCAGTTGCTCTGCCGGCGTCATGTTCATGTCATGTTTAAGTCGATGGCTCGTGAAGACGTGTGGTAAAAATAACGAATACCATTATGCTGTCAAGTTTCTTTACTGGGGGTCTACATTAGCCATATCGGACATCGCATATGACTAACACCCCGACCAAATTCGATTGCCGACACAAGATGTTGGCGTGTGGACCGTATGAATATGTGTTCAAATACATATTCAGCAACAAATGTTAAAATACATTGCTGAGCAACAATCTTTTAACACAAGCTGTCAAATTCAATTGCCATTTGTTTTTTTTTTTTGTGAAAAGTGAAAAAAATTAACAATAAAGCTAATTTTAAAGAGGACATCGCTGGAAAATGTAAAAAATTATTATTTATATAATTATAAATTACATACATAAAAGAATACAGTGTAAACAACGCACAACCTTCTTCAGCAAAATTGTCAATTTAATGTTTTAAGTGTTGTACGTGTTCGCTACCAAGAAATACAAGCAAGAACATTGGCAATGGACGTTGCGGTTCTGCTGGCGTTATTGCATGTATCTAGACACGAAATGTTGCTCGTGTGGTCGCAGAGTAATGTGGACCGCTTATGTCCATGTTTCGTAATTGCTCTGACATCGATGCCCGAACATATGGCTGAGCATCAATGTTCGCCGTGAGATTCGCCGTCATATGGGAAATTTATAATATTTTATGATGCTGCCATATTTTTGCCACATTAAATAAGAAGAACTAAATACGACTGAAAAACGGAAGTTGTATTTAAATACAATATAAATTTATATAAAATTAACAAAATAAATATTTAATTACTAAGTCAAAAACTGGCGGTAATAGGCTGAAGGCCGCTTAATTTGAAGTATACACGTAACATAATTCTCTCTGCGATTGAATTTGACAATCTCATCTTGCATAATAAGTGTGTTCCCGTACTCAAAATTGGGCGCACGCGGGCGCCCAATTTGCACGAAAAGCGTTCCCGTACTCGAAAATTGGGTAAATGGGAGCGCTTTTAAGAACATAACATTCTTCTTCTTTTTGCACGAAACAGCCCGGACTTTTTCTTCGGGCAGATTGTGTAAAGTGCAAAACAGTCAGCTGTTTGTAATTGTGTCTTTGTATTAGATTAGATTGTATTAGATTATTACAGATTTATTATTATACTCATGAAAGAGCGATTAAAATACAGCAATTCGGCAACAAAAACTCAAAGCAAAAATGACAAAAGTTTGCGAAAATTTTTAACAAGCGTTTAAAATTAAAAATCGCTGAAAGCACTTTTGTCGCAGAAATAGCGAAAATTCGCGAAAAATTGCAAAATTGCAACAATTTCTATATGAATTCTTTAAAATTGGTAAAATTGTGTGGAATGCAAAAAATTCGGAAAAAATCGCAAAAATTTCGAAAATTCGCAAAAACTTGCTAGCATTAAAGAGATAGAAAAGTGTGAGAGTGAATAAAAATCGGTAGAATTACCAAAATCAGAGAACTGGCAAAAAGGCAAATTTTTTTGGCGAAAATAGCGAAAATGTAGGAAAAATTTCAGAACTGCAAACAAGCCTTCAAATTACTTAAAAGTAGCTAAAATTGTTAGGAATGCAAAAAATTCGGAAAAAATCACGGTAGTTGTCGGAAAATATCACGGCAAATTCGCGATAAAAGTAATTTTTTTGTCAGTTTTTGGTTATTAACAGTTTTACCAATTTTTTAATCTATATCAGATATTGATATCTTTTTAATGTTACCAAGTTTTTGGGAATTTTCTTCATTTCCGCGATTTTTTCCGACTTTTTTGCTTTCCTTACAATTTTGGATATTTTAAAGAAATTTTAAGGCTTGTTTGCAATTTTGCACATTTTCGCGAATTTTTGATTTTTTAGCCAGTTCTTGGTTAATATGTATATGTGCACGTCCTTTCCTTGAGAAAACAAAACACAAATAAGAAGTTTAACAATTATGTAATAAAAAAAATTTTAATATAACAAAACAAAATAAAGTTGAAAAGCAGACATATGACTGGGATTTTGTAAATGGGTACGGTAGCGTAGAAAATAATCGGCAAAAACGTCAGAATGTTAATATGGCGACGAAAAGAGAGAATGGTTCTACCTCTATATTATTGTATCATGGTTAGTACCACTTATGGCCATTATTACAACTCAGCAGTAAAGTGGAAGATAGTTGCTGGCATGATTAGCAGAAGTGATCGGTAAACTGACCTGCAACAATTTTTCATTATTACAATTTGCCTGTAAAATATAAATTATCTTTTTCAAAGTATGGCTATACCAGAGTACAAGTGGCAACGTCATACATGTGTATTTACAAAGGCACAGATAACAGGTACATACAAGTCTACAACAAGTATACATTTGTTGTAGAAACTACAATACAGTTCTCAAAAAATGTTGAAAGTTTGGAGGAATTATCAGCGCAGGTAGCTCTATAATAAAATGTCCAGTACCGTAAAAAAGTGAAGCTCCAGATAGTGACGAAATTGTGATAATTTCATCACTCCACTAACTTTTCCGAGTAAGGTCATGTGCTCTAGTGAGTTCACCTGTTAGATACGTCTTGGTGTTTACTTGATAAAGAAGCAAGTATGGCAGCCTATGAATTTGTGTGCCGATAAAAGTTAGCAGAAGAATGAACTTCCCAGTAAGTTATCATACACTTTTAGGTTAAATTAAAGTTGTAATAATGAAAAACTGTTTATCCGTCTGATAAAATGCTAATTATAACTAAAGCCGAGTTGTAATAATGGCCCTTAATATTTCAAATTTAATTGAAAAAAACACCCTTTGCGTCAATAACAATAAATTGAGAAAAACTGTCACAATACTATAGGTATTTAACATTATTATGATATTCCGAGGCCGGAATTTGAAATTATTAACTTAGCACCTGAATGCCACTTTTTTAAATTTTTGGTGGAAAGTAAATAAGGGAAAATACGAGCTTCTTTTACCTATACTCAGGCAATATTTAGTGACAGCAGCGGCAAGTGTTCCGAGCGAGCGAATGTTTTGTGGTGCGGAGCTTAGACTTCAAAACTTTATTTTTGAAGTTCAACATTCCTCTATTGAGCTTTGAGTATTACTTTAACATGATTAATAAATTAATTTAACAGAACTTTAATTTTTAAATACCATGTCGTTGTGAAATATTTTTGTTTCTTTACTAAAAGAAGATTATTTCTTTGCGTTATACACAAATTTTTTCTAGTAAAAATTAATATATTTTGTTTAATTTCCAGTTTTTTATGTATTATTATTTGGAACGTATTCAAAAAATATTCGTGAATGTTCGCTTGAATTTGGCGAATACGAATATCATGAAAGAGGCGAATATTCGGCGATTCGAATACGAATATTCGTAACATCACTAGTACCTATATTATTGTATCATGGAACATTACATCACTCAACTCATGACACAGCGTCTTCACGAGACATTAACTGAGATAACATGAGAGAAAACGTCTGCAGAATACAAAAAACAAAATGTCGAATTTTCTCTTAATCTCATACTAGGGGAAGACGTAATTTTTATTTTCCGCTAAGATTTCATTTTATGCAAATGCTCATCGAGTTAACACGTACCACTTTTGCATAATTAGTTGTTTTATTTTTAATTTTTCACACAAATTTAAATTTATAAATCAAATAAACACATTTATTCATTTATTTAACAAAGAAATTTTATCAAAAACATCGCTTTTCATTTATTTTAATAAACACTCACACATGCACACTATTTTATTTTTATGTACATGTGTTTTTTGACAGTTCATCTCATAAGATTGTTGTTATAAGAATTCTTACAACAACGCTCTCATAAAAATTCCTATAACATTAAGATAACACTAACTTGAAGTCTACACGTAACATAATTCTCTCTGCGATTGAATTTGACAATCTCATCTTACATATTATGTTACGTGTAGACCTCAAGTGATGAAATAATATAGGTGGTATTACTAGGGCAACAAATACAACATTACAACAAAAAAAAGCAATTTTTGTTTGTGTAATGTCGTCGTATAAGTTACTGCACGTCTCCACGCGCAATATTTATTTCCGAACATAAGAAATAACGTCGGCAGAATAACAGCACAAATATGTTCATGTATAGGCTTATGTTCTGAGCTATAGAACACTTATTGTGGTATTGGACATCAATTTTTAAAATTGACTGTGAATGGATCGATGTTTTTTGTCTTTATTTTAATTTATTAAATATTGTTTAAAGCTACTTTATTTTAATTTGCTTTATTTTATTTAAAAAAAACTTTGTATTTTTACCACAGCTACAAGTTTCTTTTGTTTAATTCACGCAAACAACAAATGCCGATCAAATTTGACAGCTTATGTTCAACATTATTTCTTGAACATAAGTTTGAACAATTATGTCGCAATTTATTTGCAAATAAATGTTTCTGCGGTCCACACGTGAACATATGATGTTGGAAATAGAATTTGACAGATGAGAACATAATTATTTCCAAGTTTATTGCTCGTGGAGACCCCCAGTTAAAAATTATTGTAAACAAAGGGCGTGTGCCAAATGGTAGAAAAGTACTATGGTAAAAAAAAATTTGCCTGTGGGGAAAAAATTTCATGTTTCTTCTGTGCCAAATCAAAGCGAATTAATATCAAGTGGCCTTATCATCAAAACAACACACATACAAAGTAGGTGTAGGACTATTTTTATTTGTGCTTTGACAGTTCGGGTTATAGTTTTTCTCTTTTCTTATATAGAGTTTGACCGATTGGGTGTAATCAGCTGATGATCATCTGTGATGATAGGGCTACCTGGTACTGAATTCGCCTTGTGCCAAATTATATCTTAAGGTGGTTTTATACTATCTGTGTTTTGCATCTGACTTGTCAAATTTCCCACTGCAAAAGCTATACATGTCGTGTGAACCTTTTGAAACATTGCCACCTGAAATTTACAGAACTAAAGTCAGGCGACAAAATTTTCAATTAGAGCGCGTTTTATTTTCATCTGACATCAGCT
This sequence comes from Panzeria rudis, assembly GCA_956483635.1. Classification (NCBI taxonomy): domain Eukaryota; kingdom Metazoa; phylum Arthropoda; class Insecta; order Diptera; family Tachinidae; genus Panzeria; species Panzeria rudis. Next base: position 71,033,408 of record OY101449.1, read on the forward strand.
GTTTTGAGTTAAGCTGTGTTCTCACTATGTGTATTTGCCATATGGAATGTCACATTTTCACATGGTAAATTTGTACACATAGTCTGAACCCCTTCAAACAATAGCCTGTGTTATTTCTCTGTGTACAGTACACATGATTTAGAACGAGTTCTATTTTGAAGTGACAAATCATCTGTCATCAGCTGGTTTTTAATAAAGCAATTGTTTGCTGACGGGAAAATGAAATAAAATAATCATTAAATTAATAAAGTATTAAATTAAATAAAATAAGTGTAAAATTAAATAAAAAAAGTATATATAACAATAAAATATGTATAACCACTCGGCTGTATTATGATTGTTTTGCTTTATAGGTTATGTCAAATGTACGTAACATACCAACAGGTGAACACAAAAATTATAAACCTTATGTAAACCGCAAATTTTGACATACACATGAAATCACATGTGTATAAAAAAGTGACATTCCATAACACAAATACACATAGTGAGAACACAGCTTTACCAAGTACATATGTGTTGGCGTCACTTAGAGGTGGATTTAGACTATCTGTATTTGTGGATTTAGACTATCTGTATTTTACATCTGACTTGTCAGTTTTGAGACCCACATGTAACTTTGCGTGTCTGTCAAAATTGTCCATTTACAGACGATTTTTAATTTTTGCTTTCACACGTACATGTATAATCGCATCTGACATAGCCTCTAAGTGACGCCAACACATACTGGTTAACTAAAAACAGCTGATGTCAGATGAAAATAGAACGCGCTCTAATTGAAAATTTTGTCGCCTGACTTTAGTTCTGTAAATTTCAGGTGGCAATGTTTCAAAAGGTTCACACACCATGTATTGCTTTTGCAGTGGGAAATTTGACAAGTCAGATGTAAAACACAGATAGTATAAAGCCACCTTTATTTGACAATATAAAATTTTGACGTATGTAAGAACATTCATGTTTCAGCTGCGTGAAATTATACATTTTTTGACAATATAAAACTTTGCGGCTGCGAAGCAAAAAATTTCATACAAGCCGCCGGCTACCAACAAATTTTTAAACGAATATTTTTACACATATACGACAAAATTCTCTACTGTAGCGAAAAATTTTATAATATGATGTAAAATTTTTCGCAAATTAAAATAAACAATGCATTTTTCACAGTCTAACTACATTTAAGAGACGCAAAAATCGATATATTGGGCGACGGCTCGAATTTCCAAAAAACGACAGCGGTGGTTTTACCTTGTTGCGATACCAGCTTCTAATTTTCTCCTGTCAAAAATTTATCTCTTGTGTAAAAATTTCTATCTCCGTGAAAATAACAAACTTTTGAACAATCTTTTCCGGAACGACTCAATTCTCTCAGAGAGGTAGAAAATAATCCTCTCTTGTGCTCAATTGAACGAGTATTATTTTCTTTGCAGACTCAAGGCGAATTCAGTACCAGGTAGCCTTATCATCACAGATGATCATCAGCTGGTTACACCCAATCAGTGAAACTCTATATAAGAAAAGAGAAAAACTTTAACCCGAACTGTCAAAGCACAAATAAAAATAGTCCTACACCTACTTTGTATGTGTGTTGTTTTGATGATAAGGCCACTTGATATTAATTCGCTTTGTGCAGACTGAAATTCGAGGTGCTGCCAAGTTCATGCATGGGGTTTTTACTCAAATTTTTAAGTCATATGACAACTACACATAACTGGTTGATAATTTAAGGAATTTTTTTGATCGTTTTACCTTTTCAACAAACTTTTATGCATTTTCAACAAACTCTGAGCCTATTTAATATATTTAAAATAAAATTTTAAATTTATTAAAAAATATCATCGATATTACTGTAAAATGAATAAATGATATAATAATATATATTATATAATATTTTTTTTACAAAATTCAATATATAGCGCATATATAAAAATCAATCAAATCACTTTTTGGCCTACGGGTCCGAAATGGCTCCGTGAGAAAATTTTTGACATATATGGTGTTGTAGAGCAAGTTTTTGTCTACATTTCTGCATCATTAGTTTTTGCGGGTTAAGTTACTATGTCGAACAAAATTTTTCAAACAAACTCACTTCGAGTCACGTAAACCACTTTTGGGCCTACCGGTCCGAAATGGATTCGTGAGACAATTTTTGTCATATATAGTGTTGTAGAGCAAGCTTTGGTCTACATTTCTGCATCATTAGTTTTTGCGGGTTAAGTTACTATGTCGAACAAAATTTTTCAAACAAACTTTCACTTCGAGTCACGCAAACCACTTTTGGGCCTACCGCTCCAAAATGGCTCCGTGAGACAATTTTTGACATATATTTTTCCAAGAGTAAAATAGTCGTTTGATTTTTCATAAAATTTTACTAAATGTAGAGCTACTTATGACCTACAATAATTATACAAAGAAGTAAAAAATTTAGTTTCCTTTGAAGTACTGCTTAATTACTTGTTTCCGTTACGTTACGAAAAGTTGACTTTTCCTTGGAAATGCCCATATGTAAAAAACTTGAACGTGTGAGTGCAGCGTTAGTAAATTTTTAAATGATTTTCATCAACAAAATATTTAAAAAAATTTACAACAAAATATTACAAAATCCATAGATTTATGATGTTATATAATAACATTTAAGCAATCTAAAAAATTTAAGCAAATGTTGGTAAAAAATTATATCCAAAAATTTATAAAGTTGGAAGTTCGATTAAAATGTTTTATTGTACGTTTTAATGTGGCTGCTACAGTAGCCCCTATTATGAATGGCATCGTCGACGTCACATCAACACGACACCAAAAAATTGTCAATCACATAATTATAACGCACTTTTGTATGAAAATTGGCAACAAAAAATACAATACTGTATAATTAGACGATTGCACTTACGACGTTAATACGAGCTTGTGAATTAAACAAATGTATTTAAAATTTAACATAACATTTGTATTTATTTATTTATTGTTGACTAGCTTGCGAAAATGAACAAAACAATTTACTGCAAGAATTTCTGTTGGATGTAGAACAATCATAGTTTTTACGAGTACAAATAATATTAACACATAAAATATTTTTTAACATTTTATTTTCATACAAGCATTTGTTTGAAATTAAGTTTTAAATTTAATAAATAGTTTGGCTGATTCGGTAAATGTTTCATTTTGAGCTGTTTTTTACACTAAAATTAACAACAAAAACAAGTGTTATTTATTTTACCACAATCTTTTCAGTAAAAAACTTGTGTGAATTAATAAATTCTTGTATAAATTTTGAAAAACAATACATTTTAGACCATTATTTTAGCTGATTCAGTAAATAATTTTCTTAGAATTTGCTTTTTGCAACAAATCTTCAAATCTTTTTTTCAGTAAAAAAATTTTAAAATTTGTGAAATGGTTTGTCTGAATTTAAAAAATTTTTCGCTTTCATTATAATGAAGTTCCTTTTTTGTGTAAAATAAAATATGTATTATTACTTAATGGCTTAATGGATTTGAATGAAATTGGGTAGACGGATAGCATATAGCCCAGATTAAATTAATAGGGTACTTTTCAAAGGGTAAAAACGGGAAACATTTTTATTTTTTGCCGATAAAATATAAGAAAAAGAATATGTATGTATAGTTTTCCACACAACCCTGGAGGTACTATATGATGCGCGTTGCCAATTATTTTATATGGCTGGCTTCCCCAATAGGCCTACATACCATAATATAAATACATATGTATGTACATATATAGATATATTATTAACTACTTATTTTATATCAGTTTTTTGCGGTGCTCATATTATGTTGCTAAAACATTTTGTGAAATTATTTTACAAATATTGGTATTGCCTATCCAATTTCTTTCTTTACATCTTTCACAAATATAATAATTACAGTCTTTACATATGGTTATTGAACTGATGTTTTTGGAATTTGAATGTCCACACTGCACACAAAATCTAGTTTTGTTACCTTGATATTTTATTAGCAATTTTTTTTTTAATTTTTCGAAAATCTTCGGGGTCACTTAAATTTTTTAAAGACTCGTTCTCAAGAATTTTACAAGCATACATTAAAACAGCTTGTTTCATCTTTTTGTGTATCTCTTTCGACTATTGGACAATAACGCCATCGAGACTTTTCTTCCTAAAGTGTGTTGAGAAAATTGGCATATAATCGCTTTCCTTCGCTTTCTACTGAATTTATGTAAAAAAATTCATGAGATTTAAACTTAAGCACACATAAAGTATAATGGAAAGAATGTAATATAGGTATAAATATCATATAAGGATGATTCTTCCTTAACAAATTCATATTTTCAAAATTTACGTTATCAATTTGGCAAGGCAGACAATAGCAATGAGATACTCGACGCTCTTTTATTACAGCTAAAAGACAAGCATCTAAAACAAAATTTGTTAATTGCTCGTTATTAATTAAAGACCTCCAGTCGGTGGTTTCTAAGTTATCATAAAAGCCAAAACTAACATGATCTATAATATGATTTACTTCAGAAAACAGTAAATAAAACTTGAACAGAAAGAAATTGTCCTTAATAGCACAAACTTCATTTGGCTTTTTTATTTTATTTTTAAGAATCTTCTGAATTTTTTTCCTTGCTTTTGAAGCTAGCATCAGCTTAGGGCGTATTGACCTTTTTTGTTAGAGCTTATTTTTCCCCATTCCTCTTTGGGTTCACTCTTTATACTTAATTGGGAATAATCATGATCTTTTTCTATTACTTCAACACTGAAAGAGTAATCAGCATTTGGTAATTTTGTATCATTAGGAGTTGAAGTAATATAAGAATGTTCTTTTTTTAGTCTTTTATAAAGATCAACGTCATTATATTCATTCAAAGAAGTGATAGTATCTTCAATTTCTTTGTCCATTGATCCAAACATTTTGTAATGGTAACGTAGTTCCTTAAGCGAACTGAGATAGTCGATTCTCATAAGATTAACAAACACATCCGGTCTCACAGTTTTTTGTGGCAAAATAATATGTTTTTGTAAAAAATATGTGAACTCAACCGGAGCATTACTTATGTGTTCTCCTGATGGATCGACATGAATTCCCATAACATTGGTCCAAAGAACAACAAATGGGCAATATCTGTTTAATATAAACATGCACATTTCATCATTACGATATGCATTCAATGAAATACCCTTATTGATATCCTTAACATCATTTTCTACTTCACTATAAATAGATAAGAACATCTTTCGAAATGGGCTATTATGTGCTATTGATTCCAATGGGTCTCTTTTTGCATTATCTAAAAAATTATAATCACTGCTTCGATTTTCTACATTTAATTCTATTAAGCAATGACGTACAATTTCCAGACTCTTTTCCAAATTACGGCTCTTGTATGGTGTAAGCAATATTATAAATATGTATATGTTTAAACCATCGCTTGCATTCTTCAATACTACTTAAACTAAAAGCAGTTATTAATGCACTTTTTAGTAAATGCCTTAAAATATGAGTTTTGCTAATTTTGCGTTTAAGTCTTTGCAAATGATATGTATGTAATGGCATTTGCACCATTGTAATACAACAAAATCAGGCTTTGCATTCGAATTCTTTTTAAAATCATTTAAAAATAATGCACAAGCATTAAGATACTCTAATAAAGTCTGATTATTAAAACTTTTCAATACAGCACCAAATAATGCAGAGCTAACGTCAGTACAAACTCTTTTGCACCAAGGCCATTTGAACTGATATTTTATTTTGTGATCTTTCAAAGATAATTTTAGTTTATCTAGATAGTCACCTATTTCTTTCATAGTATCTCCAGAAAGAATTGCTTCTGCGACAGGCAGAATTTTTTTTAAACTAGCATTTCGTAAAACTAATTTATATGTGGGACCGAGTACTAGACGAATCACACGATCCCTAAAGGGTTAATTTCGTAACAGTTGTTGCACACACACCCACTAACTACTGAACAGACAAAAAGAACAAACAGACTACATTTTAAAAAGAGAGTACACACAGGCATACACAGACGTAAACGAATATAAGAAAACAGAAGTATGATGAAATCATTTTGAATCTTTAGTTTTAAGTTTTATTTATTAAACAATAATTAGTTATTAAATACAATGAAATAAATAAACTGAACTCTTTTCTAAAATTAACTAAATCATTAAATAAAAGTGTTTCATTAAAAATACAACAATCCGCTGAGCCATCAAGCCTAGCCCAAGGAACTAAAATCCTATAAATGGGGGCTCGTCCGAATGCCAAAAAGTGAGCTAAAAGTTTAACAAGTGTGGTGAAGTGTGTAAAATTTAAAAGAATTTTTGCTGAATAAATAAAAGTGCTTATTTTAAAACAATAAAATAAGTATACCTACAAGAAAATACTATAAATTTAAAGCCTTCAATACAATTAAAAGAAAACTTTTAAATTTGGAAAAATATGCAAAGAAAATTAAAGCGATTGGCTATCAAACATGAAAAAGTAAATCTAAGCATCAAGTGTAGTGTGTTTTTGTTAAGTAAAAACTTATTTTTAAAAATACATGAGATGAATACTATCCAAATGTTTTAAATAAATGATAGGTAAAATGCCGTTTATGTGTATGTACTAATATACAACAAGTAAACATTAAAATCAAAGTCTATTAAATAACAATTTTAATATTCTGCAATAAAATAAATGGATGCAAATAAAACTACAGGGACAATGGCAATATCCATCCCTAAAGTGTGTTTGTGAAAAAGTAACCCAAAAGTAATAACAAAAGTTAATATCATAAGTCAAAAAGTACAGTACTTTCAAAACGTACTCGAAATTTGGGTAAAATAAAAGCCAATATTAATAAACTGTAAAACCCCGTTAAGAATAAAGTGCATAAAGAAATATAAATCTGAATATCACAAATTTGCTGAAAGAATGGAAAGCTGTTAAAAATCATGTACATAGAACAACAGTAATGTGGATATATAAAAACAACGTAGAGACCAAGAGACAAAGTAAAAGCCGATAGAGAATATAGTGAAAAATAATCTCAAAACAACGAGAGAGCCTAAAGTTAAATATGTGGAGAGTTAAAACCCACCCTTATTTTTTAATGTGTGCGTGAAGCAAGTAGAAATCTCCAGTGAAACAAAATAACGATTGACTGAAGTCAAATACAACAACAAATGTGCATGTGGATACGTGATAAAAGTAAAGTATTTCATTTTCAAAAGAAAAGAACAAGTTGGTTGAAAACAAACCAAATTACATACAAGCATACATACTTACTTTGAAAAAAAAAGTGTAAAGTAATATAGCAAACAAGCTTTAAATATTGTGTCAATAAAACGACGAAGAGATTTCTACATGCCAACAAAATAAAACATAAAAAATCCGATGAACATTTTTGAAGTACACAAGCCGAGTGTTTTGAGGGAGAAGCTGGTTAAATTGCCTTGTATTGCCGAGTGAATTTGTTGCTGGTAGCCGTTGCAGTAGTATGCTGAGAGAAATCCGCACATTGGGTCAATAGTATAACAATAAGCTAAGTACATATTTTATTTTTTTCTAATGATGTTAATAAAACGTAATGCGAGAATTTAAAACTGTAATAAACGTGAAAATAAATAGATTTCAGGAAGTAATTGATGAGTTTTGGAATAGTTTACTAATAAAATTTAATTTTCGGAAATCGAATCGGGTTGCGAGAATACTATACATATTTTGTAAACTTGCAAGTTTGAATTTCATATGGATGTTAGCTATTGCATAGCAAACCATACTAATTGAAATCATTCGTATTTTACTTTACTAGTTTTGTTCAACTGAATTAAATAACCTGTCAGCAATTTCCTAGCTCGAAAAAAAACGATTTTGTAAATCTCGAATAATCACTGCTAATTTTGCATAACTATATTCAAAGTTATTGTTTAATAGATTATTTCAGAAGTATATGGAAAATTTTTATAAACATTTCAGGTAAAGTGCTGCTCAATATAAAACTCATTTAATTAAAATTTATTCTGTAAAATTTGATTACAATAAATTGTTGATTCATAATTGTTGATTGTAATAAAAGACGATGGACTTGTTAGGCATACTAGCACTGACGGTAGACGAGTTGAAGACGAAGTGTGGGGAATTAGGGCTGGACACAGACGGACCTAAACTTGTTTTACAAGAACGGATGATTAAACATCATATGTCGCAACAAACTGATGACGCAGGTTCAGAGTCTGACGGGCACAATCTGTTATTCGGCGATCAACGGACGCAGAACATCCTGGAACTTCCACCTTCACGCTAAAACACGTTCAAGATGCCTTGCACAACGTTCAAGATGCCTTGCGCGTGGCTGAGTGATTTTGAAGATTGTGCTTTGACTGTAGGTTGGAACGAACTACAAAAATATATTTACGCGCGACAGTTACTTGCAGGGGCGGCTAGAATATTTTGCCGAAGCCAGTTTGATATTCGCGATTATCGTTCTTTAGTAAGAGCCTTAAAACGAGAGTTTGGCGTTAAACATTCAGCCATCGAAGTCCACCGTATGCTGAAGTGCAGAAAGAAGCGCCCAAATGAAACTTTAAGAGAATATTTATATTGTTTAATGGAAATTGGTTCCCTAATAGACCTAGATGAGGACAGCTTAAGGGAGTATTTTATTGAAGGCATACCAGATAGCAGAGCGAATAAGTCGGTTCTCTACCAGTCAACCAATATAAAAGATTTGAAGCTGAAATTAAGAGTGTATGAGAAGGTAACCAAACCAACTCAGGTAGTGAGTTTCAACAAGCCACAACCAAAGCAAGAAGTAACAACAAATATGAGAAAGAAGGACGAATCAATTCAACAATGCTACAACTGTGGTAAAAAGGGCCATTTGTCTAAAGAATGTTCAGAGAAGCAACCTAAATGCTTTAAGTGCCAGGAGTTTGGTCATAAATCCTTTAACTGTAGGAAAGGAGAGAGAAAGGAAAGTGAATTATCAGAAAAGAAGGCGAGTGGAAGTATTCATAATATCTCGTCAGAGGCGGATGCCTCACCACAGAAAACAGCTATTATGCAAACTAATCGAGTGTTTAAGGACGTAACAATATTAGGAGTAGAGTTGTCAGCTATAGCTGATACTGGCAGCGACATCAGTTCTATCCGCTATGATTCTCTGATGATGATGGAAGACGTAACAATAAGTGCCGAAAAGAAAAAAATGCTGGTAATAGGGGAAAAAGAGATAGAGACGATAGGAGCATTCGATGCTGATATAGACTTAGACGGTGTGACAGTACCAGTAAAATTCCATATAGCACGGGAACGGGATATTCTTTATTCAGCGGTACTGGGAAATTATATTCTAGAGTTTGTTGACATTTTTATAAATGCTGAGGTAGTGAAGTTCACCCCAAAGTCATCTTCTCCCGGAGATAAATCGGAAGTTGTTAGCCTAACGAACTCAATCGATAATTTATATTGTGAAATGTTGCAAGAATTTAGTCAGATGTGTATGGCCATAGATCCTGATGAATTCGACTTACACCATTTGAAGAACCACGTCCGAGAGGCTATATTAAAGATGATAAGAGCTTATAATCCAATTAAGCCAAAGACGTTCCCAGTGAAGATGAAAATTGTACTCAAAGACGAAATACCAGTGTTCCATAACCCACGTAGAATGTCATATGCAGACCAGCAGACTGTCGACAAGCAAGTCACAGAATGGCTGAAAGATGGTATTGTGAAGCAGAGTTATTCCGAGTATGCGTCGCCGGTAGTTTTAGTGTCAAAAAAGGACGGAACTCAAAGACTATGCTGCGACTATCGACGCTTGAATGAAAAAATTATGCGAGATAACTTCCCGATGGCGGTAATCGATGATGCAGTACAGCGGCTAGAAGCTAAAGCGGCAAGAAGCTAAAGTTTACACAACTCTAGACTTGCAGAATGGGTTCTTTCACATACCAATTGTTAAAGATAGTCAAAGATATACGTTGTTTGTGACACATCGGGGACAGTTTGAATTCTTATACGTTCCATTCGGTATTTCAAATTCACCAGCAGTGTTCTGTCGATATATAACAGCAATTTTCCACGAATTGATATCCGATGGAACAATTGTCGTATACATGGACGATATGGTGATTCCGTCTAAGAATGAGCAAGAGGGCATAGAGAAATTGGGAAGAGTTCTTGAAGTCGCGTCACTAAACGGGCTTAAGATAAAATGGAATAAATGCCAATTTTTGATGAGGAAAATTATCTTTTTAGGGTATGTATTGGAAAACTCCACAATTGCGATGTCAAAAGAGAAGACAGTAGCTGTTAAAAATTTCCCCGTTCCGAGAGATCGAAAAGCTGTAGAGAGATTTCTAGGCCTCACATCCTATTTTCGCCGTTTTATCCCTGAGTATGCGTTAGTAACAAAACCCCTATCCGACCTCCTGAAAAAAAGTGTCAGTGGGCGATAACCAACTTTTAGCTTTTCACCAACTTAAAACCGCCTTGGTAGGAGCAAACGTCTTAAGGTTATTTAACCCAAATGCTGAAACAGAAATACACACGGATGCAAGTAAGTATGGCTATGGGGCTGTACTGTTACAGAAGGGTGCAGAAGATAGTCAATTACACCCCGTGCAATATATGAGTCGCAAGACCACGCCTACTGAATAAAAATATCACTCGTATGAGTTAGAGGTGTTAGCCATCATCGAAGCTTTGAAGAAGTGGCGAGTGTTTGTACTAGGGCTGAAAGTGAAAATTGTGACAGATTGCAATGCATTTACCATGACTATGAGAAAAGACGACGTTCCACAACGAGTGTCGAGATGGGCTCTGTTTTTACAGGACTATGATTATGTCATCGAACATAGAGCAGGCACAAAAATGCGACATGTAGACGCTTTGAGTAGGGCTTCCTGCCTGATAATGGAAGATTCTCTACGGCATCGAATAAAGTCAGCTCAACTAGAAGACGATTGGATAAAATTGATATCAAAAATTCTAGAAACAAATAGGTACGAAGATTTCTACTTAAAGTATGGTATAGTCCACAAAGATCCCACTAAAGAACTTATCGTTATACCGTCAAGTATGGAGCGCGAAGTCATAGAGATGGCTCACAAACAAGGGCACTTTGCCACAAGGAAGACGGCGGACCTGGTCGAGAAGAATTTCTACATCAGGAAACTCAATTCGAAAGTCGATGATGTTGTAAAGAACTGCATTGAATGCATTATGACAGAGGCAAAAACTGGTAAAAGAGAGGAACTACTGAATCCGATTGATAAGGCGGACAAACCATTGAAGACTTATCACTTGGACCAATGGAAGCGACTAAGAGGCAGTACAACCACATCTTGGTAGTCGTAGATGCATTTTCGAAATTTGTTTGGCTCTATCCAACAAAAAGTAGAGGCACAAATAAGGTGGTTGAACGGATGCAAAGACAGTCAGCAATTTTCGGAAGCCCGGTAAGAGTAATCACAGATCGAGGCACTGCTTTTACGTCTAGAGAATTCAGCAATTACTGCAAAGGGGAGAGCATACAACATTCAACTATCGCGACAGGAGTACCACGAGGAAATTGTCAGTTTGAAAGAATGCATCGAATTATCATCCCAATGCTTACTAAGTTGTGTCTAGAGAAGCCACAGAACTGGTATCGTCACGTAGAACAAGTACAACGAATCATGAACAACACTCCTACAAGAAGCACAGGCAGCACACCGTTTGAAATTATGACCGGTTTAAATATGAGAACCAAAGAAGATCCTGGTGTTCGAGAGTTGTTAGAAGAGCTAGCGGTAAGCGGACTCAACCAAGAGCGTGACGCCTTAAGAGATAAAGCTCGAGAAAACATCATGAAACTGCCACAAGAAAATAAGCAGTACTTCGACAAACACCGTACGCCAGAGAGAGAGAGAGAGTATGACATCAACGACTTGGTCGCCATTAAGCGAACACAGTTTGGTGTTGGTTTGAAGTTAAAGCCGAAGTTTTTGGCGCCATACAAGATCCTGAAAAAGTTAAATTATGGTGGTTACGAAGTGGAAAAGGTAGGTGAGGGTGAGGGTTCTAAGAGATGCACCACGGTCGCCAAGTACATGAAGCCCTGGAGTTATACATTCGAGACGAATGCAGCGTCAGGAAGGCCGAATGTGGGACCGAGTACTAGACGAACCACACGATCCCTAAAGGGTTAATAACTTTGTAACAGTTCATGCACACACACCCATTAACTACTGAACAGACAAAAAGAACAAACAGACTACATTTTAAAAAGAGAGTACACACAGACATACACAGACGTAAACGAATATAAGAAAACAGAAGTATGATGCAATTATTTCGAATCTTTAGTTTTAAGTTTTATTGTAAACTTCAACCGAGAAGCCCACGCGCTTTAAAATAAACAATAATTAGTTATTAAATACAATGAAATAAATAAACTAAATTCTTTTGTAAAATTAACTAAAACATTAAATAAAAGTGTTTCATTAAAAATACAACAATCGGCAGAGCCATCAAACTTTTTACAATTTCACCTGAAGCAACCAAATGTAATGAAAATTTGGAGTCTTCTAGGATTTTCATGCTGCTTGAAATAGTCTCAAAAGTATAGTTTTTCCATGTATGTATGTATATACTGTAAAGGGAGAAGATAGCTTATGAATGTAGTTTTTATAGGGGCCCATTTGCATCAGATAAAGAGCATAAAATGGATCTGAGTGATAGTATCTATCATGGTTTCCCTCAGATTTACATTTTCTCAATGTTTCTAACTTATGAATGTTTTGAAAATTACCCTTTTCAGCAATATCGTCTGCAGCATCCAAAATTTGTTGCTTTCTGAACAAATATGCTTTATTTCTTCTTAGCTTACTTTTCATTACATGTCTTTTCACGCCTCTAATTTGACCAACTTTTACCTCATTTTCAGCATGATGTAACTCTTTTGTTCTATAAGCAATCACATCGCCTCGATGATTTATATTAAACCGAAAGGTAGTACAATCATTAAATTTGCACTAGGCGTATAACAATATATTTTCCATGCCATATTTAATGTTGTAGAAACATAAAATACAAACATTCTTGTATTTTAAATATTCTTCTCTTACTAAATCTTCAAGAATTTTTTTCGTCGTGATTTTATCTACATTTACATCTTTTTCATTGTTTACATTAACACGAAACGAACAGTCTTTGATGTTAGCCTTGAATCTTCGTATAGGTTTCGTGTTTTGTGATTTACTGCGCATAACATTTCTATTGCACTTTTCGTTTGGATTTGGAATCTTCCTGTATTTAATGAAATCAGACACATTTTCAGAATCATCTGTTACTTCAAACGGACCAAGGGTGTGATCACGTTTTTCGTTTTCAGACTTTAACATTTCTTGAGAACTTTGCTCAAATAGATTTTTATCAGAGGGGTTAATAGCGGCAGAAGGCTCTCCAATTTTTGAATCTTTTTCAAATTTGCCCTTTGCTAAAAGTTTTTTTTTAATATGTCTTAATTTCACTAATATTAGACTCATTTTTTGCTAAAATTTCTTTAATATTATTTTTTATATCACAAACAAAGGACTTAAAGCCTGTAACTAAATCTTCATTTGATTTTTTTATAATATTTTCAATAATATTTTTCACAATTTCCTTCAATTCTAAATTACTATTTATTGATTTAGAATATATATCAAGATTTTCAGACACGAAACTATTTTGTTGTTCATTATGTTCGGAGTTTTTTACATCTTTATCTGAATTATTTATAATTTCCAAACTTTCATTAAGATCAGATAACAGAGCTGATATAAAAGCTTGTTCCATTGGAAAACTTTCAAAATTTTCAAACGTTTTTCCTCCATTATTTCTGTTAATTACTGATAGACTAGTATCATTTAATAAAACAATATTTCTCGAGTTTTCGGGTATATTGGAATTCGAAATTATTAAATCTTGATTTTCTAATAAAATATTTTTTTCTAATGTAACTTCATTTTCTACATTTTCAGGCATTTCTAAACCTATAATTGTTCTCTCTCGAGATTCTAAAATGTTTGTTGCTACATTATAGTTTGTTTCAATCACTGATAAACTAGTATCATCTAATAAAACAACATTTTCAGGGTTTTCGAGTGTATTGGAAATCAAAATTATTAAATCTCGAGCTTCTAATAAAATGTTTTCTAATGGAACATCATTTTCTACATTTTCAGGCATTTCTAAACCTGTAATTGTTCTATCTCGAGATTCTAAAATGCGTGTTGCTACATTAGAAATGCGTCTTTGCATTATATTTGATTTTGTTATGTTTGTTCCTATTTTCATTAATAGAATTTATAATACATTGAAACAAATTTTCATTTGCTTTACAACAGCTTCTCAAAGCTTCTAAATTTGAGAAATTTGAAATAATATTTCTTACATCTAAATTCGCCAGCTACCGTCCTTTCATCGTCCGTTCCTAAAAGTTAAAAAAACACATGAAATAGCTTTTATAAAACTTCTTTATTTCTAAATAAATCGAAAACAATACTTATGGAATAATATAATATATAAATAATTCCCCTATTATGAATGGCGACATCACGTCAATACGAAAGCAAAAAATTACCATCTTCATGGATTTTGACTTTATTTTATTATAAGAGGATTTCTCCTTCAAATTTACCATTTCATGGATTTGATTTTTTTATTATAATGGGATTTCTCCTTTAAATTTACCATTTTCATGGACTTTAACTATATTTTATATAAGAGGATTGATTTCTCCTTTAAATCTACCGTTTCATAGATTTTCATATTTTTTATTATAAGAGGATTTCCTCTTTAAATTTACCATTTTCATGGATTTAAATTTTTTTATTTTAGGATTATTTGTCCTTTATATGTTCTTTATTTCATGCTATGTATAATACAGTCGATACAATAAGCAAATATAATATCATAATAAAACAAAGAAAACACACTTTTCTTACAAATAATAACTTTTCATACAATTAATAACTAAATGTATGTATGTATGTATGTACATTTGAACAGCTATAACTTGAATCCCCATTATCCGGAAATTATGGACGATTTCAAGTTATGTAATTTTGCTACCGTTTTTGCCACGCGACTTGCTTCAACTTATAAAAGGATTCAATATATAGAAGTTCTACTGTATATATTCACAAGTATATAGTCACCTAAAATGCAAAACAACGTACATATCATCAAATTGAAAATCGCGTTATGGATTATGATTCTTTTGATGAAACTACATGTCTCTACAAAATTTTATGAATGTGGATTGAAAAAGAACGATTTTATAATAAAAGTTCAAAAAGACGTACATATAATGGCACTGTCGTATATTTTTTTTATTTTTTTTAACAACGAAAATAAGCCTAGGTCATTTGGTTGGTGTGCAAAACGTTAGAATATTTAAAATTTTTTTACTGTCCAATTTTTTTTTGTGTGATCATGTCATTCGAAAGATAAATAAACAAAGAAAAGCAAAAAGGGCGAAATTTTCGCATTTAAATTTTTTAAATTTACTTACACACTGAATAAAGCTATTATACGAGCGATACTTGCATTGATGATACGTCGTTTTGTTTCAGAAATTTACAATTCAAAATAACGTAACACACTACTTAAAAATAATAATAAAAATATTTTTTATTAAAAAATATATCGGTTATCGTTTTTTTAACTCATATATAAAATAAAAAATAGGTCGGTTATCGTTTTTTTAAACTCATATGTATATCAAAAAATTATGTTATATCTCAAATATTTTCCATTTTACGAAATTTTTTGCTTCTCCAGTAAACTTATGAAAAGTGATGTTACGTTATTCTGCATTTTAGGTAACGATATGTACATACATATGTACATAGGCGACCGTTTTTTTAAATTAAGTTGGATGGGGGTCACACGTTTAAGTTTTGTTTCAAGTTTTAATCACTCACACTTTTTTACTAATAACATACTTTTTAAAATTGATGCGAACTTGCTTTCAATTTCTCTTTCAAGTTGCCTGTTTCAATTTACTTGGAGGTTGTAGCGGCAGATTTGTTGAAAGTAAAATATGAACTGGCAACCTCACAGGTAAAATCAGTCAGCTGTCAGTATTTATAAATCTGATTAATGAGGTTGTATCGAATGCACAGCTGATGGCTTCGCAGTGGTGGCTCAACAGAGGAAGATTTTTTTTATATTTGTTTTTTTAAGAAATTGTCAGTTTTAAGCACGTATGTCAGCACTAAACAAAGAAACATGTATTTGTAAAACTTAATATAGCAGCAAAAACTAATAAAGGCATATTGGCGAGGAATTTTTACTCTGTTGTTTTTTTTTTATTTAAAACCATACAATTATATCAGCTGTGCGAGTAACACAACCTTTAAATTAAATACACATAGGTACAAATACAAAAAGGGAAAGCGGGAAGAAAAATAAATAATGAATATACAAAGAAACAAAACAAATTATAGTAAATTTTTTATATGAATGATGCTTGCTACTTTGCTGACGACCTGATACCTCTTCATTATAAACCTCTATTTTACAGGCAATAAAGATGGCCAAAATATCATTATGGTCAAGGCCATCATGGTAAGGGTCAGTGACACTAATATTCCAGATATTTCTGTATATTTTAATTTTGTGAATTATTTATTTACGTAAAATAAATAAAATCCGGTCAGTGACTTGTAGGTAAATATAAACCGCTTAAACTCGAGCGACATTGTTGCTAGCCGTTGCACTTACCTAGGGTGTAAAAGAGATATTGGGGTCATGAGCCTGTACTAAGAGTAGTAAGATAAAGATAGAGATAGAATTTTCGGAGTTCCAAAAAAAATTGTATCGCACTAGGTGAACATTTTGAAGAAATTAAAAGAGGGATTACGTTTTGAAGTTTCAAGAAGAAAAGAACTGCCTCCAATACTACTGCGGTATAAAAGAAAATATAGAAAAAAGTTTTAATTAACAATAAAAATATATAAAAAGGAAGGTTTTCTTTGTGGGAGTATAAAGCTCCAATTTGCCAAAAATTTATAAAAATTTGCAACCAACCGAAAGTTACTGGTGGTTAGTAGTGAAGCCTGTGAAAGGAAAAGCCTAGATTGTGACCAGTGGAAAGATTCCCCAATAAAGCCTGATTGGGAGGACTTTGAAGACGCTGTGTGCCTATCAACATTAATCCATCCTGTATCATTTGGTTATAGTGGGTCTGGATCACCGAGAACGATTACCGAATTGTACGAAGTATCAACCTGGTTAACTACGGTGCCAGTTTATTCGTTGGTGAGTCCGTTCCATATGTTTTTTTTGTTGCAGTTTCTTTGATAGTTTGTATCAAAGAAAAATATTACTTTGAGACCAAAATTTGAAAGCATCTAAAATTATAATTGCAAGGTGGCTGAATTAAAGTGTTTTTTTTAAGAAAGATAAAATTTAATATTATTTACAAATATTCTATAATTTTGTTTAGAGGCAGTTTGCTAAAATAAAAATTCAAGAGCGGAAATAAAATTGATAGAAGTAATCTTGTGAAAAACATTTATTGTAATAGTTTGTTAAGTGTTATAGTGTTTGAGTTAGGTTAGGTAAGGTTAGTTAAACTTTTGTTAGCCTGAAAATACTGGTCGCGTTTAATCGTTTTCAATTTAACTTAGGGGTGCAAAGAATTTTTAATAGTCGCCAACAATATCGACTTTAGAGAGCTCTCTCAAGTGAGGAAAAATATTTAGTTTATTTTATTAATTTCTTTTGCGTAAATCCTGATTGATTCAAAAGCAGGTTTTGTCAAAGTATTTTTGGGAAAATAGTGTTCATTTGTAATTTTTGTAGTTAAGTGTATGTGTAAGATTTCATTATTTGTAGGTTATTATTTACCAACATAAATTCTTTTTAATCTTTTTACTAAATTTAATTTGAATAAATTTTCAATAAGTGTTAGTAATTAGGGAAATACTTTTTCTTTAATAAAATTTTTATAACGTTTTAAATATTTAAATGTTTTCATTTGGTTGAACGGATGAAAAAAAATGTCCGGTTAAATTTGTTTAAAGTGATGTGTTATTGAGTAAGTATGAAGTGACCTATTTCTGAGTTGTGGGGTAACCCATAATAGTCTTTGGTGTTACCATGGTAGGGAGGGCAACTAGTGCGGAGATAAATACCAACTTCCGTCTCCGCTGTCATGCTTTTATAATGGTATGTAGGTGTACAGATATTTGTTTCGTCCGACCGGTTGTTGTCGTTTTGATTTTTTTTGAGTTAATGACCGTTTGTTGTCGATTTGAGTTTTTTTTTTTGATTTTTTTGATTTAGTATAAATTTTATTGTACAGCCCTGTCCCATAAATGGCTGGTCGTACCCCCTCTGACATCCCTGAGCCGGTCTGGGCAAAACTAAAGCTATTTATGGTTTGGCAAGCAAGGGATTTCTTGGTAATGTTTCATTAGGATGGTGCCAATAATGGTTCCAGATAAGAAAACACTAGCAAGCACGGTACAATATGGCGCCCAATGTAAAAGCAAAAACAAATCAAGACTGATCTGTTAATAAGTTTAGCGCCACGGTACAATATGGCGCCCAAAGTAAAAGCAAAAAAAAATCAAGACTGATCTGTTAATAAGTTTAGCGCCACGGTACAATATGGCGCCCAATGTAAAAGCAAAAAGAAATCAAAATTTATCAGTTAGTAGGTTTTGCGCCACGGTACAATGTGACGCCGAAAGTAAAACAAATTAAAATACAAAAGGTTAGGACTAATAGGTTTCGGTAAAATATAGTACCGAAACGAAAAGCAAAATTAATTTCAATTTTAAATAAACAATAATGTCTTTTAGTTATACACCCAGCCCTGTGGCTTGGTCGCTGATACGTAGGCAGGCCAATTGCACAATTACTGGGGGTATTACTAACAGACATAGTAACAGCTTTTGATTTTTGTCAAGAATTTATTAAAATTTTATTGAAAATCAATGATTCTATTTAGCCCGAGTTGTATTTGTTTTGCAAATACATGTTATTATTGAACAGAATGGAGTCATATGACAATACAAAGTGATCATATTTGCACATTCTGAGTTTTATTCTTTCGGAGACCGAATGCATTTATAAATCAGCATCCGCTGCCCGAAAGAATAGCAGGGCTAGTAATAATAATAAAATCATAATTGCACAAATAAAAATATATTTATTAGCAACAAAATGCGAGTCATATGACAATATATTTAGAGCATATTTGCCCATTTTGTTGTTAAATAGTAAATAACAAAAATCAGTGCAAGCCAAATGAGGGCATATGGCCATAAGATTAGACCATATTTTGCCTCATTTTGGCTGAGATAATTTTCGGTTATCAAATGTCTGTATACTGTTTACAATTATTAATGTTATGATAAATACAAAATAGGAAACTAGTAATTTTTTTGAGGTCACTTCGTATGCTTGATAACACATCGAAATGTTAATGATATATAAATTTTCAAAGAGATAAAAATAAACATATTTTTTTTAGTTTTGTTATAAAAAATTTTTAAATATATTTAAATAAGTATGGATGATCCTAAGAGCAAAAGTGGGCGTTCTTTGGAGTTTGATCTAAATCGTCAAGGTCTCACAAGACCTGTAGAGCATTCTCCTCGGCGATCTTCAATTTTTCAAGATCCTAATTTTCAAGATTTGTCTGACACTATAAGTAAAAATAGGCAAAAAGATATAAGTAAACGTAAGGATAGGAGTAATGAAAATTTAAACAACCCAACTGAAAATGAAACAGCCGATGGTAGGGAGCACCATTTGCTTGATTTGGTTGACCAAGGTGCTGCATCTATGGCAGTAGTCGATGAGTCCGAGTTTAAGCGGTCTATGAGATCTGAAATGATAGAAATGATACAAGCATCACTGAGTGAGGGATTAAAAGGTATAATGAGTGAGGTAAATAAGGCACTAAAGCCAGTCATGAGTTCTAAAGATAATAGTGCCACCGTTGGCACGAGAAGTTCCTAGAAGAACAAGAAATAATATAGAGCTTGATAGAGCAGAAGAATTAGGTTGTGAGTATAATGAAACAAATCGTGCTCGTATGGGGAGGCAATTTACTCACGATGAGGGTAACAGGGTACACTGTGCAGGTTCTAGATTCTCGAATATTTTGTCCAGTGCTCCGAATCATAATTCTTACGAAAGAAACTTGAATGTACATCCTGTAGAAGGACAGATTCGTATAGATAAGTGGGACATAGTATTTGAGGGCGGTGGCCGAGGAATGTCTATTAATGATTTTGTATTCCGAATAGAATTACTGCAGGCTAGTTATGCAATACCATGGGATGAAGTTCTAAGAGATTTTCATAGACTTCTGAAAGGACAGGCAAAAGAGTGGTTCTGGCTGCATTTAAAAACGCAAAATAGTATAATAGATTGGCCTACATTACGTTATAGCCTCCTAAATCAATTTCAGTCAAACCGCAGTGATTTTGAGATCATGCAGGAATTAGTCGAGAGGCGTCAACAGCCGAACGAATCATTGGATGATTACTTTCATGCAATGTCGTCACTTAGGGCTCAACTTCGGTCTCCTATTCCTGAATATGAGATGATAAAGGTGCTAAAACGTAATGTAAGACCACTTAGCCAGATTAGTCTATCCCATGGCGATATATAATATTGAACAATTGAGAGAGGAGTGTAAAGAAATTGAAAAGAGATTTCCCCGACGAGAGATCAAATTTAACATGCAAAATACGCACCCTACGCGCTACTCGCCACGCCCCAGAGTCAACGAAATTTATGAAGAGGATGAACAAGCCAAATTTTATGCTGATCAAAACTCGTTAGGAGTAGAAGAAGTTTCTGAAGGAAAAAGAAGAGAAATTATTTGTTGGAACTGTAAATGTGCCGGACATACTTACATGGATTGTGATTCTGATGTTCAAAACGTTTTTTGTTTTAAGTGCGGGTTGGAAAATACTATCACGCCCAAACTGTAGTAAGCCGGGAAACCGAAGAAGGAGCATGATGAAGGCGGGAGTGTCACGCTCCAACGAAAATTCCGCATCTCCCCAAAAATAGGTATTCCAAGTGCCATAATAGAAAACCCAGTTTCTAATATCGTAGATGACTGTGCTTCACAAAATTCTCCTAGTACTAATCCCAAATGTAAGCAATCATACGAGGAGAGATTACTAAATTATATCAAGGTTAGGAATCGTATTTTTGACCAAGATAATAAACCAAATACAGCACTTAGGATGAAAGTCATGTCAGCCAGAAAACGCTACCAAAATAGAAAAATTATGAGGCAAAAAGTCATGGCCTCTGTGGAAGCAATTGCGAGTGGTGATCCAAGAGTTTTTGTAGACGTTTACTTGAAAAATAGAGTAATCAAAGGCTTATTAGATTCCGGTGCTTCGGTAAGTGTACTAGGCAAAGGATGTAGGGAGTTTTTGGAGGAATTAGGCGTCATACCCCATAGGTACTTTTCTAATGTTAGAACAGCTTCGGGCCAGGCCCACAAAATTTGTGGCCAAATCACTCTTCCCGTAAAGTATAAGGATGAGATCAAGAATATAAACTTTTATCTTTGTCCATCCCTGGAACAAAATTTATACTTGGGAATTGATTTTTGGCGGCAATTCCATTTAGCTCCCGATGTCATTGATGTGGAAGAAATAGACTTAGAGCCAATACCTAAACAGAATCCTGAGCACCATGAATTAACTGAGGAGCAGGAAGAACGTCTAGAAGAAGTAAAAGGATTATTTAAAACTTTTGAGAAAGATGGATTAGGGAAAACAGAAATAGAAAAACATAGTATACAATTAGTACCTAATTACGTCCCGTTTAAAGAAAGACATTGTCCGGTGTCACCAAATGTGCAAGAACTATTATACAAAGAGGTGGATCAAATGTTAGAATTAGGTGTTATTGAAGAGAGCGAAAGTCCGTTCAACAATCGGGTAACACTGGTAAGAAAACCGGGGAAAAATCGTCTGTGCTTAGATGCTAGAAAATTAAACGAGCTTACAATAAAGGATGCATATCCCATCCAGAATATTGAAGGCATACTGAGCAGAATAGACGATACGGTTTTCATTAGCAGTGTTGACCTTAAATTTGCATTCTGGCAAATTGAACTAGAGCCAAAATGTCGCGAGTACACTGCCTTTACCATTCCTGGCCGGCCACATTACCAATATAGGGTAATGCCATTCGGCCTGTGTAATGCGGCCCAACGCCTTTGTCGCCTTATGGATAAGGTTATACCTCAAAGACTCAAAAACAACATATTTATATATCTAGATGATTTGCTGGTCATCTCGAAAGATTTTGAGACTCATTTGAGACTTTTGAGGGAATTAGCAAAATGTCTTGCGGAGGCTAACCTTACCATTGGCATGAAGAAAAGCGTCTTTTGTTTCAAGGAATTAAAATATTTGGGTTTTGTAATAGGCGATGGAAAACTAAGAACTGACCCGGAAAAGATAAAGGCCATTGAACAAATTCCGTTACCGAAAACGCCGAGGCAGGTTAGGAGCTTTTTAAGCACAGTGGGCTGGTATAGGCGCTTTATCAAAGATTTTGCAGTTATAGCCGCGCCCCTGAGTGATACTTTGAAAAAGGGAAAAAGGTTCACTATATCAGATTTAGCCTTCAAAGCCTTTCTGGACCTAAAAAGTTCCTTAACCACAGCGCCCGTCTTAGTCCATCCAGATTTTAAAAGACCGTTCTACATTCAATGCGATGCGTCACACGTTGGAGTCGGTGCCGTGCTGTTCCAGAAGGATGACGAGAACAACGACCGCCCCATCGCATTATTTTCGCAAAAATTTAATGGGGCACAAATAAATTACACCGTCACTGAAAAAGAGTGTCTGGCTGCGGTGCTGGCTGTTAAACGTTTTAGGCCCTATTTACCATTATCACTGACCACTCGAGCCTAAAATGGTTAATGTCCCTTAAGGATTTGAGTGGTCGTTTAGCTCGTTGGTCGCTGCAGCTCCAAGCATTTAATTTTAAAATCGAGCATCGAAAGGGATCGGAAAATGTGGTGGCCGATATGCTTTCCAGGTCTGTAGACGAGTGTGGGGTAGAGGAAATAGATTTATTAGGCTTTGAAACAACTGAATTCGAGTCGCCAAAATATCATGAATTATTAAAAACTGTATCTGAAAACAAGGATAGATTGCCTGATCTGAAAATTGACGAGGGAATGATTTTTAAAAAACAAACTTTTCAAAAGATGATAGTGGTACGGAATGGAAGCTTTGGGTTCCAGAAAATTTGATTACTACCCTAATATCCAGAGCCCATGATGACGAAACAGCTTCACATGGAGGCGTAGCAAAAACTTTGCATCGGTTACGGCAGTTTTATTATTGGCCAAAAATGGCTTTACAAGTAAAAAATTACGTAAAAAATTGTACAACATGTCAACAAATAAAACCACCTAACTACGAGATGAGGCCAAAAATGGGTGAGGAAGTACAAACGTACCGCCCATTTCAAAAAATTTACATTGATTTCATGGGGAAATACCCCCGTTCAAAACGAGGCAATGCCTACGTTTTTGTTGTAATCGACCACTTCTCCAAATTTGTTTTTTTGAAACCTATGAGAAAAGCAACCTCGAAACTTGTTATAGATTATTTAATTAATAAAATTTTTCACACATTTGGTACGCCCGAGATAATCCATTCTGATAATGGTAAGCAGTTTGTGTCACAAGAATTTAAAAATTTAGCAGAAACTTATAAAATCAAACACATTAGGACAGCTTCATATGCTCCCCAATCAAACTCTTCAGAAAGAATGAATCAGTCTCTTTTAGCCGGCATTAGGGCATATTTAAAGGACGACCACAGGGACTGGGATATCCACATATCCGAAATAGAATATGCCATACGATCTGCTGTACACGAGTCCATTGGTACAAGTCCTTATAGGGCACTATTTGGACAGCAAATGTTTTTATATGGCACTGATTATGCCTTGGCTAGAAAATTAAAATCTTTAGGAGAAAGTGAATTTGAAATTTTAGAAAGAAAAGACCATTTACAAATTGCTAGGGAAACTATAAAAGGAAACATACATAGAGCATATGGAAGAAACAAAAAACAATACGACAAAAGAAGCAGAGACATTCGATTTGCAGTGGGTCAGGAGGTATATCTGAGAAATTTTGTGCAAAGCGATTTCAAGAAAAACTTCAATGCAAAATTTGCACCAAAATTCAGAAAATGCAGAATACTTAAAGTTATCGGAAATAGTATGTATGAAATGGAAACACTACAGGGGAAAAACCTTGGCATCTTTCACGCCAAGGATATTAAGCAATGATCTGTGATATGTTAGTTTTAAGGGGACTGCAATATATTTTAGTAATTATTTATTTTAAAAAATTTACGTGTTAGTGATGTCCCGTTTTACCTTTAATTATTGACGGATTATTTGATTATACATTTTACCTGTTAGTGCTGTCCAGTTTTCTTTATTGACGATTCCTTGAAGATAGATTCCCATAACTTTGAATACATCTGTGATATATCCTCCATAGTCTGTAAGCCGTTTGTACCTGAAAGTAGGGGAGTAATTTTTAAACAAAGTACCATATTCTAGGAGAAAATAAATAATTTTACTTCCCGTAAATCAAGGCTGAGAATTGAGTGGCGTGATGGTTTTGTTATGAGTAACCTTTCCAGAAAATTTGTATGCTCCAATCGCAATGTTCAGGCAGCGATAAACGTCAGGAGTCACTGGTGTAATTGTACTAGCTCTAGTAAAGGAAAATAAGATAATTATTAAACCAAAATAGAAATATAAATACATAAATAATTGAGGCCTTTGGGCATATACTAAGTAAAGTGTGTAAAAATGTTTGAAATCGATTTAATAAACCCTGTAAACAACGAAAATATTTTTTTAAAAGGGTCGGAATTCACGAACAATCCTATTAGATGAAAATAGATCCATATATATTTTTTTATTCGCGGTACTTTAGTATTATAGTGTAGGTAAATAGGTTTTTCTGGCATATCACATGTTTCCCGAAGAATGAACGGGAGAAAGAAATTTTATTTATTTGTTTGACTGTTGCAAATTATATGTATTTATAAACCATTGAATTTGGTAAAGAATGTTAAATAAATAGCAGCCACATCTCTTTACTAGCTTTAAAGATTTGACGGTCATAATAATCATGGAATACAGACTCATCGGCAAATATTGGAAAATATATTATGCTGTAAAGAGTCTGTAGGCTGTGATGCAATGATTGAGAGGAAAAGGAGTAGTGAAAGGTGTGAGTTGCGTTGCACACGAGTGCGTTCGAATTAAATTAGAAAAAGGATCAACTATCCTGCCGGGATTGGCTATAATAAATACTAGTAAGTGGTTGATTTCTTAAGTCTTTGTCGCGCTAGAGATGAAGCACAAGTTCTGTATTTGATTGGTTGAAAATACGGAAATTAAAGAACTTTCATTTATAAACATAGAACAGGCTGAAGACTGCGTTAAAGTCAATGGGGCGCAAGCCATATATGAAAGTTGGTTATCAACCGAAATGAAAATTTATTTATAGCCCAACGATAAATGTATATAGGTACACATTTATTTATATATATTTTTAATGGACAATAGCATGTGATATGCATTTAAGATAAGTATAACTAAAAATGTACTTACTGTTTCTCAGGGGTGATAGCGTTGTATAATTAGACTTTGTGTGGGATTATTTACTTCATGCGATCTCAACTACATTGGGATGAATGACGGCCAATCGCCGGCGTTAAACAGGCGGGCCCAAATGTCTACCACAGCTAGTTATAAACCTAAACACGTATATTATTGTTTTGTAATTCACACTTCAAATGAGATCAAACTACTTTGTACTTACGAGAACATAAATATCGATGAGTACTCCAGGAGGCAGGTAACGTAATTGCTGGACATTGTTCAGGGTTTGTTGATTGCAATTCAGTTTGGTCAGAAAACAACAAAGACATCTGTCATACAAGGTTTCGCGACTTGTCCCTGCTGACGAAATAAGTTGGGCCATTGTCAAATATACCACTGCAGCTCACGTAGGCTCTTAAATACAAACACAATACTTGAGTAGTTGTAGCAACAGCAATGCAAGACCAACGACGGCAAAATAGACACAATTTTTATTTTAGTATTTCTTTATTGACACCTTCACTTCGTTACTTTTATTTCTTGCTACTTTACTACTCACTTCAATTAGCGCATTTGAAATATTTATATTTTAAAGTCTAGTTTATGGGGTGTGTCTATTATTAAACTATTATTTCCCGATGTACATTGAACAATGAATATACATAAATGAAACAAGTTTTTAACAACTATTTACTCATAATATAAGCCCATTTATCGCGTGTATAGATTGTGACAAATGAAGAGGAGATGCCACATAGGTAAAATAAAGTAATAGTAAGTAAGAGTTGCCAGATCATAATATTTTATTTTAGCGATTTTCATGCGTTTGCCCGGCTGTGTTGGTAGAGCATGAGTTTTGACCCAACATCTACACGTGATAGAAAATATTTTTATGTCTGAACATATATACAACCAAATTGAAAACATGCAAGACTGATCTCAGGGTGTGGGCGTTTGCCTACGTTGGGCGTAAATAGCAAGTATATACCGCTCTTTCACTTTTCGGCCGACAAGCGTAGAAAATCGAAAGATTTGTAGCGGCAGATTTGTTGAAAGTAAAATATGAACTGGCAACCTCACAGGTAAAATCAGTCAGCTGTCAGTATTTATAAAGCTGATTAATGAGGTTGTATCGAATGCACAGCTGATGGCTTCGCACTGGTGGCTCAACAGAGGAAGATTTTTTTTATATTTGTTTTTTTTAAGAAATTGTCAGTTTTAAGCATGTATGTCAGCACTAAACAAAGAAACATGTATTTGTAAAACTTAATATAGCAGCAAAAACTAATAAAGGCATATTGGCGAGGAATTTTTACTCTGTTGTTTTTTTTATATTTAAAACCATACAATTATATCAGCTGTGCGAGTAACACAACCTTTAAATTAAATACACATAGGTACAAATACAAAAAGGGAAAGCGGGAAGAAAAATAAATAATGAATATACAAAGAATCAAAAACAAATTATAGTAAATTTTTTATATGAATGATGCTTGCTACTTTGCTGACGACCTGATACCTCTTCATTATAAACCTCTATTTTACAGGCAATAAAGATGGCCAAAATATCATTATGGTCAAGGCCATCATGGTAAGGGTCAGTGACACTAATATTCCAGATATTTCTGTATATTTTAATTTTGTGAATTATTTATTTACGTAAAATAAATAAAATCCGGTCAGTGACTTGTAGGTAAATATAAACCGCTTAAACTCGAGCGACATTGTTGCTAGGCGTTGCACTTACCTAGGGTGTGAAAGAGATATTGGGGTCATGAGCCTGTACTAAGAGTAGTAAGATAAAGATAGAGATAGAATTTTCGGAGTTCCAAAAAAAATTGTATCGCACTAGGTGAACATTTTGAAGAAATTAAAAGAGGGATTACGTTTTGAAGTTTCAAGAAGAAAAGAACTGCCTCCAATACTACTGCGGTATAAAAGAAAATATAGAAAAAAGTTTTAATTAACAATAAAAATATATAAAAAGGAAGGTTTTCTTTGTGGGAGTATAAAGCTCCAATTTGCCAAAAATTTATAAAAATTTGCAACCAACCGAAAGTTACTGGTGGTTAGTAGTGAAGCCTGTGAAAGGAAAAGCCTAGATTGTGACCAGTGGAAAGATTCCCCAATAAAGCCTGATTGGGAGGACTTTGAAGACGCTGTGTGCCTATCAACATTAATCCATCCTGTATCATTTGGTTATAGTGGGTCTGGATCACCGAGAACGATTACCGAATTGTACGAAGTATCAACCTGGTTAACTACGGTGCCAGTTTATTCGTTGGTGAGTCCGTTCCATATGTTTTTTTTGTTGCAGTTTCTTTGATAGTTTGTATCAAAGAAAAATATTACTTTGAGACCAAAATTTGAAAGCATCTAAAATTATAATTGCAAGGTGGCTGAATTAAAGTGTTTTTTTTAAGAAAGATAAAATTTAATATTATTTACAAATATTCTATAATTTTGTTTAGAGGCAGTTTGCTAAAATAAAAATTCAAGAGCGGAAATAAAATTGATAGAAGTAATCTTGTGAAAAACATTTATTGTAATAGTTTGTTAAGTGTTATAGTGTTTGAGTTAGGTTAGGTAAGGTTAGTTAAA
This sequence comes from Panzeria rudis, assembly GCA_956483635.1. Taxonomy (NCBI): domain Eukaryota; kingdom Metazoa; phylum Arthropoda; class Insecta; order Diptera; family Tachinidae; genus Panzeria; species Panzeria rudis. The sequence continues at coordinate 71,061,652 of OY101449.1, forward strand.
CTTTTGTTAGCTGAAAATACTGGTCGCGTTTAATCGTTTTCAATTTAACTTAGGGGTGCAAAGAATTTTTAATAGTCGCCAACAATATCGACTTTAGAGAGCTCTCTCAAGTGAGGAAAAATATTTAGTTTATTTTATTAATTTCTTTTGCGTAAATCCTGATTGATTCAAAAGCAGGTTTTGTCAAAGTATTTTTGGGAAAATAGTGTTCATTTGTAATTTTTGTAGTTAAGTGTATGTGTAAGATTTCATTATTTGTAGGTTATTATTTACCAACATAAATTCTTTTTAATCTTTTTACTAAATTTAATTTGAATAAATTTTCAATAAGTGTTAGTAATTAGGGAAATACTTTTTCTTTAATAAAATTTTTATAACGTTTTAAATATTTACATTTGGTTGAACGGATGAAAAAAAAATGTCCGGTTAAATTTGTTTAAAGTGATGTGTTATTGAGTAAGTAAGAAGTGACCTATTTCTGAGTTGTGGGGTAACCCATAATAGTCTTTGGTGTTACCATGGTAGGGAGGGCAACTAGTGCGGAGATAAATACCAACTTCCGTCTCCGCTGTCATGCTTTTATAATGGTATGTAGGTGTACAGATATTTGTTTCGTCCGACCGGTTGTTGTCGTTTTGATTTTTTTTTTGAGTTAATGACCGTTTGTTGTCGATTTGAGTTTATTTTGATTTAGTATAAATTTTATTGTACAGCCCTGTCCCATAAATGGCTGGTCGTACCCCCTCTGACATCCCTGAGCCGGTCTGGGCAAAACTAAAGCTATTTATGGTTTGGCAAGCAAGGAAATTGACTACCAACTTGATTTTAATTTTGCTTTCAAGATTTGTTTCAATTTTTCGTTCAATTTAAACAGCTGATCTCTATTATTGTAAGTAAATTACAGAAAGACTCGGCTATAACGAACTTTGTGCAAACAGCAAAAAAACCGATCTATGACAAGTTTGTAATAAGCGTAGTTCGATACAAACGAAGACTCGTTAACTACGAATTCGCTATTACGAATTATTTTTGTTTGAAAATGGCAACCGAAACGTCGGCACTTTAGACTTAGATCGTTACAACCGAGAATTTGTTATAGCCGGGTTTTACTGTTTCGTTGTTGATTCCTTGACGACGGCATCTTGAAAACAAAATTGACTATCAAGTTGCTTACAGCCTACGTCATAGCGTCAATTTAAAGTACTTTTAACAAGCAATACGTGTGATCAACTTGAAAGCAATTTCTTGAACGTGTAACTGCAGAGTTACAGTCAAGAAAACAACTGATTAAAAGCAAAACTTAAACGTGTGACTGCCGCGTAAAATTAAAATAGTACATAGCGGGTGAATTCAAAATACATTGTAGTGATGCGACTTTACTTTGTTTACAAAAACAAAGCAAGTACGATTTTGCAACACTACAATGTATTTTGATGTTTTGGAATCAGCCGCACTTTTTAGCTACCTGCATGATTGCTTCTTCATTCCTTTCGAGGTTGTTCAGAATATATGTATGTATTGCGCTGCAAATAAATAATATTCCAAATAAAAGTTTATCACTACATATATAACAAATTTTATTAATACTTACTTTTATATATATTTCAATTCCTTCCTTCAGTAGTAAAGTCGCCTATAAATAATTTGATGTACAAAATATCTGAATAAAATTTCATTAATACTTACTTCAATTCGCTTCCTTCCTTCAGTATAATCGCCTATAAATAAAGTAAGTTTAGTAAAATATATCATAATAAAATTTATATAACAACAATGACACTCAGACTTTAATAAAATAATATTTAATTTGTATGTTCTTACCTTGATGAGTTCTGCTGCTTTCTGCTCCATATATTACTATTTGAAACAAAAACAAATCAACTTGTATACAAAATTGAGTAGGATTATTTTTATTTGTACTTTGATAGTTCGGGTTGAAGTTTCATTCTATTTTATATGGAGTTTGACAGCCGAGATAAGGCAGTGGAATATTATCTGGGCGAATAAGGCTACCTCATACAGCTGTGCATTTTTATTTGAAGTGAAGCCAAGTTTTTTAGCTAGGCTGCAAATAGTGCTACCAGACTTCTGCAAAGTCTCCTTAAACTTAACACCCCGTCTTCACGAGACATTTGATATTTCTTAACATAAAATATAACGTCGGCAGAATGACGTCACAAAAAAATCATGTGTTCGAAATTGTGTTAAGGGTGGAGTAAACGTACTGATGTTTGGACACAAATTTTATATATTCATATAGTAAATTTGCACGGCATTTTGTAATTTTTTTTTATAGATTTCACTTTATTATTTTTCTGTTTGTAAAAATTTTATGTATATGAACATAAATAATATGCAAAAAATAAAAAAAAAATATCTAAAACATTTATTTATTAACTTTATTTATTCTTTTTTCAATAAAATCAAACAAATTGTAAAAAAACACACATACATACTAAATTTGACAGCTTGTGTTCTAACATATTTCCTCGGGCTTGTGTTTTAACATTGATTTCCAAACATGTGTTAGGACACAAACACATTCGGTCCACACGTTAATTTCTTGTGTTAGGACAGAATTTTGACAATTGCTAACACACAAATTTCCAAACTTGTGTCTCGTGGAGACGGGGTATAACCCAGGACTGTCAGATCATTTCTGACATATCTTCAACCATATTGTAAGAAATCGCTAAAGCTGTGTTCTCACTATGTGTATTTGTCTTATGGAATGTCACTTTTTTATACACATGTGATTTCATGTGTATGTCAAAATTTGCGGTTTACATAAGGTTTATAATTTTTGTGTTCACCTGTTGGTATGTTACGTACATTTGGCATAACCTATAAAGCAAAACAATCATAAAACGGCCGAGTGTTTATACATATGTTATTGTTATATATACTTCTTTTATTTAATTTTACACTTATTTTATTTAATTTAATACTTTATTAATTTAATAATTATTTGATTTCATTTTCCCGTCCGCAAACAATTACTTTGTTAAAAAGCAGCTGATGTCAGATGCTTTGTCACTTCAAAATAGAACTCGTTCTAAATCATGTGTACTGTACACAGAGAAATAACACAGGCTATTGTTTGAAGGGGTTCAGACTATATATACAAATTTACCATGTGAAAATGTGACATTCCATATGGCAAATACACATAGTGAGAACACAGCTTAAACTATTTCTGGGACTATTTTTGGCTTTGGACTATTTTTATTTTTCAGTGTGGCCCATTTTCCATGGATCCAATAAACACTTCTAATATAATTTCTCTGTTGTTTTTCCCTTGAGTTTGACGGAACGAATCTAGTTTAGCCAAGATGGCACAAATGAAAAGAAAAATATCATACGTCAAAGAAAATGTAAATATAACAAGAGAATATTATATAAAAAAGTCGGCGGCGAGCCTTACAGGTATATAATGAAAATCGATTTCGAAAACGAAGGAATTAAAAAAAACGTTTTTGAATAACATTTCTTTATTAAAAAGAATTTTAGCACACATATTATACAAAATATTGAGAAAATCTTTGCTGCCCATACCGATACTCAAAAATATATATCAGCGATACCGATACGAATGTTGAAATTAAATTCAAGTTTAAACTAGCAACATTCAAGGAAAATATTTTTTTACTATTCAAAATTACAGTGTATAACCCAGTAAACAAATTTGGACCCATTTTTAAGGAACTACATTTTCATTTCTTCCAAAGAATCTATATTAAAAAGCAAGTAAAAATTTATTCAAGTCTTACAAAAAAGTTGTTATTCATTTATAATTTTAAAATATACTCACCATTGAAATCAAATTTTTAAAGGACATTTATGAACTACTATTCTTCAAAAAGTTTATGTTTATTCACTTAAATTTACACGAAAGCACAGTTTTGCGCTTAAATTCGCATAAAAAGAAACAAGTTGCGAAAATGTCATTTTTCCTAGAGTAAAATAGTCGTTTGATTTTTCATAAAATTTTACTAAATGTAGAGCTATTTACGACCTACAATAATTGTACAAAGAAGTAAAAAGTTTAGTTTCCTTTGAAGTACTGCTTAATTACTTGCCGTTACGTTACGAAAAGTTGACTTTTCCCTGGAAATGCCCATATGTAAAAAACTTGAAAGCAAAACATGAACGTGTGACTGCAGCGTTAGTAAATTTTTAAATGATTTTCATCAATTGTTTGCACAACAAAATATTACAAAATCCATAGATTTATGATGTTTAAGCAAATGTTGGTAAAAATGATGTAGAAAATATTAAATATTTTCAAAATATATGTAAAATTTTTTGAGTCATTTTGACAATTTCACAAACAAACTTTGACGATATTGTATCAGTTTTGACTGGCAACTCGTCTGAGTACATATATGTATGTCTGGCAGCACGTTTTAAGAAACCTAAAGGTCATGTCATCACAAAATATACAGAAATCACAATAGTGGCAGGTAAAAAACGTTACAATCAGGTTTTTCAATTGTTTTTAAGGCTCTGTTCAAAAGAGAAAAAATAACAAAGAATAGAAGAAAATAAACAAAACGAAAAAGAAAAAATGTAAAAATTTTACTTAAGGTGGATTTAGACTATCTGTGTTTTACATCTGACTTGTCAGTTTTGAGACCCACATGTAATTTTACGTGTCTGTCACAATTGTCCACTTACAGACGATTTTTAATTTTTGCTTTCACACATACATGTATAATCGCATCTGACATAACCTCTAAGTGACGCCAACACATACTTATTAACTCAAAACAGCTGATGTCAGATGCAAATAGAACGCGCTCTAATTGAAAATTTTGTCGCCTGACTTTAGTTCTGTAAATTTCAGGTGGCAATGTTTCAAAAGGTTCACACGACATGATTAGCTTTTGCAGTGGGAAATTTGACGTCAGATGTAAAACACAGATAGTATAAAACCACCTTTACTGAATAACACGTTAAAAATTTTTAAATTTTAATAAAATTAAAGAATTATGCTTTATTATTAAAAATATATTGTGAAAAAAGAATTGTGTGTATATAAATGTGTCGTAGATTTGTTTTATTAATGTGCGTTTTTTTTTTGCAATTACTTTGTGCTGGTAGGTTTTTTAATACAGCGTGTTCTTACACACACATGCACATAATTTATTATTTGTGAGATTTTGCAGTAACTATAAAGATCAAATGTAAAAGATGAATGAAAATGAACTGTAATTAATTAATAAATACTATTTTCAATGTGAATTTTGGAAATATATGCATGTTTAATTAGTTTTATTCATTACAAAATCAATTCGGGTAGAAAGGCGCTGCAAAAGAAAATGAAATTTAAAGGCACTGTGTAAGCGAACAGAAATATATTTCGGTCGTGTCACTTCCGTGATGTCATGATCTAATAATACAGGTCTATGCACCAGTACAATAATAAAAAAACAACAGGCATTTTGTTTGTGTATAACAATCGTAAAGAAGACAAAAACAGCTGTCTACAACAGTATGAAAAACACGTATGTGAACAAGACAAACTCCTACCAACCTTAACAGCTGTTTGTTTTTACATTTTTCCATTGTTTTCTTTTATTTGCTGTGGTGAGTTTTAAAAACAAAACAAAATCAGGCAAAGACTTAAGAAACGTACAGTACATTTGTACAGTAAAGCTCGGCTTTAACAAACACGCCGATATATTAATATTTATTTGTTATTGATTGATTTCGTTATAATCAAAGTAAATAAAATAATGACTGTGCACAAAACAAATAAATACCACTATACAGCTAAACTCCTTACAAAACGAACTGCGTTACACCCAAAAAGTATTTTTGATGTAAAATCTAAAATAATTCTTGTGCAAGATTAAATCAAAAGCCAAAATCAAGCTTAGACCAATAGAAAACAAACTGCGTAAATTTTTGGGTAAAAAATAAAACTATGGGATGATAATCACCAACAAACTTTTCCATTCCGCAAAAAATGCTCAAAAACACCCAAAAAGTATTTTTGCTGTAAAATCTAAAATAATTCTTGTGCAAGATTAAGTCAAAAGCCAAAATCAAGCTTAGACCAATAGAAAACAAACTGCGTACAGATTTTGGGTACAAAATAAAACTATGGGTTGATAATCACCAACAAACATTTCCATTCCGCCAAAAATGCTCAAAAACACCCAAAAAGTATTTTTGCGGTAAACTCTAAAATAATTCTTGTGCAAGATTAAATCAAAAGCCAAAATCAAGCTTAGACCAATAGAAAACAAACTGCGTACAGTTTTTTGGGTAAAAAAATAAAACTATGGGGTGATAATCACCAACAAACTTTTCCATTCCGCAAAAAATGCTCAAAAACACCCAAAAAGTATTTTTACTGTAAAATCTAAAATAATTCTTGTGCAAGATTGAAACATAGCCAAAATTAAGCTTAGACCAATAAAAAACAAACTGCGTACAGTTTTTTGGGTAAAAAATAAAACTATGGGGTGATAATCACCAACAAACTTTTCCATTCCGCAAAAAATGCTCAAAAACACCCAAAAAGTATTTTTGCTGTAAAATCTAAAATAATTCTTGTGCAAGGTTAAATCAAAAACCAAAAGCAAGCTTAGACCAATAAAAAAACAAACTGCATAAAGTGTTTTGGTAAGAAATAAAACTATGGGGTGATAATCACCAACAAACTTTTCCATTCCGCAAAAAATGCTCAAAAACACCCAAAAAGTATTTTTGCTGTAAAATCTAAAATAATTCTTGTGCAAGATTAAGTTAAAAGCCAAAATCAAGCTTAGAGCAATAGAAAACAAACTGCCTACAGTTTTTTGGGAAAAATATAAAACTATGAGGTGATAATCACCAACAAACTTTTCCATTCCGAAAAAAATGCTCAAGAACACCCAAAAAGTATTTTTGCTGTAAAATCTAAAATAATTCTTGTGCAAGATTAAATCAAAAGCCAACATCAAGCTTAGACCAATAGAATACAAACTGCGTACAGTTTTTTGGGTAAAAAATAAAACTATGGGGTGATAATCACCAACAAACTTTTCCATTCCGCAAAAAATGCTCAAAAACACCCAAAAAGTATTTTTGTTGTAAAATCTAAAATAATTCTTGTGCAAGATTAAGTTAAAAGCCAAAATTAAGCTTAGACCAATAAAAACAAACTGCGTACATTTTATGGGTAAAAAATAAAACTATGGGGTGATAATCACCAACAAACTTTTCCATTCCGCAAAAAATGCTCAAAAACACCCAAAAAGTAATTTTGCTGTAAAATCTAAAATAATTCTTGTGCAAGGTTAAATCAAAAGCCAAAAGCAAGCTTAGACCAATAGAAAACAAACTGCAGAAAGTGTTTTGGTAAAAAATAAAACTATGGGGTGATAATCACCAACAAACTTTTCCATTCCGCAAAAAATGCTCAAAAACACCCAAAAAGTATTTTTGCTGTAAAATCTAATATAATTCTTGTGCAAGATTTAATTAAAAGCCAAATACAAGCTTAGACAAATAGAAAACAAACTGCGTACAGCTTTTTGGGTAAAAATTAAAACTATGGGGTGATAATCACCAACAAACTTTTCCATTCCAAAAAAATGCGGAATGGAAAAGTTTGTTGGTGATTATCACCCCATAGTTTTATTTTTTACCCAAAAAGCTGTACGCAGTTTGTTTTCTATTTGTCTAAGCTTGATTTTGGCTTCTGATTTAATCGTGCACAAGAATTAGTTTAGATTTTACAGCAAAAATAATTTTTGGGTGTTTTTGAGCATTTTTTGCGGAATGGAAAAGTTTGTTGGTGATTATCACCCCATAGTTTTATTTTTTACCCAAAAAGCTGTACGCAGTTTGTTTTCTATAGATCTAAGGTAAATTTTGGCTTTTGTTTCAATCTTGTACAAGAATTATTTTAGATTTTACAGCAAAAATACTTTTTGGGTGTTTTTGAGCATTTTTTGCGGAATGGAAAAGTTTGTTGGTGATTATCACCCCATAGTTTTATTTTTTACCCAAAAAACTGTACGCAGTTTGTATTCTATTTGTCTAAGCTTAATTTGGGCTTTTGTTTCAATCTTGCACAAGAATTATTTTAGATTTTAAAGCAAAAATACTTTTGGGTGTTTTTGAGCATTTTTTCGGAATGTAAAAGTTTGTTGGTGATTATCACCCCATAGTTTTATTTTTTACCCAAAAAGCTAAACGCAATTCGTTTTCTATTAGTCTAAGCTTAATTTTGGCTTTTGTTTCAATCTTGCACAAGAATTATTTTAGATTTTACAGCAAAAATACTTTATGGGTGTTTTTGAGCATCACCAACAAACTTTTCCATTCCGCAAAAAATGCTCAAAAACACCCAAAAAGTATTTTTGCTGTAAAATCTAAAATAATTCTTTTGCAAGATTAAATCAATAGCCAAAATCAAGCTTAGACAAATAGAAAACAAACTGCGTACAGCTTTTTGGGTAAAAAATAAAACTATGGGGTGATAATCACCAACGAACTTTTGCATTCCGCATTTTTTCGGAATGGAAAAGTTTGTTGGTGATTATTACCCCATAGTTTTATTTTTACCCGAAAAGCTGTACGCAGTTTGTTTTTTATTTGTCTAAGCTTGATTTTGGCTTTTGGTTTAATCTTGCACAAGAATTATTTTAGATTTTACAGCAAAAATACTTTTTGGGTGTTTTTGAGCATTTTTTGCGGAATGCAAAAGTTTGTTGGTGATTATCACCCCATAGTTTTACTTTTTACCCAAAAACCTGTACGCAGTTTGTTTTCTATTAGTCTCAGCTTAATTTTGGCTTTTGTTTCAATCTTGCACAAGAATTATTTTAGATCTTAAAGCAAAAATACTTTTGGGTGTTTTTGAGCATTTTTATTTTTATTTTTATTTTTATTTTAATAATACAATAGCAACAACAGAAAGAACAACGGACAGCTGTTACGGTTTGTTGTCGTGAGTTTGATTTGTTCACACCGATGTTTTGTGTGAATTTTCTCGTTCTGATAAAATGTAAGCAAATATATAACCAGAGAGTGAAGCCGATACATAACAGTCGGCGGCGGGGGCTGTTAGCCGGCTGAAGCCGACTATTCTTTAGAAGAATTACTAGCTATATTTTTGTCCACAAAAATTAGGCGAAAAAACTCCAAAAATGGGTTATGTAATGTAAATGTAAAAACCGTCATATTTCCGAAACTTTTTGACCATAAATCGCCTAATCTGACAGCCGTACATTAGAGTGGAGCGTGCGATTTTTTTGCGAATTTCAATTACGAATAGCAAAAAAAGGTTGAATTTTATTTTTAGATACATGGGAAAAATAATGAAAAAAATATTTGGACCTACTTTTAGCCTTTACCGCAGCATCAAGATTTTATATATGAGATCAAATCGATCAATTTGTGAAACATCATATGATGCAACATTATATATTCTTTATAGCTGTAATAACTCATTACACTCAAAATATCCCCTATTTTATACATACAAGGTCAGATTTTACACAAACTTAATTAAGATGAAATATGAATCAAATTTTCGTATTTCTAAGCCTTTGTCATATCTTGCAAAAAAAACATTCAGGTCGCTGGACACGAAAATTATATTCATTTATTTTTCTTAATGCGCGCTTTCCCGATATTCCCGAAAAACAAGATTTTTGTTTTTTTTCGTTTTTTCGAGAACGGCTCATCTGAATAAAATAAAATGCACACTGTTGTATAGATATCTCTCTATTGTTTCATGCAATACATTGATTATCATTGATTATGCCGATTGTATTAAAAAAGTATAGAGTTACAGCCCTTAAAACTATCATTTAAACTGCTGTATTTCAATGATAGTTTTGTGACGACACATGATGGATGCAATCGCTAAATTCTGATAAAAAAAAAATAAGAAGTGAAAACAGCTATATTATTTTTTAGTTACTTTTAATACAAAATTACTTTAAATCAGATTGTATTAAACATTTTTTTCGTTTGAAAATAGTTTTGTATGGGAATTAAAATCAGCTTTTTACTCTTAATGGCTTAAAACTTTCTTATATTTTGTCGGATCTCCTCGATCTTCAACTTTTTTGGTTTGGTACAAAATTGTTTTTTACGTGTAGCCTTGAAAAAATTATTAAAAATTTTTGTTTTATATTAATTAAGGAAATTAAAATAAAATTCATATACGAAATTAGCCGCTAAAGTCGACGGCGGCTAAACAGCAAGAAAAATGATCGGCTGCGGCTGAGCCGCGGCTGTAAGCCGATCAGTCTCGTTCTCTGTATATAACAGCAATGGCGTCCAAAAATATAAAGAACTTTTGACATCTTGGCGATTGCTTACGACGACTATAACGGTCAAAACACAACCCTGCAAAAAATCATCAGGAGAGTTGCATTGACCTAATAATTGGGCCATGTCAGATAAAACTTTTGCTTCGCGTTGCGTTACAGATTCGCTTTGACATCTAAGATGAAATGTACATACTTATACGAAACATGCTACATAAAGCACTTTTAACGCAGCGTGAAGCGAAAAGTTCGGCAACTCTAATCTTTTTGCATGCTTTGACAATCAGCTGGAATAATTTTCTTTTATTATATTGCCAAACGAAACATATCGTGCGTTGGAATCTGTTTTAATAAGAGGTAAATATGTATGTGCCATTTATTTATTTATAATAAATCGTAAAATAACATAATTGACTTTTATTTTTATAACAAACAAAAAATAAATAGCAAAATTATCAACTACTTTTTTTTGGTAAACGAGCAATGCGCGAGTGTTGTCAAAGTTTTCATTGTGTCATACACCTTTTGCTTTACGTTAGAAACGTCACGCAAAGCGACAAAGTTGTATCTGACACGGCCTTAACACCCCGACCACACGAGCAATAAGTGTGGCAATTATTGCCGTGTCAACTGTGAAATTCGATTGCCAACACAAGATATTTGCGTGCGGACCGTATGAATATGTGCTCAAATACATATTCAGCAACAATTGTTATAATACATTACTGAGCAATAATCTTTTAACACAAGCTGTCAAATTCAATTGCCATTTGAGTAAAGCCAAAGGTGGAGGTACATACCACGCGTTACGCGGCAAACGCTTTTCTTACTTTTCGAACTTTTAACGCTTTAAGAATGGCAAGTTACACACCACGCTTTGGATGCTCTTCTGCTTATACAATTTCAAGCCTTTGCGGCTATATTTTGTCTTGCCTTTAAGTTTTATTTTTGTATTTTTCTTTATATATTTAATGTAGTTTTCATCCATTTTTTAATAAAAAAATTAATTTCTAATAATTTATTTCCATTAAACAAACATTTTAGCATATGAATCTGGCAGCACTACCTGTCATTTTGTATACGACACGCGAAAGTTGATACAGCCGTAGTGACCAGTGAGGTTTCCGCCTAGCTCTTCTTACCGGCAAACACATCTCAGAAGGTCCAAACCCTCTCACTGGGTACGCTGGTCATAAAAAACTGAATAACTAAAAAAATACTTTACAAAGTTATATGCACCACCCTAATAACAACATTTGTATCTTATTTTATTTTCATGCAGATGTTACGCCCTACGTTGCCCTCCCAACCATGTCACAAACTGATCCGAAGTAAATTTTCGCTGTGAACCCACATAACATCGACTTACATTCCCAGCTTTAGCTTACCTTCATGCCTTCACCCTTTTATAATTTAATTCCAACACATTACGAATTCCTTTCAAACGTTATAAATCATAATGTATTTATTAAAAAAAAAACTATAATCTAACAGAATTGCTTTTTAAAATTTTCTATTTATATTATGCTAACAAAAAAAATAATATCAGCTGAACTAAATTTAACACAATAGAACTAATACACTACAAAAATAAAGACTTATTCGTTAAAAATAATAAATTAAGCAAAAATGATTGTAAATAAATTAAACTATAATAATAAATATTAACACAATGAAAACCTAACCTATACCATATGCCTCTTTCCTTTCGCCTCTGAAGACTTAGATATTCTATACCGGGTTTCCTTTTTTTGCGAATAAATCTTATTATTTCATTACCCTATTAGTTGAAATCAATTAAAAATCATTATATTTCTCAATTTTAGAAAATCTCTACTATATTATGCAAAATCTAACCTAAAGGAGCTCCCTGAGGCTAGTATTTTCTCCTGCACTTCACTTTCAGGAATTATGACCAAAAATCCTAATTGATTTTAACTAATATTTAGCTTTTAGTTATATTTCTATTTCCGGTCAATAAAAATAATTTTTTATCTAGTGTCTACTGTCATCTACAGGAAAAGATAATCAACGGAGACGCAAAAATCTAAGTTGACTTTTAGGCAAAAAAAAAAACTGCACTATGGAGAATCACTAATTCCCTTTTTTTATATGCGCAAAAAAAAACTATTATAAAAAATATTAAAATGGATACTAAACACACATAAATAAACGAATAAATAAACACTAAATATAAAACAATATAATATGTATTTCTTGGACAGTTTTTTAATAAAATTTTTTTTTTTGGAATAATCCTTTTAGAAAAAACTTTTTCTTTCGTTTAAAAGTTTATATATATCCTTTTTTATTTTTGAAATGGACACTAAATATGCTTGGTTCTTTATGCTCTTTTTGTTATAAAGCCCTTAATTCGTCCTTGGGATTTTTTTTACACGGAATTGGCTCTATTTATTCTTCTTCTATCACTTTTCTCTAGAATGAAGATAGTTTATTACCTGGCTATTCGGCTTTTCTAAGCATGGAAAAAAATCCTTTTTTTTTGTCGCACTTACACACGCTTCTCCTCTATGCTCCTTATAACTTTTGGACCAGATAAACGAACAGCCAGCTGCAATAATTTTTGATAAAGCTAAATGAGAAACACGCACAAAAGTATATTAATTTTAAATCCTTACGTTTTTTTTTTAATTTTTCCGATGAAAGATTTCTAAGGGTGACTTAATATTCCTTACAGGAACTCTTTCCTTGAAAGCAAGCTTTTTATTGTTTTTCACTTTAATTATTCAAAAAAACTTATTAGTCCCGGTTAAAATATTTAGACGGTGCGAACACTTGAAAGGATTTTTCACTTTTGATTAAACTAATTTCTTTTTCCATCCTTTCAACTCAATCCTATCCTATCATCGGTTTTTCCGCCAAATCAGCCATCTTTATTATGCAAATTCTATCTAGAATTTTCTTCATCATAATATTTTTGTGTTTGGACTTAATTTCCAAAAAAAACTGGTTTTGTACAAAAATCTAACTGATAATATTATTATCTTTATTCTCTATGTATTATTTGTTTTCATCTTCCCCCGCCGTTTCTACTCCTGCTCGTTTTCCTTGCATTTTCGTCCTTACAGATTTTCCCTTTCATTAGGTACTCATAAAAAGTAGAACGAGTTTATTTTTTTGCAACTTTATAAAGATTTCACATATACAAATGTTTTAAAACAAACCGTTTTTAGTGTAATTCACGCACCCATGAATGAAAACTACATCCCTGTTTTCGTTTGTGTAGTCATTTATCTGGTTTTGTGAATTACAACAAAAAGACAGTGCAGACAACTTGCAGAATCTACACAACATTTCTGACAGGTGCATAAAAGGGGACAAAAAAATTTTTGCATTGGATATTTTAATAAAGATATTTTGTTTAAAATAATTAGAAAAAAACGTATATACGTAGAAATTAAAGGTTGTGTGAATTTCTATAAATTTTTAATATACCCTATTTATCATTGTGCAGAATGAAGATAAAACGGAAACAACAATAGCACAACAAAAAAACTACCACCGAATTTTAATTTGTACGTGTCTTGCAGAAAATCTAAATAAATTAAATTAATGAAAATTCCTAATATATCATACCATAAATCCTTGTGCACCTGTATATACTTTTCTCGGCTAGGCGCAGTCTGTAACCAGGTAATTAATACAACGAAAGCAAAAGGTAATTAATACATTTTACTTCTGCAATTTCTTGCAGACATTTGCGGCTAAGAATCACCAACCAGTTCTTTAAGCGTAGTATGCACCCCTGCGTGAAATTCAGGCTGCCATAAGAAGTATGTGTAAAAAAACAAACTGGAATTCTGGTTGATAACTTTCTTAAAGACATTTCCGTTTACTAGTATGCAGTTCCAAAAGAAATTTGGCATTTATTGTCTTTGTGTGGTGTTGTGCATAATTTTTTTATGTTTTGCACGTTATAATTAATAAATATAAGTGAATTTGCGGAAATCCTCTAAGGGCAAAGAGGAAAACTAAAAAGATTGTATGTCTGCCAGTGTTTTGCAGGCAATTGCCGGAAAAAAACAACAAGCAGTTGACTGTCATCATGTTTAATAATAAATAAAAGTGCTTCAATAAAATAGTCCAACGTTTGATATTGTGGTGTTACTTAAATTATATGAAAATTGATTTGACAGGGAACTGATGCCGTATTTGCAATAATTATAAGCATAGAGGTTGGTATTGTTTGTCGTCCGCAACAAAGTGTAGTCTGTGACAAAGTTGAAGAATGTTCAACTTTTTGCGAGTTGCGCGCGTCGCAAACTTCGCTTTGTATCTTGCCTTATGGAAACACACTTTCAACTTTTTTGACAGAAGTCTGTAACACATTAGCGCATTTAACGCATGCTATGTATCTTCACCTTAATTTATAAAAGAACATCGCTGAAAAATGTAAAAAATTATTATTTATTTAATTATAAATTACATACATAAAAGAACTGTGTAAATAACTAACAACCTTCTTCAGAAAAATGGTAAATTTAATGTTTTAAGTTTTGTACGTGTTCGCTACCAAGAAATACAAGCAAGAACATTGGCAATTGGTGTCGCGGCTCTGCCGGCGTTATTGCTTGTATCAAGACACGAAATGTTGCTCGTGTGGTCGCAGAGTAAGAGAACACGCTCAATTCCTACAAATTTAGCAGGTTTGATCTCTCAGTCTTTCAATTGAGTGGAAAAAGTTTGTTATCTTCTCGCGGGTGAAAAATTTTCATGTTTCTGCCAAGGCGATTTCAGTACCAGGTAGCCCTATCATCACAGATGATCATCAGCTGATTACACCCAATCAGTCAAACTGTATATAAGAAAAGAGAAAAACTTTAACCCGAACTGTCAAAGCACAAATAAAAATAGTCCTACACCTACTTTGTATGTGTGTTGTTTTGATGATAAGGCCACTTGATATTAATTCGCTTTGGTTTCTGCTGTGCCAAATGATATCTTTTTTTGACAATATAAAATTTTGACGTCTGTAAGAACATTCATGTTTCAGCTGTGTGCAATGATACCTGTGTTGGCAATATAAAATTTTGCGGCGGCGAAGCAAAAAAGGTGCCTGCAAGCCGCCGGCTACCAACAAATTTTTAAAAGAACATATTTATACATATAAGACAAAATTCTCTGCTGTAGCGAAAAATTGTATAATATGATTAGGGTGCCACCTTTTTTTGACAATTAAAGTACATTGGTTATTAAAGGTTAAGAAAATGGTCTGTGCCAGTATACTGGAGTAATGTATGCTTTGCTTAATCTGAATCTATTTTGAATTCTAAATAATTAAATCATGCGAAATAAAGTTCTTTCGCGTACTTTATTGTTCTCATAAGGTTTAGAGTACGATTACCTGAAATAACAATACTTTATTATAAAGTACGGGTGGCAAGCCTAAATATGATGTACAATTTATCGCAAATTAAAATAAACAATGCATTTTTCACAGTCTAAAGGCCGTGTCAGATAAAACTTTGTCGCTTTACGTGACGTTTCTAACTTTGATAGAAAAGTGTAAAGCAAAAGGAGTATGACACAATGAAAACTTTGACAACACTCGCGCACAGAGCACGAAGCCGGTCGGCTAATAGCCGGCTATTAGCCGCCGCCGGTGATTTTCACAATCACTTAGCCGCCGCCGATTATTGCGGCTAATATCGGCTAGCGGCTAAGCCGATTTTTTATAATAAAAAGTGGATATTTACTAACATGCGCATTTAAAAATATTTAATTCGGTTTTGGAACATATGAAAAAAATTTCTTATGAAAATTATTTTTATAAATAAGGCAGTAAATCGTCTAGAAAGGCAAGTTTATTTATAATTGGGCCGAGTATACCTGTTGTAAATATACCTTGTATGTAAGTAAGCAAGAAATACTCTGTTAGCCGACCGTTAGCCGATAAATTTAGGTAGCCGCCGCCGGCGAAAAATTTTCGGCTCTTAGCCGGCTAATAGCCGCCGCCGACTATATTTGTTCTTAGCCGGCGCCGATCACCATTTTACATCGGCTTCGCCCTCTGCTCGCGCATTGATCGTTTACCAAAAAAGTAGTTGATAATTTTGCTATTTATATATATATTTTTTATAAAAATAAAAGTCAATTATGTTATTTTACGATTTATTATAAATAAATAAATGCCACATACATATTTACCTCTTATTAAAACAGATTCAAACGCGCAATATGTTTCGTTTGGCAATATAATAAAAGAAAATTATTCCAGCTGATTGTCAAAGCAAGCACAAAGATGAGAGTTGCCGAACTTTTCGCTTCACGCTGCGTTAAAAGTGCTTTATGTGACATGTTTCGTATAAGTATGTACATTTCATCTTAGATGTCAAAGCGAATCTGTAACGCAACGCGAAGCAAAAGTTTTATCTGACATGGCCTTAACTACATTTGAGCCGCAAAAATCGATGTATTGGGCGACGGCTCGAATTTCCGAAAACGACGGCGGTAGTTTTACCTTGTTACGATATCATGCTTCTAATTTCTCTTGTGTCAAAATTTCTACTAGCCCCCTGGGCTAGTGAAATTTTTTTCACCTCAGAAGTGTCAAAAATTTTCTTACAAGTGTACTTTGCTACCGTTTGACACACCCATAAAATGAAAAATTTTGTTTTAGTGCTTTTTTCCAAAAATAACGCGCTTTTTTCCTGGCTTCAGTGCTTTTTGAAGTTTTAAAGTTGACAACGCTGTTTGCTAGTCAGCGTTGAATGATATACCAGTCACAGTTGACTAAATCTATTCCCATACGAGTCAACTTTTGCTACACAACTTTTGAGTATATGGGAGAGAGAGGTGAGAAGACTGGGAAGGGTTACACTGCTTCATGTACATGCAACTCTCTTTTGTTTTCTTCTTCGTAATATTAAGCAACAACAAAAGCTATGTAAAACAACAAAAGCTGCGCAACAAGAATTTCATTATATGGACACGAATGCAGCTTCAAAAGAAAATTTAAGAAAGTTGCAGAAGCAGCATTGTTGTCAGTTGCAACGCTGATTGCTACATATTGCGTACATATGTTAGAGTAGGACAAATAATGTATATTGCAGGGCTGCATTTCTCGCGTTGAAATGCCAGTAAAAGTTTATAGGACTTTAAATAGATTTTTTAATATAAAAAATTAAAACTTATGTATCAAAAATATAAAAAAAAGTTTGTGCTAAAAATTAAACAACAAAATAGGGCGTTTATTTTGTTCCAAAGAGGTGGAGCTCATGTTACTTAATAGGACGACGAGGTATTTACATATTTTAATACAATGTATCAATTATACTTACATATTTATATATCTATTCTTAAAATTTTAGGTATTTTCTAGCAGCAAGGAGCCTTCAAGCTTGGAAAAGCAGTTAGGAAGAGTGGACAAGAGTGAAGTATTTGAGAATAATATATGTGAACAGAAAGATAATGTATAAAAATAATCAATTTTGTGTGTTTCTTATATCTGAGCCTAGTTAGTGCTAACCAATAATTTGGTTACTGGGGGTCTCCACGAGCAATAAACTTGGAAATAATTATGTTCTCAACTGTCAAATTCTATATCCAACATCATATGTTCACGTGTGGACCGCAGAAACATTTATTTGCAAATAAATTGCGAAATAATTGTTCAAACTTATGTTCAAGAACTAATGTTGAACATAAGCTATCAAATTTGATCGGCATTTGTTGTTTGCGTGAATTAAACAAAATAAACTTGTAGCTGTGGTAAAAATACAAAGTTTTTAAATAAAATAAAGCAAATTAAAATAAAATAGTTTTAAACAAAATTAAATAAATTAAAATAAACACAAAAAACATCGATCCATTCACAGTGAATTTTTTAAATTTATGTCCAATACCACAATAAGTGTTCTATAGCTCAGAACATAAGCCTATACATGAACATATTTGTGCTGTTATTCTGCCGACGTTATTTCTTATGTAAGTCTTATTGATCAGCTTCTTATTTAGCTGTGAGAAAAACAGAGAAATGTGTATTAATTTCTGTGTCTTTCCCACAGCTGAATAAAGAGCTGATCAATAATACTTGCATCGGCTAAACGTCGACTAAAGCCCTTATGACACTACATTTTTTCTTCATTTTTCAAGTTTTGGAGAACAGTGCAAATATAATATAATGGGAAATTTTACCAGGTGCAAAGAGTTCAGCTATATTAAGATAAATACCATATTGTCAAAGCTTTTACTAATGCTATCGATAAAAAATGGGGGCCTGTCAAAAAAAATTTTAAAATGTTCAACTTAAAATTGACATTTCAAGCTTGAAACATTACAGTGTTGCCAAGTTAGCGGTTTATTCTCGAATTCAGCTTCTTAGCGCCTCTTTTTTCAACTTTTTTTCTTTCGTCGTTTTATTATAAATAAAAAGTAGGCAGCACTTAAAGAAGCCATTACGTTTTGTTTACATTTTGTATAGTTGTTTCTTTCTATCATTTGCTATTTCTTTCTTTCAATTCTATAGCAAAACAATGCAAGAAAAATGTAGTGTCATAAGGGCTTAACCAATCTTTTGGTTAGGTGTGACTATTTAAAGTTAACAAATACTTTGGTTAAGCTGTGTTCTCACTATGTGTATTTGTCTTATGGAATGTCACTTTTTTATACACATGTGATTTCATGAGTATGTCAAAATTTGCGGTTTACATAAGGTTTGTAATTTTTGTGTTCACCTGTTGGTATGTTACGTACCATGGTAGAATTATACTGCAGGTAGTAGCGAAGCTACAACAACCCCACAACAGCAAAAACAACACGGCTTTTTATTGTTGTTTATATTCGAGGTTGTCAAAAAGCACAAAAGAAAATTTGAAAAAAAATGTATATGTTCACATGTGTGTGTTTACTTCGCCATGTTTTTTTCAGTAGTGTGGGTGTGTGTTGGTATAACAAACAACTTTTGACAGAGTCGAACTAAAAAAAAAAAAGTTCGTTAACGCTTCACCACTACCTGTATTATTCTACCATGTTACGTACATTTGACATAACCTATAAAGCAAAACAATCATAAAACAGCCGAGTGGTTATACATATTTTATTGTTATATATACTTCTTTTATTTAATTTGACACTTGTTTTATTTAATTTAATACTTTATTAATTTAATAATTATATTATCTCATTTTCCCGTTCGCAAACAATTGCTTTATTAAAAACCAGCTGATGTCAGATGCTTTGTCACTTCAAAATAGAGCTCGTTCTAAATCATGTGTACTGACACAGAGAAATAACACAGGTTATTGTTTGAAGGGGTTCAGACTATATGTACAAATTTACCATGTGAAAATGTGACATTCCATATGGCAAATACACATAGTGAGAACACAGCTTTAGGTGTGACTAGTTAGTGATAACCAATATTTAGGTAATCATTAACTAATAAAAAGCAGCAGAGTAAGCAGTACAGATATCTGTTATGTAGTCGGGGGAATTATTAGTTAGAGGAAAATGCAAAATCACACGTATGCAAGAGTTTCGGTTACTTTTTTCATTTGGCTCTTAATAAACTAATAGGAACTTTAACCAATATACCCGTCAGCACTACCGGTTATATAACTAGTTATATAGCTGGTAGTGTTCTTGTAGGGCAGTCACAGTTGACTAGGCAAACTTGATGGATATATCGGCCACAATTGACTATAAAAGTTGATAGATATACTGGCGGTCTACATTAGCCATGAACTTGGTACGAACATCATGTCGGACATCGCACATGCCTAAAGTAGACCGCTCATGTCCATGTTTCGTCCCTGCTCTGACATCGATGCCCGAACATATGGTTGAGCACCAGTGTGACCAGATTTTAAAATAATATAAAGCCAAATCAGGTTTTAAAAAGAGCTAAAAAGAGCTAAAGAAGGAATTTTAAAGCCAAAAAATAAAGCTAAATTTTTCGCAGCCTTGCAATAGCAACTTTTCATAATTTTTAAATTTTGTATAGTTTAAATGGTGTTTATGTAGGTATAAACAATATGAAAATATATTTTTGGCTCATTTAAATGAAAAACATTCAATCAATAACAACCACCCAAGTGCTGAAAATAGTATTTCGCAAAATAAATACGATTTCGACTCGAAGTCACTAAACTGGTGTGTTGGAAATCGCAATCACAAAAAACTTAGCTATATCAATTCGCAAGCAAAGAGGAAAGTGAAATCTAAGTGAACTTTCCTCTTTAAAAAAATTTGGTATCAAATTGCAAAAATGAAAGCACTCCAGTAAAATTTAAACTCTTTCTATTTAACATCATTTAAAAAAATAAAATTTTTATACATTTTAATACAAAATACTAAATTAAGAAGTATGTTCCCAGTAAAGCACGTTTCTACTATTATGGAATAAAAGTAGCGCTGACAAACCTGCTGATATCGCTGCTGATTTTTGTATGGCGAGTTCCCGGATTGGAGTACTACATTTTTGCTCACAAAAGCGCTTTTGAAGCGCTGAAAATCATCAACATTTTCAGCACTAGAACTGAAAATATATGAAAAAAATGGTTCGATGTGGATTGGCGTCGTTAACGCCATTTTGAATTTTTCTTATTTCGTTTCTTTATTTACTTTTATCCATTTCATATTTTTACTCAATGTTTGTTATTTTAAATTCAACTAGTATCAAACTAAGAACCTTCAGGTTTGAAGTCCAACGTACCAATCACTCGACCAAAAACACTGTTGTAAAACGGCACCAAGAAACTCAAATAAACTTACTCTTCATTCTCGCTTAAAAACCTGCTTTGGACCAGCACTATAAAATTAGGCTTTTTGTATAGCTTATGTACGAAGCTTTTGTATAAGTAAAAAGCAAATACTTTTCTCGCTTCAAAACCTGCATTGTTGTGACGCTATGAAATCAGCTTCTGAACAAGATCATATTTTAAAGCGAATTATGAAGCGTTTATTTCTTTAGTGCTTAACAAAAACATGAAAATTTTTTACTGGGTTGCTTTATTTCGACTATTGTATTACTTTTGTTTACTTTAAAATGGCGATTTAATAGTGCGTGTCATTATTGCAGACACCAACTTATCACATTTGTCAACCTATATTGTTAACAGATGCATAAAACATATAATATGGAGCAAAAATAGTAAGGGAAAAATCTAAAAACATAGAGCATTTATAAGAATCTTTTTCGAAGATTATTTCGAAAAATAAACAGAACGCGCGACATGCAAAAGTGAGATTTGCGATTTTAAGCTCACAAGTGATTTTTGCCATTGTAATTCCAAAAGAGTAATATCACCTACGTTAAAATTTTCATACAATTTACTTTTGTATTGCTTAGACTGTTTTCTAATGAAAAGATGTTTGTGATTTGTAAAGTTGAAAAGTTATTTGGCAAACGTCGTCGTAGTTGGTATATTAATTGTTTAATAAAATTTCGGCAAGTGTATCTAATTTTTTTTCTGTTTCAGAATCTATTGTCTTTTTTTTGAAATCAGATATTGTTCAAACTTATAGTTAAAATACGGAGTTGGAATTGGAAAACCGTCTATATTTGATTTTAAACGGCCAAAAATTTCGGACTTCAAAACGATTTGTTTACAAAGATTTTTGAAAAGCAAGCGAAGTTCTGAAACCAATAGCATGGGGTCCACGTCGTTACTTTCGAACATTTTATTTAATTTTTTTAACATCAGAAAGTAATGGCCTTAAACATTTCAAATAGAGTAAATATTTTTCACTATACAAATTTTTCAAGACTTTAGCTTGATGGCAGGATTTCGAAATAGATGCAAGTTGAAAGCGAGTTTTTAATTCCAACCATTGTATACTTATTACACCATGATGTCGATCAAATCTGCCGCAGTGAATGTTTCTGCACTGCCAGATTATTATTATTATTATTATTTTTTAACTACTTTATATGGTTACGGCACATAAATGTATTCTGATAAGCTGTTTTATTTATTTTGAAATAGAAATTAATTACACGCAATTGAAATTAAAGAAAAAGCTAGAAAAAGCTAAATGCATTGTTGAAAAAAGCTGAAAAAAGCTAAGAGCTAAATGAAATATTTCGAGCTAAACATTAAACAAGTAAGAGTGCTATATTCGACTGTGCCGAATCTTATATACCCTTCACAAAGTAATATAAAATCTATATCTGTGGTCACAAGGTATAACAGTTAAGTCGAGTTAGGATAAAGTGTATTTATCATTATAATTTTGTTTATTTCTCTTAATTTAACTGTTGTTTCATTATAAATTAAACTACAAATTAATATAGTATAAAATTGCTAGCATTAGCTTAATCTAATTTCGCTGATTTTACACAGCGATTTTAAATTTCTCACTAGCCAAAATCGATTTTAGTCGTTATTCCTTGTGGGCACAGATACATGTACTTGCAATTATACACAAAATAGCTATGCAATAATTTCCAAATAACTTTCTTAATTACTGTTTTCGTAAAATATGCAAACTTTTGTATATATGTAGCTATTACGTAATAAAGTATTTTGTAATACATACATAATTTATTCAATTGAGAGTTTTTTTTAATATCTAATGTGTAATTTACGCATCAGATACATACCTATTTCAAATTCATTTTAAATTCTATGAATATGGGGGTTACAGTTCATTTCGCATTAATTTATGCAAATATAAATTTAGAAACATTTGAGCTCAAAAATATTGATTTTCTAAAAAAAGTTTTGCAATTTTTCTATTTGATACTAAAAAATTGTATCCCAAATAAATATTTTATTGATTTTATTTATTTACTATTAATTTATTTGCTATAATCTATTTTTTCTGTTATTGATTTTAATATCTTATGATATATAGGTATATTTATTAATTAACATTAAAAGAAACATTAAAAAAAAATAAAAAATAAATGTTTCAGGCGCCGTGATTTGAACACGGCTCCCGAGAGAAAAATAACGAATTGGGATCCGTTTAGCGCTCTCAGTCAAACAGTCACAAACTTAAATGGGTTTAATTTATTATAAATACTTAACAGCTGTCTTGCAGGTCGAGTCATACAATATTTCAACTAATATTGTATCCAAGGCGAATTCAGTACCAGGTAGCCTTATCATCACAGATGATCATCAGCTGATTACACCCAATCAGTCAAACTCTATATAAGAAAAGAGAAAAACTTTAACCCGAACTGTCAAAGCACAAATAAAAATAGTCCTACACCTACTTTGTATGTGTGTAGTTTTGATGATAAGGCCACTTGATATTAATTCGCTTTGATTGTATCAATCGTCGTACAAAAGATCAGATGATAGGGATGGTTGCCAGATCTGGTGATTTATTGTCATTTTGACGATTTGTCAAAAATGGGATTTTAACGACTAAACGATTTTTACCTTAAATTTGACGATTTTTAATAATTATAAGTTGGTTAATACAATATTTTAGAACTTTTAAAACAATTTTGATTTTGATTAAGAACTTTGCAGCTTTTGCTACAATATGTAATAAAAGTAAGGACTAAAAGGGATAGTTATGCCAATAACTAATCATATTAATGTCAATATTTTTAGTATTATATGTGTTTTAAAACCTCTTCTCTCCATAATTTATCAACTGCTGCATACATACATATGGATGTATATCAAATATAAACCTTTTTAAACACTAAAAAAACGCTCAAGTATAGCTTTGCATCCTATGCGAAATTTTTTGATTAATTCTAATAGCATAATTCAAATGATTATACTGCGTGTTTAAAGTAGAAAATTACAAAAAGCATACAATGTTAAATTTTTATTAAACTTAAAAGTTGATTTATTCAATATTTTTGTGGCTTACCGAGTTACTGCACTGTACTTATATTATTTTTCAAAAAGCAAAATTCACTAAACATGTGATTATACTGTTTATGAAGTTAAAACAACAATTGATCATTTTATTGATAAGAATTTCGTTTATTTTGTGTAAAAACCGTAAATTTAATATTAATTATCATTCCGTTTATTCAGTAGATTACTATACGATTTTTCGCTCGAAATTTGACGAATTTGTCCCTATTTCATCTGGCAACTATGCCTTGCCTCGTTTCTGTAATTTGTGAGAATTTCTTACATCGAGAAAAAATTAATAATTATATTTATCATCTTAGTTGCATTTTGCTTTTAGAAAAATATGATACATACAGTGCAGTAACTCGGTAAGCCACAAAAAATATTGAATAAATGGACTTTTAAGTTTAATCAAAATTTAACATTGTATGGTTTTTTAATTTTCTACTTTAAATACGCACCATAATTATTTTAATTATATTATTAGAACTTATCAAAAAAATTCGCTAGGATGCAAAGCTGTACTTGAGCGTTGTTTTTTTTACATTTATTATATTTGATATACATACATCCACACAGCGGCGGCCCAAGGGTGGAACGAGTAAAGCGGTTGCACAAGGTGCCAGGTGTCAAGGGGCGCAAAAAATCCAAATGCGAAAAGCAATTTCTTTTGCATTTGTATATTTTTATTATCCAAAATTTACCAAAATTTTTTAAACCAAATGGACAATTAATGAACCCCTGATTCTGTGAAGGAATAATTTTAGTTGTGTCCATACCAAAGGAGATTACTAAATGTGTTATGCATCATATTGAAGGTAATTATGGTATTCCCAAATATTGTTGTAGATTACTGAATGTGAGTGAACTACCTTCAATTTGATGTATAATACTGTTACGTTTTTAGTCCTTTACATAAAAACGGTTTTTTTATTTTCACAGGATTCGTTGAATTGCAATAAAATAAAACACAGATATTTATTTTACAAATAAATTCTCAGTAACACTTTATTTATTACTTTAAAAATACGTACAACTAAACGCGATGTACACACTAATTATTCTTGGCGATGTTTACTCGTCTAAGTTTAAAAAAACACTTATCCATGTTGTCTGGCAGCCTCCCCTTATATAGTCAATTATAAAACTTTCTGGTAACTTCGCTAACTTTCTGGAATGTAGTTGTCTCTTTTTATCTTTAAGTGTATGGCATGATCATTTGGTCTTGCTATGGTGTAGTGTATGTGCGTGTGTAGATGCATGAGATTTTTCTTCTGTTTGTTTATCTTCGCACACACACATACTCTAATGTTTGCAACTTAAACAAATTACGCTGTTATCAAGTTTACATCTCTTGCAGCTGATGTTGTTTAAGTTTAATGTCACTGTTTGTTATTACAATTAAGCAGTCTCGAATAATCTTTTAAGTTCTAGCTACCGTTTCCTGAAGATTCCCGAAACTTCCATTTCCGTTATTTTGAATTCTATTGACAGTTGTCGACTGATGCCAAGTTTAATTGAGGTACTTGATTGCCAGGTTTTGATTTTATTACAGTGATTTAGGGGTATAAAGCAGATAATAATCGGGTTGTCAGTTTGTGCCGTTACATTTCAATCTGAATTTTCATTTCGTAGCACTGCCGCCCACTTAAGCCGGTTCGTCCCGAATAGGCACACAATCACCTTTTCCATAGTGCGCCAGTCGTTCCAGGTGTACTATTTTCATTTTGGACCTTGGGCTGTTGTACTTCTGTATCCTATAAACGACATCGTTCAACCTTTTAATCACCTTATACGGTCCATCCCAGTGAGTCTGCAATTTTGGAGACAATCCCTTCTTTCGTTGTGAGTTGTAAAGTAGAACCAATTGACCTCATTGAATCCCTCAGAATTTACAGCTCGGCTAGATATGCTTCATCTTGTCGCTGGCCATTCCAATTCGGTTGCGTACAAATTCATGTAGCTCATTTAAATTTTCTTGCTCTTGGGAATAGCTGGTGCCTTCTTCACTTGTTGGTGTAGGCTTAACGCCAAATTCCAAATCACCAGGCAATTTTAATTCCGTCCCGAAGACAATTTTAGCAGGTGTTCGTGATGTCGAGTTATGTACAGCTGACCTATATGCCAACAAAAATTTGGGAATGTGCTCGTCCCAGTCCCTTTGATGCACGCTTACCACTTTTCGCAGGTACTCCTCTAGGGTACGATTAAATCTTTCTACCATGCCATCGGACTGTGGGTGCAGTGGCGTCGTTCTGGTTTTCTTTATCCCATATAATTCGCACATTTCTCGGAATATAGCAGACTCGAAGTTTCTACCTTGGTCAGAATGTAATTCTATTGGAATACCATAGCGACATACCCAGTTGTTGACAAATGCATTCACAACTGTCCTTGCTTCTTGATTGGGTATGGCATATACTTCTGGCCATTTACTAAAATAGTCCATCACCACAAGAACAGCGATTCCCGGAGTCGCTGACGAGAAAAGGAGCTGCTACATCCATTGCTATCCGCTCAAATGGTGCACCCGAGTTGTATTGCTGCAGCTGTCCTCGACTTTTTCTTACTGGTCGTTTTGCTGCGATGCACTGTGGGCAGTTTGCTATCCAGTCGGCTACGGCTTGTTGACATCCAACCCAATAAAAACGCTGTTTTAGCTTCTCCAGCGTTTTTGTCACTCCCAAATGACCGCCACTATGACCATTGTGGAACTCGTGCAAAACCTTATTCACCTTGGAGGATGGCACAACTATTAGGTTGGAAGCCATTTTACCATCTGCGCTTTCCCATACGCGGTACAAGCACCCGTTTATCAGCTTCAGGCTATTCCACTGAGCCCAATAAGATTTCACAAGTGGGCTTTCAGCTGATATTTCATTGCGAGCAGGTCTTCTATTTTCCTCTTTGGCTGCTATAATTGTCGCCAATATGGTGTCGTTCCTCTGTGCCGCTGACCAGTCCTCATCGGAATCGATGTGTGTTAGCCGAACATCAATAACGCATTCCTTCTTTTCGGCCTTAACACAATGTCTGCACTCCCAGCTGCAGGGCCGTCGTGATAAAGCATCTGCATTGTTATGCTTTACACCCCTTCTATGCTCGATGCTGAAGTCGTAGCTTTGAAGACGTTCAATCCACCGCGCTAGCTGCCCTTCAGGATTTTTAAACTGCAACAGCCATCTCAATGCAGAATGGTCGGTCCTCAGCGTAAAGTGTTGGCCATACAGGTACTTATGGTAGTGTTTTATACACTCCAACACTGCCAAAAGCTTACGTCGTGTCACACAGTAGTTTCTCTCAGGCTTTGAGAGTATATGGCTATAATAGCCTATCACTTTTTCTGTGCCATTGACTACTTATGACAACAAACCTCCTATGCCATAGCCGCTCGCATCGGTATCAAGCAACAATTTTTCTCCAGCTATGGGGTTGGCTAGTACTGGTGACGTACTCAGTAAATCCTTTAGTGTCTGGAACGCATTCTCCTGCTGTTCGCCCCAGTGATACGGCCTCGACTTCTTGGTCAGCTCATGCAGGCTTGCAGCGATGTTGGCAAAATTTGGTACAAAGCGTCTGTAGTATGTACAAAGGCCAAAAAAGCTGCGCAGTTCATGAAGATTTTTCGGGCGAGGCCAGTCTTTAACTGCTCGTATTTTATCTTCATCCGTTGAGAATCCGTCTGCCGTAACACGATGGCCCAAATACTTTACTTCTCTCTGGAACAATGCACATTTCTTCACGCTAAGTTTTAAACCAGCTGATGATATGCGTTGAAGAACTTCTGCCAAATTTTTGAGGTGCTCATCAAAAGTTTTTCCCATCACGACGATGTCATCAAGGTACACCAAACAAGTCTTCCAGTGAAGTCCCTTCAGCACTCGTTCCATTAGGCGTTCAAAAGTTGCTGGAGCGTTGCAGAGCCCCAATGGCATAACTTTAAACTGCCATAATCCATCGCTCGCGCTAAAAGCAGTTTTCTCCTTATCTTTCTCTGCAATCTCCACCTGTTAATATCCGCTTTGTAGGTCCAACGTGGAGAACCATTTCGTTCCAGCCAGCGTGTCTAAAGTGTCGTCAATTCTTGGTAGCGGATAACTGTCCTTCTTAATAACGTCATTGAGCTTTCTGTAGTCTACGCAGAATCTCGTACTGCCATCCTTCTTTTTGACTAAGACCACGGGTGAACTCCAAGGACTTGAAGATGGCTCGATTGCACCATTCCGCTCCATTTCGTGGACAAGTTCTTTTACCTCATTCCGTTTTGCTAGGGGTACACTTCTGGGTGGCTGTTTGATCGGCCTCGCTTCGCCTGTATTTATTTCATGTTTCACTATTGCCGTTCTCCCTTGGCTTTGATCTTTCAAGGCGAAGACGCTGGTGTGCCTTTTTAGCAGCTGTTTATCTTTATTTCTATCAGGAGCTGCTAATCCTGCTACCCATTTCCCCACGTGTTCTTCAAATTGTTCACGCTCTTTTGCGGACATATTGGCTGGTTCAGGCTTTCGCTCGAAGTTTATTATTGCCTCTGGTGGAGTACATTGGCCTATAGCAGAATTTCCGTTGACGACTTTTTCGTTGCCTGATAAATTAAGTACTCTTATAGGGATCTTTCCTCCTTTGCAACTTTTTCCGAGGGCTTTTGCTGTTAATAGCTCGCTCTTAATTTCTGTTGGTTCTACTACCCACAACCGATTGTCCTCACAATCTCCCTCCATGCGTGCCCATATTACTGATTCAGACTGCGGTGGTATTGTCTGGTTTTCAATAGCAACTAGTTTCCTTACGTGCGTTTAATTGTCATATCCAACATCAAGCGGTATTTCAACATTACGCCAAATCATCACTTGTTGCCCCATATGCAGGTTGATGCCATGGT
Organism: Panzeria rudis; assembly: GCA_956483635.1. NCBI lineage: Eukaryota > Metazoa > Arthropoda > Insecta > Diptera > Tachinidae > Panzeria > Panzeria rudis. The sequence continues at coordinate 71,090,598 of OY101449.1, forward strand.
TTATCATAAAATCGGCTCCAATAATAACCTCGTCAACAATATCGGCAACGATAAACACATATTTCACGCCTATATTGGCTATAGTCACCTTCGCTTCAGTCTTACCGTAGACAGTGGCAGGCTCCCCAGTAGCTGTACGTAGTCTTATATTCCTTAAAGGTTCACACTTCCCCTTCACTATATCGGGCCTGATTATTGACTGCGACGCTCCTGTGTCTATGGTGAAGATGTGCTTTTCGCCGTTGATGTATCCACATGCAGTAAGGTTGCTATTTTTCTGCTGCATTACTGATATGGAGATTGTGGGGCCGTCGTTTGTGGGAGCTAGCTCTTGTCGGCTCACCCGTTTACTGTTTCTTGGTGGCGAAACAGATCTGGCTCTTTTTCCTGGCGCCTTGCAGTTGCGCTGGAAGTGGCCAACTTTGCCGCAGTTATAACACTTAGCTTTTACTTTGCTGTCCTTCTCCGCCAATGCTTGCCTCACTGCCTCCTTGATGCTAGAGACTAGATCACTCTCATTTTCGGCAATGACCTCCACGTTCCGCACCTTGCATACCTGCGGCTTCCAAATCACCCTAGCAGTCTCCTGAGCTAGTGCAAATGAAACCATTTCCGCAAAGGTAGCCTTTTGTGTAGCACACACTGCAAGCTTGATGTCAGGATCACGGATGCCGTTAACAAACGCCTCTGTTTTGACGTGATCCAAGAATGGATGGTTTTTACCTGGATACGTAAGCTGCACTAACCGCACAATTTCCATTGCGAAATCTTATAGAGACTCATTGGGCTTCTGTCCTCTACATCGCAATTCCATGCGATATCTCGCTCATGTTCGCCACCATATTTTCGCTGTAGTGCCGCCATTATGTCATCAAAATTGTTTCTGCAGCTCCCTGGTACGGTTTCGAGTACTTCTGCTGCGGCTCCTTTTAAGGCCAAAATCAACTCTATGGACTTTTCTTCACTGTTCCAACCATTTTCGCTGGCAACTGTTTCGAACTGGAACTTGAAGATGTTCAAAGGTGCGCTGCCATCGAAACAAGGCGTCTTTACTCTGCTGGAAGCCTCTGGAATAAATCGCACTGGTCGGCCTTGGCACTGGAGATTACTCACTGTTATTTGTAGCTCGTGGAGTTTCTCATTTACATCTCTTTCTAAGTCTGAGAGTTTCCCGTCAAATTTGTTGACTTAGATGTTTCATGAAGTTTCTCATTTGTGGCCTTAGATGTTTCTTCAAATTTCTCATTTGTGGTTTTAGATGTTTCTTAAAATTTTTGCATCATAGCGGCGAACATTGTACTTAAGTCCATGCTGCTTGTCGTGGCACGAGTACATACCTCTATTTCCTCTTTATCCTTAAATTCGTATGTCCCGATGTCGATGCCACGCTGCTTGAACTCATCTATCAGCCTCTTCTGAATTCCACTTTATTGCCCGTTGTTGGCACTTCCAGCTTACTCAGCTCCTTCTTTAGCTGCTCAACTTTTAGCTCTTCAAACTTCATGGCTTCTATTTATTTTTTTTTAATGTCCTTTTGTAATTTTTATTAATACTGTTTTTTTTATTATTAATATCCTTTTTATTATTATTAATGTCCTTTTTTATTTTATTAATTAATAATGTCCTTTTTATTTTGCAATCCCACTTCTGACACCAATTGCTACGTTTTTAGTCCTTTACATAAAAACGGTTTTTTATTTTCACAGGATTCGTTGAATTGCAATAAAATAAAACACGGATATTTATTTTACAAATAAATTCTCAGTAACACTTTATTTATTACTCTAAAAACACGGACAACTAAACGCGATGTACACACTAACTATTCTTGGCGATGTTTACTCGTCTAAGTTTAAAAACACACTTATCCATGTCGTCTCGCACCCTCCCCTTATATAGTTAATTATAAAACCTGCTGATAACTTCGCTAACTTTCTGGAATGTAATTGTCTCTTTTTATCTTTAAGTATACGGCATGATCATTTGGTCTTGCTATGGTGTAGTGTATGTGAGTGTAGATGTTTGTTTATCTTCGCACACACACATACTCTAATGTTTGCAACTTAATGTCACTGTTTGTAATTGCAATTAAGCAGTCTCGAATAATTTTATAAGTTCTAGCTACCGTTTCCTGAAGATTCCGGAAACTTCCATTTTCCGTTATTTTGAATTCTATTGACAGTTGTCGACTGATGCCAAGTTTAATTGTGGTGCTTGGTTGCCAGGTTTTGAATTTTATTGCAGTGATTTAGGGGTATAAAGCAGATAATAATCGGGTTGTCAGTTTGTGCCGTTACATTTCAATCTGCATTTTCATTTCGTAACAATACATTCAGTAATTTCCTTTGGTATGGCCACAACTAAAATTCTTCTTTCCCAGAATCAGGGGTTCATTAATTGTCAATTTAGTTTAAAAAATTTTGGTATTCGTAAATATTGTTGCAGACAGTGTTGCCAGTAGATGTTTTTTTTAACAGGCCACTGCTTGCAAAAGAAAATTCCTGGGAAGCACTGGTGTCTCAAATGTTTCGTTTTAATCAACACAAAATGTATATGTATCTGTCCGATTTTCCCTACGTTCCTATTTCAGTGACTAAATTACCTACATGGAGGGATTTTTCCCTCCGTTTGGCATCACTGGTTGTAGATTACTGAATAGCAGCGAATTACCTTCAATTTGATGTACAGCCGATTTAGTAATCTCCTTTGGTATGGCCACCTTTAAAACTATTCCCTCCCAGAATCCCAAAAAGAGGAGACATATTTCACTTTTGTCACAAAAACTTAAACATATTTGCCAAATATGTCCCAAATTAAAAACATATTTGGGAAATATGTAATGACGTAAAGCTTTACGTCAAAAACACATTATACTTGGCGTATTTATCTTCACTCACTTATTGTGTGTGTTTAGGTACTAGGGTATTCATTCGTTTAACCGTTAATCAGTTAACCGGTTAATTACTACACGATTAACTGACCGGTTAATTTAGAATTGGATATTTTCGATTAACGGTTATACCGGTTAACTTCTGTCGATTAACCGATTAACCGACGCACTGTGGCGCCTTTTCCCAAATACCGTGGCAAAAATACAACATATAATGACAAAATTTTGTAAAATGAATGATTACATCGTACAAAGAACTTCTTACTGATGCCAGTTCATAAACGTTTTTCTTAATTAGTTGAAAATTATAGCTGGTGGAGCTGCTTAAAGTTGGCAGTTTTTAAAGAAGCCCAAAAAAGGTGATTTTGAAAAAAAATAACATTTTAAAATTGATATGCTAGAAACCTTGACTTTAGATCATTACTTTTTTGGTATCGTTTTAAAGGTACGTTTATTTTTTATTGAAATAAGCAAAAAAATGTGCATCAAATGCCCTACTTTTTCGGCAGTTGCCGCTTTTCAGGCACCCTATATTTAGGTAATATTTACAAATAAAATGGAGCATATCTGGAGCATACGAGATTGACACGATGACTTTTTCCCCTGCATTTTTCTTAAATTTTCTTTTATGTTGCTTTGTGTCCCGTTCGACAATAAACTCTAGAAAATTCATGGTAAAAAACCATCGGGCGAGTCCCGTATGAATGAGGTATGCATAACTATAAGAATTTGTTTATTTAAATTTAAATTCGCATTCAACGTTTCTATGACCAATATATTTTATAACCAAGAATGTTGGAAAAACTACCAAATAAGAAAAAAATAACCAAAATTTTCAGGTACTTACATATGTATGTATGTATGTAGTTTAATTTTTGTCTTTTATTCTACAGATGGAAAAAAGTAACCAATTTTGATCAAACTTAACCAAAACGGCAACGTTGTTCGCATTATAAAATAGACAGGTAGTTTTAAACTTTTTTTATACTGAGTTTTACACTACAGGTAGTTGAGGCCTGGATTTCTGTTTTACAAAGCAGGTAGATTAAACATTTGTTTATTTTTGGGTATAAATTAAGCCGCAATTGTGTAATCAAGCCAGTTAAGGTTTTACTTTGTAAAAGCAGTGATCATTAAGTTATACAATTTGATAGAGTCAATGTGCTATAATGTCATTTCAAAATTCGGAATTGTTCGAGTTATTCAGAAACTCACATAATGAAAATGAGTTTAGAATGGCTATTGTGCAAAAATTACACAATTTATCAGGATACCACGAAGAGGATGTGAAAACCACAATTCACTTCATTTACTTGAAAATTAATAAAAAATGGCTTGCCTCAAAACGAACGACAAAAACCTTTATGGAAAAGAACTCAGACTGGCTGAATGGAGTAACAACTTTTGAAAACATAGAAGAACCGCATACATCTTCTGACAGCAAAAGAGGAAGACCTGCAAAAACTATAAACGAATGTTCGGAGTACACAAGAAAACGTAAACTTCAAAATGTCACTAAAGATATATGTAAATCGCATCTTTTAGAAGCATTATGTCTTAAGTATGTTAAAGATAAAGACAAATCAAGGTCAGACAACACAAAAGCTGTGGAGCTTGCAAGCCCAAATCGACTGCAGAGAATTAAAGAGAGTATTCCAACTCCTCCAAATGCTTTACCCAGAAAGTATAGCATAGAAGAAGCCTTAGCGTTATTTATGGACTTGGGATTGTCAAAGGAAAAGTATTCTATTTTACGAAGCTCTTTAAAGAATCATAATGTCAATATTCTTCCTGGATACAAAAAGGTTACATCTGCCAAAAAAGAAGCAGTGCCATCTAATGTAAAGGTTACTGAAATATCGGCAGAGGTTAAACTGCAAGACTTAATGGATCATACAGTCAAACGCCTTATTCAAAGTTTGCCTGAAAATGAAGCAGTATTACTGCCAGATAGGCTTACATTGGTAAATAAGTGGGGATGTGATGGATCATCCGGCCAAAGTGCCTACAAACAAACAATATCGACAAATGACACAACTATTACAGATGCAAATATGTTTATGGCTTCTGTAGTTCCTTTAAGACTAAGAAGTGAAATCTCTGAGCATTGGAAAAATCCCCGCCCATCATCAGTTCATTTTTGCCGTCCAATATTTTTTAAATACACGAAGGAGTCTTCAGAAATAATCAAATCAACAGTAAACGATATAAAAATGCAAATTTCTGAACTAAACCCTTTAATGCTTGAAATGGAGAATGGAAAAACAGTTTCCATTGATTATGAATTTTGTCTTACAATGATTGATGGCAAAGTCTTAAATGTAATAACAGATACTTCGTCAACTTTAAAGTAAGCGATTTGCAAAAAGACACAGAAAGACCTTCAAAATCTTGATGATTCAAGTGATGAGCACAACTATGAATATGGAATTTCTCCATTACATGCTAGAATTAGGTGCATGGAGTTTGTTTTAAAACTAGCGTATACAATTCCGCGAGATGGAGAATGTTTTGATAAGAACTCAACACCAAAAGAAAAACTGTCTGCTCGAAAAGAAATTATACAAAATGAATTTCTTAAGAACCTTGGGCTGACAATAGACTGCCCAAAGCAGGGGTATGGCAATACGAACGATGGAAATATGTCCGGAGCATTTTTTGAAAATGCTGAGGTAACAGCCAGAATTACTCGAGTTGACAATCATATTATAAAAAGGTTTGCAGTTATCCTAAACGTTATAAACTCTCGAGAAATGATAAATGGCCCAAAGTTTCATGACTATGCATCAAAAACTGCTCAACTTTTGGTTCAAATGTACCCTGAAAAGAAGCTTACTCCTACGGTCCATAAGATTTTGGCTCATGGTAAAGATTTAATTGAATATCAATGCCTACCAATTGGAGAGTTATCAGAAGAAGCCCAAGAATGCAAAAACAAAGATTACAAACACTTCAGATACACAAATACATGAAAAATTTCACGGATAAGACAAAATGAGGACCTTTTCAATATGTTGGCCGCCTCATCAGATCCACTAATTTCATCACGAAGACATGTAAGATCTCAAAAGGATTTACAAGAACGTAATTATAGCTCTGATATGCTAAGTCTATTAGATATCGCTCCCAATGCTAATGACTATTTTAAAGAAAACTAACTAATAAAAAAATTATACTAGTTTGAAAAAAATATAGTAAATAAATTAATATCATTATATATTACACTGTGTGTAATTCTTTAATTCATAGAAAAATAACCATATACGGACACCACTAAAAAAGAACCTTGTTCCACATTTTTGCCCAAAGTCATGCAGCAAGTGTGCATGTTTTATTTAATTTTTGTAATCTAAGAATTAGTTTCCTAGAATTTTAAAATAATTATTTTTACAAAAATTGTAACAAAAGAAAATCAAATAAAAAATACTTACTTCTAAGACTAATAATGTTAAATTCATACATACACAAAACAGCAATAAAACATTTAAGTTTTGATTCTTTTGTTCTTGTAAAAAATGCTCAATAGCTTAATTTGTAATAAACAAAATCAAACCCCAATAAAATATACCTACGCAATAATAACACAGTTAGAATTTTTTGTGCGTATTTTACTGAAAATCACCCTTTTAAGCAGGTAGGGCCTGCATTTAATGTTTTTGTTGTTATGAAATTAGAGAACAAAATTCTTTATAAACAATAAGATCATATCTTGATAATTTCAATACAGGTGTTTGTTACTTTGTTTTGACATGTTTTGCATAAAAAATTGGAAAAACTAAATTCCATTTACAAAAATGAAATAAAACATGCACAATGGCTGCATGACTTTGGGCAAAACTGGGACACACGGGTCTTATTTTCTTTTTGGTCTTTTATTATTTAGTGGTGTCCGTATAGGGTTATTTTTTTCGTGTTGCACTGTGTTATATATTATATAGCATTAATATTAAAAATAATTCAAAAATGTGTATTTATAGTAAAAATAAAAAATATTATATTACTCTATCATGTTAAATTACAGTGGTACTTTTTTCTGGACTTCCTTATGAGAATAGCATTTGAAGCACCAAAAGTTGTGTTTGATATGTTTTTAAAATTTTAAAAAGATCATTACTTCAAAAGATATGGATTTTGCGACAAAAGAGGTCAAAAGTTATTACCGTGCCCAATGCCTATCAAAATGCGGGAGCACTTATTTTGAAACTAAAGGATTTATAACTATTGGATATATCTTGGTAACTTAAAAAATTATGGTTTTTGCGATGAGAAAGCCAATGTGCGTAGTACCCTGTTATCATATGGACATGCAGGTTACTTATTTTTTAGCGAAAGCGGTTATCTTTGAAATGCTTTATACATTTTTAAAACATCTTTATTATGTACTTTAAAGTTTATTATGTTTGTTATGAAACAGTCAAAAGGCGACACTGTGCACAGTGCCGCGGCTAACCTATGACCGTGAAAATAATGCATATTAAAACTTGAGGAGTCTTCTTTCAAATGCTTTTTAAAATTTTTAAATATCTTTATTACTTTAAAACTTATGATTTTTGCAACGGAAAAAGTCAAAAGGCCCCACTGTGCGACGTAACAAATTTTTTCGTATTTTGTAGTATTATAAAGTATTTTTTGTGTGTTTAATTATTTGCTTTGTCTCATATACAAAATGTATATGTTTAGAAATAATTTTTCATACAAACAAATAAGTGTGTTCCGTGATTTTAACTTAAGTAAAACATTAAAATCTTTGGACAAAAGGACTGAGAAACTAGATATTCTGTATTATGGACTGCTTTCGATTTCTTCAACATCTACGATAAATTAAATGATTTTTTCAAGCCAAGTTTTATCAAAACTAAAGAAACAATTTTTCTGAAAGATTTTTTTAGAAGATCTCCTTAGACAAAACTGTTTTTTTACTAATACGACAACAGTACATTAGTTCTTATGAGACAAAACACACCAATTTTTTTTGTGTGCGTTATAATCATACGAGTGTGTTTGACTAAAAAGACAAAAATGTTTTGTCTTCTGCGGTGTGTGTTCAGGCTTAAACTATTGAAATAACTGATATAATGATCTCACAAACTTGTTAATTTTTTAATGAATACATATTTATGATTGTTTTGCTTGATTAAGTTCAAGAATTGTTGTTATTTTTTTACTTTACTAATAAATTCAAAATAATAGATAATATATGCAATTTTATTTATTGAAATTACTTGATTTATAAAAAAACTTCATTAATCGGTTAACCGGTTAATACCGCAATTGACCGATTATTAACCGATTAAGCCAAAACCTCGATTAATTAATCGAGCGATTAACCGGTTAAAACAGAAACCCGATTAAATTAATACCCTATTAGTTACACATGTTACAGTAAGCTTAATGGCCTGTTTCTACATTGCAAGTAACTCAAACTTTTTATTCAATTGAGTAGAAACTTTAGCTTTGCGGTTCTACAAAGCAAGTGTCAAGTTTTGTTGACTAAAAACGTAACAGCTGTTATTTTTTTGCTCTTTCTGTGGTTTCTGTAATGCAATTTCAACTGTCTCTAACGTCAAAAATAAACAAGCAAGAAAAAGTACTTGTAACTGGTAAAAATTCAGTTTTTTAAAGAAAATTTTCAATATTTGTACAAATAAAGTTTATATATAAATATGGATTTAAATAACAAGAAATTGTAAGTACACACACATTTGACTATTAATTTCCACGAGATAATAAAAATAACACCACATTGCTGTAGCATGAAGAAAACAAACCATATTCAATTCCAAAAATTGGCTGAGCTGATGGAAGAATATACACAACTTTCAACAAGCAGTCCTGTGTTCGGAAGCAGCAGAGTGGCGGTAGATGAGGCATGGGATAGTGTCGCAAAGAAACTAAATGCGTTTGGGCCTCCAATAAGAACTGGACCAGAATGGAAAAGGGTATGGTTTTCATGTCTTTTTATTGAATTAGGGGGTATTAATATAGAAGTGTAGGCTTAAATTTACATCCCGTATCATTCTCCGATTTTTATGAAACTTTTGTCATGGGTAGTACTCTTAAATCTAAGAATTTTGGAGCGGACTCACTTAGTTTGGGAGTTATAGGCCTCTAAATTTCAAACATATATGTGTCTATAACTTCCTTCATATTATTGCTACATAGTTGATATGGATATCGTTGGAAAGGTCTTATAAATACCTTTCAAACGATATATAACAACCTAAGGTTCTACTGAAAATCTTTCCTCAGCGAAGCCACTGTTCGACATACATAGAGGAGAAAATCCTTAAGTCCGGCCGGAGGCCGGCAATGCAGAAGATCTTTACTCAGCGAAGCCACTGTTCGACATACATAGATGAGAAAATCCTTAAGCCCGGCCGGAGGCCGGCAATGCAGAAAATCTTTACTCAGCGAAGCCACTGTTCGACAATGCTGAAACCTTGCAGTAATATAAAATAGTAAAACATAAAAATTATTTTAGATAAAAATATTTATTAGAGCTCGTTGTGATACGAAATACTATGAAGAATAAAATCTTAGAGCGCGGCCGTACTACATTTTCAGTCCACTATTATCACAAGAAAAATTAAACAAATTTTGGTGTTACACTCATTGTATATTTTTGTATACTTAATACGTGTAGTTCTATGAAAAAGTAACTATCTTCAACTTTTAAGTTTTAATTCCTTTGTAGTGTCTTCATTCCTTATTAAACATTTATGATATAGGTGTCAAATGAAAGGTGTGAATGTCTTCTATTCATTTTACTATATAATAAAAAACCGTTATATAGACCCCTTTTCGATTTAACGGTACTTTTGTAAAAAAAAGGCAATACAAAAAAATGATTTTTGAACCGCTAGCCCATGGTAGAATAATACAGGTAGTGGTGAAGCGTTAACGAACTTTTTTTTTTTTGGGTTCGACTCTGTCAGAAGTTGTTTATGTTATACCAACACACACCCACACCAGAGACTTGCGCCGAGGGGTTTTGATCGGCGGCGGCTGGCTGGGAAAAAATAGTCGGCGGTGGCTCAAATTCGGCTGAAAATCGGCTGGAAATGCACATGAGCATGTAATAAAAGTGAAAATTTTCATTTTGTTGTTAAATTAGTTTTTCTTTTTCATACCAATTCTTCACCAAACAAAATGCATAGAAATTAAGCATTGCTTTGCCTCTCAAAAATTTTTTAAATGTTATGAAAAATAAAGCAAAGGCTTGATTGTCAAACTTTGTTAAGGCTTGTCCAGATTCAACCTAAAAAGCTATTTGTCAAGCTAAAAATTAATTTCTCTGTTCGCAATTTTATGCATGAACATCAATTATATATTTTACCGTTGGAATCTAATTCATGAATCATGCTAGAATTATTCGGATATATAATACATTATAATTTATGTATATTGAAACAAACGTCTATACCTGATTTATTTGTATCATGATAAATGGCAAATTCTATATAGGAAAAACAGATAAGATAAAGCAGGTTATTTTTCAATATAAAGTTTGACATTTGTCATGATAAAAATTTATCACGTATAGACATAGGCTAAAGCAAGGCGAATTGATACCAGGTGGCCTTATTATTGTAAATGAACTTTACCAAAATGTCAAACTCTATGTAAAAAAAAACTAAATAAAAACTTTTTATGTATGCATTTCACATGACAGATAGGTGAAGTCCAGTTGTTGTCGTACTAATAAGGCCACTTGCTATTAATACGCTTTGGGTTACAATGAAAGTCTTTCTCTAATAAATTTTTAAATGTAATTTTCACTTTTGCAAAAAGCTGTTTGCTGGGAACTATCAATGGAAATTCGTCGAGTCTATAGAAAATAATAAATTATATACAGATTAAGAGCTTCTTCTCAAAGATATTTCTAATTACTAAATATGGTCTAATTTAAAAACTGGACGAAGAGGAAATCTTCATAAATTAACTTCGTTTGTATTTTCGATTCCTATTAATAATGCGTTTGTAAAGAAAGAAAAATAATGTAATTTCCCGAATTAATGATAAGAATTAATTTTAATGGAAATTTAATGTTTTCAATATTTTTTTGCAAACAAATTAAAGTAAAGAAATACCAAATATATGTGGGAAAAAATAAAAATTCTTATGAAATAAAAAACAGGACCCATTAGGAAGTAAGTAATATAATCCAAATAAAGAAAAAAAATTTTTCAACTCGAATCGTATATGGCAGAGCCCTGAAGGAACACATAAGAAATACAAACGAATTGATAATTTTCTTCTTTTTTAAGTCGGATAATGAATATTTATTCTTTTGAATAGTTTTTGACAGTTTTTGGCAGTTCGTCTTAGTAAATCAAGCTTTTTTTCTCTAAATGTCAAGCTTTTTCACAATTTTGATCTGGCAAGCCTAGGTCGCAGAGTAATGCATACAAATATATTTTTCGTTATCTTACTCTACGTCTCCACCTAACCATAGACTACTAACTAGACCCGTCACTATACAACAACATTACGAAGATTGTATGAGAGGGAACGCAATTCTTATTTTATAATGTGGTTTCTAATTTGACTATGTCCTTCATATTATCTTAGTAAGAGCACTTTGTATGTAAAAATGCACAACACATGACAACAGCCTCTTTTATCTGTCAAAAGTGAGCATGCTGTTCCTAACTTGATATGCTGTTGTAACTTGGAGTTATTACTGCGCTGTTAAAACAATTGCACTAACAACTATGTTATACCCTGAAAAAAGCATTAACTTGAGCGGTCTACACTATTAACTTGAAGTTAATGTTAAGTTGGGTGTAGACTGCAAATTACTAAAATAATGCTTGAACAAAAATTATGAAAAAAAAACATAAAAAAGTAGAAGTGGAAATTAAAAAAAGCAATCGGCGGATTATTTTAAGCCGTTTTTGAGCCGAAAAATGATCGTCGCTGGCGGCTTCCATTAAGCCGATTTTAGCCGCAAGATAAATCGGCGGCGGCTGTGGAAATTAGTCGGCGGCTCGGCTTAGCCGTCTCGGCGCAAGTCTCTGGTAAACACACACATGTGAACATATACATTTTTTTTCAAATTTTCTTTTGTGCTTTTTGACAACCTCGAACCTAAACAACAATAAAAAGCCGTGTTGTTTTTGCTGTTGTTGGGTTGTTGTAGCTTCGCTACTACCTAGTATAATTCTACCATGCGCTAGCATTTTCAACTCTGTAGAACCTTAGGTTGTTATATATCGTTTGAAAGGTATTTACAAGTCCTATATCAACTATGTAGCAATAATATGAAGGAAGTTATAGACACATATATGTTTGAACTTTAGAGGCCTATAACTCCCAAACTAAGTGAGTCCGCTCCAAAATTTTTTTCACATAATTCTTAGATTTAAGAGTACTACCCATGACAAAAGTTTCATAAAAATCGGAGCATGATACGGGATGTATATTTGTTCCGAAGTGTATATGTATTAGGTATGGCATGATCAAAAGTGCAGGGTGAAAAAAAATTTGCGACAATAACAAAAGTCTTCATGGAACTAGTGGCGGTCCATGCACAGTAAGTAATTTGATACAATTGGAGCTGCATATTGACAGAATATGTCATCTATAATCGGCAGCAGCACCTGGTGGCACTGTTTTTGGTTTACCGTCTGTAAAGAAAGTAGTTCAAAAAACAACACCACGAACCCATGCAAAAGTAGCCGTTGTAACGCCCACTACATCAACACAAACCGACATTAATAAAAAATCCAAACGCAAAACAACGCCACAACACACATACGACATATTTAACTCAAATATTTCAAACATAACTCTGGACCACTCATTTCCGTCTCCATTATTCACAACAGAACTAGCACACCAATCACAGCCACCATCACAACAAAAAACAGCAACAACATGAACTCCAGAACAAGTAAAACAACCATTACACAATATTAGAAAAAGAAAATGTTTCGAAACCGAAAGCGACAGACTGAAACTTGTACGTCAGCAGTGGACATAATGGAAAAACATGCAGAAGCAGCCAAAATGCAAGCTGAAGCAGCAGTAATTCAATCTGAATCAGCCAGAATTCAAGCTGAATCAGCCAAAGACCAGGCTAAAGCCCTTAGAGAAATTGCAGATTCTACAAAAGTCATGGAACAGTCATTAATTAAACTTGTTAAAAGCCTTAAAGATGAAGATTAATGTATTTGAAAATATCAGGTATTTTTTTATTTCATAATTTCTTACTTGCTTTGTTTTTATTTACCTCTTTTCATTTTAAAGCACATCACTATGATCAAAATCAACTGATATTCCTCATTTGAAAATCATAACACATAAAAATTAGATCATGGTTGGAAAAAACAGAGGCAGAAAGCTGGTCAAACAAGAGCACTCGGGAAGGATTATCAACAAAACATAAGTCGAGTAGAGTACTGGCAGTGGTTGTAAAATGTGTTGGCGTTATAGCATTGATCAAAGTGAAACCAATAGCACTCATTTCGTCCTTCAAGGATCTATCTACTATAATGTTGGCATTAAAATCACCAGTTAAGACTACATCAGTGTAACCAAGACTAATTGTAGATAATTTTTCTAATAAAGTGTTGACACTAATTCTATTATTTGGCCTGTAAACTGTACCCAACAGTAATTTTTGGTTGCTATTAAATATCTCAAGAAATAAAACACTGTCATTTGATTATTTAAAAATGGTCCATCGTCATCCAGAGTTATTAGTTTAACTTTACTCGCAATGGATGATTTTACGTAGATTGCTACTCCGCCAGCGTTCGTGAATCTATCTGACCGAAAAAGCCGATATCCTGCAACTTGTAATTGTTACCGTGAACATCAATACGGAACCAAGTTTCTGAGACACAGATGATGTTAATTCCAGATCCATCGAAGATATATCGAAATTCATCTATTTTTTTGTTCAAACTTTGGGCGTTGAAATGGCAAATGTTTAAGCCAGAAATTCTGTTGGAAAGTATTTTTATCATAGTGTATATATAGGTTTTCTCTGGAATTAACTCTACCCACATTTTCAGCTTCTAACACCATATTTTATAATAAATATTTTAAAAGCAACGCTAGCACAAATATCGATTATATTATGCTTATAACAACTAATAATAATAAATGTTAAATATTTAACGGTAAAAGTGGCATCATAGTATAATTGAAAGTATAATGTATAAAATTTCAATACTAAAATAAAAATTATACAGAGATTTGTTGCGGGTGATATTAGCGTGCTCAATTTGTACACACACATATAGAAAACTGGAGGATCCATACCAGCATGGATAACTCCGGAAGTATGGGCAAATTGTGGCCGGGATGCTCCGGTTGAATTTGCAAGTGCAGGTTGCCTTGTATGCGTGTTTTTTTATTGGTTGCAACCATTTTTGTATTTTTGTTGAATCTCATATTTCTTTTCAGTACCCTCTGTTGTTATTTTGTTGTTGTCTGGTGTAATTTATAAATTTATTTATTCGTGTTGTGTATTTTTTTTTTGAATTATTAAATAATTTTATAAATAAATTAATTTAGTGCCTGCGAATGGTTTTGTGTTATTGGATGTGTGGTGAATGTAATAGCTGTCAAAATGACAACTAATGGTAGGTACTGTGTTTAGTATGTCCTAAAAAGAACAGGTTAACTCGGAATGATAAATATGAGAAAACCCGAGAGGGGGTTATAGAATTTTCTCTTTAATTATCAGAGGTCTTGGAAGGTATTTAAATTACACGAACAAAAAAGGTTCAAGGCCAGGCATCAAGTCCGTTGAACTTAAACAGTGTATATAGAGAAACTTGTTTATGATAATATTATGTATATGGGATAACTGTTTGAGTTTAAACTGACTTGTAAATTGTGAGATTAGTTAATGTTAAATAATTTTCCTAACAGTTGGCCATAAAGTTTTGAATTGAAAGGAAGTGTAAGTGAAAAACAAGTTTAATACAAAAAAAATTTTTACTTTTCTTTTATAAAATTAGTTTAAAATAGTTTAAAAATAAAAAAGTACAATTGTGCAGAATTTGAAAGAATTTTATTAAAGCCCTGTTTGCGGTGCTCGAAAAATAATAAGAGGCATTCATGTAAGTGTCAAGATTTTTTTTATTAATCAGTGTGCTAGGAAGGAATTAATGTAGAAATTTTGTCGCAGTGGCTCTAGGCGACCAGAAGAATAATTACATTCCTGAGGAAATCCGAAACAAGTAGGATTTGTAGCAGCCAGGTGACTGACAGTGAGAGTGATTGGTGCCACACATAAAACCCAAAAAAGAAAAAACTAAAGCAGCAAAAAGGTAACCAGATTTGTATTCTATACAAAAGGGAAATAAAACAACAAAACTGAGTTTGGGCCAACAAGAGTCAAATAATAACTACAAAGATTAGTGCCATCTAGGGTGGAGTATCATAACCTAGAAACATATAATCCACCACTAATAGTTTCCTGCAGCGAAGCTCCAAACCCACAAAGACGGTGCTAAATTATAATTATAGGTTAATTTATATTAGGATAGCCCTAAGTTATATAGACAAAACAAAAAAATTTTTTAATACGAATATTTTAATAGGTGGTTAGAAGAAATATATCTGAAAAGGAAGTAATATAGGGAAATCTTCAAAGTTCAATAATTGTGATCAGAGCGAAGCGTTAATTATTGTTTTTTTTTGTTACAGTTTCACCTGTTTCTAACATTAAGAATAAAAATAAAAAAAGTTAGTGCCTAAATTTGTAGCAAGAAATTGAGAAAATATTAATTTTAATAAATATACATACATATAAGTTTTACGCCCAGCATTTCTCACAGTTTTTGTGTTGAGTAGTGAGTAGAACTTTTGATTTTTTTTTGTCCAAATAGTGAAAAGGGACAAACGGACCGCCTAAAGGAGCTCATTTAGGTAAGGGAATAAAGTCGAGTTAAAAGAGAAGTTTTTCTTTAATTACAGTATTAACGTACAGGTTCAATTGGCAGAAAAAAAGGATTTATCAATAGCGGGTTTTGCGTGATATATAGTTTATACATTCATATTGAAATATAATTTATTTTCGAGAATTTAGGCATCAACGATAGTTCGTAGTTTAGGTTATTTTTATGTGATAGGCGACACTTAGCAAATTTAAGTATTAAGTAAAATAAAACGTATTTAGCGCATTTTTTTCAAATTTATTTATTTATTTCCTGAAAGTTTTTTTTGTATTATGTTTTTTATATAATTTTATGAGTATTGATTATTTTTATTTATATATACATATAAACATATTTTTTTTTATTTGGAATAAATATGTAATTTTTTTAGTATGTGTTATAACGTAATGTTGGCGTTCTAAATCTAGTAATCGGGGGAGGTGATGTAGGACCAGAATTATAAGGTGAGTGTGTGTGTGTGGGCATTGGGGGACCTTAAATATGGATTATTAGGATTATCTGTGTCCCAGGTAGGGAGGGCTAGTAGAGGGCCAACAGCTCGTCCTCTCTCCGAAACGTTTCCGGTTTGTTTAGTTTGTTTTTGTGTGTTTGTTTTTTTGTGAATTTTAATTGTTCGGCTCTCTGTTGTGGTTGCGGGTTGGGACCTGCCCTGCGGATGCCGTTTTGAGCTGGCTGGCATCTCAACCACAGCGAAAAGAGGACACGTAACCGATTTTTATGAAGTATCTTAACATCAGTCAAGAAAATCAACATTACGATTTTCCACATTGCTTGCTTCATTAATTGGTAAACGAAACACCTGATGTAAAATTTTTAGTTCATTAATACATATCGGATCGCTCTCTCCCGATTTTTTTTATGTAAACGAAGCCTCTATTTGTGAACGCAGCTGATACTGTTCCATTTTTTTTCAAACGATGAGCTTGAAGGAAGATGCGGTGGTTTTCCGGTGTCAGGTTTTCATTGACATAAAATGGTAAAATGTAAACGAAGCCTCTATTTGTGAACGCAGCTGATACTGTTCCATTTTTTTTCAAACGATGAGCTTGAAGGAAGATGCGGTGGTTTTCCGGTGTCAGGTTTTCATTGACATAAAATGGGATTGAACTATCAAACCCAATGATATTTAAACGCAAAACACTTTTAGTTGCTTTTATATAGGAAGTTATTGATTTTAGAACAAAGTTCCTATGATATGGGCATTTGAACTTAATAATTATAGCAGAATCAGGATTATTATTTCAAAATTTTCTATAGTTTTTGTCGTTTTTAACACGAAATATTGCTTTAGTTTTTGGAGGTTCAATGTTAATAGTTTGACAGAGTGTTAAATACATATTATGAAGATTTTCATTTTGACTGTAAGGAATATCATTTATGCGGATATCAGTGACACTATTGAGTTTTCTTGCTTTCTGGCATATTTTTTTAGAGTTTCAATTTCCTCTTTAAATATTTCGTTTTCATTTGTAAGTGCTATTATTTTTTCCGTAGCTGTATTTTTAATTTCTTGAGATGATGCTCTTTCAAGAGATGATACTCTTATTGTTAAATTGTTTAAGTCACTCATAGCAATATTTATGTGCTGTTTCCACAATGCAAACAAGCACCACTTGTCTAAAATTTGTATGGAAATCACTCAAAAAACCGAGTGCTTTTCATATAAATTTTAGACAAGCAGTGCTTGTTTGCATTGTGGAAACAACACATTAATCTTTTATCAATTTCACTCATTAAACTTGAATTAGTTGAATAAAGAGAAGATGAGTTTGTAGAACTATGAGCTTTAGGAGTATTTTCATTTAAATACTTTTTTACGTAATAGCTACATATATACAAAAAAACAAGAGTAATTAAGAAAGTTATTTGGAAATTATTGCATAGTTATTTCGTGTATAATTACAAATACATGTATCTGTGCCCACAAGGAATAACGACTAAACTCAATTTTGGCCAGTGAGAATTTTAAAATCGCTGTGTAAAATCAGGGAAATTAGATTAAGCTAATGCTAGCAATTTTATACTATATTAATTTGTAATCTAATTTATAATGAAACAACAGTTGAGTTAAGAGAAATAAACAAATTTATAATGATAAATACACTTTATCCTAACTCGACTAACTGTTATACCTTGTGACCAAAGATATACCTTACATTTGGTTTTCTTGACAGTCAGTTTTAAAAACGTAGTAGGTATAAAAGAAAACATTCTTTCCTAAATAATTATTTCATAAGATATTAGAATCAGGAACCAAATAGATTATACCTAGCAAACAAATTAGTAATAGTAAATAAATAAAATCAATGAAGTAGTTATTTTAATTTCTATATTTTAGATTTTTAATTTTCGTAATACGTCTTAAGCAAAAGCTTAATTTGATAAAATTAACTGGAGTAAAGGATTTAAATGTGAATTTGCATATTTCGTTTATAAAAACATCTACAAATAAAAACCTGAAATAATGATTATTTCTAAGCAAAAATCCTTTTTTATGTGCACTTTGTATACCTGCACACTAACATATTTTTGGCAGTTTTAAGATATTTTCATATAAAAAATCAAAGTTAGCTGCACACGCTATATAATTGTGTTTACTTGCACATTAAGGCAGATAAGTATATTTATTTTAACAGCATTTTTGAGTTATCTGCACAAAAAATCGTGAAAAGTTGTTTGTGCCGCTAAATCAAAATTACTGTACTAATACATTCTTATACTCAGGTTTTGTGACAACATACTTATGTTTCCGATAACTAACTTATCAAGAGTCTTTCTATCTTTTCTATGGCATATATGCCATTCGTTGCGAAAGGGTATATAAGATTCCGAATACATCAGTATTACCTATTTTTTTATTATCACTCTATTTTATTTTGACTGTTTGCTGTTGCGGTAACCTTAGTTATAGATATCCTCTGAAAATTTCAGGTCTCTAACTATTACGGTTCACGAGTTAGAAGCTTGTGACTGATGGACATCGCATCGAAAACTAATACATTACCCTACGTCTCCACGAGCCATCGACTTGAACATGACATCAACATGACGCCGGCAGAGCAACTGCAAAAACTTCATCAACTTCTTTGTTGTGGTGAATACGTGCGATGTCCATGTTCTGCCTTATCAATGTATTTGGTGGTAGTACAATAGAAATGGAATATTTAACAATTTCTTTCTGTCTCTCTTCTTTCTATTAAAAATGGTTGTTGACAGCAAATCTCATGGCGAACATTGTTGCTCAGCCATATGTTCGGGCATCGATGGCAGAGCATGGACGAAACATGGATATGAGCGGTCTACATTAGCCATATGCGATGTCCGACATGATGTTCATACCAACTTCATGGCTAATGTAACCCCCAGTAACAATAATAATGTATGCAAAACTAATTACAACAATACAAAAAGGGTAAACTTACAACAAACACATGACGTACAGAAAATCTAAGAACACATAATGTATTAGCACAAAACACAAGAACATACACTGTTTCACAAATGAGCTAGTTGGTGGACGAGTAAGTAGTCAGACTGGCGTGCAGAAGGTGATGTGTTCGATATTAGTTCTTTTTACAACATTTTTAAAATATATATGATATGCATAGTATATATATTTTTATTTTGTCCATATCTCAGCCATTTATGAACCGGTTTCGATGATTCTTTACAATAAGCTTCTCAGAGCTGAATTTGACAGATAAATTGAGTGTAGAGTACTGCCAGACGTATAGGGTCATAGAAATTCACAAACACATGAAAATCGGGACAAAGTAGCTTTTTGGATATATCTCTGTTATATATGAACCGATTTTCCTGAATCTCACATACAAAAATCTTCAGAAAAAGCCAGTTAGGTCCATAAGTCTTCTAGGACCACTGAATTATACCTTTCAACATCGGTCAGAAAAAACGGACAGACGGTCACCGCTAAATCGACTTAGATTTTTATATATACTTTGTGGGGTCGCAAGCTAAATTTAGCTCCAAAAGAGCTAATATGGCCACACTGCTGAGCACCAATGTTCGCCGTCAACAACCATTTTAAGTAGAAAGAAAAGAGACAACAAAATTTGTTAAATATTCCATCTCTATTGCACTACCACAAAATACTTTTACAAAGAGAACAATGTGAATTAATTTCATCAGGTGGTGTTGATCTAAAACAACTACAACATTACAATAGCATTTGACATCTCAGCCAACGTATAAAAATTTTGACATGCGAGCACAGCTGTGCTTATGTATAAATCCACCTTGAAAGAGAACATGGACCAAAGCGAGTTCAGTACCAGGTAAACTCGTTATTAAAACAAGTACAACAATACAAAAACAACATGCAGTTCGGCCATTTTGAACAAACTTAATCTGTCAAAAACAGCAGACCAAAACAGGGAAAACACTTCGAATTTTAAAAGTACAATGGTACACCAATGCTTATTTAGTACAATTAATAATTTTTATATTTTTTTAGAAAACCTCATTATTGCAGTTCTTTTATTGTGATAAAATAGTTTATCCTTTTCGTCCGCTCGTACATATGCCACTTTTATCTGAAATAAATTTAACTTTTGCGAAGTATTGAAAGTGTTCAGATAAGGCTAGCTCACAAAACGTCTCTATAATAGGTCCGTTTGTTTACTTTTACAGTAAAATGCAGTAAATGAGTGATTACTGAGTAAACTGCAAAATTTACTCTCAAAAAAGCTATTGCCCAAAAAAGTACGCGAACGGAAAAATAGTAAAAATTCGTAAGATTAAGGAAATATCTGATGGCAAATAAATATGGTGCTGAAAAACATTGCAGTTTTAACTACTCAACTTTCGATACAATACTACTTATAAAACGCAAATTTTAAGAAAATATAAAAAATTAATTGTATGTAATCTTTTCCATTTATTTTTTACACTTTATTTGATTTTTCTAATATGTGTCTAGTTAAATTTATTCAAAAGTACATGATCATTTGTTTTTGCTACTTAATACCTTTTAAACAAGTGCAGTAGTAAGCAGCTAAGTACTTAACACTTTAGCATAAATAAACTAGCACATTCTCTACTATGATGAACAAATCAATCGGGAAACGTTTGCAAATGTATTTTCTTAAAACTATTCAATTTTGTTCTCATTCTTTGCTTTTCTATCTGCGTACATATAAGTTAATGTACATTTAGTGTACACAAGCACAAACAATACAAAACTAAATTGGACTATCACCCGATTCGTACGTTGATTTAAAAATCATGTTTTATTTTTAATTCTCTTTAAAACTGCTTCCAAAAACCTTTTGCATTCATACGATGATTTTTAGTTGCATGTCTTTTTTTATAAAATACTATCAAAATTTCCTTTATTTGCTCTTTCACAACAACAAAAACCTAACACAATTACATAAGAGATAGACAATGAGAGAAAATGCAAATAGAACTAAAAATAAGAAAAAAAATTCCGAAAACTGAAAATGTGATTTTTTCTCTACCCAGTTTGCTTTTTTCATGGTACGAACTGTCAAATGTTGTGTATATGTGAAATAACTACGTTCCACACACAATACCACACGTATGTGTGCTGCTTCTGTTACACAAACACACACATACCCTCTCTATTAATGTTTGACATTTTCTATCCCAAAATGTACATTTGTATTGGTTATGCGGCTACCTGTTATATTAATCTACCATGGTACGGGCATTACACAGCGTCTTCACGAGACATTAACTTTGAGATAACCTGAGAAAAAACGTCGGCAGAATACTAACAACAAAATGTCGAATTTTCTCTTAATCTCATACCAGCGGAAGACGTAATTTTACTTTTCCGATAAGATTTCATTTTATGCAAATGCTCATCGAGCTAACATGTACTACTTTTGCATAATTAGATACTTTATTTTAAATTTTTCACACAAATTTATATTTATAAATCAATTAAACACATTTATTCATTTATTTAACACAGAAATTTTATAAAACATCGCTTTTCATTTATTTTAATAAACACTCACACATGCACACTATTTTATTTTCATATACATGTGTTTTTTGACAGTTCATCTCATAAGATTATTGTTATAAGAATTCTTATAACATTGAGATAACACTAATTTGAAGTCTACACGTAACATAATTCTCTCTGTGATTGAATCTGACAATCACATCTTACATATTATGTTACGTGTAGACTTCAAGTTACTAAAACTATAGAAAATTTGTTGTTACTTGAGGTCTACACGTAACATAATATGTAAGATGAGACTGTCAAATTCAATCGCAGAGAGAATTATGTTACGTGTAGACTTCAAATTAGTGTTATCTCGTTATAAAAATTTTTATGAAAGCGTTGTTATAAGAAATTTTATAACAACGATCTTATGAGATGAACTGTCAAAAAACACACGTACAGGAAAATAGTTTGGTGTGCATGTGTGAGTGTTTATTAAAATAAATTAAAGGCGATATTTTTGATAAAGTCTGTATGTTAAATAAGTGAATAAATGTGTTTAATTGAATTCTAAATTAAATTTTGTGTGAAAAATTAAAAATGAAATAAGTAATTGTGCAAAAGTAGTACATATTAACTCGGTGAGCTGAGCATTGGCATAAAATGCAATCTTATAGGAAAAGTGAAATTACTTTTACGCCTTGTATGAGATTAAGAGAAAAATCGACATTTTGTTTTTATTATTCAAATTTTGTATGGAAATCTACTTTATAAGCAGAATAATAATGTATTATGAATAACATAACCAATAAATTCAGTTTTTACATAAAATAACGAAATTCTTATTAATAAAGAGATCAACTGTGGTTTTAACTAAATAAACAGTATAATCACACGTTTAGTGTATTTGTTTAGAAAAATAATATACATACATACACATAAATTAAAATACTTATGAGAGGCTTAGTACAATAACTCGTTAAGCTACAAAAACAAAATGTCGTGTGCACCTTGCCAGCTCTGGAAAATCAAAGAAGAACAAAAAGAGGTAGCTGTAGATCGAGTTCTAAATGGTTGCAAAAATAGGTATTAGCTTGAAAAAGAATGACAGTTGGAAGAAGGGGGAGTAAGAACGAGGAAAAAAGATGGTCGTCGATGGCGCGAGTCGAGAAGTTTCTAAAGTATTCAAAAAATGGCGAAAAAGAAATGAAGTGTAGAGCTTTGCCGGTATGAAAGGAATGTGGATGGCGTGAGTTGAAGACGAGACATTGAAGCTACAGGTTCAGCAGTGTAAATAAAAAAAAAGTTGTGATGTCAAAAATGTGATTAAGGCTGAGCAAATTAAATACTTAAAAAAAATAGTTAATAAAACACTTAGAAATAGTTAACAAAATACTTATTCTAAGTGATGACAGGAAAATTAAAGAAAGCCAACTTGAAAGCCTTAAAACTAGTAAAATGTGGAAAATTTTAAATAACGCAACAAAGTGTAAACCTAATATACGTACGCCAAATGAAAATTAAGTAAAGAATAGTAATCTAACACGCCTAATATAGTAAAATTATTAAAAGTTAAAACTATTCATCAATTCTTATACCTAAAATACCTAAACTAATTGGTGGTCATGCAAATTCTAAAAACAACACAGCAAAATCATTTGTGAAAAACATATACGTCTAACAAAAGGAACCACATACAGTACGAGCCAACTGAATAAGGCGCTAAAGAAAACTTTAATGCCTAAAGGCAAAGAGAATAAGTGGAACTTAAGGAATAAAGTAAGCGGAATTCTATTCTACACATAAATCAAATACATAAGGTAAAAGTCAAAACTTAAAATGATAAACTAAAACGTTTAATCTAAACGTGATAAAACGCCAATAAATTACTTTGTCAATCATATTTCTAAATCAAAAGTGCCAGAATTTAAAACTACTCTACGGATCACCAACTTAAAGTAGGAATATGGTCGTTTATCAAACACACTGTGAACGGATTGAATAAAGTGAAAATGTTAAGGCCACATTACAAACTAAATAGTTAGAATTCGTTAGTAAAAACTTAATACGAGTTAATAGAAACGTAAAACTACCTAACTAAATACTTAAACTTTTAAAATAAATAGTATAACCTTAAAACTAGTTAACTAAACACGTAAAGTGATCTTAAAACCAGCCATAATAGCGTAAAACTAGTTAACACAATACCTAAACTGGTAAAACAGCTAATGTGAACCTAAAGCTAATTAAGATCTTAACTTAAAATTACTTAACAAAATATGTAAGACTAGTAAAACTATCAGTTAAAACTTGAAACTAGTTAATAAAATCATAAAACTAGTTAACGAAAACGCGTAAACTGTAAAGGTGCCAGTGTAAACGTGAAACAACTTAAATAAACCCTGAAAGCTTGTAAAACCTTAAAACTAGTTAACGTAAACGCATACGACTAAGCAACCAAATACTTAAAACTAGTAAAATGGGCAGTTAAAACTTAAAACTAGTTAATAACATCATGCAAGAAATTACACAAAACACGTGAACAGATGAAAAGTGTAAGCAAAACTTAAAACGAGTTAACAAAATGCTAAAAATTGTAAAATCATCAACAAAAACTTAAAACGAGTCAATAAAATATTTAAAGCTAATAAAATTGCTAGAAATACCTAACAGTTCGTGCATATAACCTAACTAAGGGTTCAAACAAAACCTTAAAACAACGCAATACAAATCATCGACCTAAAGAAATATACAATTTAAACGCCTACCAATACTTGAAACCCGCATCCAGCAAAATCCGACAACAAAAGATTATAATTGTCAGTTCTCGCCAGATATCTGAAGTTCCAGTCATCATCCCGAAGGAAAATAACTGTCGAAAGTACCGCAAGTAGAAGAATCCAACAAGCCTAAGAATCAGCCAAGGGAGTCAGCCAACCAGTTACCTCATCCATGGTCGTCAGCAAGAGATCGCCATCCCGTTCAACCATACTTCCCTTATAAGGCCAAACAGGTATCGTGCCAGTTGACCAGCAAAGTAAACTGACAAACGACCCCGGACTCGACTATATTTAAATTCTTTGCTCTTATTTAGATTTATATTTGTATTTAAATGTATATTTTTGTAAATACTTAATATTTCTTGATTATTAGAAAAATTAATTTTTGTACATATTCGATATTTTTTTGAGATTTATTGACCGTTACGTGAATTATAGGTGTAGACATATATCAGCGATCGAATAAATAATTGCCCTTGTGAATCCTTTCCTTTTTTATTATTTAGGGCAAACACCTATTCGGGTTAGTTTTGGTAAATCCTTTCGATTGGTTTACCGAAAGGACCGCTAGGTAGGTTGAGCTCAACCTAGGTAGCGCTAAAATTGTTCTGAGGGTTAATTGCCTGAATTTGGAGTAGGGGTTTACCTTGAAATTAGAAAGAAAAAGAAAGGAAGTTTTTCACAAACGTTGCGATAGCGATCGCAAATAATTACAAAAAGATCATGTATCGCGAGCAGGCTTATAATTACTTATTATTCAACAAAACCGAGAGGTAAAATCGCTTATGTATAATTATTATTAAAAACAATTAAGTATAGGTTACTTAATTTTTCGTTTTTGTGTATAACTCTTTGGTTTTTTTAAGAACAATTTAGTAAACGAAATACTTACTTGAAAACTAAATTTCGATTTCAAATAAAAGTAGTCATAAGTTTATTTTTATAATGTTAAATCTTCCTTTAATATTAGCCTATGTGGCTTAGAGCCAGGTTTAGCATTAGTTTCAATAACTTTAATCAAAAATAAAATTTTGTATATGAATTCAAAATGAATATGTTGAAGGGCTTTTCATTGAAGAAAATGAGCGAGTAGACTTATTCGAAGAAGCTATGGGAAGGTGATGAGAAGGTAAGGTGAAGGAAGTTAGGGATGACTTGCAAACATCTGTAGATTCCGGCTCAAAGTTATCATGGTAAAATCCTAAGGATTTTTAGTGGGAGGGCAGCCGACGTTAGCTTAACATCAGCTAACCCTTTTGTTGTGTGACCTAAGTCTACGAAGTAAGTATATGTTGGTTCATTATTACATAGGCTACCTATTTAAAAGACTATTGTTTATCCTACTCCTCGCTTTTGGGTTCCTTTTCTTTTTCGAACAGTTTTTTTTTTGTTTTATGTCATCAAAGGCTGGCATGTATAAATTTTTTATTTGTAGCTGTTAGTAATTTCAGATTGGTTAGCAAGAACCACCCCAAGACGGCGAGCCCAGCCGGAGCATACGCCATCATGCCAACGCGGCTAACAGTCTGGTTAAACTGCTTTCCATTTGATGGAAACACATCAGCAATGCTACAATAAAATGGCGCCCAACTTGGGGGCCCGAAAGTGGGGATTCAATGTTAGTTTCAATTTTAAATTTTTGTTTGGATGTTGGCTTCATTGGTGATCATTGGTATAAGTCCCGTTGGAATTAAACCAAGAGTTTTCAACGCGTAGCGATACCAGCGGGTCAACAATGATGTCCATCCTACCTACAGTTAGTAGTTATTTTTCAATAAGCAGATTTTCTTTGGCTAAACTGTATTTGTCAGTCTACTGTGTTCTGTAAGTCCCGGGTGAAAAGTGATTTTTAGTAAAATCCGCCGCGTAGCGACAGAGTATAGGAATTGGAAGTACAGGGCGGTTAAAGGAGTAAGAAGTTCTAGCAAGCTAGTGACAAACTGAGACAGGCTGTAAGGTAAATGTACCTTAAGCTCTTTGCTACAGTTGCCAAAGTTTCAAGAATTGCATCCATGTTTGCGTTATTTCACAATAACCTAATTCAGTTTCTTATTAGCATTTGTCAGTTTGAATGATTGGTAGACCTAACACGTTATGTGCCAAAGCCTCAAGTGTTAGTAGCACCACGACAATTTAGGCAGAGTCTGGTGGGGAATTGAACCATCATCCACTTATACACCACATACTGGCGAAAAGTCAAGTTTATATATTTTTGATACAAGTAAGTAGTCCTTACACAACAGAAGTATAAGATTTATTGGTATAGGAGAATATCACACCTATACATGTTTTTTTTCATTATATTTTCTTCATAACCTGAAAATCCCATAGTTATTCGTCTGATTGGAGATTCCATAGCATTGGTTTGTTTTATTACGTTCGTTATTTGCTTTTGCGTATTTGGTAACCTCTATCTGATCGCATAGGGATAGAGCTTTTTCGTATTTAAAAAATAAACAACAATAACATTGTTAGCTTAGTTTAAGAATTTTCGTTTGATAGATATACAAAAAAATTATTTTTTTGGCTAGGGTCATTTCGATATTGGAAACTTTTCCGCGCTTACTAGTAGCAGTAAGCTATGGTATTAACTCGATCCGTAAGAAATCTATTATCGGCTGAAGGCATAGACGTGAATACGATTGTTAGAATGGAAGATGTAACCCGTACTACAGTGGGGACAGTTGGTTTAACGTCTGCTCCACTGGTTTCTCAGCAAGCCTCAGTACAGCTGTTAATACAACGGCTGCTATTACGCCCTCTGTACAACAGTTTATGACTTTGGCACAGGAGCGCGGTAACGTTTCTCAAGACGCTAATAGATCAAGTAGTTCGATCTCGTCGCCAGAGTTTAGCAGCCTCACGGCTAGAAATGTTCGACAAGAATTTCGAGCAAGCAGAACTGAGGCGCAGCCGACTCATTCTGTCGGAAACGCGGAGTGGGGAGGTGATATGGTAGGTTTTATTCGAGGAGAGCTTACGAGACAGATGCAAGAGCTGCAACTAGCTTTGCGGCAAGAAGTAACACAGGCCGTGAGTCGTGCAGTCGACTTCCGCTTGAACCCGACTTCAAATGATCGGCCAGCGAGTTCTTTAGCTCCTAGACTAGACCTTGGAACACCAACTCGTCCTCCATTATATACTACTCCTTCACATCCTCAACAACCTGCAATGGCACAGGGTAATATAGCTTCGGATTCCCGACATTTACAATCAAACCTAGGTGCGCACAATCTGCAGCCACCGAATGTTTTTCCGCAGGCATGCATTCCACCAACGAACGGATTGCCACAATATCTTGTGCAGTCGCAAGATGGCGCTCCTAATCCGCCAGATCATTTCATTCCGCACCAGTCAAATAGGCCTGTGGAGCACACCTACAGCACCCACAACAGGGCAGATTTATCGAAGTGGGGCATAAAATTTGATGGCACCACCAGGGTAATGAGTGCCGAGGACTTTATTTTTAGAATCGACATCCTTAGGCAGGATTATAGTTTGTCAGCCAGCGAAGTACGTCGTGGATTCCATACATTACTAGAGGGACAAGCTTTAGACTGGTTTTGGAACCATCGAAAACTGAGCCCATTCCAAACGTGGGAAGAATTAGTGAGGGCTTTCCTCGTGCAGTTTCGCCGTTACGAAAGTGAGTTTCAACTCCAGAAGAAAATAATGGACCGTCGTCAGGGGCCTCAAGAATCGTTTGAGGAGTTCTGTAATGCCGTGCTGAGGTTGAGAAATCAACAAAGGTCACCGTATTCGGAAAGGGATTTAGTCGAAATAATGAAAAGCAATGTAAAACCATCGCTTTCTCAATTATTGTTCTCTGTCAAGATTGAAGGGTTAATTGAATTTTGTCAACAAGCAAAAAAGGCTGAAAGCTTAATCGCCAGCCATAGGTCCCAATTCCAACAGCGGCAGTACGTTGCACCAAAAGTGCATGAACTTGCATACGAGGGGAAAGAGCCACCGGATGCCAGTCTAGAGGTGGATGTCTTAACTGTTGGGAACAGTTACACGTGCTGGAATTGTAAGCAAGTAGGGCACAGTTTCAGGTGTGGGCGAGATAACGTAGTCACACCCAAGTGCCCGAAATGTCAGGGAAACCTGCCTCTGAACAAGTCTCAAACGGGGGAGGCTCGTTCGACACAAACATAATCCCGCTTAGTAACCCGAATGTCACAGCCGAACCCGAAAACAAAATTACTATCCTAGTTAATACAAATAAAGTGAAACCTATAGAACAGAAAATAAAGGTTCGAGCTATTAAGCCGTTGCATCAAAGAATTGCGGAATATAATGCCGCTAAGCTGAGAAATTTTTGAGGGGGTGTCTAGTCGTATTAAGAAAGCCCGAGAGAGATATAAGAGAAGAAGAAAAATAAGGCAAGAGATTATGTCAGCTTCGCTGTATGAAGGAGAAGACTTGCGTTTTTATGTAAAAATAGGAATTAATGGGGTAACTGTTGAAGGTCTCGTAGACAGTGGGGCAACCGTTACATGTTTAGGCAAAGGATGTTTAGAGGTGGTACAAAAAGCCGGTCTGAAAACTTTTGATTTTTTTTCTTTTATAAAGACTGCAGATGGCAGTCCACATAAAATAGTTGGACAAGTCAAGGCTAATATCAGCTTTAATAATAGGTCTGAGGAAATCGTATTCTACTTAGTTCCAACGCTGAGTAGGCCGCTGTTTTTAGGGGTAGATTTTCTGAGGAAATTTGGTTTGTTTAATAACATCTGCAGCCTAGCTACAAATAATGTCGATCTATGTCCGGAAGTTGAGAATGCGGAAGTACAGGTAGAAACTCATGTTTTGACCGTGGATCAGCGGACTCGGTTAGATAAAATAGTAGGTCAGTATCCCTGCTATACTAAGAGAGGCCTTGGTCGGACTCGTCTGGAAGTCCACACAATTGACACCCGTGATGCAACTCCAGTGAAGGACAAACATTATCCGGTCTCGGTTGCTGTGCAGAAGTTGATGTACGCAGAGCTTGATAGGATGCTTCACCTTGGGGTTATTGAGCCGAGCAAGAGTCCTTGGAGTCATCCGGTTACTCTCGTCCGTAAGGGGGAGAAGAACTGTTTGTGCCTGGACGCTCGCAATCTGAATGCTCTCACGGTGAAGGACGCCTATCCTCTGCCGTACATCGAAGGTCTGCTCAGCCGGTTAGGAGATACATATTACATATCGAGTGTCGATCTAAAGGACGCCTTCTGGCAGATACCATTAGATGCATCCAGTAGAGAAAAAACTGCATTCACGGTGCCGGGAAGACCATTCTACCATTTTACGGTAATGCCCTTTGGGTTGTGTAATGCTGCCCAAAGGTTATGCCGTTTGATGGATAGAGTGATCCCTGCGGCGCTTCGCGATAGAGTTTTTGTCTATCTGGATGATCTTTTGATCGTATCGCCAGACTTCAAAATTCACCTGGAGTTGTTAGAACAGGTGTCTGATTGTCTGGAACGGGCGGGTCTGACTATTACCGTAGCGAAATCGAAGTTTTGCTTCAAAGAGCTACGTTATTTAGGTTACATAGTGGGTGGAGGAAAACTGAGGCCAGATCCAAGCAAGGTAGAAACCATTTTGAAGTTTACATATCCAAAAACCGCAAAGCATGTAAGGAGTTTCATGGGCGCTACCGGATAGTATCGGCGCTTCATACCGGGCTACGCAACAATTTCCGTGCCAATTTTTAACACCCTTAAGAAAGCCAAGTCATTTAGTTTCCCAGACGAGGCGAAATGCGCGTTCGATAACCCGAAAACCGCTCTTACAACCAGCCCGGTACTTACCCACCCAGATTTTGAAAAGGATTTATATGTTCAGTGTGATGCTTCAGACGTTGGAATCTGAGCTGTGTTATTCCAAAGAGACGAGTCCGGCGGCGAGCATCCGATAGCGTTTTTTCCCATAAGCTGACCGCCGCGCAAAAGAACTATTCGGTCACCGAGAGAGAGTGTCTGGCTGTAGTCTTGGCCATCAAACGATTCAGGCCTTATATCGAGTTGATGCCCTTTTCCGTGATTACGGACCATAGTCTCAAATGGCTCATGGGGCATAAGGACCTGACTGGTCGTCTTGGCCGGTGGAGTTTGCACTTACAGTCGTTCGACTTTACTATCGAGCACCGGACAGGGTCCAAGAATATTGTACCCGACACACTTTCTCGGTACGACTTAGAGGAAATCTCGGGAAATGTAACAAGTCTCATCGATTTGACTTCAGATTCTTTTAAATCAGAAACGTATTTGGACCTAATCGACACGGTTAGTGAAAACGCCGAACAACTTCCAGACATTAAGGTAGTCGACGGTTTTGTGTATAAACGGACACAGCCGTATGATGGAATTCCGATTAACGAAGACTTTACATGGAAGCTTTGGGTACCACCTGAATTAACGAGTGAAATCATAGAAAAATGTCACAGTCCACCTCAGTCATCTCATGGGGGTCTGGGCAAAACGCTTCATAGGGTGAAACAGTATTTTTATTGGCCAAACTTAAATCCACAAGTTCGTTCGTTCGTGTCCAGTTGCAAAGTTTGCAGGGAGTCGAAACCGGCCAATACCACCTTAAGACCACCTATGGGGGCAGAATCGGAGTCAGTACGTCCTTTTCAACGTATCTTTATTGACTTTTTAGGTCCATACCCACGCTCTAAAAACGGTAACTGTTGTATATTTATAGTTCTTGACCATTTAACTAAATTTGTATTACTGAAGGCCATGGCAAAAGCCAGCACAAAAAGCGTGATAAAATTCCTGATAGCCGAAGTTTTCCACAAGTTTGGTACACCCGAGACAATTGTATCCGACAACGGTAAACAGTTCGTCAGTAGAGAGTTCAAAGATTTGATAAGCAATTTTGGGGTAAACCACGTGAAAACCGCAATATATTCACCGCAAGCCAACGCTTCAGAGCGTGTGAATCAATCGATTCTAGCGGCCATACGCT
The DNA here is from genome assembly GCA_956483635.1 of Panzeria rudis. Classification (NCBI taxonomy): domain Eukaryota; kingdom Metazoa; phylum Arthropoda; class Insecta; order Diptera; family Tachinidae; genus Panzeria; species Panzeria rudis. Next base: position 71,122,086 of record OY101449.1, read on the forward strand.
CCTATTTACAGGAAGACCATACGGAATGGGACAAATATTTGCCCGAAATTGAGTTCTCGCTGCGATCGTCAATGCAATCAGCCATTGGAGTTACTCCATATTTCGCGCTCTTTGGAATGAACATGATAGGGCATGGTAGTGTTTATAAACTGGCCAGAAAATTGAAAAGTCTAGAGGACCCAGAGCTGAATGTTATTCCAAAGTCCGCAAAACTTGTGTTGATTCGGCAGAAAATCGGAGAAAACCTTCATAGAGCCTACTTGCGCTGCGAAAAGTCGTATAACACGCGTTGTCGACAGGTTAAGTTTATACCAGGGCAAGAAATTTATCGTCGAAATTTCCAACAGAGCGAGTTTAAAAAAAAATTACAATGCGAAACTGGCCAAAAAGTTTTTGAAGTGTAGAGTCGTGCGTCCAGTAGGCAATAGTTTGTACGAAGTTGAGAATCTCCAGGGAAAATCGCTGGGGGTATTTCACGCCAAGGATCTGAAGCAGTGACGGTAATATCCTTGGTGTACTTAGTCTCAGCATTTTCGCCAGAAAATGGAATTTGTACCTTGCAAGTAATAAGAATAACGAGATAACGTGAGCGTTACCAAGTATATAAATAATTGATGGATTTCTTTTCACTTCGCTAGATACCTAAGTTATCCTCAGGTAATGGGTCTTAGTGTAGTTTTCTACATAAGTCCTCCGAATAAGCCATGTAAAGAAAAAGCGTAAGTTTCTGTTTTAATTACTTCATTAAATAGGTTTTGTTTGTTAAATAGGTTTTGTTTGGACGCAAAATGTTCTGTTCAAGCTACTTCTACCAACTATGTATTTTACAATGGCTTTCTCAGCGTGACGATCCATCTGTAATTGTACATATCGAAATGAGGCGGTTTATAATTTTTGCTTTCACACTTAGGTTTTTAGTTCCATCGTACTTAACATATAGTAGTTTACAACACCTAACATATTAGATACCGGCGATAGATCTTGTAGTAGGGAAAAGGTTATAAATAAACTAGGCGATTTTTTTTGCAATTTATTATTATTTTTAATGTCAACTCCAGACAATTATTCAAGCAGTTTAGGGGTGTATGTGTAATAAGATCGGGACCTCCTGTAAAGATGTGCCCATTTTTCCCTCCCATTCCCACGTTCGAAGTGGAACCCTGGGAATGGTGGGGTTTGTCGTGTGCACCTTGCCAGCTCTGGAAAATCAAAGAAGAACAAAAAGAGGTAGCTGTAGATCGAGTTCTAAATGGTTGCAAAAATAAGTATTAGCTTGAAAAAGAATGACAGTTGGAAGAAGGGGGAGTAAGAACGAGGAAAAAAAGATGGTCGTCGATGGCGCGAGTCGAGAAGTTCCTAAAGTATTCAAAAAATGGCGAAAAAGAAATGAAGTGTAGAGCTTTGCCGGTATGAAAGGAATGTGGATGGCGTGAGTTGAAGACGAGACATTGAAGCTACAGGTTCAGCAGTGTGAATAAAAAAAAAGTTGTGATGTCAAAAATGTGATTAAGGCTGAGCAAATTAAATACTTAAAAAAAATAGTTTATAAAACACTTAGAAATAGTTAACAAAATACTTATTCTAAGTGATGACAGGAAAATTAAAGAAAGCCAACTTAAAAGCCTTAAAACTAGTAAAATGTGGAAAATTTTAAATAACGCAACAAAGTGTAAACCTAATATACGTACGCCAAATGAAAATTAAGTAAAGAATAGTAATCTAACACGCCTAATATAGTAAAATTATTAAAAGTTAAAACTATTCATCAATTCTTATACCTAAAATACCTAAACTAATTGGTGGTCATGCAAATTCTAAAAACAACACAGCAAAATCATTTGTGAAAAACATATACGTCTAACAAAAGGAACCACATACAGTACGAGCCAACTGAATAAGGCGCTAAAGAAAACTTTAATGCCTAAAGGCAAAGAGAATAAGTGGAACTTAAGGAATAAAGTAAGCGGAATTCTATTCTACACATAAATCAAATACATAAGGTAAAAGTCAAAACTTAAAATGATAAACTAAAACGTTTAATCTAAACGTGATAAAACGCCAATAAATTACTTTGTCAATCATATTTCTAAATCAAAAGTGCCAGAATTTAAAACTACTCTACGGATCACCAACTTAAAGTAGGAATATGGTCGTTTATCAAACACACTGTGAACGGATTGAATAAAGTGAAAATGTTAAGGCCACATTACAAACTACATAGTTAGAATTCGTTAGTAAAAACTTAATACGAGTTAATAGAAACGTAAAACTACCTAACTAAATACTTAAACTTTTAAAATAAATAGTATAACCTTAAAACTAGTTAACTAAACACGTAAAGTGATCTTAAAACCAGCCATAATAGCGTAAAACTAGTTAACACAATACCTAAACTGGTAAAACAGCTAATGTGAACCTAAAGCTAATTAAGATCTTAACTTAAAATTACTTAACAAAATATGTAAGACTAGTAAAACTATCAGTTAAAACTTGAAACTAGTTAACAAAATCATAAAACTAGTTAACGAAAACGTGTAAACTGTAAAGGTGCCAGTGTAAACGTGAAACATCTTAAATAAACCCTGAAAGCTTGTAAAACCTTAAAACTAGTTAACGTAAACGCATACGACTAAGCAACCAAATACTTAAAACTAGTAAAATGGGCAGTTAAAACTTAAAACTGGTTAATAACATCATGCAACAAATTACACAAAACACGTGAACAGTTGAAAAGTGTAAGCAAAACTTAAAACGAGTTAACAAAATGCTAAAAATTGTAAAATCATCAACAAAAACATCGGCGTGTCTAACGCCGACAGCTACAATGGCGTACAAAAAAATGTGTGGCGTACTTACACTTTTTGTTGTGTGCTTGCATCGTGGCTTGTGTTGAATTTCTTTCTGTGGTGTGGATGTCCTTGTTGGCTAATGAATTATGATATGGCGATGCACTTACTTTGGGGCTTGGATATGTTGGTGGCGGTGGTGGTTTTAGGAATCACTCACCAATCTTAATAATAAAAAAAATCCTTCATTAAACCTTCTCGAATTACAATATTCTATATTTTATTTACTCACCACTTCTTATAGTAGTTTGTTCTCCGGCCAATCCCAAGTTGACGCAAGACGTCCATCTAGGTCTCTTTGTGACATCAACCACTTCAACGATGAGTGGTCTGTGATCACTACAAAGTTCATTAATTCTACGTATGGTCTAAAGCGTTTTATAGCAGCTACTACTGCGAGACATTCGCGTTCAGTGACTGAGTATCTTTTCTGTGAACTTCTTTGAAAAGAAAGCAATGGGATGCTCTCCGCTTTCTTCATCTTCTTGAAACAACACTGCTCCCATTCCTACATCTGAAGCATCGCATTATATGAAAAACAGTTTATTAAAGTCGGGATGTGTCAAAACTGGGCTAGCGGTAAGACTTTCTTTTAGTTTGTCAAAAGCTGATTTGGCTTCCTCAGAGAACTCGAACTTTTTCCCCTTTTTTAATGTGACGCTTACACGAGACGTAAAAGTGGCATAATCCGAAATAAATCTTCTATACCAACCGGTTGTGCCTAAAAATGAGCGTACATGTTTGGTTGTCTTCGGATATGTCAGACTTATGATCGCTTGTATATTCTCGGAGTCTGGCTTTAGAATTCCTCCACCCACTATATAACCAAGATATTTCAGTTCACTACAACAAAATTTAGACTTGCTCACGTTGATTGTTAATCCGGCTTTATCTAGGCAACCTGCCACTTCCGCTAACAGTTGAAGGTGATCTTCGAATTTTGGCGATACCACCAGCAGATCATCCAAATAGACGAACACTTTCTCTCTAAGTCTCGCTGGAATGACCTTGTCCATTAGACGGCAAAGCCTTTGGGCCGCATTACACAACCCAAAAGGCATTACCGTAAAATGGTACAAAGGCCTTCCAGGTACTGTGAAAGCTGTTTTCTCTCGGCTTTGATCTGCTAGGGGTATCTGCCAAAAAGCGTCCTTCAGATCAGTACTCGAGATGAAGTGAGTATCTCCCAATCGGCTTAAAAGTCCCTCTATGTGTGGCAGCGGATATGCGTCTTTTGTAGTCACAGCATTTAATCTTCGGGCATCTAAACAAATCCTTACTTTCTCTCCTTTTTCCACAAATGTCACGCGGTTGTTCCACGGGCTTTCGCTGGGTTTTATTACGCCTAGTGATATCATCCGGTCTAACTCCCCATACATTAATTTTTGTACGGCTGGAGATACGGGGTAATGTTTCTCCTTGACTGGAACTGCATCTCCCGTTTCGATGACATGTGTTTCTAATGTGGTTTTGCCTAAGCCTTTTCGTGTGAAACATGGAAATAAATCGATGACAGCTTGCAACGCATTTTGCTGTATGTTGTTCAAGATGTGCATTTTAGGTAAGGTATCAAGATCTTCAGTGGGATTTGTATCAATGCTATCTTATTCGAACCTAATTAAACTGAAAGCTTTTATAAAGTCAAGTCCTAAATACAACGGTAATTTAAGTGTGGGAACAAGAAAGAAATCAATGGCTTTAGTAGTGTTTTTGAATGAAATTTCTGCCCTGATACGGCCTATAATTGGGTTCAATCTTCCATCTGCTGTTCTTATCTCCGCCTTATATGGGTATATCGGTAATTTAGTTTTCTCTACAAAATCTAGGCAGTCTTTTCCTAGCACCGTGATGGAAGCTCCGCTGTCCAATAACCCATGTATCTCGCATCCATTTAATTTAATGCTAGCGTATATCCTTGTATCTGCTCCTTCATAAATGTTTGCCGCTGATATCTCGAATCGTACTCGCTTTCTTTCCTTATACCTATTTCGCGTTCTCAAAATCTTTTCTGTTGGTCCAAAAATCCTTTTCCTTGCTAATTCATAATCTCCAAGTCGAATATGTAACGGTTTTCTCGGATGGATAATTTCTGCTTCTATTTCCTCTTCTCTCTGCATGATTCTCACGGGTGTTTCTTTTTGGCTATTAGCAGTTAATACAGTAGCTAGTGTTGTTTGGGATACATTGTCTTCGAACGAGTCTCCATCCCAATACGAGTAACGTTCACTTTCTGGTTTCCCTGACATACCGGGCATCTTGGGGTTACAGTATTTTCAAGGCCACATTTGTAACAAACCAGGTTTCTTCTTTCTTCTACACAATCCATAAACGTGTGCCCTTCAACTTTGCAGTTCCAGCATATTAATTTTCTAGGCCCTGTAGCCAAAGCGTCGAGGTCTAGCGTTTCCTCCTTCAGTTCATCTGCACAGGCTAATTCATGTACTGTCCGATGCTGAAATTCGCTTGTGGCGATACGATTGTTGTTCAACAAATTCTCGGCCCGCCTGCACTCTTTTGCAAAATGTGCTAGCCCTGATACTTGTACCGAAAATAACAGCTGCGCCATCGCAGGCTTTAAATTTCTTTTCATTATGTTCATCAAATCTCGCTCGCTTATAGGACTGCGTAGTTGATTGCGTAAACGTATTATTGAATTATAAAAATCATCGAAAGATTCTTGGCTCTGCTGACGCCTATCCAGAATTTTACGTTGTATCTCAAAATCACTATCAAAACGATGGAACTGTGTTATTAATGCTACCTTGAAATCTACCCACCTCGAAACACTGTTGAAACGACGGTGGTTCCAAAACCAATCTAGCGCTGGGCCCCTTAATAACAGATGAAACGACTTCAATATTTCTCTCCACTCGTATCCATAGTCAGCTTGTAGTGTCTCCACGCGAAATACGAAATCTTCAATGCTGATCGAGTGACTGGTACCATCAAATATTAAGCCCCATTTATCAATACGAATATTCAAACTAGCCGTAGCTGGATATTGATTTTGCCTTAGTGGGATATTTCGTTCCGGAAAATTTTCAAAATCGTTGTTAAAGTTATTAAAATTGTTCGCTGGGTTAGGCCAGGGCTGTACCTGCACTTGCCTTTGCGAAGGATGAGAAATCGATGGCGGTGGTTGGCTTACATCAGGAAAATCAAAAGAATTCCGCAGTGGTGGCTGTTCTTGTGCCGGTTACTGATTGCTGCTCTGCATCGTTTGTTGTATTATCCTAGGTAAGATGTTCAATAATCGGTCTTCTAAATTTCTCAGATCGGCTTGAGTTATTCTTTCTTCCGTTACCGATGGGTTTACACGTTCTCTGAAACGGTGTGGTGGTCTTAACGGAGCACCGTTCTGGCGAAAAGCCTCAACTACTCCGCGTGCGCTGATGCTACTAAACGGGGGAGTAGCTAATGAACTGTTGAACGACTGGATTCCCTCTCTTACGTTCAATTCTTCCTGCCTGTTTCGGTCTGATGCGTTGGTATTTGTATCCGCCACTCTCGAAACTGTTATTGTATTACTCGCAGCCTGGCTCGCTGTATTCCCCGCTGTATTACTAGCTGTATTACCGGCTGCTGCTGGACTTGTACTAGCTGTGGGCTCGGTAGCCGTATTTGTGACTGCGGGAGCCTCTTCCCTACTCTGAGATCTAGTACCAACCATTGTTACTAAAAGTTTTCAAAACCGCCCTCACAGATATCGGAAAAACTAAAAATCCTAGTAGCAATAGTAATCTCTCTATGAAACCCTCTTACTTGTCCGAATGTAGAAAGAAAACTATTAAATCCTAGAACAATCTTTCAGAACTTACCTCCAAGATAAACGCGTTAAAAACAATCAGGTATAAGATCAAATAATTAAGTTGTAAGATACTGCGTTCATGAAACTCAGTATTGAGTCTCTCAAAACGATTTGCCGTTCGAGATAAAAAAAAAGAATAATATATATTTAAAATGATAATAATAATAGGTAAAATAAGAGCTTGACATATACCAACAACAGAAGAAGTTAGTTTAGATCAATATGTAAAAGTTTTAAATGTTGTGTTATATTTCTGTTATAAACACTTTAATTAAACGATAACATCAAATATTCTGAATGCTTGACCAGTTAGGTTAATTTTTTGCCAACAAAAACTATTATATCTGTAAACGATCAAAACGGTGTGTCGAGTGGTGTAAAAAAAACATGAGCACAAGCTTTCAAAAGAGCCAAAGCCTGAGCGTTTTCTAAGATTGTAACAAAATATACATAATTCCCGAGTTTCGAAATGACCGACCTGTGGCAACATCAGTTGAGTTCCAGCTGCATGGTCTCACTAAGTAGTCATCGCCTACGCTATACTAAAGAAAATGTCGCAATCAGGGTACCCAATACCTACGTCCCTGAGACTTACAATTCCTCTTTGTACAAGCTAAGCTGTCCACTAGGGAAGATCAGTGGCGAACGGTTGAACCTATAAGCTCTCGCCGTGACTCACTAACCCTCACTAATGTCCGATCCCTCAAAAACTGCATAACTTATTTAAAATCATCAAACGCTTCGAGCTATATTATGTGGTAGCACTCATATATTAGACATAACCCGCATGGGACTAGTCGTGCTAATTCGTGCCCCACACGTTGGGCGCCATTATTTAAGATCTGTCACGATTCTAGCCTTTATCTACACCGAGCAAAACTGAGTTATTCGGAAATAACTACCGGTTGACACCATCTCCTACTCAAACAGCTAGTTCCCCTATTCATGTATCCGCACACTGGCAACTTGTTGATCTGTGCTCGGCTAGGGCTCGCGGCTTGGGGTGGTTCGTTGGGATACGCGAAAAGGAAAAGACAGACAAATAATTGTACCAGTGTCAACTTAGAAAACTTGTAGCTCGTCATGGGTCTAGATGTTGTTACCCATGTATACCCTCCTCTATACCTTGGTATTCTCAACAGTATTCTGTGGAATACCCCTTTAGTACACACCACTAGGCACTTACCTTCTTGATGCGTTTACAAAATTATTCACTCAGACATCCCAAACTCAGAAAAGTTCATTTTAAAAATTCAAAATCAATTAATGTGTATTTAATCCTTCAATTTTGTAATACAAATGTTATTACATGTTTTCATTTCTTATTCTTCCCTGCGTTCGAACGTTTTACAAAACTAAAAGCATTATATTTAGGTTCGCTACAAGTGAGTATAATTATTTCAATTTATATAAGAATTGCAAAATATATTTATAAATTGACTTGCGAACTTTGTTAGCAGTTGATTTGCTTGTAGAAAACTAAAGCATTAGACTTTCCCTTCATTTACGGGATTCAAACAAAATTTCACAAAATAGTTTTCTTCAATTATCTCAACACGAAATTCTTCGAAGTTAACAATGTTTAGAATTTTCAAACGGCCTTAATTTAGTTTCTAATTCACAATTCACACTATTACTTTTTCATTTGAAATCTTGAAATATCCGTTTTGCAAAACTCATGGTTAAATTCGAATAACCTCACTATGTCAATTAAATTTTGTTTTATTTTTTTTCGAAATTCTTATTTTTCTCTAATTTTTATTTTTTTTCTCTTATGTGAACTTATATGTTGTTTCAATTTTTACTTCGCAAAAATTCAAGGATTAAATCGTACTTCATTTGTTAAATGAATTTATTATCTTAAATTACTGAAACACGCGATTGTCAATACTGATCAAAAGTTACTTGCCAAATTTTGAGATACGGAAATCTAAATATGTCCACCATCCGAGTCATGAATTTGTTTTACATTCGACAGACGCTGTGCTTAACAATTGCAGGAAATAACCTGTGGTTACAGCTTCGGACATGCTATTTGCTCAACCACACTCATAGGTCGTTTAGACGGGACATCATTGAGATAATTTCCACTTCGTGTGACCGCACTATTTTTCTTTTTTTCTTACAACAATCGGATGGCTTTGACTTTTGCTTCTAACATTGACTTTATTTGAAATCTATTTTCAAAACTGAAATGCTAATGCATTCATAAACTTTAAATTTTCAAATTAAAAAATGTAATGTAGTGTTGGCTTGCACTAGTACTGGCCAAAATTGTAATGGATATGCAACTAAATTCGAAGTTAAGTGAAGGAAACATGAAGATTCCCCGAAAGCAAAAAAAAAACAATCGGTCAATATGAGAATGACCGACACGAATAAAAAGCACGACAACGAACGAAATAAAAAGGTCCTACCCGGTTTGAATAAAAATTAAATTATCAGTACATCAAAAAAAAATTCTACATTGCTAACTACTTTCACTTATCTTTTCTTTTTCTTTCCGTGGTGACAAGTTGTTAGGCTATAGATGCTACTGATTTTGTTGTTGTTACCGTTGTTGTTGTTGTAGCTGCTTCAGATGTTGGAGTTGTTGTGGTGACAAATATGTTGTGAATAAATTTTGTGCGGCCTGCTGCCACTAAAGGCAATGATGAGTATCACAGTGATCTCTAGCGAGATGTGCGGGGGGTATAAGTCCGAACCCGGTTCGCTATATGCACGCCGAGCGATACCTGTCCAGCTGGCGGGGGGTATAAGTCCGAACCAGGTTCGCTATATGCACGCCGAGCGATACCTGTCCAGCTGGCGGGGGGTATAGGTCCGAACCAGGTTCTCGCTCTTGTCGCCGTTAAGACGAATAGCGAGAGTCCCAAACTCCCCGCGGGGGATTATGATCCCGCCCTAGAATCTCTCGCTGTGCGTGTCTAACGCCGACAGCTACAATGGCGTACAAAAAATGTGTGGCGTACTTACACTTATTTTTGTGTGCTTGCATCGTGGCTTGTGTTGAATTTCTTCCTGTGGTGTGGATGTCCTTGTTGGCTAATGAATTATGATGTGGCGATGCACTTACTTTGGGGCTTGGATATCTTGGTGGCGGTGGTGGTTTTAGGAATCACTCACCAATCTTAATAATAAAAACATCCTTCATTAAACCTTCTCGAATTACAATATTCTATATTTTATTTACTCACCACTTCTTATAGTAGTTTGTTCTCCGGCCAATCCCAAGTTGATGCACACCAATAACTCTATCAAACACTACTTTACTTGCCGACGTCCACGAATAGAAAGACCGGATCTAGCCACACCCAACCACCACTGCAGCCAATCTCGCAACACATTGTTGATTAAAAACGTAGAATGCAGACCAAATTCAATGGTATTATCACCATTTGATCGATGTGGCACCCCGACACTTCTTTTAGTGTGCAGAGTTACTTTTTTTGGCAGCACCTGTCATTCAGTGCTGTTATTACCCGCCAGTGTGGTCAACACGGTACAATGTATAGGTTTTACTCTTCATGCACGTACACACTTTTAACAAGACTTCAAACAGAACAGATGCTAAGATGTCGGATGAGAAAAATGTTTTGGTGGAGAATGTTAAAAAAATAATAGTTATTAATAAAAATAATAAATTATTATAAAAATTAATGAAGTAAAAATTAAAAATATATGATAATAAATATTAATGTATGATAATAAATTATTTAAAAAATTAATTTTCGCCGTACAAATGCTACTAATTTTTAAATTTTTCCTCCGCAACCAGCATACTTCGCAATACAATTAAATTTAGAATGAATGCTTGACAAGTGTATGCATGATGTCATGCATTTGTCAAACGTATAGTGCCCTTAACGAGTATATAAATACATTTATAATAAAACGATATTTATTATTTTTTATATTATATTTACATAAATACATACTACACACAAAAAAATTCAAAGGTTATATATCCTAAAATAATAATATAAATTTAACTAAGGGCGTGTGTCAATCGGTAGAAAAGTACTTTGGTAAGAAAATATTTGCCTGTGGTGAAAAAATTTCATGTTTCTGCTGTGCCAAATGATATCTTTTTTGACAATATAAATGTTTGACGTTTGTAAAAACATTCATGTTCCAGCTGTGTGAAATGATATCTTTTTCGACAATATAAAATTTTGCGGCGGCGAAACAAAAAAATTTACTACAAGCCGCCGGCTACCAACAAATTTTTAAACGAACATTTTTATACATGTAAGACAAAATGCGCTACTGTAGCGAGACATTTTATAATATGATGTACAATTTTTCGCAAATTAAAATAAGCAATGCATATTTCACAGTCTAACTACATTTAAGAGCCGCAAAAATGGATGTATTGGGCGGCGACTCGAATATCCAAAAACGACGGTGGGGGTTTTACCTTCTTAAGATACCATGCTTCTAATTTCTCCTTGTCAAAAATTTATCTCATGTGTCAAAAATTCTACTAGCCCCCAGGGCTAGTGAAATTTTATTCACCTCAGAAGTGTCAAAAATTTACTTACAATAGTAGTTTGCTACCGTTTGGCACGCACCCTAAGTAAAAGGGTAGAATGACATTTACAAGGTTTGTTAGGCAATTTAACAAAAGTTTTAAAAAAATCAACTAAAAACTTTGTTAAAACTTCATAAAAACTTAAAAATTATCTATGATATCGAAGTAGATTCACACTTGAGTTTTTGGAAATTTGCCGTAGATTTTAGATAAATTGGCGAATATTTTTGTAGTACTTACGTAAGTCATGTAATAAGAACCTTTGATATATTTTATTTACATACATCTACATAAATAAATAAATAATAATAATGATTATAACAATAATATTAAACAAATTGGAGGAGGAAAAGTTAACCCGTGGCTGTCCAAATAACAAAAGATGATTTGGAAACTACCATCAACCAGAAAACCTGCAGTTCTGAAAAGAAAGTATCAAGTAATATATTATTATTACTATTATTATCTCCTGTTTCCTACAAGTGAAAAACGGCTACAAGTAAAACATTAGTTTGTTGTTTTAATTATTATTATGGACCAACATTTTCAAAAATAAATGACACCACTGTACTATATTGTTACATACATATGTTTTACAAATTTAAGCTAGGATCCCACTATCGTCGCAATTCACCGATTTCCATCGGCTCACTGCAATTAAGTCATAGGTAATAAACCGAAATGGCCTTATTTCTCAATTAATTGCGAAATAAGGCCGTATGGCTTTATTACCCCTGCAGTGTAGTGCTATTACGCCCTTGTTTCTCAATTAGTTAAGAAATAAAGCTATTTGGCTTTATTAGATATGGCTCCATTGCAGTGAGCCGACGAAAATCGGTGCATTGCGCCGATAGTGGGGTATGGGTTTAAGAGGTTACGTGTATTTTGTAAAATATTTTCCCAGTCTGAAGTAGCAACTTTTAATACATAGTGCAGATCCCAAAATACTAAACAACCAACCATCGAATATGCAATTCGATACTTTTCAGAAGAGCGCGAAAGTCCGTTAATTGTAAATTCAATATTAACGTATTCCTAAAAGTGCAAATCTTAAAATATTTCTCATTGAGTTTCCAATCCTCTAAGCGAAATTGAACAATTTGTAACTCAATTTGCAACGAATTTTGCATATTCGATAGTGGAATATGTTATGGACGGTATTACACACAGATGTAAGCTAAATATTTCCTTACCTTCTCTCCTTATCCTCAATACCATTTTTGACCCTTGATTGATAAGCATATCCAATTGTAACAATTGTAAAGCTTGGCGCACTAAACAATTCCTGGCTTGAATGCAGTATATAAATCTGTAAAATAATAAATAAATTTATTTAAATATCTATTTTATAAAAATACATTTAAGTTTGCTTACCTTTTTCCCAAAAACTATTTTTACATGACAAAAGAACTAAACACAAAAATATACATAAATAATTTCGGAGAAGGCACCTAATTGAAATAGTGAAATTAACTTGGATTTTAGGCAAAATGTATTGTACAAATTACCTAATGGCTTAATTAATAAAACATAAGTTTCTTATTTTTAACCGACTTCAAAAAAAGGGGAAAGGTTATCAATTCGTCATGCATATTTTTTTATGTATGTTCCCTCAAAACTCCGCCATTTATGAACCGATTTCGGATTTTTTTTTCTCTATTCAAAAGGATGTACTTCCAGATTGGTCCCGTTGAAAAGTGGGCGGGGTCACGCCCAGACAAAGTAAATACACATTAATTTTCAACTACTTCTACTCAACCGATTCTTATGAAACTTTGCACACACATTAAGCTTCTCTTTAAATACTACATCAGGATAACAAAGTAGGCAGTGTTACGCCCATGAAAATAAAATAAGCATTTTAACTACTTCTACTTAGCCGATTCTTATGAAACTTTGCATAGACGTTTAGTTATCGTTAATATACAACAATGTGTTTAGAAAAGTGGGCAGTGCCACGCCCATGAAAAGTAAATATTCATTTTAACTACTTCTACTTATCCGATTCTTATGAGACTTCGCACACACAATTAGTTCTCGTAAAAGTACATGCTGATAAAATATGGGGTCGCGCTTTCACGCCTATTTTGTAGTCGGTTTTTTTGCAAGAATTATCATATAAAAGAAAATTACCTATTCAAGCTTAGTTAATATTACCTCTTATATATATTTTTTTTACTCGTATTATGTTTTATATTATTAGTTTTTCATATTTTTTTTATCCACTATATGCTTTTTTCCGCTAGAAAACATAAATTTGAAGAAGAAAAATATTTATATAGTATTTTATCCTTGAGGGATCAAAAAATAAATACATACATACCTCGCATTCTTGTTAAACAGCATGAGCTTTCCAACCGCATGCTTTTCCCATCTCCCTACCCAATTATACTTCTCCAGTGGGTCACCCGAAAAATTTGCGAGGAAGATTTAGTTGTTTTGTTTTATTGTTTTTTTTTTTAATAACACTATGGAACATTTTTGGGATTATTGTCTGGGGGTGAGAAATTCCAAGTCAGGGTGATGGTACTAGGTCAGTATAGTAAAACCCTCAAAGGGTTTGGCGTTCGTATGTGTCAGTTTTTTTATGACCTTTTAAATTTTTTCCTTATCTTGATGTTTTTTCGCTTAGTTGTAACATTTTGGCAAAAACGTAGTTTAACATAACACGAGAACCACTTGTCCGATTTTGCTAAAACAAACTCAAAAAAATTTAGAATTACAATTTCTTTAATCCGTTTGTATAACGTTTTTCTTTATAATCAACAGTTTTGCCGGTAAAAATAAATTGTGGAGAAAAAAAAATATTTTTTTGCCTAAAAATTAAATTTTTTTTTAAATTCATAAAAAATCCAAAACGGAAAAAAGGATCAAGTGTTATTAATTTCGTGTAAAGTCACATAACCTATAAACAAAATGCGACATAGATCACTGAAATCGATTAACGCGTTCTGCTTTTATTTACAATTAAGTGAAGGTATCCCATTTTGACAAGCATATTGATATTTGTTTTTATTCAAAAAAGTGTCATTTATCGCCTTTTTTATAAATTTTCCCAAATAACTCCAGACTTCTGGCCATAAACTACTAAAAAAATTAAGTAAACATTTTTATAATTTTTTATTTTATTTATTTATTTTTATTTATTTTAATAAATATTGCCTAGACTTTTTCGCCTGACGACTTTTTGCCTGACGACTTCGATAAGCTGTGATTTTCACACCGGGTGCCAACAAATTGTTTGATTTCAAAATGGAAGCCAGCTCTTCCGATTTATGCTGTGTTAATTCCGACTTGGCAACAATTGAATCAAGCTTATTTTGATTTATTAAAATTGGCACATTGGATACTGATGGCTCATATGGGGGATCATCACGTGCATGATATGTCGGAGCAGTCGTAGAAGAGAAAATATCTGGGCTAGAAGCTTTTGGCACAGGAATGTGGTCCGAATGAGGCAATGGTGTTGCGGCACTTGCAACACCAACGTAATTATACGATTTTCTTATCCTTTTTGCGGCTCCTTTATTCGCATAGCAATTCAATGGATTGTGACCTTCGCCAGGATTAGTCCAAGTCATTGGGATACCGAATGGCATACTTTCACGTCTTCTATTTTTCCAATCCATTAGACGGTTGTAGCAGCTTTTACACACTATATTTGGTACCCAATTTTCGTTCACTATAACATTTTGGTTGAAGTACATCTCGTATGTTTGAACAAAATCAGTACTGAAATTTCCACTTTTTTTATGTGTTGAGACATATTGACCACAGCAGTAGCAAAAGCTATTTATATCTGGCTTGCACAGTTCCATATTCTGTTCTCTTTTGTTCACTTTTAAAAAACTGGAGAAAAATCACTTTTACTGTTCGCGTTCGTCGGCACTTGTTGAATGACAAAAATCACAGAACCAGTGTGAGAAAGAGAAAATGTATAATGACAATGCATGTTTTATGTCAACATTACAGAACCAGTGTTGCCACATCAATATTTCTCTTTTAGTACAGTAGAAAAATATGAGAGAGTTCGGCTTGTGAGTGTCAATGTTTTCTCCAAATAATGTTGTGCATATCTGGAGCAAATTTTTGAAATTCATACATTTACCTAATTGTGAATAAATGAGAAACGCGTGCATCGATTTTCATGATCTATCCCTTTTTTGCTCATGTGACTTTACGCGAAAGTAATTAGTTTTGGCACTTTTTTCCATTTTGGATTTTTTATGAATTAAAAAAAAAATTTAATTTTTAGGCAAAAAATACTTCTTTCCCTTCATACATTCATTTTTAACTTCGAAAGTGTTGCACATATAGGAAAACAGTATAGAAACAGATTAGAGCAATTGTAATTCTTAATTTTTTCGAGTTTGTTTTATCAAAATCGGACAAGTGGTTCTCGAGTTATGTTAAAAAACGTTTTTGCCAAAATGTTACAACTAAGCGAAAAAACATCAAGATAAGGAAAAAATTTAAAAGGTCATAAAAAAAACTGACACATACGAACGCCAAACCCTTTGAGGGTTTTACTATACTGACCTAGTACCATCACCCTGACTTGGAATTTCTCACCCCCCAGATTGGCTGTTGTACTGTGTAATGAACACTATTTTTTATTTTTACAGTGCTATTCTCGAACCAGTTATAACAAAATGTTTGTGATAGTAAAAACATTTGTGACAATAGTCACAAACAAATACCTATTCTGGATTTCAAAGAAAAGCTTTTTTGTATTAATTTTCAATGATAGTTATCATGTACACAACAGTACATGACAATAACAGTCCTATTCTCGAATTCATGATAACTATCACTCAATTGTTTTAAGTAAAATATTTGTTGTCACAGGTATTTTAAATACCTATTCTAGAATTTCTGTTTTAATATTAAAGCTTTTTTGTTTTAAAATTTATAGCATTATTACCAAAATGAAAAAATATAATTTGAAAAGCTTTTATGTTTGTTGAAAAAATATAATATTCATATTTTTTAATATGGCAAGACCTTACTGCACGTCTCCACGCGCAATATTTATTTCCGAACATAAGAAATAACGTCGGCAGAATAACAGCACAAATATGTTCATGTATAGGCTTATGTTCTGAGCTATAGAACACTTATTGTGGTATTGGACATCAATTTTTAAAATTGACTGTGAATGGATCGATGTTTTTTGTCTTTATTTTGATTTATTTAATTTTGTTTCAAACTATTTTATTTTAATTTGCTTTATTTTATTAAAAAAAACTTTGTATTTTTACCACAGCTACAAGTTTCTTTTGTTTAATTCACGCAAACAACAAATGCCGATCAAATTTGACAGCTTATGTTCAACATTATTTCTTGAACATAAGTTTGAACAATTATGTCGCAATTTATTTTTAAATAAATGTTTCTGCGATCCACACGTGAACATATGATGTTCGAATTTGACAGACGAGAACATAATTATTTCCAAGATTATTGCTTGTGGAGACCCCCAGTTATATTTGATAACATGTTTAACCCTTTATATCTCAATGTTTCAGATATGTTACAAGTTTTTAATTTTTATAGAATCTTAAATAAAGGTAATTAATTGCATTATTAAATTAATTATGTTTGGCGAAAGTCGTCGGCAAATAATCGGTATTGCTTTCTTCCGTTTAAGTAAAAATTATTATCAAAAAATTGTTTATTAACTTTTATAAAATTATTGGACTGGAGAAAACAATAGCAAACTGCTATTATTGTAATTTTGGTTAACTATGCCATCCGCAGGTTTTGAAACAGTGGCTTCGCTCGGACATAATATTGGTCATAAGGTTAACAAGAAGTTATTCTAAAACAGTCAGTCCTGGTGTAAAATAAATATTTATAACAACAATGATATGACAATTCCGAACGTTTTGATATCACATGAAATACAGCAAAAGGCTGATTTGAAACTAACTTTTTTCTTTTTCTGGTATTGGTTTCTTTTAGAATTAAGTAAAAGTAATCACTCTTATTGCGAGTGTCAACGTCGCCACAAGTGATGACGACGGTGCAATAATGGCATTGCCGTTGTCAATATTGACGGATTTCGATAACAATTGACAGCTGCTTCGCATTTTAATAGTCGACTTTAAGACAACATTGTGTTAAATTGGCTCTGTTTTTGTCGACACAGTTTTTGGCAACGACTTGATAGAAATTTTTAGCTGTCACGCCTGCATGTTCTGTAAATCGAGTCGATTTAAAAACGTTCGACTTAGAGAAATTAAATCCACTAATAGTAAAATTTTTACAGACTTTTTTGCAGTTGCATATTTTTTAGAGCTTAAAATATCATATTTGAAATTAATTTACTATATACGATTTAAAATACATCAATGGGGGCATTATTTATTTTTGGAAAACGAGAAATTTACTCGGATTCGGTTTACAGAACAGGGCCGACGGTTATTTATTTGAAAAAAGTATTTAAAATAGAAAAAAATTAAAATAACAACCAAAAACAATTTGAGGAATTAGTTCAGCGGCTTGAAAGTAAACCAAGCCTAGTAAAAAGATTTCATAGGAGCAGAACTCCTAATAATTTTAAAAAAGGATTGGAATAAATTGCGTCGAAGTTAAATCTATTGGACCACTAATTATACATAGCGATGGTTGGCAAAGGGTAAGCACCAGAAAATATATCGCCATATAAAATGTAAAAGCCGCGGCCTATCATAATTTTTAAAAAATGTTTCAGGAAAGCTGAAAATTTTTAAAAATTGATTTTATGCACTTTTGCCTTTTATATGACGATATGCATCTAGCAAACGCTGCAAAATCTTCGAGGATGACTGGGATGCCCGTTAACTTCCACATATGCTATTCGAGTGGAAGAAGCCACTTCTAGAAACTCATTACATACATATTTGCGAAACACAATACCAACCAAAAGGATATTTTTAATGCAGAAAAGAAAATGACGGAAAATGAAGAAAAGAAAATGATGGAAAGATAACACCAAGGAGAAAAAGATTTCAAAAGAAAAGAAGTCTTTATTTGTTTGCTTCATCACTAAAACTTTCACTTGAATAGAACATTAAAAAATTCTAATTATTTATAAAAATAAAAGATTATTTATTTTCGTGTTTTCATCCTACGTTTCGTTGGAAATTCCCAACGTCCTCAGGGATGTTTTTTTTAAAACAAAATGATATTTTACTTATATTTAATTTTGATTTTTATACATTTTAATATTTTAATTTGATTTTGTTTTGCATATTATAAAAATAAATTACAAAACGAAAATCTACGTCCAATAAAAATTTTTGTTTAATTACATATATGTACGTTTGCAGTGTCACAAACTTTCTTACAATTAATATCACAGAAAACTAAAGTAAAAGTATAGAATAACTAGCGTTCGTGTTGTCTTTGTCCTCCTTTTTGTTTATTGCACTGTTCCCTTTCTGTTGTATTCTGAGGCTCTCAAGTGTATATCGCTTATTCTCTCGTCTCTCTTTATCCAATATTTTTATGTTCGCCAAATCAGCTGTGTGATTGTTTTCCGTGCAGTGTTGTGCTAGTGCGGTTGTATGTTTTGGTTTTTTATGTCTGCTTCATGTCGCTCGTTCTTGTGTGTAAGCTTCTTTTTGTTGTCCCTATATAAAATTTACCACAGCTTTCAGATGCATTACCTAAACATTGTATCTAGTACACAACATTGCTTTGCTCTTTTTTTGTCAATTTTCGTTTTTGTTTTGTAAATAGATTGCTTATTGTTGAATCAAGTATGTGATGGAAATCGATTCCGAAAAGGAAGCAATTTTGAAAGGTTTTTTTTTATAATATTTATTTATTAAAAACAATTTTATCACATATATTATAAAAATATTTCTATATTACAAAAGAGTTGTATCAGACAAATTATAAAAATTTGATGAAAAGTGCTTTAAAAAGGACTTTCAAAAGTGCTTCGTTTTCAAAAGCGATTTCTATCACATGCCTGATTAGCTGTCTTTCTCTTTCATATGCATTATTTTAATATTAATTTTGAACGTCAAAAAATTTCTAAAATGAAACAAAAAACATTCGTCAACGATGATAGATATCTCCATCAACAATCATAGTCATATATGCAAATGTATTAGTAAAAAAATTGTGTGTGTTTAGTTTCGGTCATACATTTTTTGTAGGGAAGAGAATTCACCGTAGAGAATTTATATTTGGGCTGTCAAAAAAGCTAATACCATGGTGGAATAATATACAAGGTAGCTCTGGAATGCCAGCTGTTTATTTTTTAATTTACTTTTTTCATGGTACGAACTGTGAAATGTGTATATGTGAAATAACTACATTGCACACACAATACCACACGTATGTTTGCTGCTTCTGATATACAAACACACACATACCCCCTCTATTAATGTTTGACATTTTCTATACCAAAATGTACATATGTATTAGTTGCGGCTATCTGTTATATTATACTACCAGGGCTTCCTTTGACGACGGCATCTTGACGACGGCATCTTGAAAAGAAAATTGACTATCAAGTTGCTTGCAGCCTACGTCACAACGTCAATTTAAATTAATTTTGACAAGCAGTATGTGCGATCAACTTGAAAGCAATTTCTTGAACGTGTAACTGCAGAGTAATACAATAACACTTGTTGACAGGTTATATCAAGGTGAATTAATTTTACAGGTGGTGGTAATAATACAACAAATACAATGTCAATTCGCCTGGTTGGCCGTATCTGTCAAAAACAGAAGACGAAAATTTATTTAAAATGCACTTTTAACAACTGTGATTACAATTCATATGCATAAAATAAATACCTTTTCTTGTTTATTGTCACATAGAAAGGTCTACGGCTTGCTAACCATTTAAAGCACACGATTAAAAAACAATTGACAGATACAGCCAACGCGGTGATATAGTCATATGTGCTTTCAACACATTCGTAGTCAGCTGAGCTCTCGAAGCCACCTGGTATAATTTCGCATATCCTGATTCATATGGACAGGGACTAAGCGAAAATCGCTAGTTTTCAGAGTATTTTTCAAAGTACCTTCATGAGAGTTTGGGTCACTTTTTCATTGCGTTGTCAAGTGTGAATGTCGATTCGTGATTTCTTTAAACATTGTTAACGGTTGTTTAATAGATACCGACGCTTTCTATAATTAGTTTTATATTTCAAACAAATTGTTGTTTTGTGTAAAGTTGTTAAACTGAAGACATGGAAAAGGCTCAGGGAAATGCTGGTCGGGCACGTGGAAGAGCAGGAACTAGTAACCCTTCTGGCAGTAGTGGTGGTAGAGGTAGGCGTCCAGGACAGGTGGTAAGTTAATATGTATAAAAAAATTTATGTAATTACTAATTTAGTGTAGATAGATGTTTCGGTCGTATAAAAAAATGTATATACATCATGCTTAAATATTTGTGTATGTACGTACATACAAATGTGTATGTATATACATACATACATATGTATGTATAGAAGGGAAGGGTATTTATACCGAGTGTAACAATCAAAGCTTAGCTTATGAAATACGTAGCTTCCACGCAAGACGAACGAACGATAACGTGATAAATGTAACAAAAAAATAACATTTGTATTCCACTAATCTATTTTATATATTTGCTTAATTTAATAAGAAAGCGAATCGGTTGTTTTTCGCTTATAACAGTTCCAGCATTATCATTCGTTCGACATCGTAGGCCAGGCGTAAGTCCTAATTAAATGTACAGTAATGAGAAACATGTATCCTCAGAATTGGTTTGCCGACCATTTCAAAAATCGAGTTAGGTACCAGTGCTGTTAGTAATGTTTTTTTTTCCAAAAATCGTCAAAATTGAGAAATAAAATCTTCAAAATCGTCAAGGTTTTCGAAAATTTCCGTCGAAAAATCGTCACACTAAAAATCAATTGTTTTATAAAAAAAAAACAACATTGATGTATAGATATAAAACAATTTCTATAGAAAGTAACAATTCAACTGTTTTATTAAAAATATAAAAACTTAACAACCACAAACCAATGGTAAAATTAAGACTATCTTAAATTTTTTGGCCAATTTAAAGTTAGATTATACATATCGATTGCTTAATATAAAAAAGTGTCTCTCGTTGTTTTTCGTAAGCGTGACTAACGCTTGATGGTATCCAAATTCTAGATACATCGCCCTAAAGAACTAATTAAGCTACCGTTGAAAACAATGGTTCTATGACCACTTAAAAATTATTTTTTGTATGTAAGTATTCCAAGTTTTATTCAGTTTTTGTTCTGTAAAATAATGAAAGATCGAGTCACGTCTTACGCTTAGAATACTTTATTCGAATATTTGTTCCGATACAAAACAAAAAACGTAAATAAATCATCTTTCAGTAGAATTTGTTTTTGAAATCGGTGCCGACTTAAATCGTTCGATTTCCATCACATAACAGATTGACAACTCAACCAAGTTGAGTTGTGAATCATAATAGCACTAGAACCATCGAAAACATTATTTGTATGTTTTGCAAAAATGGTTATTGAACTAGCTTAAAGAAACATAAAAATTTTTCTTTAATGTATTAAAAAATCTTAATCACTTCAACAACCGGTGTAAAACAAACTTGGTACACTTTCTAAAAATTTCAATAAGTTAGCTATCGAATGCGGTAATCCATCCATCCATTCGATACGTGACGAAATTTTATTCGATGCGAAAGCCTACTCGATAACGAATGCGGTAATTCGGCCCCTGATCTAAGGTTTTAAATGTAATATCAAGAAAAAAAGTAGTGACTTTAACAAATCGTCAATGTATGTGGGGTACTAAACAAAAAATAGTCAGTCGTCATTATGCTAAATTTGACCCAAAAAATCGTCAAAATTACGAAAAATCGTCACGTTTAACAGCACGGTTAGGTACAGAGAAACAAGCCGATCGGCTCAAAGCCGGCTTAAGAGCCGCCGCCGACTTTCAATGTAACTTTAAACCGCTGCCGATCCATGCGGCTAGCCTAGGCTTAAAATTGCTGCTGGTTAATTGCTATTTTTAGTTGCAAATTTGTCCGACATATTCGGGTATGTTCTGTATTCCATGCGGAATTACCAAAGCATTGTTGTTATAAATAATCCCTCGTATTGTGTAAGGAGACGTCGTTTGTAAGGAGACGTCGTTTTTTTTAATATAATTTTTTATAAAATAGTCGCATTAAAATTTAGCATAAAATCGCCAAAAGTAGAAATAAAATCGCCAAAAACTATTTCTTGTCCAGTTTTCTCATCAAAATTCAAAATCCATTAATGAGTGTAATTAATATAAGAAAAAGAATCGAAATCACTTTGTTTTATTTTCTTCCAGACAAGTTTTGGTGCGAGTTATTTTCGAAAATACTCTTTCAGCAAAGTAATTTTCCTGAATTATAAACATTTTTAAGTTCATATTTGTTGAAAAATAGCCATAAAAATCGCCAACAAATTTATTTACCGCCAGAAAAATCGCCATGTCGCCATATCAAACATTTTGGCGCCAAACAAGTTGAAAAATCGCCACGTTTGGCGAGAAATCGCCATATCTGACAGCCCTGCGTTTGTCCACTTATAAAACATTTAAAAACGTGCGTATGTTTTACTCTATTTTGTTGTTTTACTGGGGGTCTCCACGAGCAACAAACTTGGAAATAATTATGTTCTCATCTGTCAAATTCTATTTCCAACATCATATGTTCACGTGTGGACCGCAGAAACATTTATTTGCAAATAAATTGCGACATAATTGTTCAAACTTATGTTCAAGAAATAATGTTGAACATAAGCTGTCAAATTTTATCGGCATTTGCTGTTTGCGTGAATTAAACAAAAGAAACTTTTAGCTGTGGTAAAAATACATTGTTTTTTAAATAAAATAAAGCAAATTAAAGTAAAATAGTTTTAAACAAAATTAAATAAACTAAAATAAAGACAAAAAACATCGATCCATTCACAGTGAATTTTTTTAATTTATGTCCAATACCACAATACGTGCTCTATAGCTCAGAACATAAGCCTGTACATGAACATATTTGTGCTGTTATTCAGCTGACGTTATTTCTTATGTTCGGAGACGTGGAGACGTGCAGTTAATATGAAAAAGAAACAGCTGTTCACAAAACAGTGATGGAAATTAAAAATGTTCAAATAGCGAGTCTTGCGAAGAAAAAGTACCTAAACGATGTAAACAGTATTAAAACTGTATTTGGTGTAGGTACGTAAAAATATATCTATATTATATATTTATAATAAATAAATATGTATCTATGTATACATACATATCGTTAAATAGAACGCAAAAAGCCCTAACTCACAAACAAATCGAATCGGCTTTTTAAAAAATTCCGATGTATTTCACAAACGTACATATGTAAGAAATGAAATTATTTTTTATATGTGCATACACAAAAAATGGTTTGAAACCATTTTAATCCTTTTATCTATATCACATTTATATTTAACGTGCATATATAGTCATATAAAATGCAAAAGGGCATATCGTCCTCTTAAATAATTTTTCAGGAGAGATAAAAAAACTTAATAAAAAAAAACTATTGTCTGAATTAATGATACTAAGCTGAAATTTTTTTTAAATCACAATAGTTTCATTTTTATTAATTTTTTTTTTTTTTTTTTTTAAATTTATTTATAAGATACCATAAAATACTTAGGATACCTTATATATCTATAGCAATGGCAACTGGGGCCTTCAGCTAGATGGTATTACAATAGTTTTACTTACTAGCTAATTTTATTTACATGTTATTAGCAGTTGTAGAAAAAAAAAAATTTGTTTATTTTTATAATATATCTTTGATTTACATATGTTTGTAACTATAAATTTTTTTTTAAATATCTTGGAATATGTTGTTTCTTTTTAAGAATTTTATTACGGTGAGTATATTGTTTATTGAAGGGTTGGAAAGGTAGGAAATAGGATTCATTTGAAATAGATTGTTTCGATTGTTATTAAATTTTGAGCAATGTATCAGGATATGATTAATTGAAATTGGATCTGTTTCACAGTAAGGGCAGAGATTGGAAGCGTCTGGATTCAATAGCATTTTTTTAGTGATTAGCGTATGACCAAGTCTTAGTCTTATAAATTTTTGACAGTCTCTAGCACTAAGTGTATTGCCTATATTGGTCTTTGAGTAATTGTCTATATTAATTCTGTTGTGATTGATTTCCTTATACCAATCGGATGAAGTAGTCCATGAGTCTTCTGCCTGCGAGAAAACTTTGTTAATATGTTTGGTTATGTCCTTTGTGTTGAAGTTTTCGGTTAAATAGGCTGGAGAGTTGAGGGTTGCTTTTGCCGTAGCATCAGCGAATTCGTTACCTAGTATAGAGCAATGGCCTGGGACCCATAGAATTATAATTTGTGGGTAATTGTTTATTAAGCAATTCCTAATAAAGCTTACATAATAATTTCGGTTATGGATATTCTTTATAGCGTTGATGGACGAAAGCGAGTCGGTGCAGATTATTATTTTGTCGGATGAATTTAATGCGTGGTTTATGGATTCAAATATGGCAATTAGCTCCGCGGAGTATACAGAGGTGTATTGTGGAAGTAACGCGGTTTTTATTATAGTGTTATTGGTTGTTACACTGTAAGATATGTTTTGTTCATTTTTGGAGCCATCCGTATAAATTATGGTGTAATTAGGGTAAAGTTGGGTTGTTTGTAGAAATAGTTGGTTATAAATGTCCGGTGGAGTATTGGTTTTTAGATGTTGGCTTAATGAAGTGTTAAGACTGTCTGTTTTGAGGTGCCAGGGTGGTTTATTGGCGGTTGGAAAGTTATTAATGGGATCTATTGGGAGGAGATTTTGTTTAGAATAGTTGATGATTTTACTTAGTATAGAATCCTTCAGGTTAGGGTTCATACTGGTTAAATTGTTGTGAATTTCGAAAATAGGTGAGTTCGTACAGTTTATAATGTTGCGTACAAGTCTAAAAGTCAAAAAGTTTCTTCTCATTTCGAGGGTTGGGATATTAGCTTCATATAACATGTTGTGTATGGGTGTCGTTCTGAAAGCTCCCAATGATATTCTAATTGCCGAATTAGCAATTGTTTTTATTTTTCTGAGGGATGATTTGGTTGACCAGCCGTATAAATAGAGGCCGAAGTCAATTTTAGCTAACATTATTGCTTTGGTTGCTGAAATTATGGAATATATATTGCAGTTGTATTTTTTATTGGCAATACATTTTATTATATTTAATCTTTTGGTTAGATTATGCTCCATGTAATTTATATGATCTTTCCAGTTATATTTGCTGTTGAAAATTAGGCCTAGTATTTTAAGAGAGTCGCTGCTTTCTATGGTGAAAGAACCAGCTGATACTATAGTGTGACAATTTCTTTTCCTACAAATGTGTAGATGTTTACATTTAGCCAAAGATAATTTAGCTCCTGAGTAATTACCCCAGTGGGTTATAAAAGCGATCAATGATTGTACGTCAATAGTTTGTGATTTATCCTGATTGAGTTCCTTGATTATATAAAAATCATCAGCATATGCGCAGAATTTGAAATCATTTAGTTCGGTTAGGTATTTACTTAATTTGTTATAAGAAATTAAGAAAAGGATCACTGATAGGGGTGACCCTTGAGGTATACCATTAAATAACGGATAAGTGCTAGAGTAGGTGTTGTTGATTTTTATTCTAATTTTTCTATTTGTTAGGAAATTGTTGATGTATCTTGTGATAACGGGTCCTATGCCCCATTCAATTAGCTGGTGAATAATCGTGTGTAGTCCGATATTTTCGAATGCTTTTTGAAAAGTCCAATGATATTAATGATAAATGTTTTTTGTAATTTAGAGCCTTTGTGATTAAGTGGTCTATATAAAGATGCGCATCCGATACTGACTTGCCTTGTCTGAACCCTAACTGATGTGTACTAATAAGTTTTTTTGACGTGACTAACCACCACAAGCGGTTAGCAATTATTTTGTCTAGGAGTTTCGCTATGCAATTATTCAAGGAGATAGGTCTGTAGGATGTAATTGTGGTTTTGTCTTCGTTAGGTTTTAGGATGGGAACAATCGTGCTTATTTTATAAAAATTAGGGATATAGTTATTTAAAATTAAATTGTATAGATTAATAAGTCTTTGTTTAGAATAGTTGTTAAGATTTTGAATCATTGAATACGAAATTCTGTCGAATCCAGGGGTTTTACCTTTCAACCTCCTAAGAGCAAATTCTAGTTCGTTTATTGTTATACTTCCCTCAATTGCGTTTGCCATGTTATCTGAAGTGGTTAAGTTAGTTAGGTCAGGCAGAGAGTTTTTGTTGTTTGTGAATTCGCGCGAGAAGTTACTGTCGTGGGATTGGGAAGACCAAAATTTGCCGAATTCGTCTGAAATAGCTTGTTTGTCTGTCAAGAATGAGTTGGGGTTGGAAGAAGATTTGATTGTGTGGATAGATTGAGGCACGCTGAGGCCACAAAAAGTCCTAATATTGTGCCAAATCCTCTTGGTTGGTGACTGTGGATTAATTTCAGAGGTGAACTCTGAAATGGAATTACTTTTCGCAATTTTTATCTCTCTTTTCAATCTGGCTACAGCCCTCTTATAATTGATAATATTAACAGTATTAATATTTCTTTTTAATATATGCCAAAGCTGGTTTTTTTCCCTTTTTAGGTCGTTGAGGTGTTTATTCCACCACGGTACTCTTTTTTTATGGAAGGATTGATCTGGGGAATGGATTGGTTAGCGCTTTGCAGAATAACCTTTTGGATAATGGAAGCTTCTTTGTTAATATTGTTGCTAATGGGGTGATTTCTGTGGAAAACTAGAGAGAGATCTTTGAATTTGGACCAGTCTGCTTTGTCCGTGATGAATTTAGGCCTAGGTCTAGGGATAGTTAATTGTGAGGGAACGAATAGTTTAATTAAGATTGGAAAATGATCGCTACTATGTAGGTCATCTATTGTATTCCATTCGGATTGAATTTTAATGTTTGTTGATCCAAACGTTAAGTCTATATTGGTAAATGTATGTCGAGTGCTAAAGTGCGTTGGGGAGCCGTCATTAAAAATAACTAGGTTAGATGCCGTTACGTATTCTGCTATGGTTTTGCCTCTAATATTGTTTGAGGAAGATCCCCACATAGAGTGCCAGCTGTTAAAGTCTCCGGTAATTAGGACGTTGTTATTGAACTGGTCATACAAGTTTCTAATTGTAGCTAAGTCAAAATTGACTGAAGGGGGTATATATGAATTGATCAAGGTAATTTTTTGCTTTGATTGAATAACTGCACCGATGGAATCTATTTCGTTTGGAAATGTAATGGGAGTAAATTGGATGGAATTATGTATAAGCAGTGCGACCCCTCCATAGGAGTGGGTTGCAGAGTTTTTAAATATGCATTTGTAGTTTAGGGGAATGGGTAGGTGGGCAAGAGTATGGAAGTGTGTTTCTTGTAGGGATATTATTCTTGGATTGTATTTTTTTATAAGTATTTGAAGCTGATTAAAATTATTTAAATAGCCTTTAATATTCCATTGAATGATGCTTAGAGCCATTTTGAATTAGTTTAAAAGTTTTGGTTAGAAGGTGAAACATTTAAGGGGTGTAAATACTTATGTATATATTGATAATAACTCACTCCCCGGCCGCCGACACCGCGGATCAGGCCACAGAGTCTTTGGACACCGTGGCGCGATCCGCGGCCCCGACGCCGGCGAGCGGGTAAATGGGGAGTAATCAAAAACAGATCACTCTCCCATCATCCCATCATCATCTTCACTTACGTCTACTATATTTGGAATATTATTTGCAATAGACTTGGATTTAGAATTGCTATTCTTGTGTTTAGATTTCAATTGTGACTTTAGCCGGTTGGATATGTTCCTGGGGAAAACTTTTGTATTGTGATGCACCTTGGAGGAGCTTGGGGCTGGAGTGGACTGGTCAATATGGGCGAGTATTATCGAGTTTGTCTCCTGAGTTGCACTGTATAGCTGTTGTTGGTTACTGTAATGTTGATTGGGTTCACTTGAGGCGCCAAATCTGGTTGATGTTGTTTTTTTAGGTGACTGTTTTGTTACGTTTAATGTCGTGTCATCATAGTTCACTAGTTTGGTGCGTGTGTACGTAGATTTATTAGCATTGACCGCGGAAGCGTATGTAGCATTTTCGTCTGAGTGTCTATTATTGTAGATTTTTTCAGCGTTTCTCTGCGAGGTCTTTTCTAGCACCCTAATTGCCTGTATTTCTTTTTTTTTTTAAAAAAATAGGGCATTTTTTGTCCTTGGCTGTATGTTTGCAATCAATTGTATTGTTTTCTTTGCAGTTGATACAGCAGGTATCGTTGTTGCAAATATCGTTCGAATCTTCTTTGATATGGTTGACGCTACCGCAGTTGATACAAATCCTGTCTTTTTGACATGTTTTTTGAAGATGCCCGTATCTCAGGCACTTATTGCATCTGAGTGGGAGAGGTATATATGGACGCAAGTATATTTTTTTGGTAACCCAAATTGACATATTCAGGGAGATCTATTGCCGAGAAAGTTAGAATGATAAGACCTGTTTCTTTTAGAGCTCCATTTTCCATTTTTAATATTTTTTTAACTTCGGATACCTTTTGATTACACGTGTTAGCCAATATTTCTTCTTCCGGCGAACCGAATAGGTCGGCAGAATATATGATGCCTTTAGAGTAGTTCAATGAATTATGTTCAGTCACTTGAATTTTTATTGTTGCACTCATCGCTGTGAGTTTTATCAGTTTATTGGCTTGGATGACATTTTTTGTTTTGACTAAAACCGTGCCATTGCGCAGTTTTTTACAGTCAGCAACTTCTCCATTACATGTGGCGTCTATAACTTTTTTAATGAGGAAAGGTGATACGTTAGACTTAGTGTTTTCACTCTCTACTCTAGATATTACTAGATATATCGGCCCATTTGAGTCAATAGCTATTTTCTTAGAAAAGTCATACTGCAAACCGGGGGTGTAACAGATTTTCTTTTTTGCGACATCAGGTGGTTCATTCATTTTGGTGTTGTTCGTTTTATTTTCTTTTAGTTATTTTACTTTATTTATTTTTGTTGCTTTTTTAATTGAATGTTTTTATTTTAAGGTCAAATGAAGAACTCAAATGTGTGAGGAACGTAACTGTTTATAAATTCTTTACTACTGCAAGCAGCGATTTATTAAAAAAAAATATACTTCCTTTCACTATGAGTAGTAAACAACGACTGTTATTAAGTTTTTTATCTCTCCTGAAAAATGTTTAAAAACGATGATATGCCCTTTTGCATTTTATATGACGATATATATTTCTTTATTATATGCATACATCTAATACAGTGACTCCAACGCATAATCGGACAAGACTGTCACTGATGTAAAAGTGCTCTAAACAATAATAAAATGTACGTACGGTTTCGTTTTTTTTTAGATTTTATTTATACTTCACATACTTATGTCGTACAACAATGCAAAAAAAAAAGATTTTTTATAGTACAACTATTAATTTTAAAACAAAAACAACAAGCTATAGTGTTGCAATAAGTAAAGTGTAACTGTGACATCAATTAATCTTTATATTCTATTTAAATTTAAAAACTTTTTACCATTATTTTTGGTTTTTATCAAAGCCATAATATATTTGTAATATGATTTAATATCATTCTACGAAACCCTTGAAAAAGTCAACAAGAAATTGACGAAACGTTGGGTAAATATGTAATAAAAAGTTTTTTATTGACATAAAATGCGTTAGGCCTTATTAGCTGAAGATTTCAAAATCAAGGACACAAAAAATAAATTAAATTTTTGCGCTCAACGAATAATCGGACAAAGAAGAGAAGACATGCAAAAACTGCCGTTATTTTTCAAATACCAAAATCAAATCTTCAGTTTTTGTCATATTCAATTGTAAATTGTGAGAAGTGGCAAAAACATCAATTCTTAGTGAAAATGACTCCAAGTGGTAAGCAGACGACTGTCGAAATAAGACAATTAATAGTAAAATTAAATTTGGAATGTAAAACTGTCAGAGAAATCGCCGAATTGGTTGGAAAAAGCAAATCTACTGTCCATGATATCATTAAAAGATTCCGTAATGAATTTAGACTGGACAATAAAGGCAGAGAAGGTCAAGGTAAAATATTAAATGAAAGAGAAGAACGTTCGATTTTAAATGAAATCAAAAGAGATCCCTTTAAAACTGCAAAAGATCTTAAAATCTCGCACTGGAAAAGATGTTTGTCTTAATACTGTTCGTAATACATTGCACAAGTACGATTATTATGGAAGAGTAGCCAGAAAAAAGCCATTTATAAGCCTTAAAAATAAAAACCGTAGAGTCAAATTCGCGAAAGAGTATTTAATAAAAAGTGGGGATTTTTGGAATCAGGTAATTTGGTGGCAAATCATCTTGAAATACAATCCCATTGAAAATTTGCATTATTTTAAGGTTTTGTTCACTGACGAAAGTAAATTTAATTTGCATGGTTCAGATGGTAGGCAATTTGTGTGGCGTAAACCAAATACTGAATTTAACCATCAAAATACAAAAGCTACTGTTAAGCATGGAGGCGGCTCTGTAATGGTTTAGGGCTGCATGTCGAGTGCTGGAGTAGGCAATTTGCATTTTATAGACGGTAAAATGGACAAATTTATCTACCTCAACATTTTGAAGCAAAATGTAAAGCAAAGTGCAGAGAAATTGGGCATAGCGAACAACTTTGCTTTTTATCAAGACAACGATCCTAACCACACATCAGGAGTTGCAAAACTTTGGTTGATTCATAACTGCCCCAAATTGATCGAAACACCTGCACAGAGCCCAGATCCCAATGTAATTGAACAGCTTTGGGAGGAATTGGGTAGAAGAGTGTATCAGAAAAAATTCAACACATTAGGCCAGCTAAAGGAGGGTTTGTTAGAAGCTTGGAGCTCTATTCCGCCGGAAGTATGCCAAAACTTAGTAAAATCAATTCCCAAACGCTTACAGGCCGTTCTGGACAACAAAGGATATGCAACAAAATATTAATTGTTTGATTTTTGTATTTAAACATATCTCTTTCGCTTTGTCCGATTATTCGTTGAGCGATAGCAATTGAGTTATTTTTATTTTTCTTTTTAAATGTATAACTATCATTAAAAAAGTTGTTGTTTTTGTTAATCTCCATATATGTAAGTATGTGAAGTGTAAATAAAATCGAAAAAAAACCGAACCTTAAGTACATTCTGTTATTGTTTACAGCATTTTTACGTCATTCACAGTCTTGTCCGATTATGCGTTGGAGTCATTGTATATCTAAGGGTCCGCCAGATAACTTTTTTTTTTTTTGAAAATGCTATATAAAAAAACTACTGAATATTTTCTCAAATTTCTTTTTTTATTTGAAAGTACAATCCTTCCGGTTAATAATGAAAAATAATTTCATTCAAATGGCTGCCTCGGCTGGCCAGGCAGTAGCCTACACGATCGGTCCAATTTTTAAGCACATTATCGATTGTGTGCAGCTGTATTTCACCAATGGCTTCACGAATATTGTCCTTTAAAGCGTCAATTGTCTTTGGCTTGTCGGCGTAACATTTATCTTTGACGGCACCCCACAAATAATAGTCCAACGGTGTCAAATCGCAGCTCCGAGGTGGCCAAACGACATCAGCTCTGCGGCTGATAATGCGATCTTCAAAAACAGGGCGCAAAACATCGAGTGTAGCTTCGGCTGTGTGGCACGTAGCGCCGTCCTGTTGAAACCAAATATTGCCAATATCCTCTTAAATTTTTGTGAACAAAAATTCGTTCAACATGGCCCGATAACGATCGCCATTGAGAGTAACGGCCACTCCTTGCTCATTTTCGAAGAAAAATGGTCCAATTATGCCTCTGGACCAAAATCCGCACCAAACAGTGACTCGTTTTGGGTGCATCGGCTTTTCAATGTGTGCGTGCAGGTTTTCTGTGCCCCAAATGCGACAATTTTGCTTGTTTACATACCCGCCAAGATCAAAATGAGCTTCATCTGAAAAGATGAAGCGAAGCGAAAACGCATTGGATGGTCAGTTGGCTTCAACTCTTGAACCAATTGGACTTTGTATGGCGGCATACCAAGGTCTTTATGCAAAATTCGTCTCAAAGATGTCTCCGAAATGTACAATTGTTGAGAAGGACGGTGAATTGATGTTGATGGCGCTTCACGCACACTTTCTGCCACATCAGCAATATTCTCGGGTGTACGCACTGTTTTTGGCTTTTCACGCTTCGGTTTATCGATGAGAATGCCAGTTTCTCTCACTTTTTTCACGAGATAACGAACATACGGAGCTGACGGTGCTTCTCTTCTTCCAAAATCCGTACGCAATTTTCGCATACATTCTGCAACATTACCATGATTTTCAAAGTAATGTCGCAATATTTCCCAGCGTTGTTCAAGCGTATACACAAGCATATTCGTTCAGCGGAAGGATAAAACTAATCTGTAAAATCAGACATGAGCTAAGTGTTACCATTCACGAAATAAGCACTAGTTGAAAAAAAACGTTAGATGGCGGACCCTTTATATTTATGGACAAACATACATACTTAGATATATACTACTTTAAGTTGTTTCCCACACAGATATTATTATTACCAAAAGTACAAAAAAACAGAGCAAAAATACCCTCATTCCATTTAGCATACAAGCAACCCATCACTGCTTTACAACTGTCACTTAACAACGTTAGGTTTTCTATTTTATGCTGATTGGGACCATGGTAGAATTATACTACAGGTAGTAGCGAAGCTACAACAACCCAACAACAGCAAAAACAACACGCCTTTTTATTGTTGTTTATGTTCGAGGTTGTCAAAAAGCACAAAAGAAAATTTGAAAAAAAATTTATATGTTCACATGTGTGTGTTTACTTCGCCATGTTTTTTTTTTCAGTAGTGTGGGTGTGTGTTGGTATAACATAAACAACTTTTGACAGAGTCGAACTCAAACGTATTCACGTTTTCTTAAAGAAACAGTACGGCACGGCTCGCTATTTCTACCTTTAGTTTCCGAGTTATATATATATAATATATATATATATAATGGGTGATTTTATAAGAACTATCGGAAAGTAAAAAAAAACACATAAAATTCAGAAAACTGCATGAAATATTTATTTGGATCGATAGTTGGGTCGATATAATTTAATGTTTGAAGATTATTTCATGCAAATGTTGGCCGCGGCTGCGCCTCAAATGGTCCATCCGCTTAGTCCAATTTTGGCATACTCTTTCCAACATTTCGGCCGGTATCTCACGAATAATGTTGGCAATGTTGGCTTCCAGTGCGTCAATCGAAGCGGGCTTGTCGCTATAGACATTAGCCTTAACATAGCCCCACAAAAAATAGTCTAGAGGCGTTAAATCGCACGATCTGGGCGGCCAATTGACTGGTCCCAAGCGTGAAATAAACTGTTCACCGAACTCGCCTCTCAATTGGTCCATTGTTTCGCGTGCTGTGTGGCATGTGGCACCGTCTTGTTGAAACCACATGTCATGCAAGTCAAGCTCTTCCATTTTGGGCAGAAAAAAGTTTGTTATCATCGCACGGTAGCGCTCACCATTCACAGTAACGTTGTGATTCGCATCATCTTTGAAGAAATACGGCCCAATGATGCCGCCAGCCCATAATCCGCACCAAACGGTTGTTTTTTGTGGATGCATTGGTAGCTCTTGCAATGCTTCTGGCTGCTCTTCACTCCAAATACGGCAGTTTTGCTTGTTCACGTATCCATTCAACCAGAAATGAGCCTCGTCGCTGAACACAATTCTTCGCGCGCGATGAACTTTCTTAACAGAGCACGCATTTTGGTAATAAAATTCAATAATTTGCAAGCGTTGTTCGTTTGTAAGACGATTCATGATTAAATTATAGACCAAACTGAAGATGTTTGACAGTGACACGAGATACAAAACGTGCGTGAGCTGTCAAAACTAGTGTTGCCAAAAAGATAATAGCAAAAAAATCACTCGTTATATATATATATATATATATATATATATATATATATATATATATATATATATATATATATATATATATATATATATATATATATATATATATATATATATATATATATATATATATATATATATATATATATATATATATATATATATATATATATATATATATATATATATATATATATATATATATATATATATATATATATATATATATATATATATATATATATATATATATATATATATATATATATATATATATATATATATATATATATATATATATATATATATATATATATATATATATATATATATATATATATATATATATATATATATATATATATATATATATATATATATATATATATATATATATATATATATATATATATATATATATATATATATATATATATATATATATATATATATATATATATATATATATATATATATATATATATATATATATATATATATATATATATATATATATATATATATATATATATATATATATATATATATATATATATTATATATATATATATATATATATATATATATATATATATATATATATATATTATATATATATATATATATATATATATATATATATATATATATATATATATATATATATATATATATATATATATATATATATATATATATATATATAAATATATATATATATATATATAATATATATATATATATATATATATATATATATATATATATATATATATATATATATATATATATATATATATATATTATATATATATATATATATATATATATATATATATATATATATATATATATATATATATATATATATATATATATATATATATATATATATATATATATATATATATATATATATATATATATATATATATATATATATATATATGCAATCATGCACCATGCCAGTTGCATACAAGAATTTGTAGTTAACGACAAGTGTTCTAGTGCTAACGATTGCATATTGAGGTAGACCGAATAGTCTACCTTTGGTCCAGTCCTAGTTCTCTACGGTGTATACTTTACATGTGTGGATGGACTAGTTGCGTTATCTGCAAGGCAGAGTCGTTTTATAGAATGTGTTGGTGTGTGTGCAAGTTAATGCGATACGATCAGGGCTGCCAGATGATAAAATATAGAAAATCGTCTTTTTTAGACTAAAAATCTAAAAAAGTGTAATATTGTTTAAATATTGCGAAAAATCCAAAGCTGAAAACTTGCAAAAGTCGCTTCCAAAAAGGCGGAAGATAGTCTGTATAGGAGATGGGCGCGTGTCGTGTTTTTTCGTGTCACGAACACGCACGACTCAACACGAAGTGTTCGTGACAGAAAATCTGATTTCGCACGAAAAAAACTCGAAATGATATTAAGATTAAAGCGTGTATGAATGCAGAAGCTTCCCGCACAAGATTATTGAGCGAAAATGTGATAAGTCACTGTTTCTCAACAAAAATATGTAAACAAAAATACAAATAGAGCATGCAACGTTAAAATAGAAGAATAATATGTCTTTGAATATAAAAAAATGTTTAAGTTTTGTTTTGGATTTGATTTCGTGCGTGTTTCGTACGTGTTGGACATCCGGGATCGCGTTCGGGTCATGTCGTGTTGGACCATCAGTATTCGAAATAAGAAACAAACAAAATATACTTACACATTTAAAAATTTAAGGCTGAACCCACACCGAATAAGACAAAACAATTTTTTGTGACGTATACGACAACAGTGCATTAGTTCTAGGGTATTCATTTTAATCGACTTTTCAATTGTTCGATTAATCAATTAATCGAAATTGAGTTTTTTATATTACTTGAGCAATCGAGTA
The DNA here is from genome assembly GCA_956483635.1 of Panzeria rudis. NCBI lineage: Eukaryota > Metazoa > Arthropoda > Insecta > Diptera > Tachinidae > Panzeria > Panzeria rudis. The sequence continues at coordinate 71,158,116 of OY101449.1, forward strand.
AAACTTTTATTTCGTTCGAGTTATTCGAGTAAGCTTTACTGCTAAAAATTATGCGAGTTAATCGGAAAAGTTTGAATTTAATCGGTTTTTTGTACATTTTTGTGGACAAAAATAAAACGAAACAAGTTTTTTCGCGTTTTTATATATTTTAATAATGAATACAAAAGAAATTCTTTAAAATTGTTTTTTTTCACTATTCAATGTTGCGCTTTGAGAAATATTGCGCCAGGAAATATTTAATAACATTCCGACCTGTCCTGTATTCAATGCAGAATAAAAATAATCAGAATTGGCATAGCACTATTGTTGTTATAACTATTAACTTGTAACACTTGGGAAATATTTGCCTAAATGTTGGAGTTTTTTTCCCAGAATGCAACTCTACTTATTACTTATTTATTTGCTTTGTTTTTTATCTATGCACATAATTATTATCTGTTAGTTATCTTTTCAAAATGGCTAACAATAAGTTTTTCTTTTCCTCTTTATTTTACTTTCATTCTTAATAAATCTATTGAATCAACAGGTTATGGGCACAGAAGCTTAAATTGTGTTTTTTGAAAATATAAGAAAAAGTTTAAGTAAAAAAGAATATTACACAAGAGTTAAGTTATAGATTGAGCTATTGAGCTATATGAGGATGAGTTCGTCAATGTTTCATATAGACAAGTTGGATGTTGGAAATTACGACACATGGTGCGTGCAAATGAAATGTGTATTGGTGCATTCAGATTTGTGGGCTGTGGCAAGTGGTACCTTAATAAAACCAGAGGAACCTGTCGAGGCACAGAAATGGAATCAAAATGATGAGAAAGCACTGGCTATGATTGTGCTTTGAGTAAAAACAACACAGATAAGTTATATTAAAAATTGTAAAACATCTCTAGAAGCGTGGAAAAAGCTAGCTGAAGTCTACAAACCAAGTGGACCATTGAAGAAAGTCAGCATATATAAGAAATTGCTAAATCTTAGAAAGCTTGAGTCAACAACGATGACTGAATACCTAAATACATTTACGGAAACAACAGAAAAATTGGCTGAGGTTGGTATTGAAATTGCTGATGAATTATTGGTGATTATTTTGTTATCAAGTATGCTAAAGGAATTTGAGAATTTCGTCATCGCAGTTGAAACACGTTATGTGTTACCCACATTAAATGTGCTTAAGGTAAAATTGATTGAGGAAGGTGATCGCAGAATTCAGAATGATGATAGTAATTAAGTTGTTGTTGTAAGTCAACAAGCGTTTGCGGCGCAGTCGAAACCGCATATAATGTATAAAGGCAAGAACAACAACAACGTCAATAACAACAACAGCATTAACAAAAACAAAAGCATTAACAACAACAATAACGGCCGGAAATTTAATGGTGATAAAAAAGCCATAGGTAGTAAATGGGTGTTTAATTTGAAGAAGGATGAGAATGGTAAAATAATACGCTTTAAAGCACGATTAGTTGCTAAAGGTTGTAGTCAGCAATTCGGAATAAACTACAAGGAAACATTTTCTCCTGTCTTACGTTATTCTAGTATTAGAATGATATTCGCTTTAGCTGCAGAAAAGGAGCTACACTTGCATCATTTGGACATTTCAACTGCATATTTAAATAGCATGTTAGAAGAAGAGGTATACATGCAACAACCAGACGGATTTAAAGATGAAAAATATCCGGATCGAGTTTTATGCTTAAACAAAGCAATTTATGGGCTGAAGCAGTCAGGACGTTCCTGGAATTCAACACTTGATGAAGCTATCCGTAATATGGGGTTTGTGCCTTGTAAAAGTGAACCATGTATTTACAGTAAAAACGAAAATGGAAATTTTAACCTCATTGCGGTCTACGTAGATGACATATTGGTTGCCTGTTCACAGAAAGACAATTTAAATTGAATTAAACTCATGATATCCAAAAAATTCAAGTTAGTAGATAATGGCAAAGTAAAACGATTTTTGGGGATGGAAATCGAACGTGAGGATGACACTGGCAGTATAAGTGGTGGCCACTTGCAATATATCAACAATCTTTTAACAGAGAACGGCATGGAAGAATCTAGAACAGCATCTACACCTCTCGATCCAGGTTTTCAAATTTCCTGCACAAACCAAAACTGCAAGCAGATAAATATCAATTGGTATCAGCCAGTGATTGGGACTTTAATGTATTTGGCTGTAAGTACGAGGCCAGATATCTTGCACTCTGTCTGTAAGCTTGCACAGAAGAATCAAGACCCACATATTGAACACGAAAAAGCAGTTAAACATATATTCCGATATATGCATTCTACAAAAAATCTCAAACTACACTACTACAAGACCGATAAACATACCGTGGGCTTTGTTGATGCCGATTGGGCCAGCTGCACGGAAGATCGAAAATCATATACTGGTTTTGCATTTTTTCTAGCTGGGTGTGCATTTAGCTGGGAAAGTAAAAAACAACCTAATATTACTCTCAGTAGTATAGAAGCTGAATTTGTCGCCCTATCAACAGCAGCTAAAGAAGCGATATATTTAAAAAGACAAAGGAGACTGGTTGTTACACTGATGACATCCCGATGGTACTTTATGGTGACAACATTGGTGCACAACAATTAGCAAGGAATCCTGTTCTGCACGGTCGGTGCAAGCACATTGATGCTAAGTATCAACATGTAAGAGATGTTATTAAGGATAACAAAATTGAGATACGTTATATATCGACTGATAATATGAATGCCGATATATTGACTAAAAACTTAAACAAAATAAAACACGAAAAGTTTGTAAAAACCTTAGGATTGAAATGATATATATATTTATATATTTTGATTGAAATTTTTATATGTATATCTATAAGAGTGATAAGCAGATTTGAGAGTTGGAGCTTTTCCCCAGAATGCAACTCTACTTATTACTTATTTATTTGCTTTGTTTTTAGCTATGCACATAATTATTATCTATTAGTTATCTTTTCAAAATGGCTAACAATAAGTTTTTCTTTTGCTCTTTATTTTACATTCATTCTTAATAAATCTATTGAATCAACACTAAAAAACGTAACCACTACTTTTGCTCAAAGTTAGTTTGATTAAACTTGTTTTTTCATATCACAAAATAAGGTTAATTATGCTGCAAAAAGCTATTTTTTATATTATTTTAATAAATGCGAAAGCATATTAAAAAAAATATTGTAATTAATGGAAATACAATTTTAACTTGTCTGTAGGTTACGTTTTTTCGGCAAATATTTGCCAAATGTGACCGTACCTTAAGGCTTTTATAATTCCGAACATTACATTCTATATTTTAATACGAAACATCTAGTTAACTAGTTGCTCTCGAAATATCTTCTTTATTTCAAATAATTTTTGTTTGGTGTTTATATTTCCGATTTTTTTTAAAAGATATTTGAAGTTGTTTTCTTTCTCCCTATTATTGTTACTACATTATTTACTTACCTTTTTGATCATGCGGACTATTAGTATGAAATAACGTTCGAATTCAATGGCAAATTTCATATAAATAAACAAAATTTTCCACTTTTTATTAAGAAATCTACAAAAACTCATTAAGAAAAAGAAAATTTACATAAAATATTTTAATCGAGTTATTCGATTAATCGAACAAAATTACTCGAATAAATTTTTACTCGAAATAGAAATTTTTTGTTTGATCGAACATTATTTGACTTTAATTATTCGATTAATCGAGCAAACATTATTCGAGTGAATACCCTAATTAGTTCTTATGAGATAACACACACCAAATTTTTTTTGATCTGCGTTATAATCATACCAGTGTGTTTGACGTTTATTAAGACAAAAACGTTTTGTCGTATTTGGTGTGTTTTCAGGCTAAGTAAGCTATGAAATAAAACAAAATTTGCCGACTTCACTATTAAAAGTTAACGTGGACTTGAACGGAAAGTTTTGTATGCCGAACTTGCCGTTAAAAACCACAATTATCTTTATTCATACATTGGTAAGAGGGCCGTACATTTGACTTTTGATTAAAATTTTAAAATATTTTTTACCAAGCAATACATCTGTGGCTTGGTGCTAAGGAACCAAAAGAGAGCGCCGAAAAAAATTCACAAATATTGTTTGTCTAAATGATTTTTTATTTTAATTTTCAACTGCGTTGGTATTCTTGACTTGTTCCGAAGAAATTACTAAACTGTAAAGAATAAGAATATGTCGCGAAAATAGCGAAAATACGAAAGAAATTGATAACATCCCGTACGCTTTTCAACAAATAACATATCTGTCAGCATACGTAGTAAATTTGTTAAAACGTAAAAATATGGTGTCTACACGATATGCTAAAATAGTGAACATACGTTTGTTGACAACGTTAAAAAATGGCCGCCATATGAATACGTACCACTTCCTAAATCAGAAATTTAACTGCTTTTGGTTAATAACCACATTTTGGTTAATAACCACATCCTAAATGAAAAATGTATCGGACTTACTTCACCAATAAAAAAGCACAACTTGTTTTTTTAAGTTTTTATAGCAAATAAAATGTCAATTTTATAAGCATACGAGTTGGCAAAAACAAACCAGTTCGCTCCAATGACACGCTAATGTATAAGTAGCTGAGGTGCTTTTTCTACTTCTTTTTCATCACTTTTTTGCTTTAAAATCTTGTAACTGTCGCAAATTTCAACGGATTTTAAATGTTTCTACACACTTTAGCTTTGGAAAAATAAGGATATTATACTAAAACAACCATATTTCACAAACGCAAAAAAATATGGATAAATGTGCAAAAAAAATTTTCCACTGAAATATCTCTTTAAATTTGTAAAAGGTAGCAGAGTATAGTGATCAAATTGTTTCTTCGTATTTTTTAGCTGAGCAAAAATATATGTATAAAAGTTTTAAAGTTACAAGACTTCTAAAGTTTTTCACATGCGATGCATTTAGTTTTAGCCCGCTGTAGAGTCGTTAGTTCATATCCTGCACATTCTTGGATATAATAGTGCGTAGATGTAGGCCCTCATCTATTGAAATGTCAACTTTCAAATAACTCTGACCAATAGCTTAGGAGTTTATATTTTTTACCATTTATTTTGGGAGCAGTTAAACAATGCACTGGGAATGTCTTGTATGTAATATTTTACATTTGGGGGATTCACAAGGTAGTCATAATGTCATATGTTTTAAAATAACACGAAAAAATATGACTGCTGTGAGCCACCCCTCATGATTCTATTAGTCATAAAATTTTGTTTGATAAGCTTTCTCGGCTATTCGGATTTAGCTCCAGTGGATGTATGCTTATCTGGTCTTTTTTGTCAGAGCGCAAACAATTCGTTCAGGTAGGTCAGGAAATTTCGAGCATCTTCCGGTTTATCGTGGTGTACCTCAGGGTTCCATTTTATGTCCTCTATTGTTCCTTTTGTATGTGAATGACCTCTTTAGTGTGTTAAATTTCTTGGATGCCTTATACTTATGCGGATGATATACAAGTCCCAGCATCTTGTGATTTAATGACTGTTAATGCTGCCGAGGAAAGAATAAACTGAGAGATGGTCTAGAGAAAACTGTTTGCAGTTAAACCCTACGAAATGTAAAATAGTGATATTTTCTAAGCAAATCACTTGCATTGGACATTGTTATTAAAAATGAGTTGGATACTGTCTCTCATTATAAGACTCTTGGTGTTATTTTAGATGACAAGTTAACATATAACTATCACATAAATTCTGTTAGTTCCCGTACTGCTTGAACATTGCGAAGACTATATAATGTTGCTTATTTTTTGTCTCCTAGAGTAAGACGCCGAGTTGCTATGTCCTTATGTCTGCCGTTGTTCAATTATGGTATTGAGCTTTTTTCTGGTACGTCATCCCTAAATATGGAAAGACTTATGTGTTGTTTCTCAAATGCAAACAAGCACTGCTTGTCTAAAATTTATATGAAAAGCACTCAGTTTTTTTGAGTGATTTCCATACAAATTTTTTACTCAAGTCGCTTGTTTGCTTCCACTATGCAAACAAGCGACTTGAGTAAAAGCACATTAGAATTTGTTTTAATAGGGTTTTCGTTATATTTTTAAAATTCGGTTTGGGGAACATGTTTCTCACCATCAGATGGAATTGCTAGGTTGTTGGTTTGATAAATACATTAAACTAAGGCAGATGCTCTTTTTCTATAAAACTGTTAAATATGGATGTCCTTCATATTTGGCAGAAAAATTCCATTTTGGCGTTTTTGGTAGAACACATTCTGTGGTCTGCCCTGCACATGTTTCGCTGATGATGGAGAGATCCTATCTAGTTAGATCTCGCGATTATGGAATGCAGTTATACCATAAAGTTGAAGTTGAAAAAGGAGAGAGAAAACAAGCAAAATATCAAAGCTCTGTAAAAATTAAAAATATATATAAAATAAAAGTGTTATTATAACATATAAACACTTTTAAAATAAATAATATTAAACTGATAATTAGTGAAAACAAAAAAAAACAATAAAACTAATTATTCGTGGATTAAAAACAATAATATGGCTGAATGCAATAAATGCAGATCAGCAATAAGGGGTGAAAGTGGAATAAGTTGCAATGGAGTGTGTGGCAAAGTATTCCATATCACAAAAAAATTTGCGGGAATAGACCAATATTCGGCGAAAATTATGGACGAAAATAGATTTATAAGGTATATTTGTGATGATTGCATGCAATATATACAAAACATTGATTTAGTAATAAAAGAAATTCAAGATGGAGTTCTCGAAAATAAACAACACCTAATAGACTATAAACATGAATTTAAAACATCACTAAAACAAAATGAAACCGAAATTAAAAAATTATTAGAAGCTATTGAGACACGGTATGAAGAAAGAATTAATAAAATGATTAAGTTACAAAAATCTTGTGGAAAAAATGTTGAAGACGTTAAAAAAATAGTTGGTAATGTAAACGAAATTGAAAACAACAACAAAAAACTGCATCAAACAATAGAAGAAAAAAATGAAAATATGTGTAAAGAGATAAAAAAAGTGATAAATGAGTCAAGTATAAAAACAACATATGCTGAAGCAGCTAGAAACAAAGAGTTGCCATGTACGAGCAAACAAGTACCCCTAATTGTAAAACCAAGGGAAAAGCAATCGGCGGTTAAAACAAAAGAAGATTTAAATAAAATTAATCCAGTTGATTTAAAAATAACAAACGTTATAAGTAAGAGAAACGGAACAATAGTGATACAGAGTGAAAATGGCGAAGAACGGGAAAAAATTAAGTGCACGATTCAAGATAAAATATCGGAACAGTATGAAATCAAGGTTCCTAATACATCAGAGTACAAAATAAAAATTACAGGCATGACTTTTGAATATAATGAAAATGAAATTATAGAGAAAATAAAAAAACAAAATTATAATTTGGCAAACTCTAATTTTAAATTTATCGAAAAATATAAAGTAAAAAGGAATAATAAAATAGTATATACTGTAAAATTAAAAGTTGATAGCGAATCATATAACAAAATTATAGAAGAAGGAAGAGTAAATATTGGTTGGGAAAAATGCAGAGTATATGATGGAACAGAAATCACACAATGTTTAAAATGTAGAGGATACAATCATATAGCAAGGGAATGTAAGAACCAGGAAATATGTTTAAAATGCCACGGACAGCATAGAACTAAAGATTGTGAAAACCAAGACCGAATAATGAAATGTATCAATTGCGTAAAGGTAAACAGCAAACTAAACATGGGATTGGACGAAAATCACTTTACAAATGATAGAGAATGTCCGGTGTATCAAAACAAAATAAAAAACAAAATGAGAAATATTGGCCTACTAGCATAACAATTAAAGGAGTTTCGCATAATGTATACAAATATACAAGGGCTTATTAATAACTATAACCAACTTGAAATTATTGTAGCAGAAGAAGGACCTGAGTTTTTCATTTTATCGGAAACTCATATAACTGAAGAAATTGAGGAATCAGAATTACAATTGCAAGGATACAAATATATCAATGTGCTATCTACATCCTCTAGAACTGGAGGTGTCACAATATATTGTAGGAGCCATTGGAATATTATTAAATTAATTGAAAAGGTGGATAATATGAAGTACTGGATTTTATTTTGCAGAGCCACATTTGGAAACTATAGCTTTATAATTGGTGTAATTTATAGATCACCTAGTCATAGCGAATCTGTATTTTGTACTGCATTTGAAGAAATAATTGATGAAATATGTGATAATTACTTAAACAACTGTGATTTTAATAACGGGTGATTTTAATATAGACTGGATGAAAAATTATACGTATAAAAATAGAATTAAGAGTCTGCTCCATGACAACGGTCTAAAGCAATTAGTAAATGAATGCACGCGTCTAACAGAAAATTCAAAAACAATAATAGACTACGTAATATCGAATAACTTTAATACGTTAGTAAATAATAATGAAAAAAATAAGATCTCAGACCATGAAATAATAAATATAACCGTCCCAAATGTGAATAAAGATCTACAAAATGAAAGAAAAATAATCGAAATATTTAAATATAATAAAGAAATTTTTAATAGTGAATTATCTAATAACTTAAAATACGATAGCGCCAGAGATATAAATGAAAATGTTGAACTTTTTGATGAATGCTTGAAAAATACTGCAAAAAAATGTACGTTTAAAAAACAGATTCGTGAGAATAAAAATGTTTACAATTGATTTACTGATGAACTACGGTTGATGAAAAGAGAAAAAATAATGAGATATTTGCAAGCTAAAAGAGAAAACACTAATCAAAAATGGGCAGAATATAAAATAATTAGAAATAAATACAAACAACAAATTGAAAACAGTAAAAATAATTATATAAACAACAAAATTATTAACTCAAGGGACCAGAAACAAATGTGGAAGGAAATCAAAAACCTAGTACTTCATGATAACAAAAGTATGATCAAATCAGTGGTATTTGACAATGTAGAATACACTGATAGTTATAATATCGCTAATAAATTTAACTCTTATTTTATATGCAGCATTAGTAATATACGGGAATCGATAGATAATGTGCAATATGTAAACAAAATAACATGCAATGTAACTGATTTTTTTACATTTCGTATAATAAATAATTTAGAACTATATAACCTAGTGAAACAAATGAAAAATAAAACTGATTACGATAAAATATCAAATAAGATTATATTGGACAACTGGAACGCAATTGGTAGCGTATTATTAAAAATAGTAAATACATCATTGCAGACTGGCTGTTTTCCGGACAATTGGAAAAAAACAACGGTAACGCCAATTAGAAAAATTGCAAACACAAAGAAATGCGAAGAATATCGGCCTATTAACACCTTAAAAACTTGTGAAAAGATACTGGAAACAGTTGTAAAAATACAATTGGAGACATATATAGAGGAACATAATATACTATCCAAATATCAATCAGGATTCCGTAAAAAACACTCATGTGAAACGACCGGTAACTATGTCATTAGTAAATGGAAAGAGATAGGAAATGATGAGAAATTGATTGCGATTTTTCTTGATTTCAAAAGAGCATTTGAAACCATTGATAGGGAAATAATGCTAGAAAAGCTATATATGTATGGAATAAGAGCAAAAGAGCTGAATTGGTTCAAATCGTATATGGACAACAGAAAACAGACAACTAAGGTAAATAATTCAGTATCGGAGGAAGTAATGAATGACTTTGGAGTTCCACAAGGCTCAATACTAGGCGCGCTGCTTTTTATTATTTATATTAATGACTTGCCAAATATATTAGAAAGATGTAACATAGTTCTATACGCAGATGATACCTTAATATATACCATTGCAGACAAGGAAGAGGAATGTCGAGAAATTATAACTTATAATATGATAAAATAAATAATTGGTTAAAAATGAATGAACTTAAACTTAATGAAAACAAAACGAAGATAATAGAAATTAACATCAATTCGAACGAAACATTTGAAATAAATAACTCGGTAATTGAAAAAGTCGAGCATATAAAATATCTCGGGTTTATAATTGATAAGAAACTAAAATTTAATGAACACATTGAGCACGTATGCAAAAAAATCGGTAAAAAAATCAGCTTTCTTGGAAGAATCAGAAACAAAATATCAAAAACTACAGCGATAAATATATATAATACCATAATAAAACCACACTTCGAGTACGGGTCTACTATTTTATATACATGTAGCAACACACTCCAATTAGCAAGAATGCAGAAACTTCAAAATAAAGCTATGAGAAATAATATTAAAATGTGATAGATATACTGAAATAAATACAATGCTGAATATCCTGAAATGGTTAAATGTGAAACAGAGACTTAAATTCAATACGCTAAGATTTATTAAAAAGATGAAACAAGGCGACGCACCCAAATACCTTTGTGAACAAATAAGATATGTAGGAGAAAGCCAACCGTACGGACTAAGAAATGTGAACGATTTTCGATTAAACAGGGCTATGTCAACGCAGATGCAGAGATCACTGTTTTACAAGGGCTTACAACTGTATAATACACTACCAAATAATATGAAAAATGAAAATAACGAGAATGTATTTAGAAAAAAATGTATTAATTTTGTAAGATTCAGTGTTGATTTATAATGATAGGAAGTTTAAATCATGTACAGATGAATATTGTAAAAGTATTTTTAATACTAATAATAATAATAAAAAAAAATAATATATCAAGACCGCCGATTCAACCACTCGCTATCTGCTTTTAAAAAGATCTCTTTCATACTTATAATACGAAAACGTTAATTTGATACTTTGAAGTTTGAGTTTGGCAACCCGGCGCATGACAGCAACGCTATATATCCTTTTCAAATTAACTTTTGATTTACTTATTTGGTTCTACAGATGTTCTCTACTTGATAAAGGCATATATTGTGTTTTGTGTGGTTTAATTGTCGATCTTCACTGGTATTCACTGCAGTGGAGTATGTAAGAAAGTGTATCATTGCGCATCAAAATGTTCGGGAATTGACCAATACTCTATTGGAGTTTTGGAAGGACGAAATTTTGTAAGATTTATATGCGATGACTGCATTCAGTATATACATAATGTGGATCTTATTTTGAAAGAAATTCAAGATGGTGTCGATAGAAACAAGCAAAACTTGAGCGAATATAAAGATGAATTTAAAGTTTTATTAAAACAAAATGAGAATGAAATAAAACAATTATTAGAAGCAATAGAAAAGCGATATGAAGATCGATTTAAGAAAATAGATAATGCTCAAAAAATCTGTGGAAAAAAATGTAGGAGAAGTTAAAAACCTATAAGGCAAATGCAAATATATTTTCTTGAGGAACTTCAACAGCTTTTTTCGGAAATAAAACATCAGCCTATACTAGAAATAATTATACTGTACCTCTAAGAAAATATTTATTTATAAACAAGCTAAACGTTTTATTTGAATCCATATTTATACTTTTTCTAACATATGTAAAACCAAATTTGAATGTGTTCATAATATATAATGTTAATTTTTATCCCAATTTTTCTGATTTCGCTTGTATTGCTTTAACAAACTTTTTCATGCATGATTTTTTCACCTAATTTGAATGAAAGGGGGGTTCCAAAGAAAATCTCTACAATACAGTAAGAATACTCTGCAATAGAGTTTCAGGATTTAATGTTTGTCATATTAATGCACAGAGTTTAAAGAACAAAAGGGATGAATTCCGACAAATTTTGGAAGATTCTGGTATTGACACCATATGTGTTTCAGAAACCTGGTTTTACGTTGATGTCCATGATAGTTTTTATGATGTAAGAGGCTATCGTCTATCGCTCCGACAGACCAACTAAAGCAGGCGGAGTAACAATTTATATTAAAAAATAAGTTCATTGCAAATTTAAACGCAAAAATTCCATTGGCGATGACGTGAGTGAAAACAACATCGAAGAAGACTTAAGTGATGATGAGGTTGTAGTAACAAGATCTAATAAAATTGAATATATATTTCTTGACATTTTTAACAACAATCAGAAACTTCTGTTGGGTACGGTCTACAGACCAAATTCTAATATGGATATAAACCCTCTTATAAAAGAACTAAGGACTCTTACTATGGGATATACAGATGTAATTTTAACTGGGGACTACAATGCCAAAATACTTGTAGACAAAAGTCTGACAGAGGAAATTAGCGTCATTGGATTAAGGCCGGTTAATATTTCAACACCCAACACATTTTACCGCAACGTCAAATACTTTACTGGATCTCTTTTTTGTAGATGACTCTTCGAGGTTAATGTGCTATGATCAGCTTTCAGCCTCTATGTTTTCAAAACATGATCTAATATTCCTCTCCTACGATTTCAAATGTAATACTAATGTGCAAACAGTAACTTTCCGTGACTTTAAAAATATTGACTATCAATCTTTGTATAATGTTCTAATTAACTTTCAATGGAATGAAATTTTTATATGACCACCGTAGAGGAACAAACTGTCTTTTAACAAAGTAATATTCAACATTTATTTAATAAATACGTTATAATAAAATCAACAAGGATTCGTAAAGATAATACATGGTTTTCAAATGAGGTAAGATCATTGATTGCCAGACGAAACCATGCATATAAACGCTGGAAAAAATATAGAACTACTGAACTATATAATGTTTTCAAGTTCTGCAGAAGACTGGTCAACGTGGAAATTACAGCTGCCAAGACAAGGTACTATGAAGAAAAATTTAAGACTGCTGCTTGCTCCAAAAAGAAATGGAAAGTAATTCGTGAAATGGGTTTAACACGTAATTTCCAAAGACTGAAATAAATAAATAAACTAATACTTACGAGATTTTAATAACGCCGAAGATGAGAGCTCAATTGACGTCAATATGCTCAATGCGGAATTCACCAACATTCCAATGCCACAGGCCGATCTAATCTTCTATAACTCAAACAATGATGTTACAAACAATAGAGAGCAAAATTTTCCATGCTTTGATTTTATAAATATCACTCAAAGTGATGTTTTAAGTTCCTTTATGGGTATTAAATCTGGATTTGTGGGATATGATGATGTTCATCCTAGGTTTCTGAAATTAATCTTGAAACACCTATTGGCGTATATAACTCACCTGTTTAACACAATTATTACAACGTGTACTTTTCCAGTTGCGTGGAAAAATGCAAAAGTCATGCCAATGCTAAAGTCTGATAAGAAATATCGACCAATATCTTTGCTGCCTTATTTAGCAAAAGTTTTAACGATTACTACATACTCAAGTGTGCACATCTGCAGAAACATTCTATTCTTTCTGAAAGGCAATCTGGATTTAGACCGAAGCATAAGGTCTGTTCATTTACTTTCCTAGCAGAAACTAGCAACGAGAGAGTAAAGCAGAAATTTGTAAAATTATTCTCCCAGATATGAAAAAGTAAATGAACGCTTTACTAGCAAAAATTTGCAAGTAACACAAACAGTTTGTACACCCAAAAAACTTTACATTAGCTGTTAGTAATTTGTATGAAAAGTTAGACATATCGTAAAAAACATATGAAAATTTCATCATTTTGAGGTACATAAACTCAACTTAGGATAAAAAGTGTTACCTTTTAACTGTCCGTAAATAAAGCTTTATGAGTAAAGTATTTAAATAGCAGAAATAAAAATACAACTCTTATACATAAGGATTTTTTAGTTAAAATATCTATGAACAGTAGAAATAAAGTTAATTTCAATGCAGTTTTGGAATTTTCTTTATTAATTTAGTTGAATTTGTTATTTGCAGGAACTTGCCAGGTTTTTTTTCTTATATTTGACTCACATAATATTTCGAGTGTAACCTTTATGATTTAGCCTTAAGGTGGAAAATTTTCTGCCACCCGATTCAGGCCACTACTGCAGTCGAATTAAAGAAAAATATCCAATCTTACCGTATTTAATAATTTTGACTTCTTAAAAAGTATTAATTTCTTAATAATTCATTAAAATTAGAAAAAGTTTACTTTTTCATGAATTTTTCCAACATTAATTTTGTAAACCAAAGGTCTAAACAGCTGTTTGGCTAATTCCTGCTAGTAAAAATTTTACTACCAAAAACTTGCAATAAATTTTTTTTCTCAACTTTTTATGCTCTTTTTTCACTCTCTCGTTGCTAATTTTTCTAGTGCGTGAACACTTTCCAGTAACAACTAGTAACAATTAGTAACAACTTTCAGTTATTGAACAGACCTATAGTTGTATTACAACTCTAATTGATGTCTCGGAGGAAATGAGATCAAAGTTAGATAGCAACATGCTATTAATTTTAATTTTACTGGATCATTCAAAAGCGTTTGATACAGTTTATCATTCGATTCTCTGTTACAAACTAAGATCTATGTGCTATTTTTCACAAACTGCTGTCAAATTGATGTCGTCATATCTGTGTGATAGAAGTCAATCTAGCAGCTGTTTCGTGTTACGAGGTGTACCACAGGGGACAATACTTGGCCCTCTACTTTCTGCTATTTATGTTAATGATCTTCCCTCTCAAATCTAGAACTGCAATATACAAATGCACGCAGATGATGTGCAGCTTTACATAAGTTGTAATCCATCAGATATCTCCAGCATACATAAGCATACATAAAGTAAACTATGACCTTGATAATGTGCATAAGTGGACAACTGCAAACGGACTCAGTTTAAATGCAAGCAAGTCTAAGGCAGTTATAATTGGAAAATCTATATCTCAAATAATCCTGCCAATACTTTTAAACAACATGCAAATTGAAACTGTTGATACTGCAAAAAATCTTGGGATTACTTTCAATAAACATCTAAACTGGAATGATCATATAAATGCCATATGTGGAAAGTCATGCCATGTTACGAAACTTATGGATGACACAATGTTATACGCCATTCCATGTTCGCATGCTGCTTGCAAAAACGTACTTAATACCTTCGCTTCTATATGGTTGCGAATTGTTCTCTCAGTAAATAAACAAAAACTTAAAGTTACGTTTAATAACATAGCCAGGTACATATATATATGGTCGTAAGAGATGCCAGAGTATTTCTCAATTTTCGAAACGAATTTTTAATGTATCTTTCGAAAATCTACTAAATTGCCGGTCTTTGTTGTTCCTACACAAGATAATTTACATGAAAGAACCAAATTACCTATACAAAAGAATATGCTTCTCAAGGTCAAATAGAGGTAAAAAGATAAACTCCATAAGGTATCACAAACTTATTTCTGAGACACTTTTTTATAAATTCAATAAGGCTATAGAACCAACTACCCCCTAATATTCAAAGTTTAAGCAATGCAAAGCGTCTCCAATCTGAAATATTTAAATATTTTGGTTAATCAATATTGTATGTGCCTCTTTAACCTTCATTAATATACTACCTTAAAAATTGTAAAATTAAATAAACATGTACAATTAATTGTTAAATTTATTAATACTTATTTTTTAATGATTTACTTTATTTTAATATTAATAAAATTTAAACTATTTTTGCTATTTATCAATGTTATCATTTATATTTTTTACAATGTCATAATTATTAACAACGTCTCCGCAGTGCTGTAATGTATAAGATTTAATTCTTGTTGTACTGCTTTGTCAATAATAAATAAATTAAATAAAAAATTCATTAGAAATGAGTGTTACAATAACCGGTATGAGATATAAATATTCGGAAAAAGAATTAATAGAAAAATTAAAGAAGCAAAATCCAATGTTAAATGAATCTGATATAAAAATTATTAGGTTATATGATTTCAAAAGAAACAAAAATATATATAACGAGAAGTTGAACGTAGATAACGAAACATATAATAAACTAATAGTGGCTCAAAAAATTAACATTTTCTGGGAAAAGTGTAGAGTATTCGACGGAACTGATGTTATAAAATGTTTTAAGTGTAACGGCTATAATCACATCTCCAAAGATTGTAAGAACTAGGAAACATGTCTAAAGTGTCATGGAAACCACAAACATAAAGACTGTGAAACAATTGTGAAATGTATAAATTGTGTAAGAATTTAATAAAAAACTTAATATGGGACTTGATGAGAAGCACTTTAACATGAGTAGAGAATGTCCAGTTTATCAAAATAAACTGAACACTAAGAAAAGAAGAATTGGTTTAAAAATTTAACAATTAAAGAATATACGTGGCATATATCCAAATATTCAAGGATTAATAAACAACTTTAATCAAATAGAACTTATTGCAGAAAATGAAAAACCTGATTTTATAGTTCTGTCAGAAACTTATTTGACAGAAGATATTAACGAAAATGAAATATCAATACAAGGATATGGAGAAGTTGTAACATTGTCTAATTCAAAAAGAACGGGAGGTATCATAACTTACAAAAAAAAATTGTAAAGTTCAAAAAATTTTAGAAAAAATTTATAGTTTAAAGTATTGGTTAAACACGTGTACGATGAAAAATGAATGTAATTAACTTTATAATAGCAGCAGTATATATGTAGATCACCTAGTTACAGTGAAGCAGAATTTTGTCAGCACTTTGAGATTTTTGTTGAAGATTTATGTGAATACAACTGTGAAATAATAATAATAATAATAATAGGGGACCTCAACATAGACTGGTCAAGTGATGGATTTTACAAAAAAAGGTTGAAAGTGTGTTTAATGATAATGGACTAAAACATATAGTTAATGAGCATACAAGAATAACTGCAAACACAAGAACAATAATAGATTACGTTGTGACCAACAAAGACAAAATTTCCGTAAACACTAACGTTAGTAATATAATATCGGATCACGAATCGCTTGATATAAATATTGAATATGATATAAAAAAACAAGAACGTGTGCACCGCAAAGAAATAATGAATTTTAAATATAATAAAAATTTATTTAATAGAGAATTATCAGCTGGTTTTAACATAAATACAAATCACGATATAAATAACAATGTAGACTTTTTTGACGCACTGATCGAAGGAACAATACAAAAGTTTACGTATAAAAAAGCAATACCAGAAGAAAGTTACATCAATAATTGGCACATCTAAGACAGATTAAACAAGAAAAAATATTAAAATACAAAATTGCGAAGATTACAAATACGAACGAATAACTACAAATCAATAAGAAATATTTACAAAACTAAAATAAAAAGTGAAAAAAATAAATATATTGAGAACAAAATAAATAATGCCAAAGATCAAAAAACAATGTGGAGCAATACTACGGTTTCTACGGCGCCGCTATCTGACGATGGTTTCTTATAGAACTTGGCGAAATAAGACGAAAACTCCTAGTAAAATTTTTTGATATCTCGTTTCGTTTTCGAGATATCGACGTTTAAAGTTTGAATTAAAAAAAAACATAATTTGTTTTTATGGTTTATTAAAGAATTTGATGAAATAAAACGAAAACTCCTAGTAAAATTTTTTTATTCTCGCTTTGTTTTCGAGATATCGATATTTGAAGTTATTTTTTTATTACTATAATGGTTTCTTATATAATTCGACGAAATAAGACAAAAGTAGTGATAGGTTTTTTTTATATAAAAGTATGTGTGCATAAAAAATTCACTCTTCACTGGAAAAAGATATTCTGCCTAGCCGGCCTTCGGCCGAGCTTAATGGTTTTCTCCTCTGACTATTTTGAAAAGCGGCTTCGCTAAAGAATGGTATTTTGCATAGCCGACCTTCGGTCGGACTTAATGCCTTTCTCCTCTAGGTATGTCTAATAGCGGCTTCGCTGAAGAATGATTTTCTGCCTATCCGGTCTTCGGCCGAGCTTAATGGTTTTCTCCTCCGGATATGTTGAATAGCGGCTTCGCTAAAGAATGATTTACTGCACAGCCGGCCTTCGGCCGGACTTAATGGGTTTCTCCTCTAGGTACGTCAAATGGCGGCTTCGCTGAGGAGTGATTTTCTGCGTAGTCGACTTTCGGTCGAGATTAATAGTTTTCTTCTCCTCTAGGTATGTCGAAAAGTGGCAAAAAAATTTTTTTTGCATAGCCGGCCTTAATGATTTTCTCCTCCGGATATGTCGAAAAGTGTCTTCGCTGAAGAATGATTTTCTGCCTATCCGGCCTTCAGCCGAGCTTAATGGTTTTCTCCTCCGGATATGTTGAAAAGCGGCTTCGCTAAAGAATGATATTTTGCATAGCCGACCTTCGGCCGGACTTAATAGTTTTCGCTGAGGAGTGATTTTCTGCCTAGTCAGCCTTCGGTCGAGCTTAATAGTTTTCTTCTCCTCTAGGTATGTCGAAAAGTGGCTCCGCTGAAGAATGATGTTCTGTCCAGCCGGCCTTCGGCCGGGCTTAATGACTCTCATCTAGCTATGTCGAATAGCGGCTTCGCTGAAGAATAAGATTCTGCATAACTTTTAATTGATACCATCGACCAGTTACATTCAGAAATGTAATACAAAAAAAGCTTCAGACGGCGATATCTCAAAAACGAGAAGAGATATCAAAAAATTTTATTATGACTTTTCGTTTTATTTCATCAAATGCTATAAAAACCCATAAAAATTAAAAAAAAATCTTTAAAAAAATTCAAACTTCAAACGTCGATATCTCGATAACGAAGCGAGATATCGAAAAATTTTACTAAGAGCTTTCGTCTTATTTCGTCGAGTTCTACCATCCTCCGGCGCCGTAGAAACCGCAGAATCCCCCAATGTGGAAAGAAATTAAAAACTTAATACTTAAGAAGCCACGTAGAATATAATGATAATTACCAAATTTTATCAATAGCATTAAATCAATTAGAGATAATATAGAAGACGTGCAATATATAAATCAAATACCTGTGATAAATTCTAAATTCAGATTCAGTTCAATAAGATATACACGTGTAAAACACTTAAGAACAAACCTGACTTCAATAAAGTAACAATAAAAATAATATTAGACAATTGGAACGTAACGGGCCTCGTAATTCTTTATATAATAAATAAATCATTGGAAACAGGAATTTTCCCAGAAACATGGAGAGAAACAATGGTGACTCCAATTGAAAAAGTTTATAAAACAAAATATTGTGAAGAATATCGACCAATCAATACATTAAAAACGTGCGAAAAAATTGTGAAATTACAATTAGAGAAATATATGGAAGCAAATAAACTGTTCTCTAAATACCAATCGGGTTTTCGAAAGAAATATTCGTGCGAAACTGCAGTAAATTATGTAGTAAATAGATGGAAAAATACGCAAAGAAATAACAAGATAGTTGCAATATTTTTGCACTTCAAAAGAGCTTTTGAAACTATAAATAGAGAAATACTCCTCCAAAAGTTGTATATGTACGGTATACAAGGCAAAGAACTAAAGTGGCTTAAAACATATTTAACGGACAGAAAACAAACAACAAAAGTAAATAATGTGCGGTCTAATACAATAAACAATGACTTCGGCGTGCCACAAGGCTCGATTTTATGGGCATTATTATTCATAATCAGGGCTCGGACTTCATGCAAAACCATGTTTTTTGTGATGATAGATAAAGAGGTAGTGACTAATTATTTATGCGAATCATCAAATTTTAAGTAGTTTAGTTTAGTTTGTAGTTGCATATTTCGGTGGTAGGTGCATATTTTTGCTTATTTTGGCAATGAATGCATATTTTTTGAGTAATAAAAATTTTTTTAATGCATATTTCTCAATTTTTTAAAAAAATATTTATAGGCCGATTATGGATGGCAATTGAGCCTCAGTTGGGTTGCCAGTTGCTGAAAACGATACTACTGATGGCAACTGGCAGCTAAGAGCTATACATTTCAGTTGCTATTTAATGCCATTCTGGCAACCATTCATTTTCACTTGCCGACTTGTAACGCAACTAAAGTTCGGTTGCATTAAATAATAAACCAAATTATGTTTGCTTTATGTTTTTTTTCTCTAATAATAATACAAAATTAAAAAAGTATATTCATATTATTTTAGTTTTGATACTTTGTTCGAAGGTAAATGCATATTTTTGCGCATATTTTTCATTTTTAGGTGCATTTGTTAAGAGCTTAAAATCAATTTTTAGTTGCATGAAAGTCTGAGCCCTGTTCATAATATATATATTAATGATATGCAAAATATATTAGAGAAATGTGAAATAGTCCTTTATGCGGACGATACTTTGATACCCTGCGGTAAATGGAACTGGCACAAAACAAGTCACGTGACCGGTCCCCAGGTGGTAGGGACCAGTCCGAGTTTTAACACTTCCTATGAAGCGGACCAGCCACTTTTACATGGGGATGGCCTAGGATGGGGTTAATTGATACTTTGTATGCACCTTGTAACTTGTCTCTGAACTATCTTATGGAGTCCTAATCGGTGTAGAATAATATAGATTATATATAAATATTATTCCCAAATTCAGCTGTAATTATCGACTAATTTATTTTTTTATTGTTACAAATCCTAGTAGAAATTGTATTTTATTTTTAAGCGGTGTCTTTGATAGGCTAGTACACTACCCACTCGACCACAGGGGAACTTATATTTCAATGTTGTAAATACCAGTTAAGCTGGAATTAATATCTGAATATAGTTACGGAACAGGTTCCTGAGTGGAATGGCAGTCTCATTGAAGGGAGGCAATTAATGTTATATAGATACTATGTAATAGGCCTTTGATCCAGGTGCATCGAATTAGTTCAGTGCCGTTTACTAATATACTAGCCGGAGTACCAACTAAATTGACTGAAAATGCTTAATATGTGACCATTTACCCAATATGTCTTTTTTCACCATTCACTACTTATTTTTGGTGCCAGTATCACTTTCTCAAGTCATGGGACGAGTACTTTTGGATCATTTGTCACCAAATTTTCCGCAGGGTATTTACGAAAGCAGAAAATGAACAATAATACTGTAAATGAATGGCTAAAAATGAATAAGCTGAAATTAAATGAAAGTAAAACTAAATTAATGGAATTGAATATGGACAGTGATTTAGTAATAAAAAATAATAATATTGAAATAGAAAAAGTATAAAGTACCTCGGGTTTGTTATAGACAAGAACTTAAAGTTTAAAGAACATATCGATTTTGTGTAAAAAAATCGGCAAGAAAATCGGGTTTTTTAAAAGATTGCGAAACAAACTTTCAATAATAAACATAATAAACATTTATAATGTATTAATTAAACCACATTTTGAATATGGGTCCACAATATTATATACATGCTGTACAAAAACTCAAATAGAGCGACTTCAGAAATTACAAAATAAGGCAATGCGGTCAATCTTGAAATGCAACCGGTACACACCAATCCAAGTTATGTTAAACACGCTGCATTGGCTAAATATAAAACAACGGCTAGAACTGAACGCACTAAATTTTATCTAAAAGATGAAGATTTGAAACTACTCACCTCTGTATTTATGTGAACAACTTGAATATTTTGGACAACTACAACCGTATTACCTTAGAAATGGGCAAGACTTTAGACCACAACGAATGTTAACTAATGTTAACTAACGCAGCGGCTTAAATTTATATAACATGCTACCACATTTTGTTTTTTTTTAAATATTTTTTTAATTGCAATCTATCAGTACATTATGATAATAAGCAAATTAGGTGAAAGATAATAATTACAGTTGCAGTTGTACTTTTACAATAAGGACAACTATAAAAATAGAAAAATTCTTAGATTTATAAAATTACAAGATAAAGTATAAACTAGATCAATATGACTATTAATTACAAATAATTATATTTTTGCAGGATTTTTAATACATATGTACATATTAGTGTTAAGAGATAAAAAAAAGTAAGTTAAATAAATATATAAAAGTTAAAGAAAAGAAGTAAAAATAACAATAATAATAAAAGAAATAATAATAAAAAAACATTTGCCTAATTTCTGAATGGCAAATCTAAGATATGATATCTCTTAAGCCTTTTAATTTCGTCAGTGTCGTCTAATAAAGTAATAGCTAAGGATTTACATGAACCACTAAGTCGTTTTAAGTACTTTTCACTAAAGTCATTAATAGTTTCTTTCACTGTTTTTATTTTGAGGTCATTATGGATTGCTTCATTAGTAATATACCATGGTGACTGAACAATAAGTCTTAGGGTCTTTGATTGGTACCTTTGGATAATTTCAATATTTGAATGGCTTGCGGTTCCCCATAATTGAATTCCACAGGTCCACAAAATGAACAAAATTTTAAAATATTTAATCGTAAATGTGTGCAATTTGTAAAAACTAATATTTTACAGAATTTGTATTTATAACATTGTAAAGCAAAAATTTTAACGCTGTATAATTTTATTTGTTATGAAAATTTTTAAAGTATTTATAATACTACCAAATAAATCAATCAATCAATGTGGTATTGTGATTTCGCCCATAGACAAACTTCTCAACTAATATATACGTATAGACCTTTTCCTTGAGTATGTGCAAAAATCAGGGGTTTTCTTTTCTTACTAATATTATTTAATAGGGTATTTCTAGTATAATAATATATTGTTTATAAATATTGTTGAATATCGTACACTTTATTGGATTATATCACTTAAGCGACCTTCAGACTATTAGATTTAGTATTAAGACTTGTCAAAAACTCAAATCTTAAGTAAAAATCCAACAGTGTGAAAACAAATTGTTGTGATTTGTCAAATAATACGTAAAGAAACTTGACAGCAATATGGTATTCGTCATTTTTAGGAAATTTTCTAAACAATCACATTTTTCATTCTATCAGGGTTATCTATTGCAGAAACAAGCATAGGAATAACAGAAACATTTGTGTATTTGTTTGCCGGCATAAATAAAGAAAAAGAAGAAAAAAATGTGCTTTATTGCAAATTATTTATGCTACCTTTTATTTGGAATGTGATAGTGTAGAAACAAAATGTAATGAGAAAATTTTCTTTAAGATTTTTTGACAGTCAGACTGACAATTAAAGGAAGTACGTGCTTTATATACGAATGTGCAAGGCCTTATTAACAACTACAATCAAGTTGAAATTATTGCATTAACGGAAAATTATGATTTTTTATACTGTCCGAGACGCATGCAACAAAAGATATAGATGATTCCGAAGTTATGTTACAAGGCTACCATCATATTATGTCGTTGTCAACATCATCGAGAACCGGCGGTGTCGTGATATATTTTAAAAATCAATGGAGTATAACCAAAATAAATGAAAAGGTCGATGACACAAAGTACTGGATTTTAGTTTGTAGAGCCACATGCGATAACTATAGTATTATAATTTGTGCAATATATAGATCACCTAGTCATAGTGAATATGATATGAGTTTTGCAACATATTTGAAGAAATGGTGGAAGAAATCTGTGATAATAACTATGATAATAGCCTCAATAACTGTGATATTTTAATTACCGGAGACTTTAATATAGACTGGTTAAAAAACTCGACATATAAAAATAAAATTAGTTTGCATACTTAATGATAATGGTCTTAAACAAATAGTTAATGAATGCACCCGCGTAACAAAAACTTCTAGTACAATAATTGACTACGTAATAACAAATAGTTATAATATATCGGTTAATTGCCGATCACGAAATAATAAATATATCGATTGGAAATATAAACAATAGAAATATAAAAGAAAGAAAGATGGTTGAGATCTTTAAATACAATAAATATATGTTTAATACGGAGCTAATCAATAACATGAATTTCGATAACAATAAAAGTATTGATGAGAACGTAGTCTTATTTGACAGTTGTTTAAAAGAAGCAATTAAGCGATATACATTTAAAAAAATGGTTAATGAATATAATAAGGTGAATAAGTGGTTTAATGCCGAATTACAAGTACTGAAAAGAGAAAAAATAATTAAATATTTACAAGCTAAATCAATGAACACAGTTCAAGCCTGGTCAAATCACAAAATAATAAGAAACCAATATAAAGTACAAATTGAAAACAAAAAGAACAATTATATAAATAATAAAATCAATAGCGCAGTTGATCTAAAGCAAATGTGGAGACAAATAAAAGACCTAGTACTTAATAAAAATCAAAACATAAAATCTGTGATATTTGAACAAGTTGAATATAATGACAGCTATGAAATAGCCAATAAATTTAACACGTTTTTTGTGGATAGCATTAGAAGCGGTTTTCACTCTTTGTGTTAAGTTTATAACTCTGTTATATTTACTAAGATTTGGCTTTTCGTCAATGTTTTGTCCTGGTAAATTTAACACGCGTGTTTACTACAGCTTTTTGTGTTGTTTTTAACCAAAACGCGGTAAACTAAAGCTCGGTACTTTTCGTTGTTGCCTGTGGTAAATACTAGCAGCCATATTCATAAATATTTAAAACAGGGCAACAGACTACTTTTAAGCAAAATTTCATAAAATTGCATTCAAAAATGTATATTACATGAAAATTTTAAAATAGGTTTAAAGATGGTATGCACCTACTATAAACCTTCAATAAATTCATATCATCGATATATCAATTTCAACTTCAAATATCTTTGCAAATTTAGCACACAGGAATACATGATATGCTTTAAATTAAAGCTTGAAGTCTTGGCTATAAGCGTTTACGTATGTTTTTTTAAATTTTATAGAATATGTCACTTAATTATTTAAGTTAAACAAAATTCGCAACAAAATTAGCAAAAAACACCATCAAAACACATAAAGGCAAAAAGAAATGTTAGTGATGTAGAAACAATCCACACAAATGAAAATAGGCTCGTTATTCGAGTACCTTTTTCATACATGATTAAAAGATTCGTGTGAACTCTTTTGTAATCATTTCTCTTTTTTGCTTTTACTTCATACAAAACTTGTGTTAAATAAGTTGAGAAATATATTATAAAGAGAGTTCAAAAAATCTTAACTTACACGAAAACAATAAAAAGCTATTCGTTTATTTCAATATCCGGATGAAATTATATTCTTTTTATTGCAACACTAACTACAAAACATGGTGGTGTTGCCAGTATCGAAATCTAAATTTCCTTGAAACACAATGTCTATTGTAGTCTTTGTGAATGCAATTTTATATTAAACAGTTTTTAGCGTGAAACTGTTCAATAACAATTGTGAGTCTTAAACCTAAAATAAGAATTTTTTATAAATTTGGCTGTAGTACTTTAACTACATCTACTACATTAACAAGATCTACAAGGGTACTTTTGTGGCAACTCTGGCTAAGTAGAAAGTTCTAAAAAAGTTAAGCTCCGTAAAATTATTTAAAAAAATAAATATATTTGTGTCTTTTATACATAATATTCACTTGAAGCCTTAAAAACTGTTTTAATTATTAAAAAATATTAAATATAAAGTTTAACAAACATATTTGCTTAAAATCGGAATATAAGTTTGTTTGGTATGGCTGATTGTAATAGATGCAGATTATCTATTCGTGATGAATCCGGAATAAGATGTATTGGAGTATGCGGTAAAATTTATCATGCTTCAAGTAAATGTTCTGGCATTGACCAATATTCACAAAATATATTGGAAACAAATAATTTTATTCGCTTTATTTGTGATGACTGTGTGCAATGTTGATATGGTGTTAAAAAGCATACAGGACGAAGTGTTGCAAAATACAAACAAAATGGTTGATTACAAACATGAATTTAGTTCTGCTTGAAAACAAAATGAACATGAAATAAAACAACTTTTACAAGCAATTGAAAAGAGATATCATGAAAGAATTAATAAAATAGACCGTGTTCATAATACATTTGAAAAAAATCTTGATGAAATAAAAAATTTGTCAGCTTACATCAAAGATTTTGAAAACAAAAACAAAGAAGCGTACAAAAACTTTGAAGATAGAAGCACAGATATATGTAACGAACTAAAAAAAGTCATAATAGAAACAAAAAGGGATAAAAGTAAAATGACATACGCTGAGAAATTGAAAAATAAAGCAGTGGTGCCAGACTTAACTCCACCAAATTACACATTGCAACAACAAATTTCCCCTACTGCACGTTCTGATTTAATTGTTACACCTAATAGAAATAAGGCAGCGAATAATAACACAAGTAAACAACCTGTTCTTCCTGTCTCTTCTACTCCGCCACATTCGTCACATAATGCTGGTATAATAAATCAAATATCTACACGGAATAGTAAGTTTAGGCGTAACTTGAACAAAGGCCATGTTATTTATGGCGCTAACTCTTCTGATGATTTGGATGTGATATCTAAAAAAAAAATGGATCCACATATCCTCGTTCAAGCCTACTGTATCTGTTGATGAAATTTTGAATTATGTAGAAAAAACTGCAAAAATAAATAAATGTCACATGGCCTGCTTTAAGCTTGTTAAGAACGATGCTGATCTATCTACATTAAAGAGCGTCAATTTCAAGATTGGTATATCGAACAGCGACTATAATGTTATCTTGAAGCCGGAAATTTGGTATCACAGTCCGTCCCTTCGTAAATTTTCGAAAGCAGATAACAAACATTCAGAAAACTTAGTTACTACAGGCAACTTATTTAAAGTTTATTTTCAAAATCTTTCGGGAATGAGATCAAAATCCAATACTGTCTACGATTTTTCCTCTCAATTCGAATATGATGCTATTGTTTTGGTTGAAACTTGGCTGAACAAAGACTTTTCTGATTCTGAATTTTTTGATCTCAATCTCTTCAATGTCTACCGCAAAGATAGAGATGCGTCCACCACTGGCTTATCTTTGGGCGGAGGAGTTCTAATTGCTGTCAAGAAGTGTTTTAAGTCATCTATCTGCAATATTGATGATCATAATGGTCTGCTTGATCAGTTGATTGTATCGATCTCTAATGTAAGCAGTGCATTCCTGGTATGTGCTTCATATATCCCGCCTAATAGCCCTGATCATATATATGATGCTCATATTTACAATATCTTATATTTTGGTGAGGATTCCACAGTAAATGATAATCTTTGTGTTTTGGGGGACTTTAATTTAAAAAATATTGCTTGGTCAAAATTTTCTCATAATGATTTTCTGTCGCCTCGTAATGTTAATCATAGCTACGAAATTAACTTTATTGATAGTTTAATGTCTCTTAACCTGTGCCAAGTGAATACATTTCATAATCAATTAAATCGTTTTCTGGATCTTATCTTTATTCCAGAGTCTCTTAAATACCAAATTTATGTTCCTTTACTGTGGATATCCCCGCTAAATATTCATCATCAACCTCTAACTATTGAAATTTCTAATTTAACGTTTTTTAAAAGTTCTCAACTTTCGATTGTTAACGATTTTAACTTTAACTTATGTAATTTTGATGTGCTGAATTCTATATTTGATTCTATTAACTGGTTTGATATGTTTGCTGGGCTAACAACACATGAGTGCTATGAACTATTTTTACAGAAAGTGATTGATATTTGTCTTAGTAACATTCCAAAAAAGAATATCAAGCCATATAAACTTCCGTGGTACACTAGTGGTCTAAAAAAGTTAAAAAATTTGCGCAATAAATTCTATAAAAAGTTTATTGATATGGGTGATTCCGAATCAGAAGCTAAATTTATACACTATCGTCGTGAATTCAATTTCTTAAATAAATTTCTGTATAAGCAGTTTATCTTGTCTAAAGAGCAGGAAATTAAAACTAACCCGAAAGCGCTTTGCTCTTTCGTTAAGTCAAAGAAACAATCATCAGATATTCCATCAGTAGTTCGTTTAGATGGAATAATTTCGAAATCTTGTGATGATGCTGCTAATTTGTTCGCTTCCTTTTTTAAATCTAATTTTGAGCCGTTCATAGATAGTATCTCCGCTCCGGCGGCATCTTCTAAGCTAAGTCTGGGCTTCTTAGTCCTGTCCGAGGCTGATATATCTGAAGCAATTCTTGAGGTTAAAAATTCTTTCAAATCTGTTTGTGATGGCTTATGCACTCATTTATTAAAGAAAACTTCAACATCCATCGGCCCTGCTCTTACCTTTATTTTCAATTTGTCGCTTCAGGAGTGCGAATTTATTAATAGGTGGAAGAGCGCAACAGTTTCTCCTATCTTTAAAGAAGGTAAGAGAGACGATGTAAGTTGTTATAGGCCCATCTCTAAGTTATCATGTGTTTCAAAGATTTTTGAGCACATCGTTCACAAAAAATTGTTTTTCCTAGCCAAGCCATGGATATCTCCCTATCAACATGGCTTTTATTCTGGTAGGTCTACCATAACAAATTTGACCCTCTTCAGCGAATATTGCTTAGATGCGTTGGAACATGGTTCTCAAGTGGAAGTAATTTATACTGATTTTTCAAAAGCTTTTGATAAGATATCACACTCTATGCTTATATCTAAGTTAAGCGTAATGGGTTTCCATTCCAATTTCCTGGCATGGATTAAGTCTTATTTATCCAATAGGATTTGCTCTGTGAGTATTGAAGGTTATAGATCTAAACCTTATTTGCAAACGTCGGGTGTACCCCAGGGAAGTATACTTGGTCCATTGTTATTTAAGTTGTTCATTAATGACATTGGTAGCTGTTTCTTGAAATCGAGGTATCTGCTATATGCCGATGATTTGAAATTGTTTATGAAATTGGAATCAACTAATGACGCGCATATTTTGCAAACTGAGATTAATAATCTAAGTGATTGGTGTCGGCTTAATAGTCTGACTCTAAACATTATTAAATGTGTACATGTCTCCTTTCACAGGTCTCTAACTCCCACTGTGGTTGTCTTTAACATTAATGGTATAAATTTGAAAACGTTAAATTCAAAGTTGGACTTAGGGGTTATATTTGATAGCTCTTTTGCATCTCATGTTGAATTCATACTACCCAAGGCTTATAAAATGCTTGGTTTTTTGAAAAGAAATTGCTCTGAATTTGTTGACCCGTACACACTCAAGCATATCTATACTTCGTTTGTAAGATCTAAGCTAGAATATGCTTCCGTTATTTGGAGTCCTCACGTCTCTAATCTGATTTCTCGTGTTGAAAGAGTTCAACGCATTTTTATTAAATTTGCTTCACGAGCGCTACCTTACTTATTTTCCGTTCCGTATGAGTCCAAATGTCTGTTCATAGGCTTACGTACTCTAGAATCGCGTAGAATAGTTCAATCGGCACTATTTGTATATGATATTATTAATGGTTTTATTGATTGCCCAGATTTGCTTAATTTGGTACCGTTTTATATACCTCCTAGGAATCTAAGGTTGTCTAAGCTATTTGATGTACCCTTTCATAGGACTAATTATGCACGTAATGGTACTTTAACACGTGCCTTTGTTCAGCTCAACGAGATTAATTTCAATTTACAAAAAGTTTCTCATTCTTTTATCGAATTCGGCACTGAGAAATCTGAGTTTAAACTCTTACTTTTTAGTGTAATAAAATAACTGTCTTATGTGTTGTTTCCACAGTGCAAACAAGTATTGCTTGTCGGAAATTTGTTTGAAAAGCACTTAGTTTTTAGAGCGGTTTCCATACAAATTTTTACTAAGGTCGCTTGTTTGCATTGTGGAAACAGCACATTAATATAGTAAAATAGCTATGATTTATAAACTGTAAAGATAATTTTGTATATATTTACGTTTTACACATACTTCATTGTTAAATTAGATATTTATACAATATAACTATAGGTATTTTTGATATCTTAGTCTGTAAGGATTTTTTTTTATCCAAAGACTGAAATAAATAAATAAAAAGATATGAAGAACAAAGCGGACTATGAAAATATCAAATAAACTTATTCTTGATAATTGGAGTGTGGCGGGCAGTATAATATCAAAAATAATAAATAAGGCGCTAGAGACGGGTTTTTCCTGAAAATAACACTAATTGAAAAAGTGCCAAAAACCAAAAAATGTGAGGAATATAGGCCAGTTAATACATTAAAAACATGTGAAAAAAATCTTAGAAAAAGTGGTGAAAGACCAGCTGGAAAAATATATTGATTTACATAATATGCTGTACAAATATCAGTCAGGATTCCGTAAAAAATACTCTTGTGAGACAACGGTAAACTATGTCATAAGTAAGTGGAAAGGTATAGGAAATACTAAGAAAGTGATGGCAATATTTCTCGATTTCAAGAAAGCGTTCGAAACAATCGACCGGCGAATAATGCTCAGAAAGCTATATATGTATGGTATAAGAGGAAATGAGTTAGAATGGTTCCAGTCCTACCTGCAAAATAGAAAGCAAACAACAAAAGTAAATAGTTCGTTGTCAGAAGAAATAATAAATGATTTTGGTGTACCACAAGGTTCCATATTAGGTGGCCTGCTATTTATAATATAGATCAATGACATGCCAAATATTTTGGAGAGATGTGAGATGGCTATTTATGCAGATGATACACTTGTATTTACTTCTGCCGATAATGATGAAGAATGTCGAGCGAATATGAAGCATGACATAAATAAAATAAACAACTTTTTAAAAATGAACAAACTAAAACTAAATCAAAATAAAACAAAAATAATAGACATAAACATAAATACCGATGATTCATTTATAATTAATAACACAGTAATAGAAAAAGTTGAACATAAAATATTTCGGATTTATAATAGACAAAAAACTAAAGTTTAATGAACATTTAGACTATACATGTAAAAAGATTGGTAAAAAATCGGTTTCCTTAGAAGAATAAGGTGTAAAATATCAAAAACCACCGCGATAAATATATATATATATATATATATATATATATATGGGACATTTCATGTCAAGTGACCGAACTTTTGAAACCGATGTCTTCCGATCGGGATGAAATTTGCACCAACGTTAGTCCTATTGGATAGTATTTTAGACACAATTTTTCAACAAGATCGGTCAAGAACTCTCTGAGTTAGAGTGGGTCAAAATTTGACATTTTGGCCATACAGGTGTTTTTTCTCATCTATGTAACTTATTACCTATTGTTCTTAGGAAAATTTGTCCCAAATAGTTTAGATAGCTATTTCTTCAATCTTTCTAAAAAAAAAATTAAAAAAATAAAAAAAAAAATTTTTGATTTTTTTTTTGCAAAATTAAAAATTTTTTTGACTTTTTTTTCAAATCGCACCATTTTTTTTTTTTTTTTTTTTTGCTCAAAAGAAAGCTTAGGTCTTTTCCTTTAAAAGCTTTTTGGTCGCTTTGTGGGATGCGAGTGGGATATCTATCAAAATAAATGTATTGTAACCCAAGACCAAGGTTTTAAAATTTTTGCATACGAACTATTTTGAATTTTTTCCTATTTGTGTGTAAGTGTTTCTAAAACCTCAAAAATAAAACTTATACTGAGAAACTAGACAAATTTACCTTTCCGACGGTATGTAACATACCTAACTAAAATTTCATACCCACGATACTGTAATACCCACAATATGTTAACC
>OY101449.1:71189582-71318474 GCA_956483635.1 Panzeria rudis
TCCGTAAAAAAAATTTACCCCATCTCCTTCCATTTTCGAGAAAAGGACTATAGTCCTTTTTCAGATTTCTAATATGGTTTTTTTGAAATCGGCCTATAATTTCTAAAAAAACAGAATGTTAAAATATTTGACTATCCAACAATTATCTAGACGCTACTAGGAGTCCCCTCCGTGAAAAAAATTTACCCCATCTCCTACCATTTTCGAGAAAAGGACTAAAGTCTTTTATATATTATTTTTTTTTCAAGCGATCTAAAATCCGCTTATTTTTATGTATTTATTTGCCAAAGCCATATCTAGGTACAAAGTATGACGTAAATAAGATATTTAATTATTTGCTGGTGCAATTTGTTTAACAATTTAGTAATTATTCAATTTTAAATGAAAAAAACAAAATTTTAAATGTTTAACAGAGTCATGTTAAACTGTTAACAGACCTCTGTTAAATTCGATGGTTTTTGTCTAGGGTTTCAAATTTTAAAATTTAACTTCACACACATAAATTTATTTCAAAACAAATAAAAAAAATTAAATAAAACTAAAAAGTGTTTGTGTGTGGAAAACAATTTACGATTTAGTGCATTTTCAAGTGGAAAAATGATAGTCTCTCGTGTGTTGAAATGTATAAATGGTGTCCTCTCATTTTTGTTGAATTCACAATATCTGTGTGTGTAAAGAGAGTTGTCATTATTTTATTGACAGTGCGAGAGCTTGCTATCTATGTTTATCAATGATAAGAACCTCATTTCGAACATTATTTCGAAGACAAATAAAATTGGTTGTAAATCGTAATACAAAAAAAGAGTTGAGTTGAGTTGTAACACTGAAAACTCAACTTAGTTGAGTGGTGAATCATAATAGAGGCCTAAATATCAGGTCTAGAGAGGATAAGGCTCTTGTGGCTATATATGCTTACAAACGAGCGGACGATCGCAACTGGGGAATAAACCTCGGAATGATCAACTGGATTTTTGAGGCAGACTTAATTAATACCATTTCATTTTGTGGTGCATTGATTTGGTGGGAAGTCGTAAAGAAATACTCTTATCACAGAACACTTAGAAAATCTTCCAGTTGATAGCAGTCTTGATACCAGGATCGCTCATGTTTACTCCAACTAAAGCAATTTTCTGGATGATGAATGGGATCTCGGTTGATTTTTTGGCCAGGCAGCTAGCTCTCTTTCCGGCGATCGGACTGAAAGCTATATGCTCATGGACAAGGACTGACTACGAACCTGCCACGCATCTGAGACATCAAATAATCTATGATAAAACTGACTAATGCACACTGAAACCTTATTTCGGTGGGCTATTTTATTCGCTCGTTCCCAAGAGGGAACAGTGGAATATACAAGCATAAGGGGTAGAATACTTGGTTTTAAGACTCTGCAAATAATCAAGCTGTAACCATCCCTGACAGAATCGAGGCATCCAAGTGAATCACTTCATAACGGTGAATGCGCTTTTAACCTAACCTAGATTTTGAAGTACAATAATTGAAAACTAGTTCATTACTTTAGATACTCTTTTTGTGAGCGATTTGGTAAACGTGTCTAATATTGCTTACACTCACGAAAACATACATATGAATATCAGAGCAAACTTGCAAAATAAGGTCGTACATGAACAACACCTTTGCTCCTAATAATATGTGAGTGAAAAGTTAGTCACGATGCCATCACTTTCCATACATTTCAGTTTCTAAAAACGTAATTGCAATTATCATTGTGGTCAAAGCATGGTTAACTGTATGTAAGTCTATTAGAAAGTCTATTTGTCTGTCTGTCTGTCCTCGATCATACAAATTATTGTTAATTTTTTTTCTTTTTACCGTGTAATTAACTTTTACATATTTAAATAAAATTTTATTGGTTTGTTTTCCAAGATTGCGATAACAATCACAAAATTTCTAAACGAATAGAACATACATACTTATAAGTCGTACCCAACAGAAAAAAATCACATTATATTTTAAAAACAAAAATTAAATTAAATATTTCAAAAAAAGGTGGAATAATACAACAAAGAAACATTCTACAACGTGCAAATAAATATATATAAAATAAATAAATTTTATAGATATTTTTGATCAACTGCGTAGTTTTCGTTTAATTAAATAAATTCTGAAGCCATTGTTGATCATTTCTGGAATATGGAAATATTTGGGTTAATGTTAATAAAAAAAAATTGTTGTTTTGTCAAATTTTCTTCTTAATACTAATTAGTAATTAGTAAATACTAGGTAGGGGTTGTTCACTTATCATTAGGTGACACCATATTCGTCGATTCTGACCCCTTCCCGACCCTTCGTACGCTTCTTAACAAATTTTCAGTATAAATTATAAACTCCGTAACAGATATGAACAGCACCTTATTTACACACACACACACATATATATATATATATATATAATATATATATATATATATATATATATATATATATATATATATATATATATATATATATATATATATATATATATATATATATATATATATATTATATATATATATATATATATATATATATAATATATATATATATATATATATATATATATATATATATATATATATATATATATATATATATATATATATATATATATATATATATATATATATATATATATATATATATATATATATATATATATATATATATATATATATATTATATATATATATATATATATATATATATATATATATATATATATATATATATATATATATATATATATATATATATATATATATATATATATATATATATATATATAATATATATATATATATATATATATATATATAATATATATATATATATATATATATATATATATATATATATATATATATATATATATATATATATATATATATATATATATATATATATATATATATATATATATATATATATATATAATATATATATATATATATATATATATATATATATATATATATATATATATATATATATATATATATATATATATATATATATATATATATATATATATATATATATATATATATATATATATATAATATATATATATATATATATATATATATATATATATATATATATATATATATATATATATATATATATATATATTATATATATATATATATATATATATATATATATATATATATATATATATATATATATATATATATATATATATATATAATATATATATATATATATATATTATATATATATATATATATATATATATATATATATATATATATATATATATATATATATATATATATATATATATATATATATTATATATATATATATATATATATATATATATATATATATATATATATATAATATATATATATATATATATATATATATATATATATATATATATATATATATATATATATATATATATATATATATATATATATATATATATATATATATATATATATATATATATATATATATATATATATATATATATATATATATATATATATATATATATATATATATATATATATATATATATATATATATATATATATATATATATATATATATATATATACAGTGATGTTCGATAAAATAGAGCCACACGATTTTTTTAATATGTTGTCTATCAGAAAACCTACATTAAGGTTTAAATGCAAAATCATCCTGTACTTATTTTTTTACTTCTGTTGTAAACAGAATGCCGTTATTTTTATTTCAATTGTCGCGTCATTTTTTTCAATGTTAGTTTTTTTGCAATATTAACAATGAAAAGAAGTGTTCCATAAAATAGAGCCAATAAAAAAAATATATTTTTTTTCCGAGGTTTTTGCTTTTTTTGTCAAAAAATTTTAAAGAAAAGGTAACCTTAGTCAAAAAATTTTAAAGAAAAGGTAACCTTAGTCTCAAAATTCAATAAATAATAAATAATCGTGAAAATAAAACTATAAATTAAAAAACAACATGGGTAGAGGCAAACACTGCAGTAAGGAAAAGAGGACTATTATTAAAAGACTGCATAATGAAGGTAAGAGCTACAGACAAATAGCGGAAGTAATTGGATGCTCTAAGAAAATGGTGGAAAATGCGGTCAAATACCAATTCAAGCCTGAAAACAGAGGGAAAAAAAGCAAAATCACAGCACATTTAGAGCGAAAAATCCTGCGTCATGTGAGAAGGGATCCATTTGTTACTTCTTCTGCCATTAAAAAAGAATATGACCTGGATGTTTCCACTTCCACAATTCGAAAATTCTTTATTAAAAACAATTTGAAAGCTAGGAGTGCGCGTAGGGTTCCGTATCTGACTAAAAAGCATATTCAAAAAAGATTGGAATTTGCCGAAAAACATTTGAATTGGTCAACAAACAAATGGAAAAATATTTTGTGGTCAGATGAAACAAAAATAAACTTGTTTAACTCTGACAGAAGCAGCCTTTGTGTAAGAAGACCTCCCAACACCGAATTCCGTCCCCAATATACCATTAAAACCATCAAACCAATATACCATTAAAACCATCAAACATGGTGGAGGAAATATAATGGTATGGGGCTGTTTCTCTTACAAAGGAACGGGGCCATTGTTTCGTATTGAAGATAAAATGGACGCAATATATTACACGAATATTTTAAGTAGCACCATGTTGCCATACGCTGAGTGGGAAATGCCGCTTCGATGGGTGTTTCAACAGGACAATGACCCGAAACACACATCGAAGAGAGCAAAAGAGTTTTTTCAAATCAATGAAATTAAGGTTTTAAGCTGGCCTGCACAGTCACCAGACTTAAATCCAATAGAAAATCTTTGGCAAATTGTTAAGTTAAAACTTCGTGGCAAAAATCCGTCCAATAAAGACCAACTTTGGGCATTAATTCAAGACGCGTGGGAAAATATCCCAGTCGGCACTTGCCAAAAACTTGTGGACTCAATGCCTAAGCGTTGCTTAGCCGTTATTAAAAATAATGGGTATTCTACTAAATATTAAGGTAAACAAAGAGAATCTTACAAATATGTGTGTCTTATAATCTTGCGAAACTTCAATTTCAGATAACCAAAACCGATGGCTCTGTTTTTATTCACACCGAAAATTGACAATTTTTTTTATGTTTATGTATGAGAACTTTTTTAAGTTTTAAAATTTCAATTGTGCGCTGCAATATTTTTGATTTGTATGTGAAAAACAAAATAAAAAATTCTTTTGTTTTAATTTTTGACCATTATTTTAAGATTTAAAAAATATGAAATAGGGTGGCTCTATTTCATCGAACATCACTGTATATATATATATATATATATATATATATATATATATATATATATATATATATATATATATATATATATATATATATATATATATATATATATATATATATATATATATATATATATATATATATATATATATATATATATATATATATATATATATATATATATATATATATATATATATATATATATATATATATATATATATATATATATATATATATATATATATATATATATATATATATATATATATATATATATATATATATATATATATATATATATATATATATATATATATATATATATATATATATATATATATATATATATATATATATATATATATATATATATATATATATATATATATATATATATATATATATATATATATATATATATATATATATATATATATATATATATATATATATATATATATATATATATATATATATATATATATATATATATATATATATATATATATATATATATATATATATATATATATATATATATATATATATATATATATATATATATATATATATATATATATATATATATATATATATATATATATATATATATATATATATATATATATATATATATATATATATATATATATATATATATATATATATATATATATATATATATATATATATATATATATATATATATATATATATATATATATATATATATATATATATATATATATATATATATATATATATATATATATATATATATATATATATATATATATATATATATATATATATATATATATATATATATATATATATATATATATATATATATATATATATATATATATATATATATATATATATATATATATATATATATATATATATATATATATATATATATATATATATATATATGTATATATATATATATATATATATATATATATATATATATATATATATATATATATATATATATATATATATATATATATATATATATATATATATATATATATATATATATATATATATATATATATATATATATATATATATATATATATATATATATATATATATATATATATATATATATATATATATATATATATATATATATATATATATATATATATATATATCAAGAAATTTTGCATATTGCATACTTAAGGTGAAGGTACATAGCATGCGTTAAATACGCTAATGCGTTACAGACTTCTGTCAAAAAAAGTTGAAATAGTGTGTTTCCATGAGGCAAGATACAAAGCGAAGTTTGCGACGCGCGTAACTCGCAAAAAGTTGAACATTCTTCAACTTTCACGCGTCGTATACAAAATGACAGGTAGTGCTGCCAGATTCATATGCTAAAATGTATGTTTAATGGAAATAAATTATTAGAAATGAATTTTTTTATTAAAAAATGGATGAAAACTGCATTAAATATATAAAGAAAAATAAAACTTAAAGGCAAGACAAAATATAGCCGGCAAAGGCTTGAAATTGTATAAGCAGAGAGCATCAAAAGCGTGGTGTGTAACTTGCCATTCTTAAAGCGTTAAAAGTTCGAAAAGTAAGAAAAGCGTTGCCGCGTAAAGCGTGGTATGTACCTCCACCTTTACTTTTGTGATATTAATATTCTTAATTTTAATTTTTATCCTTTAAAAATTAAATAAATAAAAGAATAATGTTAATTTTGTTTATTAGAATTTAAGGTTACCTTTAACCCTACAAAACTGAAATAATTTTTTTTTAATTCGAACTGTATGGTTTTTATCCAAAGTTATTTAATTAGTTTGGCTTAAGTTCATTTTTAATTTAATCTTTCGATCAAATTTTTATTTATTTTTTTATTTAAAAAGAAAATCCTACTAATATTAGTAAGCTCAATTAACACACTGTCGACATCTTGTGGCGAGTCGCACCTTATTGAACTTTGTCTAAATGTTCGGAACTTCACTAACTGTCTTTTTTTAGCATGTTCAACTATTTTAAGCTTTTTCCATTTTCAGTCTTACCAGCGTGGAATATCGTCGATATTCTCAATGCTGGGATTTTATTGAATGTTTATTTTGCCCAAGTTTTTGGAACAGTACACATTCATGTTTAGCTAAGTGCCTTTAGAGTTTTAATAATTGAGTTATGCATTTTTTAGTCGAACTGTATGGTTTTTATCCAAAGTTATTAAATTAGTTTGGCTTAAGTTCATTTTTAATTTAATCTTTCGATCAAATTATTTTTTATT
Organism: Panzeria rudis; assembly: GCA_956483635.1. Lineage (NCBI taxonomy): Eukaryota > Metazoa > Arthropoda > Insecta > Diptera > Tachinidae > Panzeria > Panzeria rudis. The sequence goes on from OY101449.1 coordinate 71,197,128, forward strand.
TAAGAAAGAAATTCTAAAGCATGTAAATATTGAACATTCAAAGAAAATTTTGGCTGTACGGAAGGTTGAACTGACAGCTTTTTCGTGACCACCAAGTCTACTCATCAGAGTCCTTTACCCACACTACCACTGACAGTGGCAACAACACTGTAGCGAAAATCCTACTAATATTAGTAAGCTCAATTAACACACTGTTGACATCGTGTGACGAGTCGCACCTTATTGAACTTTGTCTAAATGTTCGGAACTTCACTAACTGTCTTTTCTTAGCATGTTCAACTATTTGAAGCTTTTTCCATTTTCAGTCTTGGGCAAAATAAACATTCAATAAAATCCCAGCATTGAGAATATCGACGATATTCCACGCTGGTAAGACTGAAAATGGAAAAAGCTTAAAATAGTTGAACATGCTAAAAAAAGACAGTTAGTGAAGTTCCGAACAAAGTTCAATAAGGTGCGACTCGCCACAAGATGTCGACAGTGTGTTAATTGAGCTTACTAATATTAGTAGGATTTTCGCTACAGTGTTGTTGCCACTGTCAGTGGTAGTGTGGGTAAAGGACTCTGATGAGTAGACTTGGTGGTCACGAAAAAGCTGTCAGTTCAACCTTCCGTACAGCCAAAATTTTCTTTGAATGTTCAATATTTACATGCTTTAGAATTTCTTTCTTAAATAAAAAAAATTTGATCGGAAGATTAAATTAAAAATGAACTTAAGCCAAACCAATTAAATAACTTTGGATAATTTTTTTTTTGTTTTAGCTAATTCAGAGAATTTTATAAACTGTGGATAGAAAGGTTTCATACTTATTTTAGTGATACACTGTATATCGATGGCGGCGGATTGTAAATATTATCACCGGCTCGACGGAAGAGTTTCGGCCGTTCGGTTCAGATTTTTACTGTGTAGTTATGACAAAATAATAAACACTGCACAAAAAGTTTAATTATTTTAGGACTTTTTTGTTTGAAACACAACAACAATGTTTTTAAGCTATCTTAAAATATTAGCACTTTATGACATTATGACATGATAAGACACCTTGTGAATACCCCAATTGAAACGTTGTGTAAAACAATTTTAACTTTTCCAATTCCCAACCGATTTGAATAATTTATGGCTTATTGTAATCGCTATACGATACGCTTTTTAAGAAAATAAAGAAATGTGTAGGTCCCAAGCAAAGTGTTGCAAAAAAAAATACGCAGTTTTAAATAATCAGAAAAAAAATAAAAGTGTTCACTACTCGGTTGACGATCTGGAACTAAAAATACAGACAAAATAACTCAAACAGTTTAGCATGCATAAAAAACTAACACACAAACAGCTTTGATTGTATGTATTGAAAAATGCCCATCAAGAACGAGACAAAAAATAACAAGAGTTTGTGAGTGTTGGATTATTAATCTGATAGGGAAATTTCGGCAAAACTGAGTTGAGTCGCAATAAAAATGTAGGACAAGAATTAATATGACAAAAAAAGTCTTGTATTCTATTTGCTGGAAAAAATTAGTTAAATAGCTGAAGCATCCACCTTCATAAGTGGTAAAAGTGAACAAGAACGCTGATGAGACGGTGTACCGGCCTGTCAAAATCGGTAGTACTGAGTGACTGAGTAGTAATCTGATTTGAATATTCCAACACTCTACTCTTAATAAAAATAATTTGAATTTACATTAATTCAAATATTGAACTAATAAGCCGAAATAATAATAATTTCAGACTCAGTTCAAAACAGAGACCAAAAATAACTATTAAAATTATTTTTGAATTAAAAAAGTTACAATAAATCAACAAATATTTTCATTTCATTGTTGGTAATAATTAGTTGTAAAATTTATATTTATACGTTGCTTATAATTTTATTTTCAATTTATATATTTTTACGTTGCTTCATAACAGTTATTATTGATTATATATTTTACCGTTGCTCATAACTTTTATTTTCAACGTTTATTTATTTACGTTGCCTAATAATAGTTATTATTGGAAAACAATTAATTTGTTACTTTATTCGACCTTACATTGGCTAAATATTATTTATTATTTGGACTCAACGTTACAAGGTTACCTTGAGCCCAAATAATAAATAATATTTATTGGAAAACAATTTTTTACGTTGCTCATGAATTTTATTTTCAACGTTTATTTTTTTACGAAAATTTGCAAAAGCTCGATTAAAGTGGAAAGATAGCAAAATTTAATATTGATTAAAAATCTATTAAACTATTAAAAGGAAGCGACTGCCAAAAATCACTTTCTTTGCGAAAGCTCGCGAAAATTTTGCAAAATTTGAAACATTCTCAAAACTTATTTAAAACCGCTAAAAATGTAAGGAATGCCAAAAATTCTGAGCAAATTGCGAAAATGACGAAAACTCGCAAATGCTTGCTAAAATCGGCAAGATACGAGTAACAAAATTCTGGCATCGATTAAAAATTGTTAAACTGTAAAACACTCAGCAACTGGCCAAAAGTCACTTCTATCGCGAAAATGGTGTTATTCGCGAAAAAATTTTAAATTTATTAAAATTCGCTGAAATTGTAAGGAATGACAAAATGAAAAAAATTTTGAAAATAAAATTCATGAGCAACGTAAAAAACTTTTTTCAAATAATAACTATTATTAGGCGGCGACGTAAATAAATAAACTTTGAAAATAACAGTTATGAGCAACGGAAAAAATTATTTTTCAATTATTTTTCAACTGTTATGAAGCAACGTAAAAAAATATAAATTGAAAATAAAAGTTATGAGCAACGGAAAATATTTTTGTTAATTATAACAATTAGTGTTGTTCTTTGCAATTAAAATACGAATATGCTTAAGTAAAGCTAAACTAGTCTTTATTGTTCAAAAGTTGAAAAGGGAATAAAAATGAAAAGTAAAGTAAAACACATGTAGTAAAACAGAAACATACACGTTGGCAAGGTTGCCATCCAATATCAACAATTAGAAACAGACGCAAATACATATTTGTTAAAAATAACAGTTATTTGAAGACGAAAAAAATATTTCTCATATTTTAACAGTTATGTCTCAACTTTTTTGCATATTTCTTATAACTGTTAGGTCTCTGGTTCAAAATAAAATTACGTAAAAATAATAAAATTTTTGGTTTGGTGATATTTTCTTGAAATATAAGTTAAAATAAGATCCTTTAAATGCACACTGAAAGCTTAGGTTGAACAGGCTGCATTTTTCTAAAAACCGGCCCACTTGGGTCCTTTGTGATGAAGCTTACTGAAAGCTCAAGTCCTCCTCTATTTGACACCGTTTAAAAATTTAAAATTGGTGCAGAAACAACGCAGTGAAGTCCCATAAAATCGTTTTTTATCGATAACTTCCGATTTTGGGGGTGGTTCCATTTTTCTAAGATGAAAAAACATACTCAACTAGACCTACAAGCCTCACTAAGTCGATTTTCACGAATAAAAAAAAACTTTTTATTTTGTAACAACGTGTTATTATTGTTCTTGGTGTTGTTATTATTATTATTTATTATTATTTATCATTATTATTATTATTATTATGTATTATTTATTATTATGTATTATTTATTATTATCATTAATTTAGCCTCAAGCACAAGCACCACCTGGAGGACTACCGGGGCCAGAAGCTGTTCGTCAAACTCCTTTCGCTTGGGGTAATCCAAATGTTGGTGGGGCACGCGGTACAAGTCGAGGGGGAGCTGTTGTGGCTGCAGCGCAGCCTACTTCAATTGCGCAACAACGACCACCAGCTCCAGTGACACTAGGACGGGCCACCTTACATCGTGATGTACCGGTTGTTGAATCTCAAGGAGGTTAGTATACAACACGTATGTACATATTTCTATTTTTTGTATAAAAACTCCAACAATCGCGTTACTTAATATGTGAATAGCCCCTAAGGCCAAGAGCGTATTGCTGGAATACTTCATAATATTTTTATTTTATTTTTAACGTGTAATATATTTATTGAATCTTCAATTATAAATTGAACTAATAATAATATGAATATTCATTCCAATCTTAAAACTAAAATTGTTAATAATCATCCATGTGCTCAAAAACGCGCGATTGTTAAATCACTTGCGAGTTTAATATCGCAAATCTCACTTGCATGTGCTGAGGCTCTCGCGCTCTATTTGTTTTTTTCGAAATAATCTTCGAAAAAGCTTCTTATATATGATAGTCCACTTGCAAACACCGCTATATTAATATATCGAAATTTGTAGAAAATCGATCAAAACTTCAAACAACAAATAAAATGGCGGCTTTTAGCGAATTTTTATTTTTTCAACTTAGCGGTGTTTGCAAGTGGACAACTCATATGTTCTCTATTTTTTGAAACCATAGTATCCTTCACAGAATATTTCAACTATTTTTAGTTTTGGCCTTACTTTTTTCTTGATATTTTACGTTTTATGCATGTGGCAACAATATTGGTTGACAAATCTGATAAGTAGGTTTCAAGGCGAATTCATACCAGCTGGCAGAACTAGGGCAATAATTACAACAATATAACAACAACGTGCATTTTTGTTTGTGTAAATCGCCAATAAATGTCAAAAAACACAATGAAGAAAAGCAAAAACATAAAGAAGAAAATCAAGAAAACACAAAGAAGAAAAAAAAACACAAAGTAAGAAGAACACACCGACAATGTTTTTCTACATATCTTGGCTAAAATATGAGTAGAGCAAAAAATAATCAGCTGCTGTTAGGCTACCACCTGGTACGAATTCGCCTTGGTAAGTGTCTAGAACAATGACGCGTATTATAAAATCGCCATTTTTAAAGTAAACAAAAGTAACACAATAGTCGAAATAAAGCAGCATACTTCTTAATTTAGTATTTTGTATTAAAATTAATAAAAATTTATTTTTAAGTGATATGAACAGATTAAATTTTACTGGAATGCTTTTATTTTTTCTATTTGATACTAACCGCCAGGCCCACTATGTCGACACAATTCTTTCTTTCGCATAATTACATTTAAAGCAACAACAAAATTTTAAGATTTGTTTTTGTTTTAAATGTAATTGTGCGAAAGAAAAAATGGTGTCTCATAGTGGGCCTAGCAGTAAATTTTTGTAATATATGTACCTAAGTTCACTTTATTTACTCTTTGCTTGCGAGTTGAAATAGCAAAATTTTTTGTGATTGCGATTTCCAACACGCCAATTTAGTGACTTCGAGTCGAAATCGTATTTATTTTGCGAAATGCGATTTTCAGCACATGGGCGAATAAGTCCAGCCACTGATAGACAAAATATTAGGTTCAACGCCCTACAAGAACAATGACAGTCATTTGATGCATCATCTGACGGTCATTGCTGATGGGTATATACATCAGAAATTTCTATCATTTTGTTATGGGCAATATGAAAAAAGTGATGTAAACATTCGTGTACATCCCCACAAGAACAGTGACAGTCATTTTACCGGTCATATGACTGGCATTGTTGATAGAAATATCCATCATTGCGTAGAACAAAGTTTCTATCACATTCTTAAGGCCAATATGAAAAATATGATGGAAACTTTTGTGTACGTGTGATCTTGCATCCTTCTCTAGGTTATCAATTTTGTCGTCGATAGAACATATAACCGAACTGCTCACTCTAATGTTGTTTACTAGTCAGCGTTGATTGATATACCAGTCACGGTTGACTTATCAAACTTGATGAATAAACCGCTCACAGTTGACTAATCAAACTTGATGGATATATCGGTCACAGTTGACTACTCAAACTTGATGGATATTCTGATCATAGGTGACTAATTAAACGTGATGGATATATTCATCAATCCTAATTGGTATATAAATACATATCTTATAATAAAACACGATTTATTATTTTTACATTATATTTATATACATATTCAGGTATGTGATGGAAATCGATTTCGAATGAAAGTCGACACAAAAACGAAGAAAGTTGTGATGGCTACTGAAGTATTGTTTTCATATCGATTTTACTTAAAATCGAATTCGATTTCAACAAAAAATAGATGTGATAGAAAACGAAATTTCTATTGTTTTACTGTTTTCAAATCGAGTAGAATATGCTTGACGATTTTAAAAGTTTCGTATGATATGTATGTATTTCACACATATTTTTGCAATAATTTTTGTTAAAATGGTAAATTAGTTAGTCACTGGAGTGTTTTTTGACATTTAAGCATATTTTTTGCTGATATATAATATTTGCATGTCTTAATAAATATTCACTAGCACTTTAGCAAAATTTCCGTAGGTTTTTTCTATTTTTTGAAATTTCTAATACATTTTAGAGCTTGTTCCCGATTTGTTCGTGAATTATTTTCGCGCAAAATTTTATTTTTTTCCTAGTTTTTATTCTTTTTACGATTTTCAATCAATTTTAGGACTTCTTTTCTATTTTGCAATCTCAGAGATTTTCGCCACTTTTGTGGAACTAGTGATTTTTGCAAGCTTTCACATTTTTTATATAGTTTTAGCGATTTTTAATCTATTAGATATTGCTATTTTTCGATGCTGGCAAAATTTTGTGAATTTACGACACTAGCGATTTTTAATAAATTTTAGGTATTTGTCATAAATGTATTTTTCGCGAATTTTCGGCATAGACGCAATTTTTTCCGAACTTTTATAATTTTTACAGTATTATCGGTTTTTAGTCACTAACTGTTGATTTTGGACTTTCGCAATATTCTTGCGAGTTTTCGCGTTACTAATTTTCTAAGTTTTAACTGTTTATCGGCATTTTTATATAAGAAAGTTTTTGGGTTACGCAATTTTGAAGCTCATTTTGGCTTTAGGAAAAACCGTGAAAAAAACTTGCTTATATATGAATGATTATAATGTTATGATCGATTAAAAGCCCAAAATATGGAAGATAGCCAACAACTTTGGAACACTAACGCGTATCTCCAAAAATTGCAAAATTTTAAACGAGCCATAATTTTAATTAAAAATTGCTAAAACCGTAAGAAATAGCAAATTTTAGCGAAAATTCGCTAAAACTTGCTAAGAGCGGCATGATAACTAAGTCTAATCGTGTGAACTATAAGAGGTTAAAAAATTGTAAAAAGACACTTCTATCCCGAACGTTGCTCAAATTCGCGTGAAGTTGCAATATCGGAAAAAAGCCCTAATATTTATTAGAAACCGCCAAAGTTACATATTTTAAAATCTGCTGAAGACTAATTAAATAACATACGTTTATTATTATTATTTTTTTTTGCAAAGAAAGAGTGTAAAACAAGAACTAATGCCAAGCAATGTACCAAAAATCTAAAAGATTTGTAGATTACTTATTGCATACTCATCGTAAACTTTTGTAAGACATATTAGGACATGTTACCTTGTTAAAGAGTATGCGGTTGCGTATAGGAATTCCAAAATTTGTTAAAAATAAGTATAAATACTAAAAAAATAATAATAATTTTATGTCAAAAAAGTTTTTATATAAAGAAATACATGGAACAAACACAAAAGTGGAAAATGAAATCGATACGATTTCCATCACACCTAAAACTATTTCATTCGTTTTCAACTTTCGATTTAATTTGAAATCGAGTCGATTTGTATCACATACCTGATTATTTTTTTTATTAGTTCTCAATATTTTTTGCCTCCTATATGCTTTTTCCGTTGGAAAACAGCTAAATTTTAAGAAGAGAAATATGTGTATATTATTTCATCCTTGATGGATCAAAATAATTAAATACATACAGACCTCGTATTCTTGTTAAACAGCATGAGCTCTCCAACCACATGTGTTTCCCATCTCTCTGCCCAATTATACTTCCCCAGTGGGTCATCCGAAAAAGGAAGGAAGATTTTGTTGTTTTGTTTTATTTTTTTTAATAATGAACACTATTTTTTATTTTTGACGTCAGGAAATAAAACATTAGTTGTCTTTCTCCTACATATGCATTATTTAAATATTAATTTTTAACGTAAAAAATTTCTAAATGTCGTCAACGATGATAGATATCTCCATCAACAATGACAGCCATATATGCAAATGTATTAGTAAAAAACGTGTGTGTGTATTAGTTTCGGTCATACATTTCTTGTAGGGATGTGATTTTGTTTCTCTCTCATACTTGTGAACTTCATGAACTAATAAAATTTATATTTGTACTGCTCACTCCACAGTATTTTACTAATCAGTAATGATGTAAACATCGTCATAGCTGATTAATCAGTACTGATGCATAACGCAGTCATAGCTGACTAATCAGTACTGATGTAAGCATCGTCATAGCTGATTAATCAGTACTGATGTATAATCCAGTCATAGCTGACTAATCATTACTGATGTAAACATCGTCATAGCGGATTAACCGTACGATTCATAACCAGCAAAACTCCCTTAATTTCATAACCAGGTACCCGGGTACCCGAAGTAGGTTGTTTTGCGTTTATTGAAATAAAATAATATTTTCCTGTAAATATTTTTGTTGTTGATTATATTTTGCGTTCTCAACTGTACAAATTTGATATTTGGAAAAAAACTGGTTTCTGTTCGTATATAAGTACCTAAAGCGACACAAGTAGACAGAAACTGGTTTTATGTAAGGGTTGTTTATTTGCTTATTTTGCTTATTTTCGGTACCTACTTGCTTAATTGCTTTTGAATTAGATAGCAGATGTTCATTTGTGTCGTAAAATTGAAATATTTCATTTGCTTCGCCAGTCTGTGTTGAATATTTGAACAGTGTGAAGTTGGTGAAAAATGAGCCGCAACGACCGATATTTGTCTACAAGGGAATACTGGAATTTGAGTGATGAAGCAAGAAGCACATATATTCAACGTTTATTTGAGGAAGCGACTCAAGATGAGGACCTTGAAGTGGACTCTGTGGAAGACCAAAATGAAGGAAATGTGTCCTATACTGGCGAAGTTTCGGAATCAGAGAATGAAGATTTGAATGTTGACAACGCAAACGAAATTGCAGCTGCTATTGACGCACCAGAGGCAATTTTCTTTGATGATGAAAGTGAAGATGATGATGTGCAAGAAGATGCACCAACAACAAACCCAGCAGACTACATGACTGCACGTGACGGCACACAATGGCAGCGAACACCACGTAGTTGCCAACAAGTGAGAAGCCACAATATATTCAGAGACCGCTGTGGTCCAGCGCGGATTACTGAAAATATGACGCCTTTGCAGTGTTTCAAATCATACCTCACAGTGGAAATGGTGGATATAATAGTGCGCCACACAAATAGAAAAGCGCATGCCACATATAATGCGTACAATGAAGCGAATCCCAATAGACGTCAGTTGAAGTGGAAAGACACGACAATCAACGAAATTTATGCGTTCATTGGAATGATTTTGATGGCTGGCACAAATCATTCTAATGACGAAAACGCAAGAGATTTGTGGACGTCACAGGCTCACCCAATATTCCGCGCCACCATGGGAATAAACAGGTTTTTCGATTTGCTGCGTTTTATGCGGTTTGACGACCCCAGAACACGGGTAGAGCGGCAGCGTCAAGACAAAGCGGCGCCAAATCGCGATATTTGGATAATGCTCAATGCAAATCTTGCCAGATATTATGTGCCATCAGAATATTTGACCATTTTGACCAAATTCACCCAATATATACCCTCGAAGCCAGCAAAATATTGCATAAAAGTATGGTGGATTTGCGATGCCAAAAACTCATATCCACTTCATGGCCAAATATATACTGGCAAACAAGAAACTGGTCGTGAAGTTGGTGTTGGCGAAAGAGTGGTGAGAGATTTAGTTGGGCCATACTACGGTAGCGGACGAAATATAACAATGGATAATTTTTTTACGACGCTGCCGTTGGCTAGGCAACTAAAAGTAGAAAAGCTCAGCATTGTGGGTACACTCCGCCGCAACAAAGCTTACATCCCTGCGGAGATGAAAGAAGACAAAAAAAGACGTTGGTTCAAGTTTATTTGGCTTCTACGACAACGTAACACTGCTCTCATATAAGCAGCGGAAGTCCAACTCGGTCATCCTTCTTTCTAGTATGCATGATGATGCACAAATTGACGAGAATGGGAAACCAGAAATTATAAATTTTTATAACCAAACAAAAGGTGGGGTGGACGTAATGGACCAAACGCTCCAAGAATACACGACCCAGCGACAAACAAGAAGATGGCCGATGGCATTTTTCTATAACATCATTGATGTGAGCGCATTTGCATCACACATCATATATTATGGAAATAATCCAACTGCACGATACACCACGACGCGCAGGAAGAATTTCCTGCATCAACTGGCAGAAAACCTGTGCATTCCTGTTATAGAAAATAGAATTTCAAATGTGCAAAGCGTGCGCCAATTTTCAACAAAAAATGCAATTGAAAGCATCATCTGAAGGCCGTTGGAGAGTGTGCTTTGTGCTGCAGGTCCGTCACCATCTCCGTCAGCACGACAAAGGGGCAGAAAAGTACATACGGGCGTGTGCTACATGTGCAACCTTCTTCCAAATAAGCGCAGAAGAAAAACTAGAAAAAATTGCAGCATATGTAGCACGCCGATATGCGATGAGCACGCCATAACAATTACTGAATGCTATAATTGCCACAATAACAACGATAGTGATTCGGATGAATTATAATATAATATATATAAAATATGATAAAATAAATAAAAAAGACATTTATTTCCAATAAAAACAACACAAAAAAACGTTTTTTCATTTACATGTCAGGCATTTACATAGGAATTGCATTAGGGTACCCGGGGACCCGGTTGTGTGTTTATGGGGGTAAAACATTTAAAATCATTTTTTAAAGAAAATATTGAAAATATTTTGAATTTTTTCGTATTTAAATCTTAGTTTAGCCAAAATCTCTCATGATTCGGAGTTTTATGTCCATATCTCAAAAATTATAGGCACAGCAGCACTTTAAAGTCAAAAAAGGTACACGGGTACCCGGTTATGAATCGTAGGGTTAATCAGTACTGATGTATAATCCAGTCATAGCTGACTAATCAGTGCTGATGTAAATATCGTCATAGCTGATTAATCAGTACTGATGTATAATCCAGTCATAGCTGACTAATCAGTGCTGATGTAAATATCGTCATAGCTGACTAATCAGTACTGATGTATAAACCAGTCATAGCTGATTGGTACATCATTTATAAAAAAAAAGATTGCTGTTTTTAATTATTTAAATAAACATTTTAAAAATTTAATTAAAAACTAATAGTTTTTATTACAATTAAAATTTAAATTAACAAATTAAAAAAAATTCAATTCAAAATTATATAATAGTACAAGAGCCGGCTGCAAATTTCTGCACCCATTAGTTTTTTTTAATGAAATCCACTTTTAAAAATATTTTGAAGAAGTGGAATATAGTGCTGCAGGTTTACCTCTTTAAATATGGCCGCAAGTATTTGTTGTCCTCTGGAGCGCGCAATATTGCATTTTATGTGAAGTCACATATCCTATAGTCAACAGAATATCATATTATGATCAAGAACCTTCTAATGGTATCTCATTTTGATGGTGTAGTGTGAAAACTCATTCATTCTTCATTCATTCTTGTCTATATTAAGCCTATTTTTTAACTTCCTTCCATATACCTCTGTGACGCGGACTACAATTTATTAAACAAACACGACCGAAATTGACCGCCATAAATTAATTATTCCTAATTCAATTAAAAATACTTGCGGCCCTATTTATGAGGCAAACCTGCACCACTATATTCCACTACTTCAAAATATTAACAAGAAATGTATTTCATTAAAAAACAAATGAGTGCAGAAATTTGCAGTCGGCTCTTAGACTATGACAAACAAAACAAAAAATAATATAAGAAATTAGAAATGAAATTAACAAATAAATATAAAATTAACAAATTACTTTTGTTGTTTATTTCTTTTTTTTATAATTTTTTTGTTTCTGCCTGTGGTGTATACATAATAATTAATTCATTGGTAGGACAAAATGGTTACGTACCTCTTAAAATCTTATTGAAGAGTGTCAAATTCCCCAGCGCTTTCTTCTCCCACCGTCCTTCGCAATTAAATTTGTCCAGCAGTTCATCCGTCATGAAGCTACGGATGACCACTAATGTCTTCTGCCATTCCCTTTGCTTTAAACATAAACGTTAGAAGAGTTAAATTGAAATTTTTTACATATGTATTTCATTTTAAATTTAAGTTTAAGTTGCTTACTACTGCCATTGCGAAGTCCGGCGATTGAATTTTTCCTCAATAGTATCGACTTCTTCCAACGTTTTTAATGGAAGCATTGAGGCGACTTCATTAAGGGAATGGTCTAGTGTTTCTCCCGTCATGCGGCACACCGACTGTTCTACCTTCCTTATGGATACTTTACATTCCATAAGGATTTTACTTTGAGCCATAAACTCAACTTTCGAAAAATGCTGTAAAAAGATTAGAAATAAATTAAAAAAGGGAAAGTGGAAATGCTATATATGTATATGTACTTACATTTGTCTCGCAACGCTCTAAGCTTCGAGCAATATTTCCCTGGTTGGTGGCCAGACCGGTCTGCCCGTTGCTCAGATATTTTTGATTTTCCAATATATTGCTTTGCTTTAACATAAGGAAAAACGATTAATACAAAAAAAGGGATTCTATCGAATAGTCATAACATTATACTTACATTCTCTTCGACTTTTTTGAGCCGGTCTCTGAGGTCTTTCTGACGTTCCAAAATGCCCTTTCAATATTTTTTCCAAAGTTGCAAGAATTCCTAAAATAATTTAAATAATGTTCGATCAAGTACGGCTTGTTAATTTAATTAATAAGTTTAATTAACCTTCGTTTATTTCTGGCTCCTTTGGAATAGAATATGTTGTTCGTCGTATTGCAGACTGGTTGGCTAAAAATGGGAATAATCAATATTATTTACATTAACAATGAATCTACATTTTAAAAGAACTATTTTTTCCTTATCTTCTATACGCTGGGAAAGCTGAATAGCTTCTTCAAAAATGTCATCTGAAAGATCCATGTATAACGATTGTTGTTATTATTAAATAATAATGCAAATTATTATTAAATAATATCGTTATTATATTATTATTATCATTATCATTATTATTATTATTATTATTATTATCATTATTATTATTATTATTATTATTATTATTATTATTATTATTATTATTATTATTATTATTATTATTATTATCATTATCATTATTATTATTATTATTATTATTCCTAAATTTCTCAATCTCTATGAGATTGGAAAATACCTATCCCGGGCTATGCCAAGGGATTAGGCTCTGATGATGCACAAATTAATTAAAATCACAGCGCACACCTAAATCTAAGGTTTATCACATTATATCCCCATAAACTTCCTAACGATTCGTGTAGTCGCAATCACCACCGCTTTTTGCATTATCTGCCATAATTGTTCTGGCATCTCAAGCTCCTTTAGACCATCGTGCAAAGTTTTCGGTATCAATCCCGTGCTTGAAATTATTATTGGGATGGTCCGCACGCTGTCGATGATCCATTGTCTTTTAATGGGTTCTATGAGCACACTATATTTACTTATTTTATCTCGATGTTTTGTTTGCAGGTTGTTGTTGTTTGGTATTGCAACATCGATAAGCCATACCACCCGCCGCTCCTTATTCATCAACATTATATCTGGTCTATTTGCTGCTATAGTTCGATCTGTTAGAATCGTACGATCCCAGTAGATCCGGTATCCTGCATTTTCTAGAACAGACTCAGGTTGGTATTTGTAGTACGGTACTCCACCAGTTGTAATTAAAGTTGTAATTAAAGTTGTAATTATTATTATTATTATTATTATTATTATTATCATTATTATTATTATTATTATTATTATTATTATTATTATTATTATTATTATCATTATCATTATCATTATCATTATCATTATCATTATCATTATCATTATCATTATTATTATTATTATTATTATTATTATTATTATACTATTATTATTATTATTATAATAATAATAATAATAATAATTATTATTATTATTATTATTTTTATTATTATTATTATTATTAGTATTATTATTGTGGAGTGCCCCGATTGGCTGCCCTGTATTCAGTAACATTTCCAATCGAGGCACTTATGACCCTATTTGTTAGCAGGTTCTTAACGAAACTGCAGATATTAGAATCAATCCCTAGTTCTATCATATTCAAGATAATGGAATCGGGTTTGACGTAGTTAAAGGCACCCTCTATGTCGAAAAAGGCCACCATAGTGGACTTTTTGTGTTCCAGAGGTTTCTCTATGTGGCTGACCAGAGAGTGTAGGGCATTTTCCACAGACTTGCCTTTGGTGTGGGCATGTTGTGAAGGAGAGAAAAGTGTTGCGGGTATAGACATTCTCAGATGTATATCAATAGCTCTTTCTAGGGTTTTGAGCAGAAAGGATGTCAGTCTTAGGTAAGTCCTTAGGTTTGGTGTGGGAAGTCTTGCCACCTTTAGGGATGAAGATAACCCTACTCCTACTCCAGCAAGCTTGAATATAAGAGTAGTTTAAGCATTCTTTATATATTATAGAAAGCCATGGTATAACCAAGTCCATGTATCTCTGTAGATCAGCTGGAATTATACCATCTGGTCCCGGAGATTTAAATGGATCAAAGCTGTTAATCGCCCATTATAGTCTGTCGATGTCCAGAGGGACGGTGACTGTAGAGGGCGACTCAGGGGTACGGATTGTACCAGCCCCTGCTACAGGGGCTGGACGATTGCCGGGGAAGAGATATTGGTCTGTAACCATCTAATTGATTCGGGTTTTTTGTCAGGTTTGGGTATAGGCGATATAATAGCAACTTTCCAATCGTGTGGGTATATTCCAGTATGAAGTACTTATATTGTTATAAAGTTTGCATAACCCAATAGGTAATTTTGTCTATTGAAGGCGTAGTTCCTCTTACGTTTCTAAGAATTTCTTCTAATTCGTTTATGCCAACTTTGCTACACATAAGTGGAAAGTAGTTTAACTGCTGGTCGCTAATATTATACGTTCGCTTATCATTTAGGATTGTATTGCTTACTGTTCTATCTGAGCTTATAGAACTCCACCGTTTTTCAACATAGCTTAAAATTTGATCCACAGTAACAGTGGGCTTAAACGAAGAAATATGAATCCATTTCTTCTGGGATATTAAATCCAAGTCATTAGATGTATTGGCCCCATAGATAACAGGGTCTTTCTTTATATTACGCATCTGTTCAGCAATCTGTATAGATGCATGTTTGCCGATAACATTGGCATTTAATGCCGAATGTGAGAGTAAAGATACACGATACGGGCTGTTTACTTACATTATTTAATGACGGTTTATTTATGTTATGAAAACCAATTAGATCAGCGAGAGGACTAGCATCAGGTTCAGGACTGACACCAGAGGCGTCACGAGACGCAACAGGGAGACAAGACTGTTGTTAATTTATTACAGTTTGAGAAACAACGGCAGACAAGATTGTTGTTGCTCTGCACATGACATTTTCAGTTGATCATCTTATGTTTCTTTTAAAACCTTTGTTATCTCTTTACACCTATCTAGGTTTTTAGCTTCACTGTTTATGTACATTTCTTTGTTTTTGCTTTCAAATTCTTTAATGTAAACAGAAATTTTTTTTATTTCATTCAAACTTCTGATTTATGTACCCTATCAATTTTGCCAACTCTTTCTTCATATCTTTTTTCAATAGCATGTAATAGCTCTTTAATTTCAAATTCGTTTTGCTCTAAAGCTGAACCAAATTCTTGTTTCTATTCCAACATTTTGTTCGTATTTTTTAACACTTCATCCTGTATGCTTTTAGAAGCTGTTATGATAGTGGATTTAGGTTCCCTGTCATACCGTTCCTTTTATACAATACAATTATAAGCAACACTGTATAACTTACACTGTACTACACATTTAAGCAACACATACTTACACATAGTTTTAAGTACTTTTTGTAATTAATATCACTAATAAAATAGACTTGAATAAAACCACATTGTATCAGGTTTGGGATAGAAAAGTTTTTTTTGAGGTTAGAGCCCAAAGTGTAAAAAATTTCTGAACTATAAAGTAAAGAGTAAGCCACAATAATAGCAATTAAAAAACAATGAAAACTCCGAAGGTTGAGCAGCAAAGTCCTAGTGAAATGATGGCGATCTCAACGTCTGTGCCTCCATTAAATACAAATGCGCCAAATGGAATGGAAAAATTGGAGCAGAACTTTCAAAATTTTTATGAGAGCGTCCGCGTAAGAAACGCAACCGGAAACACGTAAAGTAGCATTGCTGCTGCACCATATTGGATGTTCAGCGCTACTAGTAGTTAATTCCTTCAACAGTGATATTGATGTTGTAAAATATGAGGAATTGTGGAATAAGTTAGAAAACTACTTCGTACCGGAAAAAATACAGCGATGGAGCGCCACATGTTTTTCACCAGGAAGCAAGCGCAAGGTGAATCCATCACGCAATATGCAACGCTACTACAAAACCTTAGCATTACTTGCGATTTTGGAGAAATTAGAGAGGGATTAATCAAGGACATATTTATTTGTGGACTATCTCAGAATTTCCAAAAGGTCAAAGAGAAACTTTTAAGTGAAGGTGAAATAACGTGGGAGAAGGTACTTCAAATAGCCAAAAGTATGGAAGCCGCTAGAGAAAATGCAACGGCAATTGAGCAGGTGTCTCAAAATAGCAGCAACGCAAATGTATATGGTATAAAACAATACAACCAAAAAATAACAAAGTACAACAGCAGTGGCGGCAAACAAAGTAAAGAGGTTAAATATAATAACCAACAACAACAAATCAAATGTGGTAAGTGTGGACAAGCACATCGAAGTAAATACCCAGCTGAAGGGCTCAAATGTCACATATGCGGAAAGCTCAACCATTTTGCTAAAATGTGTTTTGTAAAAACACATAAAGGCAGCAACAAAAACTACAACAACAACAGATATGTTAAGGCCGTTGAGAGCGGCATCGATGATCAAAATTTGTTTATTGGGAGTGTGTTGAGAAAATTGCAACAACGGGATAGAAGCAGAAATTCATCTCAAATGCATGAAGGTACTACAGTTTCAGGCCGTGAGTGGAATGTGGGAGCTAAATTGAACAACAAGATGATGAAGTTTCAAGTGGATACTGGCGCGCAAGCCAATCTCTTGTCAGTAAATGCAATAAATTATTTAAATATACGTAAGTTAAATAAGAATACTTTTAATAATATATTAACGTTTAGTGGGGAAAAGTTGCCGGTATTAGGTACAATTAATTTGAATATAAACTATAATAATTTAAATTGACCTGCAACCTTTCATGTTTTAAATATGGATTGCAAAAACGTTATTGGTCTCGAGCTAGCTGTTCAATTAAATTTGGTAAAAAGTGTTAATGCTATAAATTTAAACTCGGTTATAGAGAATTATAAAGAAATATTCAATGGTCTCGGTCAATTAAAAGATGTGTGTTCCCTAAAAATTATTGAAGGTGTTGAACCTATTGTAGAGGCACCACGTCGTGTACCTATAGGTCTTTTAGAGGCATTGAAAACAGAACTTAGAAGAATGGAAGAACTAAATGTGATAGTAAAAGAAAATGGGCCAACGGAATAGGTAAACTCCATTGTTTTGGTCACCAAACCCAATGGTAGCCTTCGTCTGTGCCTTGATCCAAGAAATTTAAATAAAGCAATTTTAAGACCTCGCTTTAGTTTTCCCAATATTGGCGAATGCCGAGCTCAGCTCACAGGGTCCAAATATTTCAGTTGTCTGGACGCTAATTCGGGATTCTGGATGATACGTTTGGACGAGTCCACGTCAAGGCTTTGTACATTTACACGCCTTTAGGGCGTTACCGGTTTTTGCGTTTACCATTCGGTATAAACGCCGCACCCGAAATATTTCATTCGGAAATGGTCAGACTTTTCGGAGACATAAATGGTCTCATAATTTATATGGACGATTTCTTAATTCACTCGTCAACCTTAGAAGAACACAACGAGATATTAATTAAAGTTTTAGAAAGAGCTAAGGCTGTAGGGCTAAAGGTTAACAAACAGAAATTTTCAATTTTGAAAACTGAGGTAAAATTTATAGGCCATATTTTCAATAAAGACGGTGTTAAACCTGATGATGAAAAAATCAAGGCCGTCTTAGACATGGAAGTACCTACAAATGTTACACAACTACAAAGATTTTTAGGGATGGTGAGCTATCTAGGCTCGTTCATTAAAAATCTATCCTCTAAAACAAAACATTTAAGAGATCTAATAAAAAAAGACATGTTGTGGCAGTGGAACAATGAACAAAATAATGAATTTTTAAATCTGAAAAAAAGAACTAACTAATTTCAGTTGATGCGTCAAAATTTGCTGTGGGAGCAACCATCATTCATGGGAACAACCCAATTGCATATGCATCAGCCGCGTTAACAGAATGTCAATCGAATTATGCTCAAATAGAGAAAGAGCTATTCGCAATATTATTTGGCTGCACCCGCTTTCATCAATACGTATACGGGCTTCATATTACAGTAGAAACTGACCATAAGCCACTAGTGCCATTGTTTAATAAACCCCTTTACAAAATACCAGCCAGGCTACAGAGATTTATGTTACGTCTGCTGACTTATAATATTACGGTAACTTATAAACCTGGTAAATTTCTCTTTATAGCCGACACATTATCTAGAGCTCCTCTTAAGGAGAACACATTAGTTGATTTTAATAAAGAAATAGATTTACATTGCAATTTTATTATTGCTCAAAATAATTGAAAGACGTTACCATAGATAAAATAAGAGAGGCCAATAGAAGTGATGAGGTATTTAGGCTCTTGGTAGAATGTGTTAAAAGTGGATGGCCAAATAATAAAAAACAGTTGAACGGGATGTTACTGCCATATTACGCTATTAAAAGTGAAATTACACAAGCAGATGGTATTCTGTTAATAAATAATCGTATTTTAATTCCAAGAAGTCTCAGAAAGGAGATGTTGTCTTATTTGCACGAGGGACATATGGGTGTCCAGAGGTGTCAGAATCTAGCCAGGGAGTCAAATTTCTGGCCAAACATTAACAACGACATAAACATCATGGTTTCCAACTGTGCGATTTGTAAAAAGTATCAGAATTCCAATGCAAAAGAAGAGTTACTACCACACGAAATTGTTACTTTGCCTTGGTATAAAGTTGGTTGCGACCTTTTCGAGTTTAACGGAAAAATGTATTTATTAGTAGTGGATTATTACTCCAAATATGTAGAGATCGATATTTTAAGTTCAGGCTATAACAGTAACCAGGTCATAACAAAACTAAAATCTATTTATGCCAGGCATGGAATACCAGCCATTTTCATGTCCGATAATGGACCGCCTTTCAACTCTAAGGAATTTTCAGATTTTTGTAATAAATGGGGAATAGAACATATCACTTCAAGCCCAACGTTCTGTACAAACCATAAAAAGAATTTTATACAAATGTAAGGATGATTTGTCTGATCCTTACGCAGCACTACTGCAATATAGAACCACTCGCAGAGGAAATTGTCCAAGCCCATCAGAGTTGTTAATGGGAAGGGTTTTAAGAACAAAGTTAACGTGTATTTCAAAAAATCTGAAACCGAAAATAAATAGCACAAAAGACATTAAGAAACAAATAAATAAACAAAATAGTAATATGATAAAATATTACAATAGAACAACAAAAAAGCTTAAGCTGATAGAAGTGGGTGAAAAAATAATGTTCAAGAGAACTCCAACCTCGACTTGGTTCTCGGGAACAGTAGTAAAAAATTTTAAGGAGCCCAGGTCATTTATTGTGAGAGACCAAGACGGAGCAATCTATAGAAGGAATAGACAATATATAAAAAAGGATCAGAGTTATTTATATTATAATTTAAGCAATGAAAATGCTGAAAGAATTAATGAAAATTCTGATGAAAATGTATGTACTGGAATTAATGAACATTGTAATGAAAACTATAACCATAATTATAATGAAAATTTATCCACCAGAATTAATGAAACTAGTAGTGAAAATTGTAATAAACAGGTTAATGAAAACTTGGTCACAAATTCAAATGAAAATAATGTAAATGAATATACCACTAAAAGTGGAAGAGTTATTAAAATGCCAGAAAGATATCGTAAATAAATATGTAGCTATAAAAGGGAGATGTTATGATACTGGATTTAGGTTCCCTGTCATACCGTTCCTTTTATACAATACAATTATAAGCAACACTGTATAACTTACACTGTACTACACATTTAAGCAACACTTATACTTACACATAGTTTTAAGTACTTTTTGTAATAAATATCACTAATAAAATAGACTTGAATAAAACCACAGAACCATGTCAACATTGTGTATATATTGCACACAGTCATCACAAACAAATCGTATAAAGTTATTTGTATCCAATACATTTATGGCCTACATTTACTTGATACATAATATATTTTCCTGCATACTCCAACACATCTTATTCCCGATTCACCGCGAATAGATGTTCTGCATTTATTGCATTCAGCTATAACAGATTGAGAAAGTAAAAAAAAAACTTTTCGCCACGGTCTGGATTTTTATCCTCCGATTTTAATGAAATTCCATATATATATTCTACTGTTGTGTGTGCATAACATGGCGAAAAATTATTTCGATACATCTTATGGTTGCTATTTTATCGACCTCTAAACTTGGGCATCTCGGACAGTTTTTGGAAAATTTTGATGTATTGAAGATTGAATAACTTGAGAACGCGTCATAGTATACATACATATAAATAAAATTGATATCATTCGAAAGGTCTCAGTCTCCTCTTAATGAATACTGCTTAAAAATAACATAGCTTCCTGCTACAAGTGCCTCTAAAATGCCAATGTATCTCTTATCCTTAAAAATCTTGAAAAATTATATTTAAATTTTTTTACAGATTTTAGCCAACTGACATGAGTTTATTGTGTAATATTTTCAAGATGGAATGAAAACAGATTCAAAATTACAGTTGCTTCTTTATGATAACTCGATCATTTCTATGAAAATTGTGTAAGCAATAACAATAAAAACAACCATCGTCGTAGACTTCCTAAAATCTCGATATGTATTTTTACACAATGCCGACAGATTAGTTTAAGGATCAAACAAATTTGTTTCATTTGTGATATCCTTGTCTTGTATTTACAAGAAGTGTGGTGAACCTTTCAAATGTTAGCTTTTTTCCCAAGAATGACTAGACTTCCCTACAAGAACAGTGACAGTCATTTTACCCATCATATGACAGGCATTGTTGATAGAAATATCCATCATTGCGTAGAACAAAGTTGCTATCACATTATTAAGGGCAATATGAAAAATATGATGGAAACTTTTGTGTACGTGTGATTTTCCATCCTTCTCTAACTTATGAACTTTTTCGTCCATAGAACATATAACCAAACTGTTCACTCTAATGTTGTTTGCTAGTCAGCGTTGATGGGTATACCTGTCACAGTTGACTAATCAAACTTGATGAATAAACCAGTCACAGTTGACTAATCAAACATGATGAATAAACCAGTCACAGTTGACTAATCAAACTTGATGGATATATTCATCATATATGACTAATCAATCTTGATGAATATACCGCTCATAGGTTAATAATCACACCTGATGGATATATTCGTCACTGTTGACGGACATACCAGTTGAAATAAAACACTATTTACTCCAATTCAATTATTTTTATTGGTATTATATACATATAATAAACTTATTCATAACGTCCTAGTCATATGTACACATTATATATAATAAACTTATACATACAGTCCTAGTCATATACCCACTTAATACATTTACTCCTTAAACACCGTCTTCGCCGAGTGCGGCAGTGGAAAACATAAAACCAACAGCTTCTCGACCACCAGCCTAAAAGGACATTGCTATTGAATACCTCATTGCTATTGAATACCTATGAAGTAATAGATTTTTCAATTATTATACAAATTACACTATGCTAGTCGCAAAATGTAAGGACTCACATTAAGCCCATGATTCACTATCCTACACAATCGCGCGATCCGCCAAATATGACATGATGTGTGCCAGAAAAGTATGGTAGTGTGGACTAAAAATGCAACTGTGTGACAGATTTTTTTGGTCAGTCCGTGCGATTTGGCAAAATTTTATGAAGTTTCATAAAATTATAGTTTTCATGCGATCCATGTGTACACACAATTCCATGGTGTAATAAGTATACAGGTGGCAGCATAACGTTAGCTGATTATTTTTTGTTCTGGTAGTTTTCCACGCAAGTTAACCGTGGCAAAAGCCAAACGATATGTTAAATAAACGATTTAAATCACACAATATAATAACACAAATTTTTGGTATTCAAATTAAAATTTATTTTTAACGTCATAAAATTTAAAAAATGAAACAACATTATAACCAACGTACATTCGTCAACGATGATGGATATCTCTACTAACAATGACAGTCAAATACAAAATTGATGTAAGTGTTTCGGTCATACATTTCTTGTAGGGTTCCTTTATTTTATTTTATTGCATGTCTACAAAATACATACTAGATATAAATACTTATTTCTAAAGAGTGTTTCCAGATCGTACAACCATACTAACATTGCATAAATGATATTTAAATTACTAAAATCTGATGACGCGCTACAAAGTTAGGCTATTTTCAATATTACTTTTTACAAAAAAATCCCAATGTATTCAAATCAGAGACCAAAAATAACTATTAAAATTATTTTTGAATTAAAAAAGTTACAATAAATCAACAAATATTTTCTTTTCATTGTTAATAATAATTATTTGTAAAATTTATATTTATACGTTGCTTATAATTTTTATTTTCAATTTATATTTTTTTACGTTGCTTCATAACAGTTATTATGGAAAAATTATTTTTTCCGTTCCTCATAACTTTTATTTTCAACGTTTATTTATTTACGTTGCCTAATAATAGTTATTTTTGGAAAACAATTTTTTACGTTGCTCATGAATTTTATTTTTAACATTTATTTTTTGTGTTATTTAATAACAATGGCGAGCGGCAAAGCATCAGTTGCAAAGCACTTAAGAAAAGTTCTGCGTCTCTGCGCATTAACACGTAATCTTAATCAACGTCGAGAAAATGATAAAAGCTAAAAAAATCAGTTATGTATATCGCTAAAATTTGAAAAAAATTGCAGAATTTGAAACAATCCCAAAATTTTATTAAAAACCACTAAAAATGAAAAAAACAGGAAAAAATCGCGAAAATTACAAAAATTTGCATAAGCTCGTTAAAAGTGGAAAGATAGCAAAGTTTAATATGGATTAAAAATCTATAAAACTCTTAAAAATCAGCTACTGGCAACAATGACTTCCTTTGCGAAAGTTCGCGAAAATTTGCAAAATTTTAAACATTCTCAAACTTATTAAAAACCGCTGAAAACGTAAGGAATGCCAAAAATTCAGAGCAAATTGCGAAAATGACGAAAATTGACTATTGTTTCTTTTATATATCAATGATATATTTCTAAAATTATCTCATTTTGATTGCTATACATATGCTGATGACATTCAACTACTCGCATCATCGAGTATTCTAAATCTAACACGCTTTGAGGAGCAAATTAACAGTGATCTCAATAGAGTTGTGGAATGGTCTAGAGTAAACTTCCTTACCCTAAACCCTTTAAAATGTAAAGTTATGATTTTCTCCAAACTTCCTAATATGAATTTAACTGTTTACCTCGACAATGAACCCTTAGAAATTGTGGAACAATACAAGTCACTAGGTCTTATTATTGACAACAAATTAAGTTATAATGCACATATAAACTATGTAATATCACGGGTATCTTGGTCTTTGCGTCGTATTAGGAGTGTTTCATATCATATTCCTATAGGAGTTAAGCATAAAGTTGCAATGGCGACATGTTTGCCACTGTTTCTTTATGGAATGGAAATTTATTCCTGTACCTCGAATGGGAATTTAAGCAAATTAAAAAAATGTTTCAATAGGGTAGTTCGTTACATTTATAACATTAATATTATGGAAAGCGTATCACCATACTGCAAACAAGTATTAGGATGTGAATTTGAACGGTATGTAGACCTTAGGCAAATTATGTTTTTTTTTATAAAACGATAAAAAGTGGTAATCCTACATATTTGGCGCAAAAATTTCATTTCGGTTCATCTAGTAGAAGTCGCACTATTGTTTGCCTTAGACATACGTCATTAATAATGAGTCGATCGTTTTGCGTAAAAATAGCTAGGTTGTGGAATACAATGATTCCTTACTCGAATAGAAGATTTTCTTATTCCTAATCAAAAATTAAGAATATATTTTTATCAAATTTGTGAAAACACATATTATTTGTTAGCTATTGGAAACACCAAAAATTAGCCCTGGTCAAAATGTTTGTGCAAATATATAATAACAATAAAAATTGGGGAAAAATTAAATAATTATTATTATTTCTTTTTTTAGATTTAAATGTTAATTAACTTTGATGTTACTTTATGGAAAAGTTGTAGTACCTATTAACAATTAAGTATGGAACTGAATTGTTAATCTACTCTAATTTATTTAGTTGAAGAATGGAAGTACCTATGTAACATTATTTTTAAACTATGTAGAACTGCCAATTAGGCCTTGAAAGGCTTGCGGCTCCTTTGAATTGGAATAAATAAATAAATAAAAAGCAAAAAAAAAAATCACAAATGCTTGCTAAAATCGGCAAGATAACAAAATTCTGGCGTTGATTAAAAACTGGTAAACTGTAAAACACTCAGCAACTGGCCAAAAATCACTTCTATCGCGAAAATGGCGAAATTCGCGACAAAATTTTAAATTGATTAAAATTGTAAAGAATGACAAAATTAAATAAATGTTGAAAACAAAATTCATCAGCAACGTAAAAACTTTTTTCCAATAATAACTATTATTAGGCAACGTAAATAAATAAACGTTGAAAATAACAGTTATGAGCAACGGAAAAAATTATTTTCCAATAACTGTTATCAAAAAAATACAAATTGAAAATAAACGTTATGAGTAGTGTTTTTCATTCGTGAATTCCCGGGATCCCGCACATTTTTCGGGAAAAAAATCCCGGAAAATTTGTGCGGAAATTCCCGGGATTTTTTGTAATATTGTTATGTCAACTTTACTTTGTAAGCACACATTTTTAGTGCTCCTCTTAGAAAAATATGGAAAATAAAATAAAAAATATACACATAATTGAAATTCATTGGATCAAAACCCATACAGTTCGACTAAATACATAATTTCAATTCTTAACACTACAGCACGAAGCATTAAAATATGTTTGATTATTTCCAATATATCAGGAAAAATAAACACGTATGAACCATAGACTTCGAAAGCAAAAGGCTTTTAAACTAGGTATGAGAAAAAGAAAAAGCACAAATAGTGTTTGGCTAAGACAAATATGGTGAAATTTTTAAGATACCAAAAAAAAAGCTTATCTAAGTTAGGAAAAAATCTCCTCACTTGTAAAGAGCTTTATACAAATTGGTCTAAATCTGGATATTTATCTGCTTGAGTTTGAGGGCTTGGAGTATAAGAAGAACTCTGATGATGGGATCGTGGTTGATCCCGAAAATATGATGGTGTTAAGTTCGACCCTTATACAAAGTCAAGAATTTGCCTTTGTCTTTTTCAATTATTACATGCTTTGAAAAATCATTTCTCAATAAAAGTAATTAAATTTTTGGACCAATTCATTATTTCAGTTCAATTTTGCTTAGCAATATTAATTGCTCATTATTGGCCTATAAAATAAAGCATAAATCATATTTCCCATAATTCTTTTCTGGTTATAGAGCTAGAGCAATTATAAAAAAGTCTCAAATTGGTAAAATTTTTACTTTAGATGGCTACTAGTCAGAACATATACAATAAAAAAATTTTATTTTCTTATTAAAATTAAAAAGCATGCGACACGGCACTCCTTCATACATATTTGTTGGAGTTACTCTGTAAAGAACTGAAATTATATTTTTTAACTTACTTTTAATGCATTAATAAATTTATTTAATAGATCTCATTAACTTCTCTTTTTTTTTGTTCAAATAAATTCAGTTAAATGACATTGTATCGTTTTGTATTGGGCGGGAATTCCCGGGAAATTGAAAAATCGATCTCGCTTTCCCGGGAAATGAAAAAGTCCGGGAAAAGAAAAACTCTAGTTATGAGCAACAGAAAAAAGTTGTTGTTAATTATAACAATTATAAACAGGCGCAGATACATATTTGTTAATAACAACAGTTATTTCAAGACGAAAAAAATATTTCTCATATTTTAACAGTTATGTCTCAACTTTTTTGCTTATTTCTGATAACGGTTAGGTCTCTGATTCAAATGGTTGTTTTTATTATTATTTCCTATATAATTTTCATAGAAATTATCAAGTTATCATAAATAAACAACTAACTTTTGAGTTTGTTTTCATCCTATCTTAAAAATTGTACACTATAAAGACATGTCAGTAAAAAAATAAAGAAAATTAAAATACAATTTTTCAGGATATTTAAGGATAAAATATACTTTGGCATTTTAGACGCATATAGCCAAAATGCAGGAAGCTTTATCCTTTTTAATCAATACTCGTTAAGAAGAGACTGAAACCTTTCGAAAGACATTAATTTTATTTATTGCCGATGACGCGTTGTAAAGTTATTCAATCTTCAATATGCCGAACTTTTCTCAAAAATGGGGGAGATGCTGAAGTTTAGAGGCCTATAAAATTGAAACCATAAAAGGTATTGAACTAATTTTTCGCTATGTTACGCGCACACAGTAGTACGCGATATAATAAGTCGATTTTCATTAAAATTGGAGAGGTGAAAAATCCAAACCCCTGTTTTCATGTCTAAAATTTTCGTTTTTATATATGTTGCAAAGTCGTTTCTTATCATAAGGCCACCACTGTAAATTAATATCTACATTTAATAATTTAATATTTACTTCCAGCCGTTGGAAAAGAAGATAATCGAGGTGTAGTTCGTGGCAAACGTGTGATCGCAGAACTAGTTCACTCGCGTCCAAGGCATATTGCAACAAAATGTGGTACAACTGGTGATAAATTGTCGGTAAAAACTAATTACTTTCGCATACTTAAAAAACCGAAGTGGTCAATACATCAGTATCGTGTGGACTTTAGTCCAGACGTTGATATGATTCGTCTTCGTCGAGCTTATTTGGCACATCATAAAGATCTATTTGGTGGCTATATATTTGATGGTACGTTGCTATTCTGTACAAATTTTTTTATGGATCAAGCGGAGAACGGCCAAAAAGAAGTATTAACTAAGAACCGAGAAGGAGAAACAATACAAATCAAAATTAAACATGTCGGTATTGTTGATGTTTCGGATGCGCAACAAATTCAAGTATTAAATTTGATTTTACGTCGTGCTATAGAGGGTCTTCAGTTGCAATTAGTTGGAAGAAACTATTTTGACCCAGCTGCAAAAGTAAGTTCAATATAACATGTATTACATATACATACTTACGTAAACGTGTTCTATCATCCAATTTAATTTTTATATGCATGGTTCTCATTTCAAATTCTTTTTTCGTGTCGGTTGAAAATATAGTAAAATATTTCATAATATAAACACATAAATTTGAAAATTAAAACTTCTTTAATATATTATAAACTAGTGGTGCCTACCGCTTCGCATGCTTAAAGTTCAGTTTATGCCTATAACACTATCCATAAAGTATATAATCCCCCTTATTCTGTAAGTATTTGTCGACGTCACGTTTAGACAGTACCAAAAAATTTACAGTTGTCTACTCGCTGTCGACAAAAATTTACTATTATTAACAGCCTCTTCCTATTTTCTATGCCTTAGAGAATAGTAAGTGGCTGTCAGTAATAGTAAATTGTTGTCGATGATGAGTAGAAATGTGCCAATTTTTTGGTATTGTCTTGACTTGACGTCGACAAATAGTTATGGAATAAGGGGCAGTAATATAAAGTTCACGTTATACAAACCAAAGGTGCTACATATTAAACTACCGATTAAAAAAAAACTAAAACATCTTTCTTCTTTTCAGCAACATTTATATTAGCAAAATAGCGTATTTTCTCTTTTTATTTTAACTTGGAGTTTGAGTTTTAATTATACTGAAAAAATAATGAATGCAATATCAAAGGTATCAAGTATAGCAGTTACTTATAAATAATACAATATTACATCAACAAGTACATTACGTACATATATATAAGATCTAAGTACAAAGGATATATTCATTCATTCACAACACTTTCCATGAATGATGAATCTCGTTTTAAGTTCAATATTGATATATCCCATGTAAACCATCCTTAAAAATAATGGTTTTCACGATGATTGTGCAAATTTGCATTTTTTAAATATTTTTTTTATAAAAGAGAAGTAACACAATCAGGCAATTAATGCCTACCAGTTAATTAATTAATGTGTTACCTTCTTTGGGAAAGGGATAGAGTAGAGAGAACAGGTGGTGAAGTGCGAGAGAGATAGAAAGCTTAATTCATTTACAACCCTGCTATTGCGCGTTTTTTGTAGAGCAGTGTTGCAAGCCTCTCTGGTGTCAAGTAGAGGCATCGATATGTTTTTAAGCTGCGTAGCCATTTTATTAGTTCTTTTACTTCGCCGACGGTTCTACTACAATACTTAAGAAGGAGGGTGCTCTTGAAGTGCATTTCGGATATGCTAGTATTAATCGCTGCCGGTACTGCCAAAGTGATCAGTGCTATGCCTTCATCACTTTAACAGTCCAACAACAACCAACACAATAACACACCAATGCACATGAACTCAAGACCTCAGGGTTTGTAGTCAAACGCGCTAACTACTGAGCCAACAGCACCTCAAATTTTGCAAATTTGCTGTGCATATTATAGTAGATCGTGAAAGACCTTTTTAATTCTGTTGCATTTTAGCTTTAAATAGCTCATTTACTACGGACAGCAAAGCTGCGATCAAGTCTCTATAGGGTGTTTACACGACATCCACTTTGGTGTATGAATGCCGGATGTCTCTGAATGAGATAGCGAGACATTCAAATCTAGAGATACTCTGGGTCCCAGGGCATGGCAATGTTCCCGGAAACACTGCTGCGGACGATTTAGCCAAATCCGGGGCTCGAATGAACACTCGAGACACGGACCAAATGGTAGGCGTACCGCTAAACTGCTGGAAATCTCATATTCAGCAGGAACTTTTTGGGATCGCGCAGACCAGATGGTCAAACGAGGTCACCTGCTCGATTTCGAGATTAATAAGGCCCCAATATGATTGTAGTAGATCTGCAATCCTGGAGGGGATCCCTCGGGGGCAAATACGCACACTTGTGGCGGGCACTGTTTTATTGGTGCGGACGCTAGGATTTCTGTAGAAGTTGTCATAATGAGGAGGAGGAAGAAAATGTAGAGCACCTCCTCTGTCTATGCCCCGCCCTTTCCGATCAAAGGGTGGCTTCACTGGGCAGCCCGCTGCTTCGGGATATCTAGCAGCCTTATCAAACTGCGACATCAGACGGATAAACTCTTTCATTCGATCGTCGGGTTGGTTCAACACTGATCCGAATAGGGAAACGTAGTAAGGGGTTTCTACTTATTTTTCACGTTCCCGCTTCAGGTAACACAACGGGACCTATAGGGACCCAAGTGGGCTGGTTTTTTTTAAATCTTTAAAACTGGCAACCTGCACAACCTAACCTAACCTAAAAATAATAGTCTGGGGGCACTACAAACTGCTAATTTGCTGCAATAAATCTCGCAGCATTGACCTTTGTTGTCAAAAGTCTTATTTCTGTTTTTGAGTATATTAACATATAAACCACTAACTAATTATTAAATTATGTGTAAAAAAATTATTAAATGCAAATTACTGAATAAAAATTAAAAATCACTGTATAAATAGATAGTTTTTCCATTAAAAAAACCAATATGGCGGCGGATGTTATTTGCAACTTAGTAAATTTTCACAACCTTTTTTGCCCAAGGTTTTTTTATTGCAAACGAAGTAAAATGAAGCAAATTGCAAATACGTATATTTTGTTGTTGTGTTGAGTAAATGTGTGGATTTTTGCACACATTTGCATCGTTTGCACTACCCATCGTGAAAACCCTTAATAAATGATTAATTACAACATTTCAATTTAAATTCATTAAAACAATAAGGGTTTCACGGTGGTGATTGTGCAAATTTGCATTTTGCAAATTTGCTGTGCATATTATAGTAGATCGTGAACGACTTTTTGAATTCTGTTGAATTTTAGCTTTAAACAGTTCATTTACTAAAAATACATAAGATTTACCACATCCATGGTGGATAATATGTTTCCGACCGATGATGTGCATCATTTGATAATGGGAGACTTAAATTCGCAGAGTACGTTATGGGGATCAAGTACTAACTCCAGGTAGGATTTGGGAAAACTTTGCCGATGACAATAATTTGGTGATTATGAACAATGGATCGCCAACGTTGTTCAACACCAGGAACACCCTCACCGCCATCGATGTTATTACCTATACCTGAAGTTAGTGATCATTTTCGTATAAGGATTACCAACAACACTGATAATATAAAAAAAAATTTTTGGCCACGATTTAATGACGTCAAAGCAAATTGGCCCCCTTTTGTTGATAAAGTATCTCTAGTGAGTAACCAGTTTCCAGCATCGACAAACATAAACAGAGAAGCGTCCCAAATAAAACGCATTATTTGAAAGTCGGCCAATGACAGCATACCTTTAAGTAGAAGACCTAAACAAAAAACAACCCTGTTTGGTTTAACTCCCATATTGTTAAATTGATTCGATTGAGACAGATAGCTTGGAGAAATTTTAAGAGATGTCGCAACCAGTCCAACTGTTTGGAGTACAGAAAAATAAGCGCCAAAGTCAAAAGAGAATTTAAAGTTGCGGAAAAGACAACCTGGGATAACTTTTTAAACTCCTTAAAACCATCAATGGACATTCGCTACTTGTGGAAAAAGCTCAATAACTTAGGTCTGAGAAGAAGAATAATTTCCCCCCAATATGTGCTGATGACAGCAGCTTCACACATCCTCCGGGAATTGCGGAGAAATTTGCTGAATACTGGACTTCAATTAGCTCTGACAGTACACTGGATCCGGATATAGTAGCATCAAAGAAAAATGTATGTATTGAAAAATTTACCCAGTGTTGTGAGGAACGAAATTACTTGTCTTTCAAAATAAGTGTTTCAGAGCTGAACAGTATTATGGGGACATTAAAAGGATCAACACCGGCTCAAGACAAAATAACATAAATGATAAAAATCTTCCTGACAAATTAAAATACCGCTTGTGCGAATTGTATAATAACATATTGTCAAAAAGTGTATTTCCACAGGATTGGAAAATTGCTATTTTGGCACCAATTCCTAAGCCCGGAAAGGATCCCAGCCGACTAGATGGATACCGTCCAATATCATTGTTACCAGTTCTTTGGGAAATTTTTGAGAAAATATTGGCTAAAAGATTCCGAAGAATAGCAGAATTTCATGTTTCAACAATACAGCACGCTTTCAGACCTCGACACGGTGTCCATAGTATATGTCATCAGATGGAGGAGGTACTGCGGAATAACCTGAAAAATCGGATTCACAGTTTAGTTATTTCGGAAGATGTAGAAAAAGCTTTTGCCAAGGTAGTGCTTATTTTATTTATAATACATGAAATGAACGAATGGGGAATACCTAAGAGCATTATGAAGTTGATCAGATCTTTTCTCTCCAATCGAAGAGTTACTGTCAGAATAGATGGATTTTTTTCCGGATATCATATTATTGATAATGGCGTTCCACAGGGGTCACCATTGTCTGTGGTTTTGTATACAGTTTACGCTAACTCTTTGGCAAAGGCTATTGAGGCTGTTCCGGGCATGGACTACGTTGGTGCTTATGCAGATAATATTTTTGCAATTGCTGCATAAGATCATGATGATGTTTGCTTGAAACTAGAAAATCTAGATGAAACCATCCACCAGTGGTTAAAAGACAGGCGCCGTTATACCAATTGAGAAGTCAGAGATTCTACATGTTTGCAGGAAAAGGGAATGTATTATTGACAGAATTAGCATCAGAAGCATTGCCATTACTGATCAGATGAGAATTTTGAGAATTTTATTCACGAGAAGTTTGGCATGGAATGCCCAGGTAAAACACGTGTCATCAAAACTTAGCAAAATAAACAACCTCCTGAAACTAATATGATCATGTAACAAGGGCCCTCAATTTAATACTGCACTTGGAATATGTCAGTCGCTTGTCACTGGCACGCTGTTACACTGTATTACGATCTACGGATGGACTTCAAAGAAAAATGTTAAAACGTTAGATACTGCTATGAATAACTGTTACAGAACTTCATCTGGGCTATTAAGAACTACACCATTGGAGAAACTTAGACAAGAGGCCGGATATCAGAATTTCCAATTTTTGTTGGAAAAGACTGCTGTCAATATGGCATCGAGGGCTATAACTGGAGTCGAAAGCTAATGCTTCAGATAATTCAGAACGGTATAGATTGTGTTCAGAAGTAATACAGTTTTTGGGATATAGGACTTTAAAAATGAATTTTTGGTGGTCAATATATCGGCCAAAATCGAGATGGCGGGGTCATACTGCTAACTGGAGTCGAAAGCTAAGGCTCCAAAAATTTCAGAACGGTATAGATTGTATTCAGAAGTAATACAGTTTTTGAGATAAAGGACTTTAAAAATTATGTAATAAAACATTTTCATATGTATATGGAAATTTTTTTTCAACATATCGGCCAAAATCGAGATGGCGCGGTAATACCGCTAACTAGAGTCGAAAGCTAAGGCTCCAAATATTTCAGAACGGTATAGATTGTATTCAGAAGTAATACAGTTTTTGAGATAAAGCACTTTAAAAAATGTGTAATAAAACATTTTCATATGTATATGGGAATTTTTTTTTTGGTCAACATATCGGCCAAAATCGAGATGGCGGGGTCATACCGCTAACTGGAGTCGAAAGCTTAGGCTCCAAATATTTCAGAACGGTATAGATTGTATTCAGAAGTAATACAGTTTTTGAGATAAAGGAATTTAAAAAATGTGTAATAAGACATTTTCATATGTATATGGGAATTTTTTTTGGTCAACATATCGCCCAAAATCGAGATGGCGGGGTCATACCGCTAACTGAAGTCGAAAGCTAAGGTTCCAAATATTTCAGAACGGTATAGATTGTATTCAGAAATAATACAGTTTTTGAGATAAACGACTTTAAAAAATGTGTAATAAAGCATTTTCATATGTATATGGGAATTTTTTTTGATCAACATATCGGCCAAAATCGAGATGGCGGGGTTATACCGCTAATTGGAGTCGAAAGCTAAGGCTCCAAATATATCAGAACGGTATAGATTGTATTCAGGAGTAATACAGTTTTTGAGATAAAGGACTTTAAAAAATGTGTAATACGACATTTTCATATGTATATGGAAATTTTTTTGGTCAACCCCCGCCATCTCGATTTTGGCCGATATGTTGACAACAAAAAAATTCCCATATACATATGAAAATGTTTTATTACACATATTTTAAAGTCCGTTACCTCAAAAACTGTATTACTTCTGAATACACTCTATACCGTTCTGAAATATTTGGAGCCTTAGCTGTCGACTCCACTTAGCGGTATGACCCCGCCATCTCGATTTTGGCCGATTTGTTGACCAAAACAAATTCCCATATACATATGAAAATGTCTTATTACACATTCCTTAAAGTCCGTTATCTCAAAAACTTTATTACTTCTGAATATAATCTATACCGTTCTAAAATATTTGGAGCCTTAGCTTTCGACTCCAGTTAGCGGTATGACCCCGCCGTCTCGATTTTGACCGATATGTTGAAAAAAAATTCCCATATACATATGAAAATGTTTTATTACACATTTTTTAAAGTCCATTATCTCAAAAACTCTATTACTTCTGAATATAATCTATACCGTTCTAAAATATTTGGAGCCTTAGCTTTCGACTTCAGTTAACGGTATTACCCCGCCATCTCGATTTTGGCCGATATGTTGACCAAAAAAAAAAATTCCCATATACATATGAAAATGTTTTATTATATATTTTTTAAAGTCCGTTATCTCAAAAACTGTATCACTTCTGAATACAATCTATACCGTTCTGAAATATTTGGAGCCTTAGCTTTCGACTCCAGTTAGCGGTATGACCCCGCCATCTCGATTTTGGCCGATATGTTGAAAAAAATTCCCATATACATATGAAAATGTTTTATTACACATTTTTTAAAGTCCGTTATCTCAAAAACTGTATTACTTCTAAATATAATCTATACCATTCTGAAATATTTAGAGCCTTAGCTTTCGACTCTAGTTAGCAGTATGACCCCGCATCTCCATTTTGGCCGATATATTGACCACCAAAAATTCCTTTTTAAAGTCCTATATCCCAAAAACTGTATTACTTCTGAATACAATCTATACCGTTCTGAATTATCTGAAGCCTTAGCTTTCGACTCCAGTTAGCGGTACGACCACACCATTTCGATTTTGGCTGATATGTTGACCACCGAAAAAATTCCCATATGCACATTAATATTTTTGCTTGAAAATGTTATAAAATATCTACTCTGTTAAGTTAACAGTGTTCAAGTGAGAGATTTTGTATTACTTCACAGTCTCTGAGCGAGAGATATGTAAAGTAACACAGAGATGCCAAAAACGAAGCTAACTGACGGAGCTATCTTCACACACATTGATTTTATATATATATTTTTAATTATATTGAAACAACCAAGGCGAATTCAATAAGGTGGGAATCACTAAAACAAATACAACACGAAAAACAACAGTCATTTTCTTTTTGTAAATTACCAAGGCAATGTCAAATTTGTTTTGTAAAGAAAATAAAAATTAAAGAAAGAAAAAAATAAACCAGTGTTCCCATTCATAGAGACATATCTAAAAGCTGGGGATAATTTTTTCGCAATTAGGATACAAATTTTATATATATTGCTAGACGTTATTATTTACTTATTTTCTAACAAAATTGATTTACATACAGACAGTCCTAGTCATGTATGTTTACACATTTGAAAATTCAATTAAAAGAAAAGTTCCCGGCTTCATGAATAAGTTTGCAACAGAAAACCTTCTCTATTACAAAACTTTATCTGTATAGACTATGTTGGCAAAAATTTTTTGTAATTGTTGTCGATTAAAACCACGAAAGAATTTTATTCCTTATTTTTTAATTATAGGTTACTTGATGCTAATTAATAAGACGTTGACAACGGCTAAGAAATAAAATGTTAATCAAAAAATTTAAGTAAAAAAATGTATCTTACTTATACATATATTTGAAGTATTTCAAACATCCGCGGCTTACAAGAGGAACTAAATTATAAAAACATTTTTAATAAAATATTTTTCATTTGAGTTGTGAATATAGTCGAACTGTATGGTTTCTATTAGGGATGCGGGATTAATCGATTGATATAATTTTTGATTAATCAAAATTGTGATTAACCAATTAATCGATTAATCAAGAATCATAATTAATCAAAACGCTGATTAATCAAATAATTTTAAATTTGATTATTTAAAATATTTCAAACCTAAATTTTAGCTTATTTTCTTACACACACTTCTTATGGCAGCCTGAATTTTAGGCAGAGGTGCGTACTAGGCTTTAGAAAGAAATTCTATAGCATTTAATAATTGATAGCATTTAAAAATTGAACAATTGAAAAATTTGGTTGTACGAACATCGAATGTCAGTTCAACTTTACGTACAACCAAATGTATGTTCACTTATTACATGCTTTAAAATTTCGTTCTAAAATAAAAATAATTTAATTGAGTGATTAAATTGAAAACGAATTTAATCCAAACTAATTAAAAGCTATTGTTTTCTTGCTAGATTTCATAAATAAAATATACCCCTGAAGAAGTTTGAAGCAAACAAACGAAACGTTGGGTGTTTAAAATAAAATGAATTAGTTTTATTTATTTTTGGTTTGACCATCACTAGCCCGAAGGTAACTCCTACTATAAGAACATTAATTAATTACAATTGGTCATTAAACAACAAGTTAATCTAATTAAAAAGCTTTGGATGAAATATATTTTCATAAAACAAGTTTGGGGATTTTCGGAGCTTATATATTGAAAATTTAGGGTAACATATGAAAAATTGGTAACCCAGAAATAAACAAAATATTTTTATTTTATTTTTTAAAATTAATTTCAAAACCGCTTGAAGAAAATAGATGACAACTTCTAAGCAAGCGGCTGGACCGAATTTCTTGAAACAGGCTAGCAAATTTAGCATTGTCACTTTTCAAACGAAAAACCCCAAACTAAAATCGCTCTACCCGTTTGGGAGCTAGGGAGCCACAGACACACTGATTCAAGAACGCACAGCTAGGAAATAAGATTTAACTTCTGAACGTCTGGACCGATTTTATTTGAAGATAGCTTAGACATTCTCGAATAAGTCACTTTTCAAACACAAAAAACTAAATCAAGTTCAAAGTAGATTTATTTAAATAAATCTGCCTTGAATCAAACTAAATTAATTTTAGAATGTTTATTTTTTAAAACAACGAATACTGAGAAGTAGAAAATTAAAGATAATTTGACGAGCGAATTCAACAGCTGAGCTTATGCGGCCACCTTATTGAATTCGCCTTGGAAACAACAATAATTTTTATTTTTTGAGCGCATATGGTCTAGTCACCCGGCGCCTGCTGTATATTTTAAAAATTAATTTTTAAGGTATATTATTAAAAATAAATATATATTTTTTTCGCAAATTTTTATTTCTGAAATAAATTAAAAAGAATTTACAGCTTAAAAATGCCTAAAATATCTGAAAAAGATAAAATTATAAATTTTCTGGTAGAAAATGCAATTGACCAAATTAAAGTCGCGGAGATAATGGAATGCGAAGGTACGATTTTTTTTATGAAATCAAAATAAATCTTTCTGTAGACATTTGTGAGCAGGATGTTATTGATCATATTTTTGACGAAATTATGGAGGACTCCACTTTGGTTGCATCATACTGCCGTGGAGTGTTTAACACAATTCCAAAGCCAATGAAATGGTCTCTAGATATATTGACTCAACTAGATGACAATAGATTTTTGCAACTCTTACGAGTTAGTAGAGTTGAATTCCATAAACTCGTTAAAATGATTTCCGATTATTCGGAATTCAACAAACCCCATTCTTGTGAGCAATTTCCTGTTGAGTACCAGTTAGCAATTGTGCTATATAGACTCGGGTCATCTGGAGAAGGCGCAAGTATAAGAAAGTTGGCTGCGTTTCTTGGAGTTGGTGATGGCGGTACAATTGCTAAGATAATCCGACGTATTTTCAAAGCAGTTTTACACGACGTATTTTCAAAGCAGTTTTACACTTACAATTATATTGGCCAGATACAGAAGAAAGAAAATCGATTGGCGCAGAGACATATCATGAACTTCCATTCTGTTTTGGATATGTTGATGGTACAGAAATACCCCTTGCAGAAACTCCAGTACTTAACGGGATATCTTTTTTTCGCGAACACACAAATACTCGATAAAAATACAACTGATTTGCGATTATAAACTACGTATACGGCAGGTTGTTGTAGGAAATCCAGGCAGCGTTCATGATTCTAAAGTCTTTAAAAACTGTGACGTCCATAAAGAACCTCAGAAATATTTTTTTTCTCATCAATGGATAGCAGGAGACTCAGCTTATTTTCTATCCACAAATGTTGTACACCCTATAGGAATAATTCAAACCAAGGTTGGGTTAGGTAAGGAAGGCAGTCACGACTGTAGAAGTGACTCACTTGGGTCCGTTGATTCGGTCCCTTTGTGTTACCCTAGACCAGACAGGGCATAGAAATTACGACTGCTCTGCCGCCGTGTCAAACCATCCTGATTGAACTAAGTAGAAGGATAGCCTGACTAGCCCTACATTAGCCAGACTCTCTAAGTCTGGAAATATGCTAGTGCCCAAGATTCTCGTCCTTCAGCTGGCTAGAGCCGGAAGATGGAGAACAGTCTCCTCCTCTTCCTCATCATTACAACTTCTACATTAGTCGTTATGATTTAGACCCATCCTTCTGGCATGGGTCCCAATATTACAGTGCCCTGTGAGCAATGTTAACAATAGTTTCGTTCGACCTTTACCGAGCCTAAGCAGATCTCGTGTCCTGCTGAGGTCGTAGGAGGGCCACGTGGACCTAGCCACGCGACAGGTGCCTTCGCGTTCCCACCTATATTGTGCCAGCCTGAATGATTCAAGCTGTATCAGTGATTTACAATGTGATAGAGGGATGCCAACGAAGTAGCATATCATCTAGTTGCTCAATGTCACGCCCTGTTTGGCAATTCCGTCCGCAATATCGTTCCCGGGACAATCTGAGTGTCCCGGAATCCAACACAGTGTTACTCTCGAATGTGTCGCTATCTCGTTTAGAGATACCCGGCATTCGACAACCGCCAAGGAAGTGGTGTATACACCATTTATAGCGGCGATGGCCGCTTTGCTGTCGGTAAATATATAGATATCTTCCGATATCCTATAGTACCTAAGCCATCTTGCCGCCCTAGTGATAGCGGAGATTTCAGCTTGTAAGACGGTACAACCGTCCTGCAGCCTAAATGGGACTCTTGCGTTGAAGTTTTCCACATAGAAACCTCCGCCAGTTCTGTTGACCCTTTTGGAGCTTTAATCGCTCCATCAGGGTTGAGGGATGAGGTACTGTTCCCTGCTGGGAACAAGTGAGAGGAATAGCCCACCAAAGCAAGTCTTCGGTGCGCAATAATCAATGTTGCAGTAAATTCCTTGATATTGTCGCAGAATCCTGGAGTGCCCATAATCAGTTCGTGACCATGGGCATGTAGCGTTGAGCCTGATCGTTGAGAATAAAGCCGGTTTGCCGGTAAGGGCTTTAGCAGCTTTGGAGGTACTAGGCCTGAAGTCCAGAGATAGCTCTCCGCTAGGTTTGAGACAACCACCTTTCGGCTGTGTTGCCTTTTGGCGGTTCACCAGCTTGGCTGAGCCATGCTGGATTCCCGCCCCCACCAGTAGCTCGCAGACTGATCGGGCCTGGTGTGGACACCCTCTCTGCCTGAGAAGCAGTAACGTACCCGAACCGGGTACGTGGGGCATGGTTTTTTGGGTTGCATTTTTTTTTCTTTAAGTGGGGGGGGGGGGGGGGGTTGCATATATACCTACTGCCAGGTTCAATAACTGCCGCCCCATTGGGAACACACGCTGGTGGATTTGGACAGGCCCAGGGGCCGAGAAACGGACTGGTCCGATAACCGCCCCATCGGGGAAAACAGACGTTATCAGACCGGGGGGGGGGGGGGGTGGTTCTTAGTCGGTACTATTGCTAGCCCATCTGGTATGGGTGACCCTACCGGGAGCAGCAGCCCAAAAACCTGAAACCTGCTGCCCTCGCCAGTGCGGCCTACACAATACGAAGTACCTAAGCCTCCAAACCAAATGAATGACCAAAAGCGAAAGCGGTTTAATAGAAGGCATAGCTCTTACAGAGTTAGAATAGAGCATTGCTTTGGAATTATGAAAGAAAAGTTTAATAGCTTGAAGAACTTAAAAGTACGTATTAATTCTTCCCAAAGTCATTTATTTGGCTGTCAATGGATTGTTGTATGCTGCATTTTGCATAATATTTTATTAAGTCCAAGAGAAGTAGAAGAGCCTGAACAAATTACTGAAGGCGAAGAGGAACTAGGAGAACCTGATGACGAACAGGAATTGAATTCGTCAAACGCAAAATGAATTTAAAAGATAAGCTATATATAGTTTGTTGTTTGATTAATTCATTTTATTTATTTTAAATAAACGTACATACATATGTATTTTACAAATTGAATTCTATTCAAGAAACACTGCAGTCTTTTAATTAATACTTAGTAATAAAACTTGAGATGAAGTAAAAAAACAAAAATAACAAAAATTAATACACATATATATACATACATACATACATAACTATGTATCTATATAATTAAAAAAATATTCAA
This sequence comes from Panzeria rudis, assembly GCA_956483635.1. Classification (NCBI taxonomy): domain Eukaryota; kingdom Metazoa; phylum Arthropoda; class Insecta; order Diptera; family Tachinidae; genus Panzeria; species Panzeria rudis. The sequence goes on from OY101449.1 coordinate 71,237,229, forward strand.
TTGCGAGTAAAAAAATAAACAAAATAAGAAGGGAACCACCACATAAAAATATGGTTAAATACATGTGATGTGGTTGATATTTATATTGTAGTTCCAATTTCCGCAGACGTTCTTCCTTTTTTATTTCTAATTTTTTCAATTCGATGTTTTCCTTCCTTTTTTTGGTGCTTTTTTCAAATTGTCTTTCTTTCAAATCCATGATACAATAATAATCCATGATATAATAATTGCTAGTATATCAATACCCATTGCATGTAATTGTAATTGTTCATGCCCTAATTACAATTACATGTAAACGTAATTCCTTGATTTCTATTAAGTTTTATCACGAAAAATTATGTTATTTGCTGATAATTCCTTATGTTAGTTGGACACATTATTAAACCATTTTGCAATTTTGAAATTTATGTAACATAATTGTAATTTGTAACATAATTGTAATTTGTTATTAAATTATTAAAATTATTAAGTTATTTACAAAAATGAAATTTATTTGTTGATGGTTATTAAGCAATTGTCTATATGCATTTCATTGGCGCTTTTACCAAATCGTCAGTAGACTTCAACCACAACTTTGAACAGTTACAAACCTCTTAATTTATGCGCACTTTCAAAAACCATTTGAGAATTTACAAACGATAATATTTTTGAAAATCACAAAAGAATAAAATAAGTGTAGTAGGCTTAGAATCTTATACAAAACTCAACAAATATTTTATATTCGATATGAATATATTTTATTATTTACAAAATTACACAATTCCAAATTATTAGTTCCCATTTCGTAAATGTGGCAAGGCTTTCATTTAATATTTCTAAAAAACAAACTTCAAAAATCAGCTTAAAAGTCAAACAGTTTTAAAATGAAATTACCTTGTATTTTTGTATCATGTTCAAATCGAACTCCATTTTAAATTCTTCTTTCTCAAAATCGATTTTTAATTTCAAAAATTCGTTCCTTTCACTTTGTATAGCTAAAAGTTTGTCCAAAGCATTTTTAGGATCAGCTCTTTAATTTAGCAGCAAATTCCTGCACTAACTTGTTTTTTACTTGCAGCTCGGCTGAAGAGGATGTAGTTGATGACGGAGGGGGTGCATATGACGGTTGAACTTCAACGCAGTCAGTCTGTGGCACAGTTGTAAGTGCTTCATCTTCTTCTGAATATAGAACGATGGGAGGTGAACCACAATCATCAAGTTCTTCAAAACCACAAAATCTGTTTGTTCATTCAAGGAACTTTCGGGAACCGGTGTACTAATAAGACCCATGTTACTGGTTACGGCACTAGCAAAAATTTCAAATGGAAATTCCGAATTTTTTCGCCCGAAAATACTGTGAAGTTCTTCATAATATCTGCACAACTTTTTTAATTTTTCTACAACAAGAGTATGCACTTTAAAATTAAATTATTTCTGATACAAGTTTGCATTAACCTGTACAGATGAAACATCGTTTTCAAATAGTCCAGCACCGGTAGATTTCCTCCAATTATCTGCTTTAATATATGTTCTTTTAAGATTTTTGACCTTCCAGCGGATGAGATTCCAAGATGTGTTTATGCCCGTCGCTTCTATTAATTTTCTATAAAAAATTTGGACTATGGGTTTCTAAAACAAATTGTATGTAGATACTAAATATCTGCATGAAACATTCGTTTTTAAATTACAGTATTGCTTTGTTTTACAAATCACTAACTATTGCTAAAATGTGCGACGAAACATGTGTTGAGAGTAATAAGCAAATAATGAGTAATGGCAATCACCGTTTCATTAAGAGAGAATCAACTCAAATCGTGTCTTTTTATTTATTTTTATCACTAGTGTTAAAATTATTTGTAAACAAAGGCAGTTCATAAATAAAAAGCAATGAAACGTAGGACTGATTCGTGTGAGCTATTTGTCATCTCAATGAGGATATGAGAAAATTAGAGCACACTATGCTCTTTTAAATTAAAGAAGAAAATAAGAAAACAACCGTTAATCAGAAAATGCCTTTTTATATGATATAATATTTTTTAATTAAAATAATCTTACCCTTTCGCGGACAGCCCTTTTAACGAAGGGTTTCCCGTGGGCATTTTTCTATATCTACGTAATCTTTCTAAATAGGAAAATTCTGAAAACACCAAACTGCTCCAAATTAAAAATATAATCTATCTAAAGGATAAAAAGGACATACGATTTTTGACGTTTATTTCCGTCATGGTGCTCTTTGTACCTCAGCGATGACGTTAGGGACCATGAAGTCGATTTCCGTCAGACGGATATATACGTCTAGGCACGTACAAAATATAAAAAGCTTTGAAGTTCAGCTGTGACGTTTATACACGTCAATGTAAAATTTTAAATTAACAGCTATTTTAGAAAAATAAAAAACACTTCTTTCGTTCAACCATAAAAATATTTAATTCATAAAGTTCAGTCTTTAGTAATAAAAGAAATGGAACTTAAAAATAACCAAACAAATTTTTATTATACGTAAACGTTAATTTTCAAATTGTATTTTTTATATGTTTGCATGCCATTTTTCAAAGCATAGACCACGACAGAGAGGAGGCTTATCGACACATGTCTTACAACGGTATGAAGCTTCCCGTCTTATGCTTTCTTTGTAACATTGTCTGCATCTTAAAAAGTTTGATTTTTTTTGCTTCCTGCAATAGGAGGTATTTTCTCTTGAAAATGTTGATTTATGTTTAGATGATTTGACTGAATGTGTTCTTTTGATGACCTTGATTTGCAGAGTCCTAATAAAGAATATACCAGCTCTTCTCTAAATTCTAAATAACTCATTGGTTTTCCTGTATATTTTTTATATATGTAATACGAGTACGGCTGAGGCAACACTGGCGTTTTTAAAACGCGGCGTTTCTGCTTTTTATATTAAATTTGAAGTTTTGAAAAATTGAGAACTTTCAAATTTAATATAAAAAGCAGAAACGCCGCGTTTTAAAAACGACCGTGTGGCCTCAGCCTTATATGTACATACATCAAGAAGGTGAAATATTACTTTTTTGTACCATCGTATGGTTTTTCTTGGACACGAATAATAACTTATCATTTTGTCATTTTTATCAACACCTGCCATATTGGAATTATATGCTTCTACTTCTATAGTTTTCATCTTCTTCCTACCAAATCTATTTGAACATTCTTTTAATGCAGGTTTGTAAGCTGTTGTTATGCACAGAATATCTCTTGTGTCCTTCCATTTACTTACATACACTTTTTTTATTTCGTTTCCATATTTAATCTCTTTTTTAACTTTTTTTTCACTACAATAGAAGGGTTGCCTTTTCTATTTGATCTTAATGTTCCTGTAGAGTGCGTTTTGTGTTTAAGCAGATCCATACTTAAGTCGGTACTATTATAAAAATTATCCATAAATATATGGTGGCCTTTATTTAAGTAGGGCTTCATTAGTCGCATTACTAAAGCATGAGTTTTATTATTTTTTCATACTCCTGGTAGTTTTTTCCTTTGTACAACTCGAAATTTAGAGTATATCCATCTGGTGTACAAAGTTCATAAAATTTTATGCCATATTTTGCTTGTTTTGCTTTCATATATTGACGGCAAAAAGACGCCCTTTAAAAAGTAACAGGGACTCATCTAGGCTTAATGAATCCCCTGTATAGTAAGCTTTAGAGAAATTTTGAATTAATATATTTATTAATTCAGACACTTTTGATAGCCTGTCATTTTCAATTGGATATCTTTCGTAGTATATGCAACACAGAATTTGCTCATATCTTCTTCCAGACATAGCAGATGCGAAAATTGGATGATAGTGTAATGAATCCTTTGTAAACATTTTACGAATTGTAGGAAACCTTATTTGGCCTTGAAGAAGGCATAAACCAAAAAGTTTTTCGATTTCCTGCTGATCAGTATTTTCATATGATTTATAGCGACATTTTCTGGTTCTTCGTATGTTTTGAAACAAGTTCGTTCCGTATTGGTTAGTGCACTCTACTGGTAATTTCAGGTGTCCAAAGGTGTAAAAACATCATATGGTGATGGATTTTCTGGTATAGATATTTTTATTCCAGATTGGCCAGCATCAAAACAAAAATCGGGAATACTCTCCATATCTGATAACCACATATTATACATATCATCCGTGTTTGCTTCTGTTTCATTCAAACTTGCTTCATCACCACAGGTATCATTCTTTGAATATGAGTCGTCTATTGAGGATACTGATGAGGTTTCTGAGCTTAAAAGGTCTGGAACATAGTTTTGGTCCCGCCCAGAATATTCTCCATCATCCGCAAATGGCTCAGAAGAATCTGAGTCTTTTTCGGAGTAGCTCTCGCTTGAATCTTCTTCACCAAACAACTTTTTTAATTTCGCCCTTTCTTTTTCCAATGACATATCCAAAAAATTGGAGTTTGACACAGAATATCTATGCATTAAAATATATTTCTTATAAAATTGCAACTTAACAACAATATACATAAGTTCACTAGTACCAATATTTTATTAAAAAAACTCAAACTTACCTAGATTTTAATAAAAAAAACACAAAATAAATTTTGTCCGTTATTTTTGCGGCTTCCCACAAAGACGCGCATTCTACAACTTAACTAATTTCCATCAGGGATGATAAATGAAAAAATTCATTTCGTACCAATGAGTTTCTAAAATAGTACTTTTTCAGCTCAATAGTACTAAAATTTTTTGAATTGTTGTAACCAAGTAAGCCACACGATTTTGATTGATTTTATGTGGTCATTGTGTCAAAGATCTTTGTGATATGGCTTTGTTTTCTAAAAAATTTTTTGATAAATTCTTTTTCAAATAATGGTGCCAAAAATCAAACAATTTTAATTTCAATTTATCTTAATGAAACTTCACATCTGCCACGTAACAAGGAACTTACTAATTTACTTATTCTTATAAACTTGAAGTTTGCTATAAAATTAAAAATTCGTTCACAGTGGATAAACAAGCCATAATAGCACAAGAAATTTTTTCTATTAAAATTTGAAATCCGTCATTTCTGTAGTTCTCTTGAATAAATGCGTAAGTCGACTTACGTAGATTTTGAGTTATTAATGCGAAATAGTTCTATCAGCGAACAACCAGACACTTAAATTGTAACAGTTGAAAATGGCCCAAATCAGTTTTTGAGGGCAACCGTTTAAGAAAGAGACAAAAATTATGTGTTCTTGTTTCATTTTATCCAAATAGAAGTGTTGCAAATATTACGAATGTATGAGAAAAAGAAAACAACATTTAACACCAATACTTTTAAACACCAGTCTTACAAGACTGAGCTGGAAATAGCTTGCTGTCCGTGTCGTGTCTGTGGCTCTATTTTAAGCGCTTTTGGATGAGAGTAAATATTTTCAGAATATCATGGACTAGTCTTGATATTTTTTCATGACTTCTATATTGATTCCATAAATTTTCAGCAATAACGACTAAATATTCCCGTGTGATGGATTATTTAAACACACAAGCAGAGATATACGATGTTATTATCTAAACACATTTTGAAATCTTTTTAAATATTTTGATCTATTTTACTTAGTAAATGTTATTTATGTCAACATATGGGGTTTTATGCATCCTTTGCTAGAATCTCGTTCTTACTTTATTTTTGTCTAAAATTTTTATCCAAAGTTATTTTGGCAAATATATACCGAAAGTATTAAAAAAATCAAATATGGTAATTCATACCGTGGACACAATTTCAGAAATATTTTGTTTTGGCTCTACTGAAAAAAAAACAGTTTTAAAACATACGCCTTTATACAAGAAAACCAATGATTTGTTTATAGAATATGGAGTTTGACATTAAGGTACTCTATCAGCATCGCTGTTGATATTTGGATTTGAACACTAACAAGCAAATATTATAAGCTGTTCTCTCAAGACCACCTGTTATGTATTCTCTTTAAATAAGTACACAAATCCACTCACGAAATAACCGTCTAAGTAGACTTAAGAGAGAATTAAGTTAAGGGCCAAAGTAGATATAAATTATTATTAAATAATCAATTGATACCACACCACAAATTGGGAAATTTTGCAAATAATACCAAATGAGTCATGGTGGTACCATCGTACTTTTTTGTTTTCAATAGTACCAAAAAAAGTACAATTGTACCAACTTTATCATCCCTGATTTCCATATAAACTTGACGTGTATATACGTCATTGTGTTTATTGGAAAACATTTTTTGTTACTTAGCAACAGGTGACCATTTGATATGATATCATTACTGAAACTTTGTTTATAAACATTCATTCAATATTAAAACTTTAAGGAGCAGAACATTTTATGACGGATATGCACGTCATGTCCCACCAGAAAACTTTGTTTTGACGTCTATATACACGTCAGTGTCCGCGAAAGGGTTAAAATCTGAATCGATTTTATAAAAAATAACTTTAATTATTGAAACCACGAGTAAATAAATTTTTTTTTACAAATTGGAACTAAATAAAAAAAATTTTAACTTGGTAAAATTAGACAATTTTAATAACGTTGGCAAATATATGGCAGGTATTAAGCTTTTAGAGGGCTTAAATTAAGCTATGTTTCTAGGGTTCCGTACTCCAAAAGTGTAAAGGACCCTATTGTTTTCGATACACTGTCCGTCTGTCTGTCACAAACTGTTTTCTCGAGAACCGTAAGAGCTACGGACCTGAAACTTTCACAGAATATGTAAAACTTTTGCCGCTATAACAACAAATATATGACAGTTAAAAATTATAGGGTGTTCTAAAGCGAGCAACCGAAACATGTTGAAATGCCAATGTGATATACATACATACAGACACTTACTTATATATAGACACTTGAAATTTTCAAAGTATGTATAATAGACTACACCAATTAACACTGATATTAAAAACAATAAAAATTAAAGGGTTTTCTATCAGTTAATGTAATTTTGACTATGTAATTTAGACAATTTGCTGTATCTTGGAAACCGTAAGAGGTAAAATCTTAAATTTTAAAAAACGCTAAAACTAAAAAAATCCAAAATTAAACAATGTCAAAACGAAAAAACGCTAAAATGAAAAAAGTGCTCAAAGGAAAAAGGCACCAAAATTAAACAAAAACGCTAAAACCCAATATATCACCAAAACTAAAATGATCACCAAAAAACAAAACAAAAAACGCCAAAAACCGAAAAAGTCAAAACGAAAAAAAGCGCTTAAAGAAAAAAAAAAACACCAAAATTAAACAAAAGCACTAAAACTCAAAAAATCACCAAAACTATCGCCGAAAAACGAAATAAATCGCCAAAAATTGAAAAAAATCATTAAAATGAAAAAAGCTCCAAAACAAACAAATCACCAAAACTAAAATTATCGCAAAAAAACGCGATAAAACAAAAAAAAGCATGAATAAAAAAGCACAAAAATCGTTAAAACGCAAAAAATCACAAAAAACTAAAAGTATCGCCAAAAAACTCAAAACGAAAAAATGCACCAAAACAAAAAATCACTAAAACGCAAAAAAATCACCAAAACTAAAATTATCGCCAAAAAACGCAATAAATCGAAAAAAGCGTAAAAACAAAAAAAGCACAAAAAACAAAAAAATCGCTAAAACGCAAAAAATCACCAAAACTAAAATTATCGCCGAAAAAGGAAATAAATCGTTTAAAAATGGAAAACAGCACCAACATGAAAAAAAGCACAAAAAAAACGCTAAAACGCATAAAGATCACCAAAACTAAAATGATCGCCAAAATCGAAATTATTTTACTTTAGGTGATTTTTTCGTTTAAGCGATTTTTTTTGCTTTGGTGCTTTTTTTTTGTGGGGCTTTTATCCTTTTAGTGCTTTTTAAAATTTTTGGCGATTTATTTCGTTATTTTGCTATATATTTAGTTATGGTGCTTTTTTTCGTTTTATTGCGTTTTTTGGCGATAATATTAGTTATGGTGATTTTTGCGTTTAAACGATTTTTGTTTTGTTTTGGTGCTATTTTTGTTTTGGCGCTTCTTTTCGTTTTGTTGCGTTTTTTGGCGATAATTTTAGTTTTGGTGATTTTTTTTCGTTTAAGCGATTTTTTTGTTTTGTCGCTTTTTTCGTTTTATTGTGTTTTAGTTTTGGTGATTTATTGCGTTAGCGATTTTTTTTGTTTTGGCGCTTTTTTTTCGTGTTGACGACTTCTTCGGTTTTTGGCGTTTTTTTTTTAGTTTTTTGGCGATCATTTTAGTTTTGGTGATATATTGTGCTTTAGCGTTTTTTGTTTAATTTTGGTGCTTTTTTCCTTTAAACCCTTTTTCATTTTGGCGATTTTTCGTTTTGATAATATTTTTAGTTTTAGCGTTTTTTAATTTCAAGAGTTTGCCTCTTGCGGTTTCTAAGATTCAGCAAATTGTCTAAATTACATAGTCAAAATTACATTAACTATTAGAACACCCTTTAATTTTTATTGTTGTTAGTATAGGCTATTATACTTTGAAAATAAAAATTTAATTAAATATTTCTATTTCTGAGATCAATCGGTCGAAATAAAGGGGGTAAAACTAAATATTACTTTTTGCGGGCAGCCCACATTTATAAGCACCGTATTGTATTGTCAACAAAATTAAAGGCACTTACCAAATTTCAGATCAATCGGTTAACAGGAAGGCGTTAAATTTTAAATTACCATATTCTACCCAAACACCACAACTATGACACAAACAATAAGCTAAAACCGTTTAATAAATTTTGCATAATTTTGTAATAAAATACGTTACCATATGCAAAATCTAAAAATATAAATAGTTCATTCGTTGTTAAAGCTTGTTTACATCTACAACACTAACTCTAAATGTTTCGTTGCCTTTTTGTTCTATTTCCTTCCGCTCTCATAATTACAGTCTCGTTTTGATTCGTAATCTAGTTGTGTTGTTGTGCACTCTCATTCATTCCTCTTGAAAGCTTCGATTGAAAACATGTTATGATTCTAAAATATTGCGAATGATTCTAATCTCGTTATATATGAGTTTTGCAGATGTCTAGTAGATACATACATAAGCATGTATGAACATAATTAAAATTTAATAAAATGTTGGTAAAAATTAAAGCTAGCAACTTACCTCAAATTTCTGATGTTCCTGCAAATAGTCCAACAGCATTTGAACTTCAGCGTCAGTCCATCGTGTGTTTTCAGTGTTATGCTTTTTTTTAATTTTGCTTCTTATTAGAACTAATTTTTTTATTTTTATATTTATTAATTTCTCACACGAATAAAAACAATTAAAAATTATAAAAAAACGAAGTGGCGGCAAAACGAACAGCTGTTTGCACACTTGTAAATAAATGTGCATAGGTAGTTTACAACAGTTTTTGGTATAGTTACTTTAACAACCATGTGGTAAAGTAAATCTTAATGCATTTTGTTGTTGTGGTCTTGTCAACCGTGGTATATGTACTATATTCAAAAGATCTACTTGATCTACAATGCTAGTTTACTACCAAGCGTGAAAACCGCTAATGTTTTAAATAAGCTGAATGTGATTTGGGATCATTTTTAATAAAGTTTAAGGACCTTATAAATGATCAAATGTTCATAAAAGGTTTATGAAACAGATTTCCATAGAAAATTTGTTTCATAAACCTCTCATAAACATTTGATAAGTAGAATAAGGGGGTTAATGTTTCTGAGTGTTAGATGTTGCAAGTGAAAATTTCACTTTTTCAATTATTCCACTAAATATGAATAAAAATGTAAAGGCTATAAGAATAATTCGAGTTTTTACGTTTATTTTAAAATAGATAAATATGGACAGTTATAGAATGGAACTTTGGCCTGGATACCAAACATCTATCCGACAACATGAACGAGATATTTTATTATGTGCTGAAATTACTCACAAAGTAATGCGTACCCAAACACTTTACCAAATCTTATCAGATTGCTCCAGAGATTTTCAAGATTTCCAAACTGGTTTTAAGCAACAAGTTGTTGGTAAGTTGTTTACTTGAAGTCTACAAGTAACATAATATGTAAGATGAGATTGTCAAATTCAATCGCAGAGAGAATTATGTTACGTGTAGTCTTCAAATTAGTGTTATCTCAATGTTATAAGAATTTTTATCAGAGCGTTGTTATAAGAATTCTTATAACAACAATCTTATGAGATGAACTGTCAAAACACAAATGTACAAGAAAATAAAATAGTGTGCATGTGTGAGTGTTTATTAAAATAAATGAAAAGCGATGTTTTTGATAAATTTTTTTCGGTTATATGTATTTATTTATTGTATCTTCAATAAAATTTAACTAACAATAAGTAATGAAATCTTAACTCTAAAATTTAAATTTTTAAGTCCAGCCAGTGCCAGACAAAAATATTTGTTTCAGCGGTTGGTTGTTTACGTCTCTCGTGTTCGGCTGAGAGCAAGAGTGTCCCTCCTTCTCAGCCGAGTGTGGCCTCTAAAGTTAATAATGTTTGGGGCTAGGGGATTTGGGTGCAACTCAAGTCTTTTTATGTAGCTTGTCACGTGTTTAGAAAACACTGTCTTAACCGGCGGCACATCTAGGTCTTTATGAATTCGCTTGTTTCTGACATACCATGGGGCTGCTGTAATCGTACGGAGTATTTTATTTTGTTGCCTTTGATTTTTTCTACATTTGATGCCGAGGCAGTGCCCCATAACTGAGAGAATGTAGTTGTATAGAAGAAGTTTACAATCTAGGCTTAGAGTAGAGTTCCTTCCAATGAGCCAATTCATTTGAGCTGCTTTTAATTTCATTTGGGTCACCTTTGCATTTATGTGTGACTTCCATGTTAGACGACGATCAAGAGGAACACCGAGATATTTTACTTCAGTGTTTTGAGGTATAGTTTGGTTATTTATTTGTATAGGTGGGCAGGTTTCTTTTCACAATGTAAAAGTAATGTGTAGACATTTTTGTTCGTTAATTTTTATCCGCCATTGTTTTAACCATTGTTCCAACTGGGGTATATAATCCAGCAAAATTCGGGTGGCATCTTGGTGGCTTTTGTGAACACTGTATCATCAGCGAATGTTGATATGTGTATGTTACTGCTTACCGGCAAGTCAGAGGCATATATCAGATATAATACAGGACCGATGATGCTGCCTTGAGGAACTCCGCCTTCAATGGGTTGCGGAGGGCTTAGAAAATTACCTTTAACAACGAACTTTCGCTCAGTTAAGTAGCTTTCTAAAAGCTTAAGGGTGTTTTCGGGTAGGCTTTCTTTTAGTTTATGTGTTAAACCTGCGTGCCATACTTTATCAAATGCCTGAGAAACATCGATGAAGAGCGCAGAACAATATTTCTTTTCTTCGAAGGTTTTTCTAACCACGTTCACGGGTATATGTGTTTGTTCAATCGTACTATGTTGTCTCCTAAAACCGAATTGGTGGTCTGGAATGCATCCAGTACGATTCAGTATGGGTGTTAGCTTACTCATAAGTAGCTTTTCAAATAGCTTCGACATGTTAGACAACAGGCTTATAGGCCTATAGGACTCCACCTTCGTATGATCTTTGCCTGGTTTAGGTATCATGTTAATCAGCGAAACCTTCCATTCTGCGGGATAGCATTTGAGGCGCAAAATACTGTTAAAAATAAATATAATTATTCGTTTTGCAGTATAGGGTAGCTCTAAGAGCATTTTATTGCTTATTTTATCAGCGCCTGGGGCTTTTTTCGAGTTTAAGCCCGCAATATAGTGTTCAATCTCACGAATGTTGAACCTCAAAGTAAATCTGGTATAGCGAGGACTGGTGGCAGCTCAACTATAGTATCAGACGTATTTGGAGTAAATACTTTCTGCAAGTGGTTTACAAACAGAGTCCTTTTTCAGCGTCAGTTCTTGCCCAGTCTCCATTCGAAGCTCGCAATGGAGGCTTATATATCACTGGTCTTTTGAGGCCTCGGGCTGCTCTCCATAGCGAATAGTCTGTTTGAGGTGTTGCGTCGAGCCCATTTAGAAAGTTTTGAAGAGAAGCGGTTTTTTGATATTCTAGTAGAGTTTTCAGCTGTTTAGTACATTCCTTCAGCCTAGATTTTAGCTGAGGGGATCTGTAGCGTTGCCATTCTCTACGAACTCTTCTTTTTTCGGATAAAAGCCGTTCTACATCTGCTGAAAAAAGATTTATAGTAGTAGCATTTAGAGCAGCTTGCTTAAGGTTTGCCTCAAACATTCTAATAGAGTCATCTATGTCAGCAGGCGTTTTTAATGGAATATTTTCTGGGCAATGAGCACTCAAATATTTTTTGTATTTCAACCAATTTATACGTGTGGTTGTCATCGTTAAATCACAAGTGGGTGAATATGTTGTATGTGAATATATAGTGACAATAGTTGGTGAGTGATCTGAAGACAAATCTAAAGATGCTTCAACTTGGATCATTTCGCTGGACACACCCTTTACTACTCCAAAATCAATAACATGAGGTATTTTTCGGCGATCTGTTGGCCAGTAAGTTGGCTGCCCACTTGATATACATAACATTCAAACGTATTTTCGAAATTTATACGTGTGGTTGTCATCGTTAAATCACAAGTGGGTGAATATGTTGTATGTGAATATATAGTGACAATAGTTGGTGAGTGATCTGAAGACAAATCTAAAGATGCTTCAACTTAGATCATTTCGCTGGGCACACCCTTTACTACTCAAAAATCAATAACATCAGGTATTTTTCGGCGATCTGCTGGCCAGTAAGTTGGCTGCCCACTTGCTATAACATTTAACCGCATTTTTGAAATTGTGTCAAACAAAACGCGACCCTTTGGCGTGATGAGGCGAGATCCCCAGAACGTATGCTTAGCGTTGTAATCACCGGCGGCCAAAAAGCGTGGGCCTAGTGAATTAAAAAATCTACTATATTGATTTTCTGTAATAGAGTACCTGGGAGGAGAGTAAATTGATGAAATCACCAGGTTTTGATGGAAAGCTTCAAAGTAGTGTTTTAATCGCGATTTTATTAGTATACCCGAGCCACCACAAGCTCTACCTTGGGGGTCCTTTGTGTCGTAAATTTCTGTGTTAAATTAATCAATAAATGTGCTTAATTGATTTATAAATTAGAATTTATGTGAAAAATTAAAAAAAAAAACTAATTATGCAAAAGTAGTGCATGTTAACTCGATGAGCATTTGCATAAAATGAAATGTTATAGGAAAAGGAAAATTACGTCTTCCCCTAGTGTAAGATTAAGAGAAAAATCTACATTTTGTTTTTATTATTCTGCCGACGTTTTCTCTCATGTTATATCAAAGTTAATGTCTCGTGAAGACGCTGTGTTATTGAAAATACAGGCATAGATTATCTAATGTTCAACCGAATATTCGGTCTCGAAGTTCGGCAAAAAGCTATGTTCGGCGTTCGGTAAAACTTTCGCCGATCACCAAATTTTGCCTAAATTTGTTTATATATTATCAAAGATACACTATAATGCATACATTTTGAATTTATAAGTAAGTAATGGTTAAAAAAAAGTTAAGTTAAAATATTTCTTTTCAATAAAAAAAAGTTGGGTTTCGCGTTCGGTTTCGCTTTTAAAAATTTACCGAAGTTCGGGTTCGGTCTGAAAAAAGTTCTTTCGGTCTGAGACTAATTATTAGTGTCCGACCAAACGTTCGGGGCGCGTGTCGAAATTTTCCAACACGACCCGAACACGAATACCGGGATGTCCAACACGTATGAAACACGTACGGCAAAAATTTTCAAACCACGACACAGCACAACACGCACGAAATCAAATCCAAAATCAAACAAAAAATAAAATTTGTTTATATTCAAAGACATATATTTTTTATTTTAACGTTTCATGTTCTATTTGCATTTTTATTTACTTATTTTTGTTGAGAAACAGTAACTTATCAATAATCTTAAGCGGCTTAAGAGTAATCAAAAAGTGGAGCTACTTACATATATCTAATACCTGTTTGGCAAGCTTCTGCATTCATACATATTTTAATCTTAAAATCGTCAAGCTTGCTCAGCACGACCCGAATATGCCACGCGCCCATCTATAGTTCGGGCTCGGTGTCGGAGTTCGGCAAAAAGTTATGTTCGGTTGATGTTCGGAGTTCGGTAAAATTTTCACCGAACACCGAAAATGCAAAACAACGTATCATCAAAAAATTTAAAATCACGTTTTGGATTGGTTATGATTCGTTTGATGAAACTACATGTCTACAAAATGTTGTGGGTTGAAAAATAACGATTTTATAATAAAAATTCAAAATAATGTATCATCTTGTACATGATTTTCATAAACCAAAAAGACGTATAATCGCACATTTGTAATGTTTTTTCATTATTTTTAACGAAGTAAGTTTCTTATTGTTTATGACGATTCATTTGTTTAGTGTGCAAAACAAAATTTAAATGGTTAATAGCTGCCTTCGAGTATTTACAATTTCTTACTGTACATATTTTTCATTAAAAACCAGTAAGCATGAACATGTGATTCAAAAGGTAAATAAACGAAGAAAGTGCAAAATTTTCGCATTTAAATTTTTAAATTTACTTAAACACACTAAAGGTATGTACAGACGATTGTCAGATCTTACAATATTGTAAGTAAAATGTGCTAAAAATTTGTTATAATCGTGTGAACTGAAAATGTTTGTCTGACAACGTTGGCAGATGTAGCATTGTCAGTCGACTTTAATAATATCTGCTGACAAAAAATTGTCAGACATCTCACAATCGTGTGAACACATCTCGTTGTCATTGTCGGACATTTGTTAATTGTCAGATGTGCGAAGTTTTTGCATGTGACAATGGCGTCATTGTCAGAGACTTCTTTATATTGGCAGCACTGCACACATCTTTTTTATGGTAAAAGGAAAATAAAAGAAACTATGCAGCTAAAATAGTTAAAATTGCTTCTTAATGATCTGAGTCTGGCAGCGCCAAACAACTGATCTAGCAATTTTTGCATCTGACAATCGTGTGAACTGCCAATTTTTTTACCGACAATATATTCAGATAAATTTATTGTCAGGCAATTGTCTGCCAATAAATTGTAAGCTTTTCAACTTTGATACAACCGTGTGAACTAACAATATACATTGTGTTGACAATTTTTAATTGTCAGTACATCGTCAGCACATTAGCAGATCTGACAATATGTAAGATCTGACAACCGTCTGTACAAGGCTTAAGTAAAGCTACTATATATAGGAGAATGTAATAATAACTTTGTAGATCTCATTGAACTACAAAAGACAATGGCCCATACTCATAGTCATCAAAAAAGTATGCTTTATGAGTTCTAAAAATAACTTTAATTAAAAATACTTTAATTGATATACTATATTCATGAAAAATTATACTTTACGTGCAAAAGTCTGTATTAAACTTAAAACTAGCTGATGTTGTTTTTAACACCACTTAAAAATCAGTTTTTTGCTTCTCTGAACAATTTACAATACAATTATTGCCAAAATAATTATATTTAATTTTTTTAACACGTTTATGCTTTTATTTAACAACACTCAAATATTTAATAAACTGTTCTGTTTTTGTTATAATTTTCTATTACAGAGGCGGACAAAATTATTCACACATGCTTGACACATAAAAGTATTGAACTATATCTCCTCAATAAATTGGTTTAATGCCATTTTCTTAAATTCATTGTATTTATTTGTTTATTGAATTATTAAAAATAACAAAAAAATTAACATAAATGACTTCAGTATTATGTAACGAAGACAAAACGGATATCACTTCCATTTTAGTGAGGACAAAATTATTCACACATTTTAATTTCATAGCAGTTAATTATTAAAATTAAGATTAATTAATACCTAGTTGCTAAACCTTTTCTTTTTAAAACTTCATTTAATCTGTTTGGCATAGAATTTACTAATTTTGCTGTCACTTCTGCCCCAATATTTCACCATTCTTGTTGAAGAATTTCTTTTAGCTGGGCCTTGCTAGAAATATTGTGCTTTGACATTCTCCTTCCAAGCTCATCCCAAAGATGTTCAATGGGATTCATGTCTGGCGATTGCGGGGGTGTCGGGAGAATATGTGGCACATGGTGGATGATCCACATACGCACATCATGGGCAGTGTGCTTTGGACCATTATCTTGTTGGAAATAGAAATGATTACCCAGACCAAGCTTTTGAACACTGTTTTGTAGGTTTTCCTTTAAAATATTGAGATATACGTTCTTGTCCATGGTACCATCAATAAAAACAAGGTTACCAACACCGGCCGCCGACATACACCCCCACACCATAACCACCCCGCCACCATGTTTGACTGTGCTGATAATGTTGTTTTTTTCAAGTTCACAATTTGGCTTTTTCCATACGCGTATCCTAACGTCAGACTGAAAAATATTAAATTTGCTTTCATCTGTGAATAATACAGTTTTCCAGAAGTCAACAGATTTATTTAAATATGATTTTGCAAAGTCGATTCTTTTCTTCTGATTCACTTTGCTTATAAGCGGCTTTTTTCGTGCGACTCGAGAGCTGAAACCAGCACATTGCAGGGTTCTGCGCACAGTCTTGGGATATATTTCTTTTCCAACCTCTTCTAATAATTCAGCTGCTACTTGGGAAGACGTAATTTTTGGATCTTTCTTAACTTTTCTTACTATTTTTCTTTCTTCCTTATTGGTAAGCTTTCGAGGTCTACCAGTATGGGGTCGACTTTTAAGGTCTGTTTCATTTTTAAAACGCTTTATGAAGCTGTATATGGTGAATCTACTTCTATTTATTACTTCCCCGATTTCTGCACATGATTTGTTTTGTTTGCGCAGCTCCAATATTATTTTTCTCTCAGCTTCAGTGGTTTATTTCTGTTTCGGACTCATTTTAACGGCAATTGAAGTTTTTGCACAACGTAATATGTCAAAAATGTTAAACAGATTAATCGAAAAGACGCATACTTTTAACTGTTCTTCTTAAAACCAGCGGCGATGCCATATCTTAAAAAAAATTAAAGGTTTAGGGTTGACACTTTTATTGTGTGAATAATTATGTCCCTCGTAAAATCGGCTAAGCGGGAAAGTTGCCGTTCTAACTTCGCTGAGTTAATATATTTAACTTTTTTGTTTATATTTCAGAATAATTTACTAATAAACGAAAAATTCCTGTTAACAATGTATTGTGTTAGAAGCATTTAATAAAAAGATAGAGCTTAATAAAATAATTGCAAAATAATGTGTGAATAATTTTGTCCGTCTCTGTATGTATTTCTGCTGTTAATGTTTTCAATTTCTACGTACATTTCGATCTTGCTATAAATGTGTATCTAATTTTCGTATAGGTGTGTCGAAATTTCATCTTTTCTTATTAAAGACAAATACGTTTTTGCTTTGTAGAATCTGCTGAGTTAACAGTAAATCTAAATGTTTTTAACAAAATAGGAACGCGCATATTGGTGTAGGTGTAGTCTTGCATCTACTTTGTATATACAATGTATATACAAAGTAGATGCAACAACATGTATATTATACATGCTTTGAAAATGTACAAAGCCAAATGATCAGAGATGCCACTGGTTGATATTTTGTTACAGATTGTATGAAAATATTTTCTAATTTTATGTGTCACCCACTTAAAGCTGGCTCATGTTAAAACATACTTACTTTTTGCCTATAGTGGACAAACGAGTTAATAACAGGTTTTTAATTTTAAGTTATTTCTAAAATAAACCGACTTTAGTGATTGACTATGAGTATGGGCCGATGTTTCCAGTAGAATTAAATGTTCCATTATGAAGCGAACATTTACGTAAAATAGAAATATCCCACCGTTCTTAAATGCATTACTGCCTGCGCTGCATCAGAATATCAAATTGGTTTTACCATATCGATGCAAACATATTGATTCTATTTATAGTGTGATTGTTATTTTTATTGATGCATTTAAACACATTTAAATTCACGGTTGCTGCGCAGTACTGCATGTATGAGCGTGTGGTGTCTTAATATTTTATTGAACCTGTAATTTCACAAAAAAAATTATATCATTTGAAATGTTTGTTTCACTTAATACTAACATACTTTCATTGATGATACGTCCTTTTGTTTCAGAAATTTACAATTCAAAATAACGTAACACATAACTTAAAAAATAATATTTTTTTCTTCAAAAATAGGTCGATTATGGCACTTTTAGCTCATATATAAAAAATTGTTTTTGTATCTTAAATATTTTCCATTTTACAAAATGTTTTTGCTTCTCCTGTAAACTTATGAAAAGTGATGTTACGTTATTTTGCATTATAGGTGATGGCATTGTTAATTTTTAATTTATTAAATGTTTGATTTAGTTAGTTAAAAAGTTAAGTTAACCACCAATGTGCTGTAAAACGCGCGATTGTTAAATCACTTGTGAGTTCAAAATCGTAAATCTTACTTTTGCATGTGCTGAGGCTCGCGCGAGTTACATATACGAAACCTCACCAGTTTGACAAAATTGAACAATTTCTAGAAGCAACAAGCAAATAAAAAAATTCAATAAATTGCAACCTCTTGCATTCGTTGAACCTTATTAATTTTTAGTTCTTTTATCAGAAGTTTTTTAAATTATATTAATGCTTAATCGACAATTATGAATTAATAAATTGTAAGTTTGCTTATGCAACAACTGAAAAGAAAAGATAATAATTGTAATCGTATGAAAGTAAAAAGTTAGTCTTAGTTCTTCCATTAAACCAGACAGACAATAAAGAAAAACTTTAATAAAATAAAGTAAAAGTACGGTCGCACTTGGCAAATATTTGCCGAAAAAACGTGACCAACAGACAAGCTAAAATTGTATTTCCTCTAATTCCAATATTTTTTTAAATATTGGTTTGCCTTTATTAAAAATAATTGAGGTATTCACAAGGTGTCTTATCATGTCATAAAGTGCTAATATTTTAAGATAGTTTAAAAACATTGTTGTTGTGCTTCCTTTTTTTTAATTCTAAATTGGTTGGCGGAGAATTCTATCTCACAAATTGCCAGGTTATACTCCAAGAGAGCTTCCGTCATGCACTGCCGCACGACCTATACCATCATATAGGATGGAGGAATCCAAGCTTTCCTCTCCCAAGTTTAATGGTCTCCACCAGTTTATTCGAGTTTAGGTTGGCACTCGTAACCAAAAAATTCATAAATTGTGTCCAAAACTAGTGCATGTGACTAATGGCCACCGACGCGAAACTGTACACGATACCGTTAACCGATGCCAACCACTACACACATGCGATTGAATCGCCAAACTCTCGATGACAAATAAACGAACAGTGACCTGGTTGCATTTACGAAGTAATTGCCAACGACGCTTGATGTTGACTCGTCCAGAGCTGCTTTACGACTCGGTTGTTGTGCTTCAAACAAAAAAGTCATAAAATAATAAGACTTTTTGTGCTGTGTTTATTATTTTGTCATAACTACACAGTAAAAATCTGAGCCGAACGGCCACCGTCGAGCCGGTGATAATATTTACAATCCGCCGCCATGGATATAAATGAATGTATGTAGTATGCAGTAAAGTATGTCCTAAAATTGTTCACAGTTTTATAACTACACATTTGATTATATTTTTATAGCTGTCTAACAAATAAAAATAAAAAATCTAGACATTTAAAAATATGCAAGTGAGAAAGTTTTGTTTGTATATTCTAGCTGGATGGCAGCCAACTAACGTTTTTCCACTAGCAGCCGCGTGGAAAATTAGTTGGCTCAGTCACCGGCAGCAGCTGGTATCGTTATGTTTATGTATTTGAACAATTCCGCTTCTTGTGTGCGTTGAAATTTGTTTTTACTTTAATTAAAAATGAAGAGTTTAGAAGATATTCAGCTGGGTTTTATTTACTTTATTAACAAGTTGAATAATTTAAAAACAAATTGGCTATTATTTAAATTTTTTCACTTGTTTTTGGCATTCTGATTTCAAGTACATATTTATAATTGTCTTTTTTTATTAGCTGATACAAATTTGAAATAGCACACTAACGTATGAGGGATTGCTGACAGCAGTCATATATTTTCGTGTTATTATTTTGAATCTCCCAAAAATATAAAAATAGCTTTTTGCAGCATAATCAACTTTATTTTGTGATATAAAAACCAAGTTAAATCATACTAACCCTTAGCAAGAGTAGTGATTTTTTTTTATAAATATTTGTCAAGTGTAAACGTACCTTAAGTTTGTTTGTTCAGCAATTTAGAGACTTCGAGTCGAAATCGTATTTATTTTGCGAAATGTGATTTGCAGCACATGGGGGAGCATTTTCTTTTCAACAAAAAAGTGGGGTTTCGCGTTCGGCTTTGGAAATGTTACCGAAGTTCGGGTTCGTGGCCGGTCTGAAAAAAGTGCGTTTGGTCGACCACTACTAACTACACAGTGTAACAGTCCAAAAAACACACGGACTTGACAGTATAGGTTCGATTGTACTTAGGGTAGCCAGATATGCAGATGGCGAAAAAAGTGCATGGTGTAAATACACGAAGTAAAAATGAAAGAAAACAAGTACACAGTTGCATTTTATGCAAAACATCTTAAGACTAAGTAAATATTATATAAGAATAAAATATTATTTCATATACGGTCTATAAATGTGATAATTTATATCTATCACAGACCAACAATTTATTTGTAGTAAAAATAAAGTACAAGAACAGGAAAAGTTACCCTAGAGAGCTAATGCAGAAAACAGTACAGCTAATGCAGACAGCAGTACCACAAAATATACAGAAATCACGAAAGTGACAGGTAAAAAACGCTACAATCAGGTTTTTCAATTGTTTTTAAGGTTCTGTTAAAAAGAGACAAAAATAGCAACGAACAGAAGAAAATAAACAAAACGAAAAAGAACAATTGTAAAAATTTTACTCACTGAATATCACGCTAAAAATGGTTGAATTCTAATAAAATTAAATAATTATGCCTTATTATTAAAATATATTGTGAAAAATTAATTGTGTGTATATAAAAGTGTGGTAGATTTGTTTTATTAATGTGCGTTTTTTTGAAACTACTTTGTGGTGGTAAGTTTTTTTATACAGCGTGTTCTTACACACACATGCACATGATTTATTATTTGTGAAATTTTGCAGTAATTATAAAGATCAAATGTAAAAGATGAATGAAAATGAACTGTAATTAATTAATAAATACTATTTTCAATGTGAATTGTGGATATATATGCATATTTAATTAGTTTTATTCATTACAAATTAATTCGGGTAGAAAGGCGCTGCAAAAGAAAATGAAATTTAAAGGCACTGTGTAGACGATCAGAAATACATTTCGGTTCGTGTCACTTCTATGTATTTTGTGGCAGTACATTAAATAAAAAAGTACGCGTACTGCTGAAAACAGTACGTCTGGCAAGCCTAATTGTACTACCCTATATGTATTTAGTTTGGCGAATTTGGTGACCAATTTCTTTCTATGGGCCTCCAAAAATTTGGAAAATCAGCCGTCCCTCAAAAAAAGGTGTCATCAGTGTTTGGCCAACAGCTAATTCAAACTTGGTGATACCGCTTAACTATATATGGCAATAATGTAGCTTAGAGTTCGCTAAACAGATTTTATTAACATTTTATGCCAAAAAATTTATATTATCGTGCATTTTTTTTTAAGGATTTTTTTCACTTTTTTTAGAATAACTTACAGGGACTCGTAATATTTCATTAACAATATTTGGCAAAGTTGTTACGGTAGAGCTGAACAACCTTTGTGAACATATCAGTACAATCTGAACGTATCTGAGCACCCTAAGCAGCCCAGAAAAATTAATTTGTACCTTAACAATTATCGTTTTTACGAGTTATGGTATATTTTTATTTTGTTTTTTACTTTTTTTTTTTATTGTTCCAGTTCTTATGTTGCTACTTCAGTATTTACTTTACCGTGAGTAGAGAATGTCCAGTTTATCAAAATAAACTGAACAGTAAGAAAAGAAGAATTGATTTAAACATTTAACAATTAAAGAATATACGTGGCATATATACAAATGTTCAAGGATTAATAAACAACTTTAATCAACTAAAAATTATTGCAGAAAATGAAAAACCTGATTTTATAGTTCTGTCAGAAACTCATTTGACAGAAGATATTAACGAAAATGAAATATCAATAGAAGGATATGGAGAAGTTGTAACATTGTCTAATTCAAAAAGAACGGGAGGTATCATAACTTACTATAAAAAAATTGGAAAGTTCAAACATTTTAGAAAAAATTTATAGTTTAAAGTATTGAAAAATGAAAGCAACTACTTTATAATACCAGCAGTATATAAATCACCTAGTTACAGTGAAGCAGAATTTTGTAGCACTTTAAGATTTTTGTTGAAGATTCGTGTGAATACAACTGTGAAATAATAATAATAATAATAATAGGAGACTTCAACATAGAGTGGCCAAGTGACGGATTTTAACAAAAAAAAGGTTGGAAGTGTGTTTAATGATAATGGACTAAAACAAATAGTTAATGAGCATACAAGAATAACTGCAAACACAAGAACAATAATAGATTACGTTGTGACGAACAAAGACAAAATTTCCGTAAACACTAACGTTAGTAATATAATATCGGATCACGAATCGCTTGATATAAATATTGACTATGAAATAAAAAAAAAGAACGTGTGCACCGCAAAGAAATAATGAATTTTAAATATAATAAAAATTTATTTAATAGAGAAATTATCAGCTGGTAACATAAATACAAATCACGATATAAATAACAATGTAGCCTTTTTTGACGCACTGATCGAAGGAACATTACAAAAGTTGTACGTATAAAAAAGTAATACCATAATAGTACATTTACATCAGCAATGGTGAAACTAGTTTAAAGCTTTAAGCGGGTTTCAACTATTACGTTTATCGTTGACAATATTTTATGAGTTATCGTTGACAATATTTTATGAGTTCAAAGAATGTTATGTCAAACTCAATATGAACATTTATATTCTTTTTTTTAGTATTGCCAGACAAATGTGAAAAAACTGTTTTGTGAATATGATAATTCACAAAAACTGATTGTAATAACTGGTTTATCTGATAAACAGATTACAAACTAGCTTATGAATTGAATGGTAAAACAGGTTATAAACGAAAATAAACCTGTTTATGGACATAAACCACTTATAACCTGTTTATGGCGTAGATGTAAATGAACTACAAGAAAGTTACATGAATAATTGGTTTAATGCACATCTAAGACAGATTAAACAAGAAAAACTATTAAAATACCAAATTGCGAAGATAACAAATACGAACGAAGCTTGGAATAACTACAAATCTATAAGAAATATTTACAAAACTAAAATAAAAAAGTGAAAAAAATATATATTGAAAACAAAATAAATAATGCCAAAGATCCAATGTGGAAAGAAATTAAAAAATTAATACTTAAGAAGAACTAATCTGTGATACAAACTGTGCTTTTTAGCCATGTAAAATATAATGATAATTACCAAATTGCTAACCAATTTAATAATTATTTTATCAATAGCATTAAGTCAATTAGAGATAGTACAGAAGACGTGCAATAATAAATCAAATACCTGTGATAAATTCGAAATTCAAATTCAGTGCAATAAATATCCAAGAACTTAAAGACACGTGTAAACACTTAACAAAAATGGCTTCAATAAAGTAACAATAAAAATAATATTGGACAATTGGAGCGTAACGGGCCCCGCACTTCTTTATATAATAAATAAATCATTGGAAACAGGAATTTTCCCAGAAACATGGAGAGAAACAATGGTGACTTCAATTGAAAAAGTTTATAAAAAAAAATATTGTGAAGAATATCGACCAATCAATTCATTAAAAACGTGTGGTAAAATTATTGAAAAATTGTGAAATTACAATTAGCGAAATATATGGAAGCAAATAAACTGTTCTCTAAATACCAATCGGGTTTTCGAAAGAAATATTCAGGCGAAACTGCAGTAAATTATGTAGTAAATAGATGGAAAAATACGCAAAGAAATAACAAGATAGTTGCAATATTTTTGCACTTCAAAAGAGCTTTTGAAACTATAAATAGAGAAGTACTTCTCCAAATGTTGTATATGTATGGTATATTTATTTATTTATTTATTTCTTCATTTATTTAATCGAGCCCATGGGGCGATATATGATTAAAATATATTATAAAAAGTGATGAACTTATATTATAATTAAAAAAAGAAAAATCTAAAAGGTAAATTAATTAAATTGATTGTATATTTACATATATACATATAATCCTTTGAGAAAAAGAATACATTTTTGCATAACTTAAAAAACTTAAAAAAATGGTATCTTGCTAACATACTGTTTACAGATTAGTTTAGTTATAAACTTTGTATAATTTGTGTTTGAAGCTAGAACTAGAATGTTCAAAATTCCTTATGCTAATAGGAAGACCGTTGTAAAGTCTGCATACTCTTATCTGAAATGATCTTTCGAATGTGGTGTTGTTTATTTTTGGAATAACTAAATGAGGAATTAAATAAATAAGATAGATATGAATTTGATTTAATAATATTATAGAAACTGTATAGAGTTCTTATTTTAACGAAGTCAAGAAAGGCACATTTAAGAAATAATTTGACGTGTTGAGACACGTGTTGAAAGACCCTGAGCTTAAAGATGTCTCTTATAATACGATTAAATATCAGCCTCAGTCGATTCATGTTTGATGACGAAAAACCACTATATACTTCAACACTATAAAGAATGTGTGTCATTAGTAGGGAATGCGCCAAATTAAGTCTTACTTTTATTGGAAGGTGACAGTTGAGACTATATAAAGGTCTCAATGTGATGTTTATCTTCGCAGCAACATTAGAAATATGGCTCTCAAAAGAGAGGTTATTGTCAAGTGTTAAACCCAAACATTTCATAGTGTTCACGAAGCCACCAAATGCAACTGTAATAGATGTATGTTCATAGTTCCCCGTCCAAAATGCTAGCGCCTTAGTTTTCAATGGATTGAAATTGAGTTTGTTGCGTTCCGCCCAATTAGAAACTAGCGACAGCATGTAATTGTTTTGTCTTTGACTTGCATTTATTTAATGAATCGTTCTAAACAGTTACAATTCATTTATATATGTATGTGTCAGATATGTACATATATACTAAAGTACTAAAACTAGTTACAATAAATGGTTACTTAAATACTATGATTATTAAGGTCAGTGTTTTACTATATTGAATTCATTAAATGTACATATTCATTAATATAACAGTAATTAATAATTTCCTCATGGCAATCAAGAAATTGGTGTTCTCCAGTGAATAGCAAATTAATGTCACCAGCAAAAAGAAAAATCCTACATTGCATGTTTCCGATAAAGCTCACGAAATCATTCATATAAATTAAAAACAGAAGCGGCCAAAGGATTGAACCTTGTGGTACACCACTTGTACAGGTGGAAATAGTGGACCTAAGACTACCCACTCCAACAATGCCAAGAGCTAAAATAGTTTAAAACATATTTAACGGACAGAAAACAAACAACAAAAGTAAATAATGTGCGGTCGAATACAATAAACAATGACTTCGGCGTGTCACGAAATTCGATTTTAGGGGCATTATTATTCATAATATATATTAATGATGTGCCAAATATATTAGAGAATGTGAAATGTTCCTTTATGCGGACGATATTTTGATATTTACGGAAGCAGAAAATGAACAACAATGTCAGTTTATCTTAAACCACGATTTAAATACTATAAATGAATGGCTAAAAATTAATAAGTTGAAATTAAATTTAAGTAAAATTAAATTAATGGAATTGAATATGGACAGTGATTTAGTAATAAAATTAATAATATTGAAATAGAAAAACTATAAAGTGCCTCGGGTTTGTTATAGACAAGAACTTAAAGTTTAAAGAACATATCGAATTTATGTGTAAAAAAATTGGCAAGAAAATTGGGTTTTTAAAGGATTACAAAATAAACTTTCAATACTAACTGCAATAAACATTTATAACGCGTATGTTCTGTATTTCATGTGGAATTAAAATATGCGGAATTATCAAAGCATTGTTGTTATAAATATTAATTTGCAACAACAATGCTTTGATAATTCTGCACATTTTAATTCCACATGAAATACAGAACATAGCCGAATGTAATAATTAAACCACATTTTGAATATTGGTCCACAATATTATATACATGCTGTACAAAAACTCAAATAGAGCGACTTCAGAAATTACAAAATAAGGCAATGCGGTCAATCTTGAAATGTAACCGATACACACCAATCCAAGCTATGTTAAACTCGCTGCATTGGCTAAATATAAAACAACGGCTAGAACTGAACATACTAAATTTTATCCAAAAGAAGAAGGCCCCTATTATGATTCACAACTAAATTGATAGTTGAGTCGTAGTTGTGAAATATTCCAGTTGTTCACGTAAATACTGAGGTGAGTTTCCCATCTTCGGCCCCTATTATGATTCACAACTCAACTAGGTTGCGTTGTCAATGCTACGACCCAACTCAACCATTTTTTGTATTATGATTGACAACTAATTTTAGTTGTCTTCGAAAATTTTTAGAAAAAAGGTTCTTATGTATACTCTCTGTTTTTTGAAACCATAGTAGCCATTACAAAATATTTTAAATATTTTTAGTTTTGGCCTTACTATTTTTTCTTGAGATTTTATGTTTTATGGATATGGCAACAATATGGTTTGACAAATGGGATGGCTTGGCGCCTAAAAGTACCATTTTAAAAGTAATTAAAAGTAACACAATAGTCGAAATAAAAACCAAAACACAACTGATAAAAAATTGAGAGAACTGCTTTGATGATGTTGTATTCCATGATATGAATTTGACAGCTACGACTCAACTATCAATTTAGTTGTGAATCATAATAGGGGCCTAAGTTTACCAAATATTGTTAGAAAAAAATTACGAGTTCCTGTAAGTTATTCTGAAAAAATGAAAAAAAAAATTTCATTAATTTTTGCAACAAAAAGTTCACGGATTTTTTTTTAATAAAATGTTTAAAAAATCTGTTGAGCGGACTCTTAGCTACATTATTGCCATATTAAGCGGTTTGAATTAGCTGTTGGCTAAATACTGATGACACCGTTTTTTGAGTCGCCAATGAGTTTCAGAAACTTTAGAGGTCCATAAAAATTTTTTTTCTCCAAATTCGCCAAACTTAGTACATATAGGGTTTTACTACGCCGTGGTGGTAGTACAATCGAACCTGTACTGTCCAGTTCTTGTGTTTTTCCAAAAGTATTCATTTGACGCATGTGTTATCTTATAATCCGCAATAAATAAATTTTGTTATGTATTTAATATTATTTTTATTTATTTTTTCATTAAGGAACTGTTGTGCTTACTGACTACAATAATAAAACTTATCGTGTAGATGATGTTGATTTTAAAGCTTCGCCGATGGCAAAATTCGACACCAAAGATGGACAAATTTCATACATCGAATACTATAAGAAGGTAAGTCTTATAACATCTACAAAACTGACACCCAAACGGCTAAACCGAATAATAAGTGAATATGTGCGCAAGTGAATGTGTGCGCAAGACGTTAAAAGTGTACAATATTGGGCCTGATTGTTTTTTTTGTAGTAGATTAAAGAACACGGGTTAAGTGTTGCTTTAATCTATTACAAAAAACGTCATAGGCGTTTACGCGAGCTCCTTACACAATCAGGCCTGTTTCGGCGTATATCCGACGGTGAACGTAAATCAACCCAAGAAATAAACACAAGAATAATTTCAATATAAATTAAAATTCAAGAGAATAAATTCTCCAATTTTATTTAATAAATAATTAAATGTTACCTTGTAAAGGAGCGAAGATTTTAAACTCACAAAATGGCACGTAATGCTTCGATAGGATCCAAATAGCAAGTGTGATTAATAATATGTATATTTAATTAAAAGTGGCACGACAATGTTGAAATACCGTTAACGGTTTACTCGTTGAAAACCCCAAAAGGTTTCCAACAAGGTTGAAACAAAATTTACTTAATACGTTTAATAAAGTTAAAACACAGTAGAATCGCGATTTAATGACTTCGTACTTAAACATTGGCGGCCACCTTGCAACGATGAATAAGTGGCAAATAAATAACTATAAAATGTTGAGTCATTAAGGACTCCTGATGAGTATCATTATTGAATTGAGTCATTAAGGACTCCTGTGGACTGTATAAAATAAATAGTTTTCTATTTCAAATATATAAATGGGCCAGGAAGGACCCCTGTGGATTTTATTTAGTTTTTTTTAAGTCATGAAGGACTCCTGTTGTGGCCAGAAATGACCATTATATTAAATTATAAAATTTAATACGGCGACATCCCCGAAACAGCCCATACGAACATAGTGTATTGTGCAAGCTGAAGCCCCGGACTCGCGTGTATTCGTCCTTTCATTACAATTGGTATAACTTCAGGACCTAAAACTAACACGATATTCCCCGGGTCCGCCAATTGTAGGCCCTGAAAGGACTCCAAAATTGAGTCTGACACCGATGAAGACGGAGTTTTAATTCCACACATTTGATGCACTTTGGTCGTGACATATAATCGTTGACCCGGATCATGAATCGATTCCACTTCAATTCGACAGTACTTTTCCTCATTTACTTTATACGTGGGAATCTTGAGCCGGTGGACAAATTCGGAACAGATGTAGCTGTTCTGACAACATGCGTCCAGAACGGCACGTATAGGAATTTTTGATTTGTTAAAGCAAAGTATTAACCGCAACGTTGGGGAAAAGGAAACTGATTGACTATTCGGAACTGGAATCGAAGCAACTTTCGATTTCGGTTTTGAACGAGGTTTTGATTTCCTTTCGTGTTCGTGTAATAACGAGTGGTGTATTTGCTTGCAATGCTTGCAAGTTCCCGTGCTTTTGCAATGCTTACCAATGTGATTGGTAGATAAGCAACGGCACAAACACGATAAATCGCCACCATCCGTAATTTTCGTTCCAAACTCATGTTGCGGAACTTATAGCAGAAACGAATGGGGTGAGTTTTTGCACAAATTGGGAATTTTTTTTTTCCTTTCGTTCAACGGATTTACCGTCCGAAGCGTCCAATTGCATCGCGGATGGGTTATTTACGGCCATAGTTTCCGTCGTTTCTACATTATTGGTAGTTGTCGCTGAAACCTGAGGAGGCTCTGTCAACAAGTTCGTTTCAGAAAACATTTGTTGCACTAGAAAACTGTCCAGCGGAATCGACTGAAGAATTTACAGCGGTAACGCTTATTTCCATCGCTTCCTCATAATCCAAAAGGCCTTATTCGAAAGATTTTAATAATTGGGCTTCAGTATTGGAGTTCATGATTATAGGAAAAAGGCTGATTAATAATTGTAAATTGAAAATAAATTGATTTGAAATGAAGACTCATGTAAAACAACAAGTTTAGTAATTTGACGAGTGGTCACCCCGTTTTGTGTGCGAATATCGGCGACCCGAACATGACCGTCAGTACCCGTATAAATTTTTATCACGATTCCTAACTTCCAGGAAGTGGCAGGTAACTGTTCGTTTTTAATAACGATTAAATCGTTCACAGCAACCTCCCTTTGTGGATGTTTCCACTTGTACCGTTTATGTAAATCTACGAGATATTCCTCTTTCCATCTTTTACAAAGCTGATGAATTAAAGGCTTTACTTTACGGTACCGATTGACGATACTGATTGGGCTATCATAAATTGTTGGCTCTGGCGGAGCCAGTATAGCTGAACCAATTAAAAAATGTCCTGGCGTTAGTGCAACTGGCTCGCCAGGATTATCTGGCATTGGACATAGGGACGAGAATTTAAACACGCCTCGATCCTATCCAAAATTGTGGAGAGCTCTTCAAACGTGTAACGACAAGATTGCATTTCTTTTCTAAAGTGAAGCTTGAAACTTTTAACACCAGCCTCCCATAGGCCACCCATGTGGGCGGCACCGGGTGGTATAAATCGCCATGTCAAACCATTATGCCTGGTGGAACACATTCTGGCTTGACACTCTATTAAAAATGTTTTAAAGTCATTTGCTATATTATTTGACGCGCCAACGAAGTTTGTACCATTATCCGAGAATATGTTTTGAGGACAACCTCTTCTAGAAATGAAGCGATTGAAGGCTGCCAAAAATGTGTCAGTGGATAAATCTGACACTGCTTCTATATGTATGGCCTTCGTAGCAAAACAGACAAAAATGCAAACGTACCTTTCGTTATTTTACATGATCTACTATTATGCGTTTTCATATCGAAAGGTCCAGCAAAATCAACACCAGTGTTCGTAAATGGTCTGTCAATGGTAGTACGTTCAGTAGGAAGGGCGGCCATTATTTGACTGCATGAACGTTGTCTATCAATGATACAACGCTTGCATCGATTAATCACAGTGCGTACTAAATATTGGTACCCAATACTCACAGCGATAAATTCTCAACATTAATTGATTTCCGCCATGAATCGATAGTAAATGTATGAATTCTGCCATCAATTTAGCAAATCGGCAAGAATAAGGAAGAATAATAGGATACTGTTCACGAAATGATAACAAGGGTGATTTGACGAGTCGCCCATTTACTCTCATTACGTTGTTTTCATCGAGAAACGGATTCAATGGTAATAACGAGCTTTTCGAAGGC
Source organism: Panzeria rudis (assembly GCA_956483635.1). Lineage (NCBI taxonomy): Eukaryota > Metazoa > Arthropoda > Insecta > Diptera > Tachinidae > Panzeria > Panzeria rudis. The sequence goes on from OY101449.1 coordinate 71,267,809, forward strand.
ATAGATTGATTATTTAAAAGGCATTTGTACTCTTCAGCGTAAAATGCTTTCTGAGCCTCAATCGTTAAACGTAATTTGACGACCTTGATTTCCTCACTAGACACGAGAGCTGTTTCATGATTGAAACGTAGTTTATGAGCTCGGTGGGTAGCATGAAAGAATCTAAGTACGTATGCAATTACAGCAAAGCTCTATCGAGTGAAGAAAATCTATGGTAGAATCTGTCCAGCAATATATTTTAGAAATGGGAATTTCAATTTCCCTATGTATAATTTTTTAAAAGTTCCGATGCCAAAACTGCACCACACAACTCCAGACGCGGTAGAGACACATTTTATTGGAACTACTTTCGTTTTAGCGGCTAATAAATTAGTGTATATCTCGGCACTGGGGTTTTCAATACAAATAAAAATCACCCCTGCGTATGCCTTTTCGGAGGCACCTGAAAAATCATGAAGTTCAACTTTCGAAGATTTGTAGTATTTAACCCATCTTGGGATTCTAATCAAATTCACTTCATTAAAAAATTCAACAAATCTTGTCCATTCCTTTTCCGTCGAAGTAGAGAGAAATTCGTCCCAGTCAATATTATCACGCCAAATACGTTGCATAATAATTTTCGCTGTGATAATTACTGGACTAACCCACCCAACAGGGTCAAAAAATTTTGCTATTGTAGAAAGTACTTCTCTCTTCGTATATCTCGATTTGACTTCTAGCAGGCTAACCCAGAAAAAGAAAGAATCTAACTGAGCATTCCAAAAAATTCCTAAGGTTTTTGAACAGCTAGATTCCTCAAACTTTAAAAGTTTTGCATCTACTAAATGTTTGTATGGTAATCCCTCTAAAATGGCACTTTTATTCGAAGTCCACTTCCTAAGTTCGAAACCAGCTGATAACAACGCGGCAGTTAATTGATTTCTCGCTGACACAGCTCCAGATAAAACGTCATCAACGTACATTTATTTCCTCAGAATATTCGCTGCCAGTAGAAACCTGTATTCACAATCCTCCGCCAGTTGTAATAAGGTACGAATCGCCAAATATGGAGCACAATTTAACCCAAAAGTGACCGTTTGTAGCCTATATTCCTTTATTTGATCGTCCGATGAACTTCGATAAAGAATTCGTTGAAATGGTGTATGCGATGGTTGAACCCAAATTTGCCGATACATTTTTGAGATATCACAATTAAATACGAACTCGAATAATCGCCAACGTAGAATTAAAGAAACTAAGTCTGACTGTAAAGTAGGCCCTACAAAAAGGCAGTCGTTTAAACTGTTTCCATTTGAAGTTCGATTTGATGCATTAAAGACGACCCTTAATTTGGTAGTCTTTCTTTCAGGCTTAATTACCGGATGATGTGGTAAATAGCATGAATTAGTGACGGCTTGTTGAGTAGATTTAGATACAGGTCGCATATGACCCAATTTTAAATAATCTATTATGACATCGTCATACATGCCTTTTACCTCTGGTTTGCGTACGAGAGAAGATTCAATTCTAAAGAATTGCTTCATAGCACCCGAATTGCTTCATAGATACCTAAACTTAGTTCACGGGGAAATTCTGACTTAAAAGATAGTGATACAATATATCGACCCGTTGCATCCCGTTTGGTGGTACTTTTGTAAGGTTTCTCACAAAATTTGTCAGAAGGCGACATAATCTTTCCCCTTGGGACTTTTTCTAACTCCCAAAATCTGAAAAGATTTTTATTCAAATTATCTTCTTCGGACAAGGTGACAGTAGTTGTAAAAACATTAACCGATTTGTTCTTTGAAGAATCTAGGGCCCCTGTCAGAATCCAGCCGAAAATTATTGTGTAAGAATAATCTTAGGATATAAATCTGCTCCAAGTAAAATGTCAACAGGTCTACTCTTGTAAAAGTTAACATCAGCTAACTGAAGGCTGCTTAATTCACCTACAATCTTAGAAGGACAAACAAATAAAGGTAAATTTTGAGAAATTGAAGACAATACAAGAGCAGATGTTTCTAAATCGATGTTCTTGTCCAATGGAGAGCCAACTCGAATTGAACAAATTTTTGTAGAGGTTGTAGAAGCATCTTTATCCACGTCAGAAATCTTTACATTCGTAGAATGTAACGGAAGTCTCAATTGATTTCGTAAGCGTTCTGAAATAAAGGAAGCTTCTGATGCTGGATCAATCAATGCTCTTACAGGATACGTAATATCCTGACAAATTATACAGACCATAGCAGTTCGTAATAACACAGACGAGTTCTGTGAAATATGAAAAACTTGTCGATTGAAGTTCGTGGGAGCGGCTGCCGATGTAGATGGTCTAGTCGTTACCATTTCAGCTGAGCGCGAAATGGGGTTGAAATTCGAATTATTTGAACCCGATATATTTACATAATTACTAGCACCGTTGGTATTTAGCTCTTCGCGATGAAGCATAGTATGGTGTTTTTGATTACACTTAAAACAGAGATGATCGCTTGTACAATCTTTGACTACGTGGGATTTCGACAAACAGTTAACGCAGCAATGAAATTTCTTAACAGCCGAAAATCGCTCACTAACAGATAAATTCTTAAATCGACGACAAAATCTTAGTACATGATTTTGTTTAGGGTATAAAACACAAGTAATAGCAGAGCTCTTAGTAGAGACGTGAGTTTTTACCTTCCGTTCGCCGATTTTTCTTTCATTTTCAGAGCTAGTAAGATCACGTATACAATTGAGGGTTTGAATCCGTTCCGTTAAGAACATGTCTAAATCTTCCCACGAAGACAAAGCAGTTTTAATTTTTATGTTTTGTTCCCAAAGCGTAACTGTTTGAGAAGGCAAACGTTGTATGTAAATGAACACAATAATCGGATCCCAATTTGTAGTGTCAATTTCATAAATCGTCATGGCATTCAAGAAACCATTTATACCCCGTTGTAAATTTTCATAGCCGAACTGGTTTCTTTTGTGATAGTGTCTAACGAAAAAAGACACTTTAATTGATTATTAATCAACATTCGCGGATTTTCATACCTGTCTAAGATCTTTCCACGCCATATCGAAACCTTGGTTCGACAAAGGGCATTTGGAAACAATTTCTTTTGTCTCCCCACTGGTTTTACGAAGTAAATGACATAGCCGTTCAATATTGCTAAGTCTAGAATTCTTCACGTATAAGGCCGAAAATAAATCCCTAAAACTTGGCCATGACAAATAATCCCCACCAAACACATCCACATTACAATTATTTGAATTTTATTGTTTAGTTTTTTTTTTCTCATTCAAATAAAGTTGAGATTTTAATTAGTTTAGGGAAAGAGAATGTTTCCCTGGCAAATAGATTATACTACAAATGATAAAAGTATATTTTCCGTCTGGCCAGTTTAGGGTTGTGTAGTATATTAACTTGAGTTTATTTATGTAAAGTGATATTTTTGTAGATTTCTTAACCAAGAACAAAATACTTAAAATAAAAAACTCCAAAGTGTGACTTGAAACATCACCCTTGGTCTGATCTGTTGGTAGAGAATTATTTGCCTTTTGCTCTAATTCATACTTTTGCTTTTTCTTTCGTATAAGTCCCAAACAATTTATGTATGACGAATACGCAGCTCGATATTTAGCTGTTACTATGTTCGCATCCGTAGCCCTAGTCTCATCCGCGGTCTCAATACCTTTCCGAGATTTTAAACTATAAAGACATTTTTCATATGTCAGTTTTACTTTCTCCCATAAAGGCGTTAATTCATCATCATGAAGCTGTAGAGTAAACTCAGTATGTGTGTCCTCTTGAATTTCTTTGAAACAAGCTTCAAACATAATAATAGCATCAGTAGCTCTCACAAATCTCTCTAATGCAGTAGTCATTATTAATTTAATTTTTGTTAAACTCATTTAAATATAATTTGAATGAATCTCGTATAATTTGAATTAATTTAAAATTAAAATGAAGGCGTTTGTTTTCAACAAATGAAATCTTAGTCAAACTGACCGACCGTAGAGTGACTGCAGAAATTTTATGGAAAGAGGAGATAAGCAAACTATGTACATATGTATGAATATTTGCACTCGTGTGAATTAAATTTTTTATTGTTTAAAAAATAAAATATTTTACACCGTAATATATTTCACAATTATATTATGTTGTAAATTGGGAAAAATGTTAAAGCAATAAAGATAAATTTGGTATATGGTAAGTTTTTTTTTCACCAATAATTTATAACAATTATTGTTTGATTTATAAATTACTTGCCGAACAATGCGATGATAGATATGTGTATTATGTGCACCGAAACTTTATCACACGCAAATATAACGAACGTTGTGTAAATAAAGCGTTATTAGTTAAAAACTCAAGCGCGTAAATTAATATTATAATTAATTTATTATACAAATTGTTCTAAAAAATTTTATTTTTTCCCTTTATATATCCGTCCGTATATTTAATTTCGTCCACAAAGCACTTAGTATTCAATTTACTAACATGTATTCCTTTTTGGTGATGAACGATGATTAAATATACATATATGTATGTACAGTCACTCATATTTAAAGTCGGGCAGACGCATACAAATATTTTTAGTCGCAATATCGTATGTTTTTATGAAAGAAAATACGTCTCACTTTTTTTTTGTTTTATCGCAAAAACCCTTTTATTTAAAAAGAACAACAAATATATATTCCAAGTCCCGTTTTAAAATGCACATGAAGCATAAACTGAGAAAAAGTCACTTTTCAGCCTCACATTGAAAGTCGGGCAAACACTGTTTTCTGCAATGTAATCGATAAATATACCATTATTTTTTGCATTTTCTGTATTTATTTTTAAAATTATTGTTTGCTGTTATCTTATTAGTCATTCAGTGAAGTTTGTTAGAGTATTTTGCAAAATGTCGCGTAATATTAGGCAGTCCACATTGGAAGAATGTAAGATAGTTATTGAACAGCATTTAGAAGGGAAATCTGAACTCGAAATATCGAAATTAGTTAAAAAAAGCAAATCAACGGTACATGATATTATCTCCAGATATAAAGAAAATGGGTTGATTGAAAACAAACAACGTGAACCCCGACCAAAGAAACTATCCTCCAAGGATGAGAGTATGGTTTTAAGAGAAGTGAAGAAAAATCCGTTTATATCTGCACCAAAATTGACTGCAATGGTTAAGGAAGCATCTGGGACGGAGGTTAACGCAGAAACAATACGAAGACTTCTTCGAAAAAATGACTCATGGCCGAGTTGCAAGAAAGAAGCCCCTCATTAGCAAGAAAAACCAAAATAACCGAATGGATAAGGATTTTGATTTTTGGAGCACTGTAAGTATGCACAAAAATAAAAATTTCATGGTTTTAAACGTCAAGTTCTAGGTACTATTTACTGATGAAAGTAAATTTAATTTATTTGGATGTGATGGGAGGGGTAAAGTATGGCGCAAACCAAACAAAGAGCTAGAAGGCAAAAATTTAAGAAAAACAGTCAAACATGGTGGTGGGTCGGTGATGGTTTGGGGGTGCATGGCAGCTTCAGGAGTTGGCAACTTGCATTTTATTGATGGAATAATGAACAAGCATGTTTATTTAACAATTTTGAAGACCAATTTGAAAGAAAGTGTTAGGAATCTTGGTATTGAAAGTAACTTCCAATTCTATCAGGATAACGACCCGAAGCATTCAGCACTTGATGTAAAGAATTGGTTGCTGTATAATTGTCCAAAGGTGATCAAAACACCTGCACAAAGTCCCGATCTCAATGTTATTGAACATTTATGGGACGAATTAGGACGCAGGATGCAGGACAGGCTGTGTACATCAAAACAACTCTTGAAAACTGCTCTGCAAGAAGAGTATAATAAGATTAGCCCTGATTTTTGCAAAAGCTAGTCGAATCGATGCCAGTGTGAGACAGAAAAGTGTCCTTATTTTAGTTAAGCCTTTGTGTACATTTTATAACAGAACTTGGAATATATTTTTGTTGTTGTTTTTAAATAAAAAGGTTTTTGTGATAAATTAGAAAAAAGTTATATGTATATTCTTTAATAGAAACATAGATATTGCGACTTGAAATATTTTCATGAATCTGCCCGACTTTAAATGTGAGTGACTGTATATAAAGTTGAATTCCTCGTAAAGGATTTGCTGAATTCTTGATGTAATCTTGAATTTATTCCGGTTCGTGAGGACCAATGTTTCGGCGTATATCCGACGGTGAACGTAAATCAACCCAAGAAATAAAAAACAAGAATAATTTCAATATAAATTCAAATTCAAGAGAATAAATTCTCCAATTTTATTTAATAAATAATTAAATGTTACCTTGTAAAGGAGCGAAGGTTTTAATTTTCTCAATTTTAATGAAACATGGTGTAGTAAACTATTTTAACTCCATTCCTTTTACACCATACTTTTCTAACTTTTGCAATAATATCTTCCTGTATTATTGTCTCGAAGGCTTTCTTTAAGTCCAAGAAAACCGCCACAACGGTATTTTTGTTTTCTGCTTTCCATTGAGTTACTACCAGGTTGAGTAATAGAGATTCACAACTATGGGTTTGTTTGCCTAAACCCAGATTGGGTTTCACTCATTAAATTGTTTTCTTCAAAATATTTATTCAGTTGAGAATGTACCACCTTCTCCAAAATTTTACTTATTATCATTAACATGCTAACTGGGGCCCGTTTCTCAAAACTTACAAGTTACAAATCTACAAGTAAAATACACACGAAACAACAACACTTACAAATTTATTGTTGTTTTGTGTATATTTTACTTGTAGAATTGTAACTTGTAGTTTTGTTCTAATTTCCTGAGGATCTTTTGTATTTTTTACTTTTTGGATAGGAACTATGCATGATTCTTTTAGACAATCTGGAAAAGTTCCCGTCTTTAGAGAAGATGCCATCATTCTGTTGTAATTATGTTCCAATAATATCGTAATTTTCTATTAACATTTTTATCGTAACGAAATTCTGATCTCTTTTGTTGTTCATAGTTTTCATTAAATTTTTGAGCATGGTTTTGTCTAAAATATTAAATTTAAAGCTGTATTGGGGATTTTCCACTATTATATTTTCGTATTGTGTTAATGGTATACCATTAATTATTTGTTGGACGCTGGATAGAAAGAATTAATTTAATTCAGTCGCTATTTTTTGTTCACTCGATACTATTTTTACTATTTATGCTTATTTCCTGTATTTTAGAATTATTTATTTATTTATTTATTTATTTAAAACCAATAACCTAGCCAATACAGGTCAGAGACTTTATAGTTTTCCACATGGCTTTTTATCTAAGCAGTTGGTTATTTTGTTATTAATAAAATTTTGTTTTGCGATTAATAACTTATTCCGTATCTATTTCTAAACATAATCTATTAGAGTAGATGATGTACTTGATATTCTTGTGGGCTGTGATACAATTTGTGAACAATAACTATCATTAATTATCTCTTGGATTCTTGTTTTATATACACAGTACTTTCAAACTAATCAATATTAAAATCACCAATAATGATATTTTCGTTATTATTCATTTCTTCTTCGAAGAATTTTATGAAACCTTGGGGCGGGGACATTCGTCTATCTGATGATCTATGTATATACTCCAGCTAAATTGTATTTGTGTTTATTATATAAAGGGTCCGCCATCTAACGTTTTTTTTCGTCAACTAGTGCTTATTTCGTGAATGGTACCACAGCTCATGTCTGATTTGACAGATAAATAGTTTTATCCTTCCGCTGAACGAATATGGTTTTGTATACGCTTGAACAATGCGTTTTCGCTTCGCTAAGTGGGCCTTCGATCGACTTACAGAAGATGCGGATTTTGCCAAAAAAAATCATCTTTTCAGATGAAGCTCATTTTGATCTTGGCGGGTATGTAAACAAGCAAAATTGTCGCATTTGGGACACAGAAAACCTGCACGCACACATTGAAAAGCCGACGCACCCAAAACGAGTCACTGTTTGGTGCGGATTTTGGTCCAGAGGCATAATTGGACCATTTTTCTTCGAAAATGAGCAAGGAGTGGCCGTTACAGTCAATGGCGATCGTTACCGGGCCATGTTGAACGAATTTTTGTTCACAAAAATTTAAGAGGAGGATATTGGCAATATTTGGTTTTAACAGGACGGCGCTACGTGCCATACAGCCGAAGCTACACTCGATGTTTTGCGCCCTGTTTTTGAAGATCGCATTATCAGCCGCAGAGCTGATGTCGTTTGGCCACTTCGGAGCTGCGATTTGACACCGTTGGACTATTGTTTGTGGGGTGCCGTCATACTGCATGGCCAGCCGAGGCAGCCATTTGAATGAAATTATTATTTATTATTAACCGGAAGGATTGTACTTTCAAATAAAAAAAGAAATTTGAGAAAATATTCAGTAGTTTTTTTTGTAGCATTTTCAAAAAAAAGTTATCTGGCGGACCCTTATATGTTATTTATTTACAACCGAATTAAATTACATAGCATATAAAACAATTGTAAAAATATCAAAGTGAACATAGGGCATCGACAAGCTCTCTCTAGCTCTATCGTTGGCCAATGTTTTTGCGTGATTCCAAGATTTTTGGACTGATTCTAGTTCTATTTTCGTACAGCGTATCCAGGTGTTTCTTGGACGGCCTCTTCTACGTTGCCCTTGGGGGTTCCAGTCTAAAACAGCTATATCAATACCATTGTGTGGGAGGCCTAAGATGTGGCCTAACCAGGTCAATTTTCTTTTTTGGACTTCTATGTATTTCGACAGGACTAGTATTAACAGTAGTAACAGTTCTTCATTTGAAATTCGGTTTGGCCAGAAAATTCTTAATATTTGGCGTAGACAGCGGTTGATAAAAACTTTAATTTTGCGAGTTGTCGCTTGTCTCAAACTCCCAAGTTGTGCAGCCATATAGTAAAATTGATTTGACACTACAATTGAAAATCTTATTTTTGTTTTACACGAGATGTTATTGCATCTCCAAATTTTATTTAGTGTAGGAAAAGCACTTCCAGCCTTGTTAATACGCTCCCGGATATCTACCTCTGATACGCCGTCTTTGGTTATTTTACTGCCGAGGTAGCAAAATTTTCAACGTCCTCAATGACCTGCCCGTATATAGTAAGCGGTGGCAATACGCTCAGAAAGTTATATATGTATGGGATAAGAGGAAAAAGAGTTAAAATGGTTGTAGTCCTACCTGCAAAATAGGGAGCAAACCACAAAAGTAAATAGTTCGCTGTCAGAAGAAATAATGAATGAATTTGGTTTACCGCAAGGTTCCATATTAGGTGCCCTGCTATTTATAATATACATCAACGACATGCCAAATATTTTGGAGAGATGTGAGATGGCTGTGTATGCAGACGATACACTTGTATTTACTTCTGCCGATAATGATGAAAAATGTCGAGCAAATATGACACATGACGTAAATAAAAATGAACAAACTAAAACTAAACGAAAATAAAACAAAAATAATAGAAATAAAGAAATACCGATGATTCATTTAAAATTAATAACACAGTAATAGAAAAAGTTTAACATATAAAATATCTCGTATTTATAATAGACAAAAAACTAAAATTTAATGAACATATAGACAATACATGTAAAAAGATTGGTGTAAAATATCAAAAACTATCGCGATAATTATATATAACTATTGTGAATCCAATAAAAATTCTATTTGTGCATCACTATTGATGCAGCAACAGCCATTTTTAGTACAATGTATTTGTGTAGCATAATGAGAGAAATTAATAAAAACGTTAACTTAGTTCTTTTGCAACCCTCAAACTAAACACACGCGTTGACTCTTATTTAACAACAGGTTATGGGCCTTTTTCACATTTAAAGAGTAAGTATATTTTTACAATTAGAAGGAAATACCAACTGCCTTAATATTTAGTGTGTGAAACGATTAGAAAAATGGCGACAAGTTTACATTTTCCATTTGAGAAATTGCGTGGTCGCAAAAATTTTGATATTTGGAAGCGACATGCAAAATCGTACCTTGTATTGAAGCAATGCTGGAAAATTGTAGAAGAGGGTTTAAAGGGGGCACCTACTACGGCTGATAAGGATAAAAACGAAATTGCTTTGGCGGAATTAACTCTAATGGTGGAACCAAATAATTTTGTTCACATAGCTACGAGGGCGGTTCGGAAACTTCTTAGCCTATCAATGAAAGAGAATAGTTAGTTTTTCAAAAATATTTTTATTTTTCAATATAATCTCCTGAAACTTAAATACACTTAGTCCAACGCTTTTCTAGCAATTCTATCCCTTGATTAAAATAGTTTTCCTCAAGGTCTTCAAAATAGTGGTTTACAACTGTAATTGCATCTTCATTTGAGGTAAAACGCTTGCCAGCAAGGAATTTTTTTTTGGTTTGGGAACAGGTAAAAGTCACTGGGAGCCAAATCAGGAGAATAAGGTGGGTGATCAAGCAACTCGTACTTTAATTCGTTGATTTTAGTCATTGTTAAAACACTCTTGTGCGCTAGTGCGTTGACTTGATGAAAAATTATATATATTTTTTTGTAAGCCAGGACGTTTTTCTCGAATTTGTACATTTAACTGATCCAAAAGGTTGCAATAGTACTCTGAATTTATTGTTTTACCCTTTTGCAGATAGTCAATCAATAAAATACCTTTGAAGTCCCAAAAAACCGTTGCCATAACCTTACCAGCCGATTGAATTATTTTTGCCTTCTTTGGGGCACTTCCTCCAGCTTCAGTCCATTGTTTGGATTGTTCTTTTGTCTCTGGAGTATAGTGGTGGATCCATGTCTCATCAACAGTTATGAAACGACGCTTAAAATCCATTTTATTTCGCTTAAAACGATCCAAACAAGCTTGAGAAATGTTCATTCTTATGCGTTTTTGGGCGACTGTTAACAAATGTGGCACCCATCTTGCAGAAAGCTTTTTCATCTGTAGTTCTTCATGCAAAATTAAATGGACTCGATCATTTGAGATGCCCATGATATTAGCTATTTCACGCACTTTTATTCGTTGATCATTTGGCTACAATTTCTGTTGTTTTTGCTGTTTTTGGACGTCCACTACGTGGTTCATCTTCAATGCTTGTACGACCACGTTTAAATTCAGCAACCCAATTTTTTACTGTTGCATATGAAGGAGCACTTTCACCTAACACATTCACCATATCATTATGAATTTCTTGTCCCGATAAACCTTTTTTATGTTAATATTTAATGACACCACGCATTTCTAATTTTTCCATTGTAAAAAAATCGCGGATGCGTCTTTTGTGAACACCTGTTTCTATATGAAGGAGTTGCCGGATCGAAACAAAATTTAACATGTGTTCATAGCAGAGATGGAAATTTCCAAAACTTTTTTCTGTTTATACCGCGCTTTTTGTGCTAGGCTAAGAAGTTTCCGAACCGCCCTCGTACTTGTGAAACAGCCAAGAAGGCATGGCAAGCGTTATTACATGCGTTTGAAGACACTGGCTTGACTAGAAAAGTAGAGTTATTGAAGCAGTTGGTGCAATTGAAGTTGGCCGATTGTTACTATGGAAGAGTATGTAAACAAAATGGTCATGACTTCTCTAAAAGATAAAAATACCGGATTGAATATAGACGACGAGCTAGTTGCATCTTTAATGTTGGCAGGTTTGCCAGAAGATTTCGTTCGCTTGTTTTGGCTGTAGAAAATGCTAAAACAAAATTGAGTGTGGACATGGTGAAGAACTTGCTTTTGCAAGATGTTAAATTTGATAATCCTGTAAAAACTGAAGAAAATGCTTTTGTATTGCACAAAAATATCATAAATCCAAAAAGTTCAAGTGTCATGGCTGTAAAAAAGAAGCTCATTTTATAAAGAATGTTAAAGACTGTTGTAACTTGTATAGCACCTACTCGATGGCTGTATGCAAAAGCGATTGGCATTTCCTCGCCATCAATTATGTGGGACAAAACCCTTGCTATCCCTGTAGGACTAGCATCGCATGCAATTTGAACTTGTAATTTAGGATTAAATGGCATCAAAATGCGATCACTGGCAATTTCCTTTTTCAAACAGATCGAAAGATTTTTGGCATCTAGAGCTCCACTTAAATTTTGAATTTTTGCATGTTAACTGGCGTAAGGGTGTAGTTAGTGTAGATGCATTAGGTATGAATCTGGCATAATATGTAAAAATACCTAAAAACCGGCGCACATCCTCCACACTTTTTGGTTGTAACATCTCAACAATAGCCTTTATTTTAGAAGAAGATTTTTGCACTTTATTATATTCAACAGTATGACCCAAGAATTCAATTTGTTTTTGAAAAAAAGTGCATTTTGAAAGGTTCAAGTGAAGGTCATACCGTTTTAGTTGAACCAACCAAGATTTTAAATTACTCTTACATTCAGCTAACGACTCACCATGTACCACAATGTCATCGAAGTAGGATTCCGTCTTTGGAATTTCTCGTAGAATCTGGTCAATAATTCTATTAAACTCAGCAGGCGCAGTTTTGATACCAAATGACAGGCGATTCCTACGGAATGTACCTCGATGTGTTGAAATTGTTTGAATAACAGATGAAGGTTCATCAACTGGAACATGTAAATATGCTTTGTACAGGTCAAGGCGACAAAAGTACCTAGAATCCTTGAGGCTGTTGAAAATTTCATCCACTTTACGTATCGGGTAGTGCGCATTTACCAATCTTTGATTAACGCCTAGTTTGTAGTCTACGCAAGGCCTTACGCCTCCGTCCGCCTTCGGAATGACCACCAGAGGTGAAGCCCAGTCACTATTGGCAACTTTAGTTATGATACCAGCTCTTTCCAAAACGTCGAGCTCATTATTTACTTTTTCCGTTAAAGCGTAAGGAATTTGACGCTCTTTGGTGTAAATAGGCGTAACATTGTCGCGTAGCTCCAAGGAAACCGTGTAGTTAGGGAGACACCCAATTTTCTGCTCAAAAACAGAAGCAAATTCATCTTTTAAATCGTCGATTTGGCATGAATCAGTAATAGAATTGGTTACAGTCGAGTGTGAATTAATTTGATCTAATTCGTTAAGGTTAATGCCTAAGCGCCGTATCCATGTTCGACCTATCAAGGCCGTGCACCCGTCTGGAACAATGTAAAGGTCATCTACAATCGATATGTTGTTGAATGCGACATTGACTCGGGCCTTGCCATCTGGAGAAAATGTATTGTGGGTATACGAGCGAAAAACAATATTTGTTGGGTAATTTAAGTTCTTTAAATAAACTTCTTGGTAAAAAGGAGTAGCCGGAGCCAGAATCGACTTCGAATTTTACAATTTTGCCCTCTATTGAAGTGTTTGCGTAGTAGCGTTCAGAGTTTGTATTTATGTAATTACTGCTGTAGACATCGACAATTTTATAAATTCCGTAATCAGAATTTTCACATCGCACTAGATTAGTCGAATTCACCCGTGTACTGGGTTTATTTTTAGGTCCGGCCTTAGGGCTATCTGCCAAAAGGGAAGCAATGCAGACTTTCGCTACATGCCCGTACTTTGTACACAAACCGCACTTTAATTTTGTACTGGTGCGACATTCTCGCGCAAAATGATCACTTTTTCCACAACGTAAACACAACACTGCAATTCCCAGTTGTTCGTAGTTCAGTTTAGCTTTGCTTTGTTGTTTAGAACGATTAATCGTTTTTTTCTTATTAAAAATTGTGTTAATTGTTGCACCTGCTGCACTTGTTGTAGCCTGCGATAATTCTTTTGCATCACATCTTGCCGCCTCAAGAGCCAAAGCCTTAGAAACAATTTCTTCAAACTTTTGTGCACTTGATTGAAGCAGTTGTTCACGAATGCTATTATCATTTATGCCACGAATGAATTGCGCCCTTAAAAACACATCTGTAGTAGAACTTTTGCAATCTCAATCGGACACAGATTCACACTCGTTGATATCCGTACGCAGAACTGCCAAAAATCGGCCACAGGCTGCCCTTCACTCTGGTATTTTGAAAGAAATTTGTGTTGTGCCACTAGAACGTTCCTTTTTGGCGCCAAATAATTTTCTAGTAGCTTTAACAATTCATCGTATTGCAGCTCTGTTGCTAATTTTGGAGCGGCAAGAGCTGTAACCTTATTAAAATGTTTAGCGCCAATAGAGTTTAGAAGGAGTTTTGTACAATATATTTTGTTAGAGTCAATTCCCTTCATATTGATATAATTTGTAAAACGTTGTATATAATTTCGATACGATTCTTTTGCGGCATCGAAATTGTCAAAGTTGGGAACCAGCATAGTAGTAATGTTGTTGCTACTGTTTTGTACTGAAGTTGAAGTAGAAGCGCCAACTGCTAACTTTGATAATTGTTCCATTAACTGTTGTTGCACTTTCATGAACGTTGTAAATTGTTCGGCATTCATTTTGTTTTATTATATATAACCAGTTTTTTTTCCAACAAAATTATTTTATATGTACAATAAATAATTTGCTTTATCCTCGTCGCCAAAACTGTTGTAACTTGTATAGCACCTACTCGATGGCTGTATTGAAAAATGCACGACTTTCAATAATCCAATAATAATATATTTTTTATAAAATAAAAAATGATATGATATAACTCTAATAAATGAAATACTTGTGTATCAGGCAAATGTAAAACTCGAAGTGAAGTACGTGAAGTGTACAACCAACGACAAGATTTAGCGAGCAGTGTTGCCAGCGTGTAAGTTAAATGAGATTTTAACAACGACAGACAAGGTAAGGAAGTTACTGTGGCGAATAACAAAAACTAAAAGTTGAATGTGCTGGTGATGTAAGTGTATTTTTATCAACTGATGAAGGCAAAACAAGAGCCACTATAAAAAACGTTGAAAATGTGCCTCAACTATGTGCAAATTTGTTGACAATTAACGGCAAATGGAAAGAGAATAATATTTGAGCACAACACTTGTAAAATTTTTGACGTTAATAATGAACCTATGCAACAGCGACGCTGTATAACAATTTATATAAATTGGAGTGCGTTTCAAACAAGCCAACACAAAAGCTTTAATGATAAAAAATGATGCCCAGCTCTGGCACACGCGTTTTTGCCATATTTGCAATAATAACTTAAAGAAAATAAAATACGATCATGGTCTCAATTTTAATTTGAATATTGATCAGTGTGAAATTTGTGTTAGAGGAAAGCAAGTGAGAACCTCATTCAAAGAAGATGGTCATCGTGCAAACAAAATATTAGAAATTGTACACTCGGATGTAATGGGTCCGTTTAAAACCAAATCGTTTTCTGGTTCGCGGTTTATAGTTACATTTATAGATGACTTTCACGAAGGGTATTTTTATCGCCGATTGTGAGCAAAACTGAAGTATTCGCAGAGTTCAAAAAGCTAAAAAATATGGCCGAAAATCAGTGTCAAAAAAAAAATAAAAATTTTGCGTTCAGACAATGGCACTGAATATACAAATAATGTGTTCAAGAAATTCCTAAGGAAATTTTGTCAACTGGGTGGCTGAGCGTTGAATCAAATGACCGTTTGGACGAGATATAAGATTAATGAAAGCTTTCATCTGAAGAGTATATAGCCCATTCGCTACCGAAATGATTTGCAATTTTTACCGGATCAATTAGGGTTACATTATTGGCACTGATTGCCTTAACTGAGGAGTTTCTTTGTGTAATACGATTAATTTTATTCCAGATGTCGGAGATGGGCGTATTTCTATTAATCGTTTTCGTGTAATATTCAAAACATGACTTTTTTGCAGCCTTCATATCTTTCCGGAATTTTGCGTTAGATTTTTTATATACGATAAGATTATCTAAGCTTGGACTGGATTTGAACCTTCTCCAATCCCTTACTTTTTGGTAACGAAGAGTAGATAGCGATGCATTCCACCATGGCACTTTTTGGACTTTTATTGAATTTGAGATCTTTTTGTTTGTTTGAGGAATGTGCAGATTTGCTGCCGTGCGAATCGCTCTTGTTAGTGTTGCTGCGTCTTTATTGGTTGAGTTAATGAGTTTTCTGGTTAAAAGTTCCTGTTCCGCTTTTAGAGAGTATTTGGATAGGTCGGCTCAATGGGTAAGGAATTTGTTTATAGTTATAAAGTCCTGTTTATCCTTACTTATTTTTATGGCTATTTTTATCGCGAAGTGGTCACTGTTGTGTAAGTCATCTAATGTTGACCAGTGTATTATTGGCAAAAGTGGTAGTGAACAAAATGAGAGATCAATGTGGGAGAATGAGCTTATGAGTAGAAAAATGTGTTGGGCTGCCGTCATTCAATCAGCATAAATCCGCGTTGTTCATGACTTTCTAGAGTTATACCTCTTCTGTACGTAAAAGAAGATCCCCAAATCGTATTCCAGGCGTTGAGTCTCCGATATGATAATAGATGTCATATCTTGTTCAGAAATATCCGTAGTTGGAGGTATGTAAAACGATAATACTGTAAATTGGATGTTTAGACTTATTTCAATTGCGATTACTTGATAGCTAGAGTTGACTTGCAGTTGTCTATGCGGGATGTTAGATTTAATTAGTACTCCTACACCTTGTTTAGATGTTGTGTTCTGTGGGTTATTAAAAAAGTAGCTACTATAATTGTTGGGAGGAATTGGTGTAAAATTCCAAGCACAGTGAGTTTCTTTGCAGTGAGATTATATCGGGATCCATTTCCCTCATTAAAATCTGAAGATTGGTGTAGTTGTTGTTAAAGCCGTTGATATTCATTGTAGTATTCTGAAGTCCATATTGGGTGCTTTATGAGGAACTTCCCCCGTAGGGGAAGTTGTTTTATACGTGTTAAGAATATGAGGTAAATTGATTTTTAGTGGTGATAAGATGATTATTGAACTTAGAGATCTTCGTCCACTGTAATCTCCTCTGGAGATTGCGATGGCAAAAAATATTTATTTTCTTTTATTAAGTTTTGTGTTATTGATGATATGGGTGACATATTTGTTTTTTTTTTTTTGTTAGAGTTTTTGAGATAATTGCATGAAAATGATGATTGATCATTTTCTGAAGAAATATTTGTTGGTTCATTTAAAAAGTTGGGCTCGTTTTCTGATGAAGTATTTTGTAATGCTGGTGCTGGTTGGTTTTCGTTTGAGGGATTCTGTTTGTTTTCTAATGAAGTATTTTTGGGTGCTGGTGCTGGTTGTTTTTCATTTGGGGTTTTAGGTTGGTTTGAATTTTGATGTTTTTTTGATGTTGATGATTGATTATCTAAAGATGGTTCTTAACATAGATTGAGAGGAGACAGTTGAATTCGGCTTGATTACATGTAGCTATAGGGTTGTTTTCTCTAAACTTGCGACGGGCTTCATCGATGCTACAGTAGAGCTCAGCTTTTATTTTTAAAATTTCCTTCATTTGAAGGTATCTTGGGCATTTTTTATCGATTGAGGGGTGATATCCTGAACAGTTTGAACATAAGGTGCGTGTGCATTTTGTGTTTTCATGTGGTGGTAAGCTGCATTGTGGGCAAGTGGGACTACCCTTGCAGCCCTTCTTAGTGTGACCTAAGCGTTGAAAATTTTTACACAACATTGGGTTCGGAAAATAGAAATCAACCTTACATTTATACCATGCTACATCTACTGTAGCTGGCAAACGATAGAGGTCGAAGGTGAGAACCATTTTTCCTGTTGGTGTTCTAGTTTTACCATCCTCATCAAGTTTTGTAAATTATATACATCTGTTGGACTTTGTTCCTTCATTTCGTGTACTATTTCGGCTTCTGGCACATTTTTTAGACATGGCGCGAATATAACTCCCTTGACGGAGTTGAGGGAGTCGTGAAGTTTGCACGATATTTTACACAGGTTGGCTAATGTATTTGTACTTATGAATTTTTCTGCAACACGTGCATTACGCGTCAGAATTAGCAAACTGCCGTCTCGTAGTTGAGAAATTGAAGAATATTCAGTGCTTATACATTCTATACCTTTTTTGATTGCAAAAGGACTAAGTTTTGATAAAGGTTTTTCAGGATCAGTAGAGGACATCAAAATATATCTTGGGTTGTTACTACAATTATTTTTGGGAGTGCGTAAGTTAGGGTAGTCGTTTATCTTATGTTTCTTAGATGGGTTTTCAATAAAGTCCCCCAATAGGTGGAACCTATTGTTTACAAATTTCCCCGGAGCCATTTAAAAAGTTTTTGTTGTTTTAACTAGGTTAAATTTTTGTTCTTACACTTTAAGAATAAATTATTAAAAGTAATAAAGTAAATGAAAAAAAGAACAAAAGTATTTGGTGAACCGTTACACTTGTTTACAACAATGTAATTGATTTATATGTTAGTAAGAGAGAAAAACAACCGTACACTTTGACAAATGTTTCATTCTTTTAACTGTGTCAACACAATATGGATGCCGATCCGATCGAAGGCTCTCTCAAAGTCGGTTGATAGTATGCTAACATGGTTTTTTGCTAGATAGTTCATTGTAGATATAGTGCTGGAGGTAAAGGTGAACGTCGTTAGCACCTTGATTCCTCATGAAAGCTACTTGATTAGGAGAGATAAAGTTGTTAGTTTTTCGCCAGTATCTTTTCTAATATTTTGCTAATACAAGGAAGGAGAGATAGCTCTGTACCCCTCAATTTCATGGATATTTTTCAGAGGGTTTTGTATTGGGACTACAGCAATATTCCACGCTTGTGGATATACACCGCTGCAATAAATATTGTTATCTAAATTTAGTAAAGCCCTTATGACACAAAATTTTGTCTTCATTTTTCAAGTTTTGGAGAACAGGGCAAATAGAATATAATGGGAAATTTTATCAGGTGCGAAGAGTTCAGCTATATTAAGATAAATATCAAACTGTCAAAGCTTTTACTAATGTTACCGATAAAAAAATGGGGCCTGTCAAAAAAAAATTATAAATGTTCAACTTAAAATTGACATTTCAAGCTTGAAACATTAAAGTGTTGCCAAGTAAGCGGTTTATTCACGAATTCAGCTACTTAGCGCCTCTTTTTTTCTTTTATCGTTTTATTCTAAATAAAAAGTAGGCAGCACTTAAAGAAGCCATTACGTTTTGTTTACATTTTGTATAGTTGTTTCTTTCTATCATTTGCTATTTCTTTCTTTCAATCCTATAGCAAAACAATGCAAGAAAAATGTAGTGTCATAAGGGCTTAACGCCTGTTTAGATTTAAATCCGAGATTCTTTAGCATTGAGTATGGTATACGATTAGTGTTGCCATTCGAATAAGAATAATTCGAATATTCGAACAACTTTTTTTTACTTTTGTTCGAACGAACAAAATTTTTCAATTTAGAATAAAAGATTTATTCGAACAGCTTTTGGCGAATATTTAAACTACTCTTTATAAAAATTAGTTTATGGCCCCTATTATGATTCACAACTTAATTGATAGTTGAGTCATAGTTGTCAAATTCATATTATGGAATACAACTTCGTCAAAGCAGTTGTCTCAGTTTTTTATCAGTTGTGTTTTGGTTTTTATTTCGACTATTGTGTTACTTTTAATTACTTTTAAAATAGTACTTTTAGGCGCCAATCTATCCCATTTGACATCTCATATTGTTGCCATATCCATAAAACATACAATCTCAAGAAAAAATAGTAAGGTCAAAACTAAAAATATTTAAAACATTTTGTGATGGCTACTATGGTTTCAAAAAACAGAGAGTATAGATAAGAATCTTTTTTCTAACATTTTTTCGAAGACAACTAAAATTAGTTGTCAATCATAATACAAAAAAATGGTTGAGTTGGGTCGTAGCATTGACTACTCAACCTAGTTGAGTTGTGAATCATAATAAGGGTCTACATATATGAATGTAAAATAGCGTTTTAAATTAATTACTTTCTTAAGTAGTTAATAATAGGATGTGTTAAGTAAGCAAAATTATAAATACTTGTGTAAGGGGTTCTTGATATATTATGTAACTCCGTTAAAGATTTTGTTTTAAGTTACAGCATGATCTTAGTTTGAAAGTATTTTGAGGAAGACAATTCAAAAACCAAATTGTTTTCGCAAAGTATTCTATATTCGTAAGGTACACAATATACAAATTAAAAGATTTAGTGAAAATCCAAAGGTATCTGACAAGAATAATATGCGCCAATGACAAAATATGTAAAGAAAAGTCAGCATAATTCAATCGAAGAAATAATATGTAGGAAGGAGTTTGGATGAAGATGGAATGCCTGTTACCGTCTTTAAAAAGTCGAAACTACCCTACAGATAAGATAAACAGTCACAAGACAAGCCACGTGACCGGTTCCCAAGGACTAGAAACTGATTCTAGTTCCAAAACTTTATATAAAAGGGACCGGTAACTTTTACATGATGTTGTCATTGGAGGCGGTCAAATCTCATAATCAAGATACTCAGTGATAGATTCTAGACCCTAACATAAGGTTTCTTTAATACTAGTTTAATTACTGTATATATTTAATTTGGAAAAAATCTACTTGTCTAGTGAGGGTATTTTGTCAAAATTTTTGTTATAACTTTGTGATATCATCTCTTTTCACCGGTCAGGACTCAGAAAAATTTTGTACTATTTCCATTTTCACCAGTCATAGTTGTCCTACAAGACAATTGGTGCAACATTTGCTGCAGGGTAGTGATTGAATATATAAAAATCGTGGTTTTGAAGTGGTTATTCGAATGAACATTTTTATTCGTTATTCGTTCGAATATTCGAATAAAAGTTTAAATTATTCGGCTGTTCGATTATATTATAAAACCCGAATAATTGACAACACTATATACGATCTTCTCCTGGTGTCTTGCCTTTTGATGATTGAAGAGTCGCTTCTAGTTCTGTGATATTTATGGGAGCTTGAATTTTTTGGGAGAGGACTGTTGGGGTTAGAGATATAAGTAGGTACTGTTTATAACATTTGCTTTAGTGCGTAGAAAAGTCGAAGAAAAATTTTTATCGCCCGATAGCTCACACCAATATTTTGCAAAGCAGTCAGCAATATCCACTGATGTTGTTAATAGCTCGTTGCCATTCCTGATATATTTAATTGTATTGGGAATTTTAGCCCCCGTAATTCGCTTAATATCATTCCACATACGTTGAGGTGATGATGTAGGGTTAATGTTGGATGTAAATTTGTTTAAGCATTCCGCTTTGCTAATTTTAACAGACCTTCTAAAAAGTGCATTACATTTCTTGTATAAAATTAAATTTGTTTCCGTTCTTACTCTCCTAAAATTGTGCCAAAGTCTTTGTTTTTCGTTTCTTATAGAATCCAAATTTGAGTTCCACCAGGCGACCCGGGGTTTGTATTTTTTTGGGTAGACTGAGGAATAGTAGCGTCAGCTGCTGATTTTATACATTTGATCACAGATGCTGCCTGTTGATTAGAGTTTGAAGGGGATTTGATATCCTTCATATTGGAATCACAAATTATTTGGAACTTTGGCCAATTTGCCAGCTCGGTTTTGAATCTTGGCTTGGGTTTCTTAGATGAGGTACTCAGGTTAGTTGCAATTTCTATTAATATTGGGAAGTGGTCACTGCCATGAAGGTCGGAGAGAGTTTTCCATAAGCAGAAGGGGGAAATTGAACTAGAGCAAAGAGAAACTCAACATGTGTAAAAGTGTTGTGTGTGTGCTGAAGTGGGTAGGAGATCCATCATTTAATATAATTAAGTCTTCGTTTAAGATAAAGTTTTCCAATATCTTTCCACTAGTGTTGGTATTAGTAGATCCCCATAAGGTGCTCCAGGAGTTGAGATCGCCAGTAAGGATGAAGGGGGGGTTAATGTTGTTGGTAATCGATTTTAGCGAAAGTTTCGAAAAACTCTTGTGGAGGAATGCAGATATTTACCAGGGTGAATTTCCTGCCAATGTCGATTTGGACAGCAACAGAGTTAGCGTAGACTAAATTATGTGGGATGGATTTTTTTCATTAGAATTTCTACTTCTTGCTTAGGCGTTGTGTTCCCAGGAATGTTATGGAAAAATGCGTTGTAAAGCTTAGGATAAACGATGTTTTGAGCGTTAAAAGGAATATGTGT
This sequence comes from Panzeria rudis, assembly GCA_956483635.1. Taxonomy (NCBI): domain Eukaryota; kingdom Metazoa; phylum Arthropoda; class Insecta; order Diptera; family Tachinidae; genus Panzeria; species Panzeria rudis. The sequence goes on from OY101449.1 coordinate 71,289,760, forward strand.
TTCTTGGATGGATATAATATCAGGATTAAAGTCTTTTAAAATGAGTTTGGTATATGTAAGTTTAAATGATTAGTTTGTGTTAAATTGAGAGTTTCGGTGTTTGCTGGTTTGTTAGCAACAGTTTTTGCTTTTGTACTTGTTAAAACAGTATGTGATGGTTTATTGTTAAGGTGGAGGTACATACCACGCGTTACGAGGCAACGCTTTTCTTACTTTTCGAACTTTTAACGCTTTAAGAATGGCAAGTTACACGCCACGCTTTTGATGCTCTTCTGCTTATACAATTTCAAGCCTTTGCCGGCTATATTTTGTCTTGCCTTTAAGTTTTATTTTTCTTTATATATTTAATGCAGTTTTCATTCATTTTTTAATAAAAAAAATTAATTTCTAATAATTTATTTCCATTAAACAAACATTTTAGCATATGAATCTGGCAGCACTACCTGTCATTTTGTATACGACGCGTGAAAGTTGAAGAATGTCCAACTTTTTGCGAGTTACGCGCGTCGCAAACTTTGCTTTGTATCTTGCCTTATGGAAACACACTATTTCAACTTTTTTGACAGAAGTCTGTAACGCATTAGCGTTTTAACGCATGCTATGTACCTTCACCTTTGATTGTTGTTGCTGTTTGTATTTTTGTTTCTGCTGAAGTTGTTTTTTAATTATAGAAGAGAAATTATACTTGGGGACTTCTGGATTTGTGGTATGCTGTGAAATTGGTGTTTTATTTACATTTGTTGTTTTATTTGCATTGGTTGTTTTATTTGCAACATTTTTTGATCCAATGTTATTGATTGTGTTATTGTTGTTTGCATTGCTTGCAATATTATTTTTATTAGTGGCCTCAGGGTAAGACTGCTCAAGGGGCTTAGTTGAAGTGAGAGTTTGGTATTTTTCTTTTGCTATTTTTAATGAACATTTTTCTTTTGTTTTTATTTTCAATATTTCTCTTTGTTGTTGGAATATTTGGCATTCCTTTTATGAAGACGGGTGCTGTTCGGAACACTTAACGCATAAAGTACGTGTACACTCAGTAGGTATATGTGGTGGTAGGGCACATATTTCACATTTTGGAATATTTTTGCACCATTAACAATACACGGAAATTATCGGAACTACCCCTGGGGAGAAAGCCAATCAAATGCGGATGGGTTTTCAAACCAAAATATGATGCGAATGGTAATAAAATTCGACATAAGGCCAGATTGGTTGTACGAGGCTTCAGTCAGCGAAAGGGTGTTGATTATGAGGAGACTTTTGGCTGTTAAATGTGAATTAATTGTACACCAGCTTGATGTAGTTACCGCATTTCTGAATGGAGATCTCCAGGAGGAAATTTGCATGGAACAACCTTATGGTTACGATGATGGAAGTAACCGTGTTTGTATATTGAGAAAAGCCCTTTATGGACTTAAACAATCCAGCAGTGTTTGGAATAAAACACTAAATAAAGTTCTGTAGTTTGGTTTTAAAAGAAGCGAAACTGATCAATGTGTTTATTTCAAAATTGAAAATCATGAAGTTTTGTATGTGGCCATATATGTAGATGTCGTATTGGTGTTTTCGAATAACATGACTACCACAAATTAACTTAAGGCTAAACTGTCAAAATATTTTTGCATGAAGGATTTGGGAGAAGCATCATCAGTTCTATGTATGAGAATTCAGAAGTCTGCTGGTACTCTGAAAATAGATCAAACACAATATATTGCAAATGTACTTAGAAGATTTTCAATGGATGAATCCAGTAAACTCACCAGTAGATATAAACCAGAAACTTTCGGTTTAAATGTGTCCAAAAACAAGAGAAGAAGAAATGGAAATGAAAAGTATTCCTTATATGGAAGCTGTTGGTTGCTTGCGGTACGCAGCGCAGAATTCAAGACCAGATATTTGTTATATCGTAAATTTACTTAGTCGTTTCAACACAAATCCAGGGAAGGCACATTGGATGGCAGTCAAGAGAGTAATGAGGTACCTAAAGGGTACTATAAGTAAAGCTCTAGTCTACAATAAAGAATCAGAAGGTCTGGTTGGATACTGTGATGCCAATTGGGCAGGCAATATTGATGACAGAAGGTCTACAACTGGCTACATTTTTACAATGCTCATCCAGAACAAAACATGTCGACATACGAATCAGGTTTATACGTGAAAAACAGGAAAGTGAGGAAGTCAAACTAAGATATTTGGAAACCAATAATATGTTAGCCGACATTTTTACGAAAGGCGTCCCAGCTGGCAAACATAAGTTTTTTTATGCAGAAATTTGGTATATAAGATTCACATGATATGATTCATTGTAAATTATTAATCTTATTTGGAAGAATTAATGTATTGATATACAAATATTCTGTTGAATGCTTATTCAGAGAACGTGTTGTGAATCGAATAACCATTCTATTTGTGCATCACTATTGATGCAGCAACAGCCATTTTTAGTACAATGTATTTGTGTAGTATAATGAGAGAAATGAATAAAAACATTAACTTTTAGTTCTTTTGTAACCCTCAAACTAAACACGCGTAGACTCTTATTTAACAACAATAACACTATAATTGAGCCCCACTTTGAATTTGGATCAACAATTTATATAAATACATATAAATACAATGCTAGATAATCTTAAATGGATGAATAAAAAACAACGACTTCAATTCAACACTCTAAAAGAAAAATGAAGCGAGGGGATGCGCCGGAATATATATGTGAACAAATAAAATATATGGGTGAGAGCCAACCATACGGACATAGAAATGCCGATGATTTTCGTATCTACCCTAGAGGGAAAAGAACCTGTCACAAGACAGGTCACGTGACTGGTTCTGTTATGAATCGAATAACCATTCTATTTATGCATCACTATTGATGCAACAAAAACAGCAAATATGTATTTGTATAGTATAATGAGAGAAATGAATAAAAAACGTTAAGAGTTAGCTCTTTTTTAACCCTCAAACTAAACACACGCGTTGACTCCTATTTAACAACAGGTTCCCAAAGACTAGCAACCGGTTCGAGTTCCGGAACATTATATGAAAGAGACCGTTAACTTTTACATGGCGTTGTCATTGGATGGGGTTAATTGACATAATTTAGATACTCAGTGATAGGTTCTAGGCCCAAACTTAAGGTCCTTGTCGTGTGATGGGTTCTTTAATACTAGTTAAATTACTGTACTTGAAACATATTTTTAATTTGAAAAAAATATGTTTGTACAATAAATGTATTTTGCTAAAATTTTTGTTCTAGTTTTGTGATATGTTGTGATATAATTCTTTTCACCGGTCACAACTCGGGAACACTTTGTGACATTCCCATTTTCATCAGTCATAGGACAAGTACGTTCAAGACAATTGGTACAACATATCCGCCAGGGTAGTTTTTCTTTTGCTTGTGCAAAGCTTTAGTATTCACCCATGTGCTGAAAAACGCGCGATTGTTAAATCACTTGCGAGTTTAAAATCGCAAATCTCACTTTTGCATGTGCTGAGGCTCGCGCGATCTGTTTATTTTTCGAAATAATCTTCGAAAAAGGTTCTTATATATGCTCTTTGTTTTTTGAAACCAAAGTATCCAACACAGAATTCGTCAACTATTTTTAGTTTTGGCCTTACTTTTTTTCTTAATATTTTACGTTTTATGCATCTGGCAACAATATTGGTTGACAAATGTGATAAGTAGTTGTCATTTTTAAAGTAAACAAAAGGAACACAAGTCGAAATAAAACAGCATACTTGTTAATTTAGTATTTTGTATTAAAATTAATAAAAATTTTGTATTTTTTTAAGTGATATTAAATAAAAACAGATTAAATTTTACTGTAACTCTTTTATTTTTGCTATTTGATGCTAAATTTGTGTAATATTCACAAGTTCACTTTACTCTTTGCTTGCGAGTTGAAACACCAAAATTTTTTGTGATTGCGATTTCCAACACACCAATTTAGTGACTTCGAGTCGAAATCGTATATATTTTGCGAAAAGCAGGTTTCAGCACATGGGCGATTAACTTATTTATTTTGACCATATGTGTATGCATATAAAAAGGCAACCATTTTCGGTACTTATATAAGAAACAATATATCTCACCGAACAAAGAGATTTTAATTATGTATCGTAAAATCTTGAACTTTAATACAGTAGTTTACCGGTTTAATGAAAATTCTCTTACGAACATCGAATTTAAAGAAACTTTCTATTGAACACCTTATATATCAAATGAAAAATATAGCCTTGCTGAAAATTGTGCTTATGTAAACTAGCGTAAAATTACGCTTATTCGCAAGATTAATGGGTCGATTATGGCTGACAACCGAACTTCAGTTGCGTTGCCAGAAAAGCAATAAAAAGCAACTGAAATTGACAGCTCTCAGTTGCCATCCGTAATATGATTTTCGGCAACTGGCAACACAACTGAATTTCGGTTGCCATTCATAATCGACCCATAAATAAACTTGGTGACGCGAATATCTTCATAGATTTGTAATATTTTTTGCACTAAAAATAACATGAACGTTTCATTTCTATAAATCTAGCGCTATAATATAAAAATCCGAGATGAAAAACAGCCAATGTTGATTTCTCGACCTACTGAAAGAAATATCCGTGGTGGCCAGAATGAATTTATTATGCTAATACCAGAATTATGCCGTGCAACAGGCATAACTGATGCTATGAGAAATGATTTCAGGTAAGTAGTCAATCTAAAAGTTGGCATTCAAACGTGCAATCATGCACAGTAAAAAAAAACTACATATATGCAACCCACAATTTTGGGACTTGAGGGAATTGGAGAATAAAATTAAAAAAATAATATATGCAAAATAAAAAAAATTATTAAACATATTCCCCCTTATCGTGTTTGTTGATTTTCGCCTTCGACTACGACATTTTTGTAATAGATTAAAGACAGCACGATATATATTTCTTTAATCTATTACAAAAATGTCGTAGTCGAAAATCGCCAAACTCGATAAGGGCCATTATTAACAAAAACTAAAACTTGAAAAATTCGTAGGAAAAAAATATACATACAGCCAGTGCTACCGTTGGAAATTTTTAAAAGGTCGCACAAAAAGTCGTTTTAGAAAAATAAAGTCGCTCAAAAAGTCGTTTCAAGAAAAAAAAGTCGCACGCATTTTTTTAGGTTTTTTATTTAAAGAAAACAAAGAAAAACAAAAATAAAGTAACAATTCAAACCAAACACAAATTAAAAAATAATAATTATACAAAGCGTTAGACTAAGCATTATATAAAACGAAAAGCCATGTAACTAAAGTTCTTAAAATTCTACAGAAGTTGGAAAATAGTACAAGTGGTAGTAGCAACGTTTTTTTTTTTATTATGATGTCACCGGGCTTTACAGCAGAAGCTAAAATCGCGATTTTTATCGATTGAGTTCCCTCATTTTAATTGTGAATAAAATCAAAAGATGTGGATTGAGTGTAATGAAATATGGCTCGTTTTGTTTGGAATATATTTCTCTATATGTTCATACAAAAAGAATAAAATTTTTGCCGTCTTTTAATTTTTATGAATTTCTTAAAAACAAAAATTTTTACATATTTTTGCCAAGATTTCCACAATATCTCTGAAACAACTGGGCTGATTAAAAAACAACCTCGCACCGGTTTTGCACTAGCAAAGTTTTCTTTACAAAAGAAATACAGAGAGCGGAATACTTCATGTCTCTGTATTTTTACCAGGTGAATCAAGGCATATTCATTACAGGTACCACCATAACTAAAACAAATACAACACCAAAAAACATGTATTTTGTTGGTAGAAATACCCCAGAAATATGTCAAATCCATTAACTGTGAGTCGCACACATTCATAAGCTCTCTCAAATTTACTAACACATGCCCGTTGTTGATAGAAAACCCCCAGACATGTGTCAAAATATATTGTCTGTGTGACGCAAACATTCTCAAATTTACTAAAACAGCTGTTCTTGTGGTGGTACCTGTTCAATATACCTTGAGGTGAATTAAAACTTTGCAAAGTAAACTTTGCTAGTGCGAAACGGTGTTGGCATAGCTTAAATATAATAGGACAAACTGTCCCTTTTTTGGCATAACAGTACATCTCGAAAACTAGAACCAATTTAAAGAAACCGAATGCAGTTTCGAATTCAGCGCCCCAAATAACAAAACAACACTTTCCGTTGCTTCAGTCCAAAAGTTGACCTGAATTTGTAAGCTTCTGTAAACGGTAATTTTAAAAGTAATGGATTTTCAAAAAAAAAATTTTGCAGATGTAGCGTAAGGCTAGGAAACCCTCGACCAGTTTTTACTATGTACTTTTGTTGGCCAGAGAAGTTTTAATATTTTTTTAATTGAACTCAATGTTTCCATAGTATTTTATTTAGGAACTTCATTAATATTACTTTTTGTATTATATAAAATTTTCTCCAAGTTTTTTTTTTTTGTAGAATATCACTACCAGCAGAGTCGAGTGTTCACTTGCTTCTAATGAATCAATTTTATCAATTTATCATTATTTAACTATTCTGCAGACAAAACTCCAAAAATGCTTAAGCATTTGGGAATATGTTCTTGATTCTATTAAAAATATCAGTACTATTAAGTTATTTTATCAGAATGAACATTAAAATTCTCGAAATAATTTCCCGGTATTGAAAATTTTGCACAGTTTCCGAGAATGTATGCAAGATGGAACTATTTTTTAGTTAAATCCAAAAAAGGGTAAAATTTCGCCAAAAATGACAAAAGCCGCAAAATAAGATGAGTTTGAAAAAGTCGCACAAAAACTCATTGGCCGTCAACAAGGTGGCAAATTGCGACTTTAGTCGACGAACGGAACGCTGCATACAGCCACAGCAACGATGAAATATTAAAATAATGTGTGGAAAAACTTTAACTTTTTGATCATAAATTACTGCTTAAAGATGACGGGACCTCAATATTCGACAATTTGTAGTAGAGTAAAGAAAATAAGAAACATTTTTCTTTAATCTAATACAAAACGCCTGATTTTCGCCAATTAACGATAAGGTGGATTACTTTTATATATATTTTACAAAATAAAGAATATCGGCTGTATGTAAAAATACTTAAAGTACCTTTGCCAAGCAATGTTGAATGAAGCTGTATTTTAAAATAATTATTCAGCCATGTCACAGAATCCGTTCGGATTCGTTTTGATTCCGTAGTTGTCATTCAGAAAAAGTACACTTTTAGTGCTTTGGATTCCGTTTATTTCGTTTTTTTTTTAAATAAAGTTTTTATACCTTGAGGCGTTGGGTTATAGATGCAAAGCTCACATTAAGGTGAAGGTACATAGCATGCGTTAAATACGCTAATGCGTTACAGACTTCTGTCAAAAAAGTTGAAATAGTGTGTTTTCATAAGGCAAGATACAAAGCGCAGTTTGCGACGCGCGTAACTCGCTTAAGCTTTTTATTAACATGGAAGCTCATGACCAAATATTTATTTGACGCTCCTAAAAGTATGCACGTTTTTAGTATTTACTGCAAAATAAGTCAGTAGAAAAGTGTTTTTCAATTCCACTTTGAAATTTAAAAGTGTTTTGATTACGAAGAAAATTTTCGTTTTTCGTTTTCTGAAGAAGCAACTTGCGGAATTGAAACAAACCACTTCCGATCGGAATGGTATTTTGTGACATGGCTGATTATATACAAATTTTAAAGGAGGCACACACGTTTGTTAAGACTACTTTAAGTTGTTGTTTCCAAAATGTGTATTTTTTTTAAAGGAGGAACATACATTTTTTAAGATTACTTAAAGTTGATATTTCCAAAATGTGTATTATTTACTCATATATTTATGTTAATATAGCACACATTGATTCATCAGCAATTCCATGAAAAATCAATAACTTTTTAATGATAGGTCTCCGATTTTGATGAAACTTGGTACGATTGTTCAGTTTGGTGTTATCAGACAATTTTTATTAAAAAATTTTTTTTTAATTGAAAATTTTGAAAATTATTCGTCATTCAAAATTTTCAATACTTCTTTTGTAATTGTCATAACTTTGGTTCTACTGGTGATAATTAAAAAAGTATTTTTTATAATATTAAGGACTAAGCAAGGACTAGAAAGTAATTTTTAACTCGAAAATTTTTCTTTAAAAAAAATTTTTTTAGCCAAAGTAAATTTTTATTTCTAAATTTTAAGAAAAATACATCTTCGATTTTTTTAATATTTTGTGCGGATATAGCTCATTTTATTCTTTATTAACACTATACTTTTCAAAGTGGTGATATTTCTAGTTTTCGAGCTACAGATTAAAATACACAAACACTAAGGAAGGAAAAAATTTTTATGTATCAAAAATTTATAAGTAATTTTTATTTTTTACGGACTAAATGCCCAGAAAAAACTATAATTCGTATTCTAATACTAAATTCATAAATTCAAATATTTTTTTACGAAAATGGGACCTGTCACAAAACTCGTAAAATTCGTAAATATTTTATAAGAAAAAAATCTCATTTTTTTTTTATTAAAATTTTCTATTGGAATATTTAAAAATCATACAGAAATATAATAAAATTTTAAAACAAATTCAAACACATGCGAGTTAAAATAAAAAGCTATGATAATTTTTTCTGTGCAAGTATTATCACGATTTAATAATTTTTGTTCTAATATTTGTATCCGACAATAATAACAGAGATATTGTGCTGTTGAAATTTTCCTATATAACTCTTGAATGCTTAGACACTCCGAAGATTTGTTTTGCAGTTTTTGTGTCTAGGTTTATCCAAAGGATTGCAACAAACTTTACAAACTGCTTTAAATAAATATAAATTGCTGGTTATATGAAAAACTTTTTTTATTTTCTTCTGATATACGCTATAAAAACACGGCACACGAAAAGAAAAAGTTTTATTAGCAATATTGACAAGCTCAAATAAAGAAGATAAGTAGTTTTTGAAGTTGAATTTTTTTGCGAAGTATTTTCAATTTTTTTAAGAAGCACACATTTTAGTTTTTCGTCTTTGTTGACACATAACAATTTTTTCCTTCTTTAGTGTTTGTGTATTTTAATCTGTAGCTCGAAAACTAGAAATATCACCACTTTGAAAATTATAAGGTTAATAAAGAATAAAATGAGCTATATCCGCACAAAAAATAAAAAAAAATCGAAGATGTATTTTTCTTAAAATTTAGAAATAAAAATTTATTTTGGCCAAAAAAAAATTTTTTTTAAAGAAAAATTTTTGAGTTAAAAATTACTTTGTAGTCCTTGCATAGTCCTTAATATTATAAAAAATACTTTTTTAATTAGAACCAAAGTTATGACAATTACAAAAACAAGTATTGAAAATTTTCAATGTCGAATAATTTTAAAAATTTTCAATTAAAAAAAATGTTTAATCAAAATTGTCTGATAACACTAAACTGAACAATCGTACCAAGTTTCATCAAAATCGGAGAATTGCTGTCATGTTACATCTGAAAATGAAGTCTTAGCTTAAATTTATTATTTGTTTCATGTGATGGAAAACATCACCAAATTATCCAGTTGATTCGAAATACATAGAAAAATTTATTTAAAAAAATATTTAAAAACTACAAATATAAAAAAATTCCAGTGGTGTATATAAAATCAAAACAAATCGAAAAAAGCTCGATATTCAAATACTCATTTCATTCGAATAAAAGAAATTGTGTTAATTCTACTATGGTCATCACATTTTTATTACTTTTACTTCATATTTTTTGAATTAAGTGGTCTTACTTCAAAATAATAAAAAGTTATTTGACTACTCGAATGAAATTTGTATTCGTTTTTGTACATCATAAAGTATGTAGTTTTTAATGGAATATTTTCTGGGCAATAAGCACTCAAATATTTTTTGTATTTCAACCAATTTATACGTGTGGTTGTCATCGTTAAATCACAATTGGGTGAATATGTTGTATGTGAATATATAGTGACAATAGTTGGTGAGTGATCTGAAGACAAATCTAAAGATGCTTCAACTTGGATCATTTCGCTGGGCACACCCTTTACCACTCCAAAATCAATAACATCATGTATTTTTCTGCGATCTGTTGGCCAGTAAATTGGCTGCTCACTTGATATAACATTTAACCGCATTTTTGAAATTGTGTCAAATAAAACGCGACCATTTGACTTGATGAGGCGAGATCCCCAGAACGTGTGCTTAGCGTTGGCCTAGTGAATTAAAAAATCTACTATATTGATTTTCTGTGATAGAGTACCTGAGAGGAGAGTAAATTGATGAAATCACCAGGTTTTGATGAAAAGCTTCAATGCAGATGTTAGTTGCTTGAAGATAGTCTTCACAATGATCACTCATTAAGTAGTGTTTTAATCGCGATTTTATTAGTATACCCGGACCACCACAAGCTCTACCTTGGGGGTCCTTTGTGTCGTAGAGAGTATATCCGTTGATTTAAAAAAAAACTTCTAGCAGTCAAGTGCGTCTCAGAGATAAGCATAACATCAATTTCCTCTGATAGCTCACCAATTGGCAAAAGGGCATTGGATATTATTTCCGGTCCGTGATTTTTTTTTTGCATTTAATATACATATTAGTATTTAAGCTTTAGTTTTGTTCGAACATAAAGTGTTTTCGTGATAATTTCGAGCTCGTGAGTTAATTTTAAATTTAATAAAAGCACGAACGTATGCAAAAATTATAATTCGGTGTAAATAAAACGGAAATTATTTTTGTAAGTGAGCGTGAGTCAAAATTAACTCACGCAACCATCTCTGATAGAAACCAAAATCATTTATAACAATAACTTTAATACCAAAAATAAAGACAAAAGAGAGTTAAAAACAAACAAGTTGATTTGTTGTTTGTTTTTTCAGATTAAGTATTTAGCAACTGGAGTTCTTTCACAAAAATTTTAATAAGTAAAAAACGCCTCTGCAAAAGTTTGGTGTGGAATATATAAGCTAAAATACTATATTAAAATATCACTTAATAAAATTTGCTGGATCGCAACAAAAAATTTGTTGAAACTCTGTGTATATATCGAAAATACCCCAAAAATATTAAAAATATTTGCAAAACATTTATCTAAAAAACATTAATGCAATTATGTAGCCAAATACCTGAAGTTGATGGTTCCATTTTAATAAAATTACTTTTAGAACGCTTAATAAGAATTATCAGCACCCAAAATATCTCAATTTTCAGTTTTAGGCACGGCACGAAAAATTTTGAAAAATTATTTGACTTTGACAGCTCACAGTCGATAGAGTAATTTACTCAAAACAAAAGTTTTTGGCCAATAGTGATGTAGAACTTAATTACCTTTCACCCAGTACCACACACGAATTTGTAGGATAAAGTTCACCTTTTGAATTAATCCTCACTTTTGGTACATTTCAACCCTCTGTGGGATGGTTAGACTTCAAAGCTTTAGCGTACGAGAACTGGCTGTTTGGTATGTGTTGCGCTATGGGCTGGTTAGCCTTAAAAATGTTGGCGTATGAAGGCCGGCTGGTAGCTGGTTGGCGCAACTGGGGATAATTTGTATTGCCGAAAGTATTAGGTTGAGCATAGGTGTGATTACGTCTGTTAGACAAAGACTGCTTAACATGTACATAGACAGGGCAGCCCCTGTAGTTTGCAGTGTGATTTTGATGGCAATTGCTAAACTTTTTAATTTGGGAATCATCTTTTTGCTTATCACAATTGGCAGTGCTGTGTAGTTCACCACAGGCGACACAAACGGTGCGCAACTTGCAATATGTTTTGGTGTGGCCATATTCTTGGCAATTTAGACATTGAATGGGCCCTGCTCGCTTGTGTGGTTCCTCTACGGTAACTCGTCGGTGCAGCAAATATCTTAAGCTGTAAATGGGGTGTACTTCATTCTTTTTTAATTTCATATCACCTGGTTCCATTTCCACACGAAATAGTGGTTGGGGAACTCGCTCTCTATTTTTAATGTTAGTAAAATTTTTTAATATAAAATTATTATTTAGTAGACGCGCTTACCTCTTCTGGATCCACGTATGAATCGATGCCTTTTATCACTACCTGGAGGCCTTTTGCACTTTTCAATTGGTAGGTGTAAAAATTTTTATTTTGTTTTTCAAACTCCGAAACTACTGAGCGGTAATGATTTTCTTCATTTACTTGAATTTGTGTTTCATTAATCGCACCGCGTCTTATCGGGATCACGTAAAACGTCTCTTCACCGATTAATTGTACTAGCCTTTTAATTAGCTCATTTGAGTTTTTCTCTTTTAAGTATATTGGGGGCGGCTTGATTGACCTAACAGTGGTGATTTCGTCTTCGTCGTTTTGTAGAATTAAAAAGCGGTTTTCAGAGAGCACCGCATCAGATTTACCATCTTTGGCCATTTTCGCCTAGGGAAATGAAGTGCCATTAGATATTTTGGTAGACGAAGTTAGAGATAAGTGTCGCGCGTGATAAGGTAAGGAAATCTTTTGATATTTGCCGTGAAGCACTACTAAAGGTAGTACTATTATCCGAGTATAAAGCGATGAAACGCTGCCATAAAAGTTGTTAGGCCTGTTGTTGCTTCTAAATGTATGGCCTTAGTTGCAAAGCACACAAAGACGCAAACGTATACCTTAGTTATTGTGTATCTCTAGCTCAGTTTCCTCCGGGGGCAATGCAGATATAAATTGAGTTTTTATTTTAGCCTTCCAGTTTAGAAACAGAGCTCCAAATAAAAAAAAAATTTCATAGCGGGGTAGAAGGCAAAAATAAGAAGAAAATGTAAAATTAAAACATTAGGCGAAACGCATAGTTTTCGAGTTATGGGCCTCTGAAGTTTTCATATATACATATAGTATGTAATTTTCTACTTTATTTATGAACGTATATGGCCAATATTGTTATCATTTTTAAGCTTTTGAATAGATCTTTCTGAATATTCAAACATTTTTAAAACTTCTTAACCCATTACGGGATGAGTTTACGAAAATCAAAAGTTTTTAGTTAGAGTAGCCGGTGTTTGTTATACCATAGAGGAGAAAATCTTTGCTTCCGGCCGAAGGGCGGCTATGCTAAATGGCTTTAGTTAGCGTAGCCGGTGTTTGTTATGCCATAGATGAGAAAAACCTTACGTCCGGCCGAAGAAAAGACTTTAGTTAGCGTAGCCGGTGTTTGTTATACCGTAGAGGAGAAAATCTTTGCGTCCGGCCGAAGGCCGGCTATGCAAAAAGGATCTAGTTAGCGTAGCCGGTGTTTGTTATATCATAGAGGACAAAATCCTTTATTTTGAATAAATTGCATACTTACCTAGTACACTTTCTTAACATTTTCGTGTAAAATTTTTTATAAACTGTATTAAGAGCTAAATATTTATTCAAAAGCTTTAAAATGATACCAATATTGGCCATATACATACGTTCAGAAATAAAGTAGAAAATTACATATATAAGTATATATGAAAACTTCAGAGGCCCATAACTCGAAAACTATTCGATTCCCCTAATGTTTTTATTTTTTTACATTTCTTCTTATTTTTGCATTTTCTATCCTCCTATGTACATATGTTTTTATTTTTTTATTTGGCGCTGTTTCACTAAACTGGACTTGTTCCATGGTTTCCCCCATGAAGTGATATAGAATGTGTAAAAGTTACTAGTAGCTTAGAAAGTTGGGAATTGTACGGAAGGATAATTGGAAATATTTCGTCATAAGATAAACCTGGCGAGTTTGCAAGGCGGCTATTTACACGAAGCAATTTTTTGGAATCAAGGAATGGATTTAAGTTTAATATGGAACTTTTTTTGTGATTATATTCATGATTTTCAATAGTGTTATATTCATTGGGATATGGATTTTTCTGGGCAATTTGTATGAGACGATCTCGAACGTCAACAATTTCTTCCGGCGATAGTAATGTGGATTCATAATGAAAAGAGTTTATATTTTGGCATTGTATTATGAATAAAACGGAAAATATAACATATTGTACCCTAATTGACGTTTCATCTTCCACAGTCTCTAAATTGGATAAGTTTGTATTCGGCTATTTACTAGAGTCAAGTTTAAGCCAGGCAGGTCCATTCCACCAAAGGTCATTAACAGCTAGTTATTTTGGATATAGCCCGCGAGTTGCAATATCAGCGGGATTTGATGAGACGGCACGTGAAACCAGTTGTCGCATCCGACAGTTTGCAGAATCTTGGTAACCTTATTCGCAACAAATGTATTCCAATGCGTCGCTAATTTTCGTAGCCAGGAGAGAACTATAGTGGAATCGGACCACTTACAAAGATTGTATGCGGGGATGTTTAGCGAGGGAATTATAGACTCGAATCATTTCTGAAAGAAGAACCGCACCATAAAGTTCCGGTTTAGGAAGCGAAATGGATTTTATTGGGGCTACTCTAGTTTTTTCAGCTAAACGCTGAACAAAAATGGACGCAAGGGCGATGACTTGAATGTAAATTGCAGCTGCGTACGCCATTTCAGACGCGTCACAAAACCCATGTATTTATATTTTCTTCTTAATAATGAACCTGAAACATCGCAGTTCCCAACAGTACTGACTTATAGTAGTTTGACAAAAACATGAGGATAATAGCTGATGTTGAGGGTGTGGATAGTTGCGGTTGCCTGTCGAGTGATGCTACCGAGGATGGTGACTCGGTTTCTTTGTGAAGAAGATTGTTATGCCTCTTGCGACACGTGCCGCAGTTAAATGAACTGGTACAGTACTTTACACGATGCTTGCTGCTTAACAAATCAATTCAGGCAAATTTCGAGTTGTCTTATACAGGAAAATCTGTCGTCAATGTTCATTTGTAGGAATTTAGGGCATTGCCGAATACGGTGGATACTTGTAGGGAACAGCGACGGCGTCAAATCATTAGAGAAAACGTTAGTATGATTGTTCTTAACTTTTCTAGTAGTGTTGGAACTAGAAGGCAAAGATAAAAGTGGCGACACATGAACCGCCTTGACATCGGATACTGTTACAAGTGTGAAAACGACTAGTTAGAAATTCATTTATTTGTGACCATTTTGGAATTTGCTCCCAAAGCTCCACTGTATTTTCCGGAAGACGAGTAGAGCATATGTATACGAATATAGAGTCCCAACTTTCTATGTTAATTTTAAAGAGTTCTAATGCTGAAACACAGCTATTGATTTGTGTCTGTAGGTGGTTCTTAATTTCTTCACAGGATTTTGAAGAAACATGGGTTAATTAAAAAGTACACGAAGCTGATTCTACCGCATCCTCCGTGGGAGCATTAGTGTCCCAGGTAGGGAAGGAGAGAACTACACCTAGTTCTCTCCGTATTGTTTCCGCTTTTGTGTATTTTGTATTATAGTTTGTTGTGTATAATTTGCTGTGGTTGTGGGTTGGAACCTGCCCTGCAGATGCCTGTGTTGAGCTGGGTGGCATCACAACCACAGCGGCCAAGAGTCACGTAACACATTGTTTTGGTTTTACTCATTGCAAAAACGAAACTAAACGAAGCCTAACGTTTTGTTTTGTTTATTTTCTTATAGTGCATTTACATCAGCAATGCTGAAACTGATTTAAGCCTTTAAGCGAGTTTCGAAAATTATACCATTTATATGGCATTTTTGTGAATTATTAGGATTATCGTTGACAATATTTTATGAGTTCATAGAATGTTATGTCAAACTCAATATGAAAATATATTTTCGTTTTTAGTATTGCCAGTCAAATGTGAAAAAAATGGTTTGTGAATAGGATAATTGACAACGACTGATTCTATACAACTACCCAGGCAGAAAAATACAATCGAGCCAACGTTGGCAAACCGTTTTCTAAGGTGGTTCAAACGTTGGCAAGATGTAACACGTTCAACGTTTAAAGTGCTCGGCCGACTGCTTTTGATGTCGATGGCCAAGCATTGTGAAAACTAAAAATTCAGTGCTTTCCCAACATCATTGCATTCAGAAAAATACAATCGGGCCAACGTACGACGTTCAACGTTTAAAGAGCTTTGCCAACACGCAAATGATAACGTCGATCCACGCTTGATCGATGGTTTTTCATGTCGATGGCCAATCATTGTAAAAACTACAAATTCAGTTCTTTAGCAATATCATCATTTTGTTTATTAGAACATTTCCTCAATACTATAATTTTTTTTAGTAACATATTTTCCCAGTATCTCACTCTACAAAATGCCAATAAAGAAAAATAATGACAAGCAACTGAAAAATCAAGACAAGCAACTGAAGACTGTTAAAGGCATGTATAATAACAAAAACCAAACAAACAGCTTTGAGTGAATGTATTAAAAAAGAATACTCATCAAAAGCGAAAAACAATAAGTGTGGTAGTGTTGGATATTAATCAGATAGGTGAAATTTCAAAGCTGACTAAATTTAGTTGAAATAAAAATGCAAGAATTTACCATGGAAAATAAGTCTTGTATTCTATTTACTGGCAAAAATTAGTTAAATAGCTGATGTTTCATTGAAAAAAGCATCCACCTTCATAAGTGGTAAAAGCGAACAAGAACGCTGATGATGACGAGCGTAGCGGCCGTCGAAATCAGTAGTACTGATCCGTTCTGCTAATCTGATTTGAATATTCCAGCACTCCACTCTTAATAAAAATAATTTGAATTTACATTAATTCAATTATTGAACTTAGAAAGCCGAAATAATAAAAAAAAATTTTTTCAGACTTTACCTATTAGTTCAAATAAAATAAAAATTACGTAAAATAATTACTATGCAATCGGCCCGTTGCAATAAGTTATATGCATGTGTTTACTTCTCGGTTGGCTGCCTAGAACTAAAAATCAAGACAAGCAACTGAAGACTGTTAAAGGCATGTATAATAACAAAAACCAAACAAACAGCTTTGAGTGAATGTATTAAAAAAGAATACTCATCAAAAGCGAAAAACAATAAGTGTGGTAGTGTTGGATATTAATCAGATAGGTGAAATTTCAAAGCTGACTAAATTTAGTTGAAATAAAAATGCAAGAATTTACCATGGAAAATAAGTCTTGTATTCTATTTACTGGCAAAAATTAGTTAAATAGCTGATGTTTCATTGAAAAAAGCATCCACCTTCATAAGTGGTAAAAGCGAACAAGAACGCTGATGATGACGAGCGTAGCGGCCGTCGAAATCAGTAGTACTGATCCGTTCTGCTAATCTGATTTGAATATTCCAGCACTCCACTCTTAATAAAAATAATTTGAATTTACATTAATTCAATTATTGAACTTAGAAAGCCGAAATAATAAAAAAAAATTTTCAGACTTTACCTATTAGTTCAAATAAAATAAAAATTACGTAAAATAATTACTATGCAATCGGCCCGTTGCAATAAGTTATATGCATGTGTTTACTTCTCGGTTGGCTGCCTAGAACTAAAAATCAAGACAAGCAACTGAAGACTGTTAAAGGCATGTATAATAACAAAGACCAAACAAACAGCTTTGAGTGAATGTATTAAAAAAGAATACTCATCAAAAGCGAAAAACAATAAGTGTGGTAGTGTTGGATATTAATCAGATAGGTGAAATTTCAAAGCTGACTAAATTTAGTTGAAATAAAAATGCAAGAATTTACCATGGAAAATAAGTCTTGTATTCTATTTACTGGCAAAAATTAGTTAAATAGCTGATGTTTCATTGAAAAAAGCATCCACCTTCATAAGTGGTAAAAGCGAACAAGAACGCTGATGATGACGAGCGTAGCGGCCGTCGAAATCAGTAGTACTGATCCGTTCTGCTAATCTGATTTGAATATTCCAGCACTCCACTCTTAATAAAAATAATTTGAATTTACATTAATTCAATTATTGAACTTAGAAAGCCGAAATAATAAAAAAAAAAAAAAAAAAATTTCAGACTTTACCTATTAGTTCAAATAAAATAGAAATTACGTAAAATAAAGAAAAATAATATATTTTACCAATTCAATACGTCACATATTTTTAATACTACTTATTATTTAAGTTATTTTTTAAGTTTAAAGGTTAAAAGTAAATTCATATGCATGCGTATACACATATGCAACTTTAACGCGTTCTTCTTGCATTTCCTTGCTAATAGTTCCTCAAATAATATCACATTATTATATCCTCTTGTTAAAAATAGAAAATATTCACCTGGAAAAATTATAGAGACAGTTGAATCGAAAACACTATTTTCTTTTGTTAACATTTATGGCTATAAAATTACAACCGTTCCTCCTGATAATATTTGTCTATTAAATAATGGAAATGATATGGTTGTATCAGAAATTTTCAGTAGTAAACTTTCTATATACAAATGTGATAATATTTACCTAAAAGGCAATATTTTTAGCAAAATGTTTGACTTTTTTGAGTATCCATTGTCATCCAGGGACATAGGATTATATATCGTTAAAGATTTAGAGCAGAAAACAATTGAAATAGACATAAAGATGGTAGATGTTAAATGTATTCTTATAGCCCATTCAGGCTGCACAAAAATTACTTAATTTCGTGCCGAAATTACTTACCAAATTAAAAGTGTTCATACTGCGTTTGACTTGATTTCAGCTGTCATTTGGCACTTGAAACTTCTTCCATTTCAGAAATTTTCTATGAATTTCGCAGTTTTATGGTCACAACACATACTTTTCCTTCGTCTAAAATATTTTTATACGTTTAATTTTTATAATTTTTTGTATTTTAATTAAAACAAATGTCAACTTATTTTTTTACCCCCTCAATTGTACATATGTTGTTCCAAAAAAGGAACTTTAGAACTAAAACAGGTATGTTCATTGTAATTTCAAGTTAATTTCGGCCAAATTAAGGAAAATAACTTAATTTGGGATATGACAAAATGTATGGGAAATTACTTAATTTCAAGTTGATTTCAGCCGAAATCAAGAAAAACTTAATTTGGCTGCAGCCTGAATGGGCTATTACTAAATTTCAAAACAAGACAGTTGCTATCACTCTTTTACATAAATAAATAATATATACCCATGCACATTTTTAGTGAAATAAATAAAAACAAAAACAAATAAAAAGTAAAAGGTTTTTTTATTAAAAAGCATTAGCAACCCATTTTTCAGGTTGTAAACTGAAACGGTGGCAAACCGTTTTGGTTTCTTCTGTAAAACTGCTTTCCCAGTGCTGCAATTTTTGTACAGTTGGCAATTTCTGCCTGGGAAGTTACAAAGTAGTATATGATTGTATGGGAAACTAGGTTATAAACAAGAAAATAAACTGTTTATCGACATAAACCACTTATGACCTGTTTATGGCGCAGATGTAAATGTACTATTACTCTGTTAATAAACCTTTGATAAGATTAGTAATAAGAAAGTAGATGTTTAAAAAAAAATATTGTGGTGGAGAGGGTCACCTGGGGCCAGATTCCGCAACGATGAATTTTGAAGTGTTCACCAAATTCAGTGTTCACTTTTGATTTGTGCATCCGCAATGGTGAGAATGTATTATTTTGACGGTAGGGTGAATTTTTTGTTTTTAAGTGTTCACTGGTAAAAAATTCATCGTTGCGGAATCCAGCACCGGTATGAATTAGTTTTTGATTTGTTGTATATGAATATATCTTTATTTTATGTTTTAATAACTTTTTACTATTTTTTTATGTGATTTACAGACTTATGAGGGCCATGGGGGATTACACACGGCTGAATCCTGATCGTCGTATGGAACGTTTGAAAACTTTTAATAATCGACTTCACAGCTCAAAATCTAGTATGGAAGTTTTCGCACTATGGAATATGAAACTTGATACAAATTTGGTAGAAGTTCCTGGTCGTAAATTGCCAAATGAAAAAATAGTTTTTGGCAACCAAAAAAAATATCTTTGTGATAGAAACGCTGATTGGACGCGCGAATTTCGAAATACTTCCATGTACTCTCATGTTGATATAAAGCGCTGGATTGTTGTTGTCCCTCGTCGTAATTTACGAGAAGTTCAAGACTTTGTTAGAATGTGTATTAGAGCTGCAAATTCCATGAAAATGCACATATCTGAGCCAAGATAGTAAGTGAAATGTAATTTATATCAAGAATAAATATAAAGACAAAATTTATTGCATTGATTTTAGTGAGGAAATGCCTGATGATCGTAATGGTTCCTATTCGCAAGCTATTGATAAAACAACGGCTCAAGATCCTCAAATACTAATGTTGGTACTTGTAAATAATAATGAAGAAAAGTAAGTTCAATATTTGTAATTATAAACAGTATTGTAATCCTGCCATTTGTGCATTATTATAACCAATTAATTTTTGGCTTCAATAGCAATGAATTTAGAATACAAAGGAGGCGAATGCGTCATTGTAAATTGATTTCGAAAATCTTTAATATGTATTGGTGATTCTTTTTTAACTATAATTTTTTTTTATACAAAATGTTGAAGATAATGCTAGAGGAGTTGGTACTATAAAATATGTAGTTTCAAATTCCATTTTTTTTTTTTTGCAATTTATCAGGGCTATTTGGGAAGTCACTTTCACCCAGTGTTGCTAATGAAGAATTTTGAAATTACACATGACCGGGTCCAAAATTAAATATGAAAAAAATACACATGATATTTTTTTTCCATTTATTATTTAACCATAATTTCAATAATAAGTTTGCAATGTATTTTTAACTTCATCTTCTTCTTTCGGTTTATATAAAATAGGTTTTTTACAAAACCTCAATTAGATTTTAGTTTTCGGGTCATCTAATGCTTTTAGTATTGAATTTGTGTTTTTTTGACGGATATACAGCAACTTCTGGTCTTAAAAAGCTTCTTAGAGGTTCGTACTGTTTTAAAATGCGAATGACATCTGAATGAATTTAAAGCCATCTAATAATGACGATGGTGATTGTGCAAATTTGCATTTTGCTAATTTGCTGTGCATATTATAGTAGATCGTGAACGAATTTTTTAATTATGTTGCATTTTAGCTTTAAACATCTCAGTTACTAAACATAATAGTTTGGGGGCATTACAAACTGCTAATTTGCTGTAATAAATTTGGCAGCATTGACCTTTGTTTTCAAAAGTTATATTTTTGTTTTTAAGTATGTATATTAACATACAATTAATTAATTATTAAATTATGTGTAAAAAAAATTATTAAAGGCATATTACTAAATAAAATTTAAAAATCATTGTATAAATGCATAGTTTTTCCATTTAAGAAAATAACTAAGCAAATATGCACAACCATTTTCGCCCAAGGTATTTTTAATGCAAACGAAGTAAAATGAAGCAAATTGCAAATACGTATATTTTGTTGTTGTATTGTGCAACTGTGTGCATTTTTGCACACATTGCATCGTTTGCACATCTTGCACTATACATTGTGAAAACCCTTACTATTTGTGTTATTATTTTGTGCGCATCAGTATTGAAGTACTCTTGAATTTCTTACATCTTTGAACAAATCATGCGTGTATGGCTAACTTTAGTGAGTTTTATTTTATTTTTATCCATTTTCTGTTTTTCGTTTTTTAAATTTAAAATATTATTTGCGTTATCTAACAGCCCAATCTAAATCGGCACGTTGGCAGCGTATATATCTACTCAACTGATTTAGGTTGGGCTCTTACTTGTCTGCTATATATACCTCAATTACATACAAAAAAGCTTTATTAATGAAATACATGTGCGCTTTATTTTGATAAAGAAATTAATTATATGAAAAATTGAAATTAATGACGATATGATTTTTATTATTGAAAATTTAAATTAATGGTGAGATTACTAAAATATTAAAATTTTTAAGGCCTTGCTTGAAGCTCTATACATATTGCTTCCCTTACGTCGTTTCCTCTTAATGACACACGTTCATTTTTGGCACTCTTGTCTTCCTCTTCATCATTGTTAAATAAAAGATCATCCTCATTTGCCATGTTATGCAAAACACAACATGCTCTAATGAAATGACACAACTTCTTTATACCTTTAAGTTTGCAATAATACAATTGCTGAAATTGTCGCTTCAACATTCCAAACGAATGTTCTATGCACACACGGTCTGAACTTAATTTTATGTTAAAATTTTTTGAGCTCTTGTGAAGTGACCATTATCTTGTAGCATACATCGAAAGTTAATTAGGTTGCTATAAGGCTCTATTAGATAAAGGCATGCATAATTCCGGCTCTGGCTCGTCGGCTAGTAGGGTGTTCGATTATCTAATTTGGCCTTGGTACTTACCATGCGAGAATTACATATTTTAATATGCATGCAAAATGAATGAAAATGAAAACACTCTGCTATTAAAACTATGGCAGTATATTAAGTAGTCGGAAATGAAACACCGGAAACTAAAACGTTAAGAATAAAATTTTGTTGTAACTCAAGTTAGCCATTTTCTGTTGTTGCAAGCTGATGTAAATGCAGCAACCAATTGCCCTCCCAACCTTGATCATCTCCAAACGTTCTGATACCTAGAGAAATTGATGATCCCAACTCTTCACGGTGACTACCACGACTTACATTAACAACCACTTGAAATCAAATACTGAGAGTTTAGTAATTCATCTTATGAATGTATTTAGTGCAATGTATAAAATACATTTTAACAAATTTCCACAACTATGCATAAATTTTAAAATAAGGACCTTTGCCGATATATAATATTAAAGTTTTCATTAGCAATGTTAAAAATATATGTTATAATTACAAAAAAAAATAATTCTTAAGATTATGTATGCATATGAAATTTTATGTACGTTTTAATTTTTCGTTGAAGATTAGATTCAATGTTTATAAACATAATAGTTGGTATGTAAAAGGATCGCGAAACATAATATAAAAACTTAGTCAACGTTCGTTAAACTTGGTATAATATATAGAAAACTGAAAAATTAGGGTTTCCCTTAAAAACCAAGAATATGTATTACTAATAGATACGAGGTTTTTCCAGTAACAGGCTAAATTCTGGAAATTTCTACGATTTACGGACATAAGTAATAGAAAAAATGTTTTATATAGGAAAACAATAGGTTGCTATAATTACTAAGACTTCGTAAGCATATTTTTTTCACTTAACAAAAATTTCAAATTATTTTAGTCAAAGTTCGTTAAACTTGGTATAATATATAGAAAACTGAAAAATTAGGGTTTCCCTTAAAAACCAAGAATATGTATTACTAATAGATACGAGGTTTTCCAGTAACAGGCTAAATTCTGGAAATTTCTACGATTTACGGACATAAGTAATAGAAAAAAATGTTTTATATAGGAAAACAATAGGTTGCTATAATTACTAAGACTTCGTAAGCATATTTTTTTCACTTTACAAAAATTTCAAATTATCGTACCTTGATAAACAAAATCGTTGCTGCAGAAGGTAATCCAATTGGAAATTAGTTTTGTTATTTTCTTTTCCGATTCTTTAACACATGCCCATATTTGTAATTATTCAATAAAAGGATTTTTTTTAAATTAGTTGAAGGGACTTTTTCGATCTTACAAAATTTGTTGCTTTGTTTTAAACATATTTATATTAATTTCTTATTTCCGCACTACACCACTGTCAAAACACTTGGTTTTATTCTTTTATTTTATAAAGACTTTGCTATTCACTGCAATTTAACAAAAACACTACTGCAACATTTTAATTTCTCTATTTTAATATTAATTATTCATTATAATATCACAATTTATAAATTAACTAACTTAACCAAAAGAAAATGTCTTCCAGACTAAATGTTGCCGTTAGATTTGATGATTTTTACAATTTAGGTACTCAGTGTTTAGTTAAAGAGAAAATGAAATGACTTAATTTGAGTTGTTGTTGATCCAACGATGAATGTACATTCAGCTAATGGGGGAGTGTGATTAAGATTTGGCTAGATAGATATTGGATGTGGTATAGTGTTTGTTAATCCGTTAAAGTTTTTTTTTTATAAAGTTTTATGCTTCTTCTTGTTTCGACGAATATTTTCATAATTAAAGCAACAATGTATAGGAACTTTCTTGACCTCTTTGACTTTTGTTATGTTTAACAACATTGATAATGCAACACAATTGTATGCGACATTTACTTCTTGTACGACACTATTTTCTTAGTTTTTTTTCTGTTTTAAATTAAACCTTTTTTTCTCCTTGATTATCTTAGAAGAAAGTTTTTTTTATTTATTTTGTTTTTATATTTTCATTTTAATTGACTTTTGCTAGATTGAAAGATTCAATTCAATAGTTATGTAAAGAATCGTTTTACCCTCGGTAGGGTCAAATGACAAGGAAAATGTTTCCATACATACGTTAGACAGGAATAATGTAATAGGTAATTTTGGGAAACTTAATGGGTAGCAAGGTGGACGTCAAATGGGAAATCACGGGAGGGAGAAACGCTGATGCCATTTTTCAACTTCACAGCACTAAGCAATATTTTCCTTCACACAATTTCAGTTGCACAGATCTTTCGCAGCACTATTCCTGGTGGTTTTAGGAGATTCTAAGGAAATACCAAACAGGGTGGAATATTTATATAATGCCTGACTTTAGCTGCCCGAAGTCTCAAAGTAGCGCTCCGTTTAGGTGAATCGATTTTAGGCAGTAAAAGGGTATTTGGTGCCGAATCTGAGAGACGATTAACTGGTAAAAATGCGTTGTACAAAAGAGTTGAAGAGGATTTGCTTACCCGAGTTGGAAAAGGTACCAAAATATGTAGAAAGTGTGTGACACTTGCAGGTTGAATATCCCAGTGGTTTCCGGTTATGCGGCAATATTGCGAAATTCTATTTTCTTTAATATTTATAATTTTAAATAATTTAGTATTGAAATATAAATGGGAATTTTTTAAACTTCATAAATTTTAGCGTTAATAAAATGAAACACTTTGTTCTTTTATTTTTCAATTTAAGTTTCGATCTTTAGATCCACGCGCCAAATGGTTTTTAACACTCGAAATGACTGGTATTTAATGCTTATCGAAGTACAATCTTAATTGCTGAATACAGCGATGACGTGGTTTACCATTACAAGCATATTGCATCTTCATAGAGATATGCAATTTTTGCGCGAAGAGAGTTTTAAAAGGCGGGACGATCAATGGGGGATTAGTACTTATGTGCCTCAAAGATGCATTTACTAAAGAAGATAGTATTTTACGTTACAATTTGAATTCTTTTGTTGTGATTATTTTTTTTTTATTATTTATCGGTGCTAGTGCCGGTACAATCTTTGTATGGCGTCAACAGATATTGTGTGGATGGATAAGCTGAATCCCCTAACAAATAATAATCTGAAAAGAAATGAAATGTGTTTATATACATATAATAGTTGTAATCGTTTTTATAATAGAAAGTAAATTACCTCCACATAACGTTGACAAATTCTGATATAAAGGTGAATTTTGATACACCCAGCTATCATGAGATGACCCAGGAAAACCAACAAAAATAGTAAACAATTTTTTGCTTTCACGTTTCCCTTGCGGTGGATGTAATCATCCTTACATCTTCTTGGGGGATCAATGACAATGTGGGTGCCATCAATACAACCTTTGCAATAAGAGAATAATTATATGAATGTTCAAACTCTTAAATTTTACTTCTACTTAACAATAGCTTTCGAAAAATCACATTTATTACCAAAAAATATGGCGCTGTTTCTGCGCTTCATTTGGCGATTTAATAACGTCAGGACTTAAGATGCTGATAAACATTGTAGTTTTGTCGATTGTCCTGCTTACAGTTGACAACGCTAAATTTAACCTCTCCGACAGGTCGCTCAAAATGCATGCTTCATGACCCGCAAACCACAAAAAACAAGCCAGGTAGGTGTTTGCTGACAAGCGTTTATCAGCTAGCTGCGAAACATGCATGGCTTTCTGCGAATTTGTTTGAAAGATTTAAATATAAATCTCTCGATATGCGAAAGTGTTGCATGAATTCTTCGTCCTTATATAAAGGAACAACATTGTCCAAATAGTTCTGAATGCTGTTCCTCTTTTGACGTTAAAAAAATCCAAAATGTCCAACCTTAGCGACTCTAAGTCAGACTCATCTTTAATCAGGTCTAGGATATCGTCATCATCGCTTGACTCACTTGAACTCTCCACCAATTATACAACAATAGTTTGAAATATGTTTTCATCTGACATTGTATATTGTCTGCAGAAATAAACTAATTTTAGAAAAAATAAAAATCATACACTTTTGCACCAATGACTTACTTTATTTCTCTTAATATTTTAATATAAAACTTTTTTATTAAATTACGCTATTTTATTCCACAACACTTGTTTTTAATTTTGTTCATGGATTTCACTTTTTTGCCTTTTTTGTTTTGTTTATGTTTTACAGCTGTTTGACAATTTACACAATTTGCAGGAAGAAAAAGTCTGGGCTGTTTCGTGCAAGAGGAAGAAGAATTTTATTCTCTCAAACCCGCTCTCATTTACACAATTTCAAAGTACGGGAACGCTTTTCGTGCAAATTGGGATCCCAAAGTAGACTAAAGAAACAGAGCTAATATGTTTTGGTCGGGAATGATATGTATTATTCTGCGTTAATTAATTGCACTTTTATTATCACATTTGATTTTTTAAGTTGATAAAGTCCCAAGCTCCGTAAATAATTTTGAGTTCCAAGATATGCAACCTCCTTGAAACTTAAACACATAACCTGATAGTGACTTTCTATTATCGGTATCACATGCCCAATCAGCATCTGAAAACCCCTCTATGTATTCTTTGGAGTGTTTTGCAAATTCTAGCTTATAATGCGTTGTGCTCTTGAGATATCTCATAGTTCGCTTTACAGATTGCCAATGAGCTCTAGCAGGATTATTGACTTCATTTCTTGTATATCATCTTCCATTTTAAGACACATCGCGACCTTAGTGTTGTTTTGGCCCACCGACCATTTCAAAAAAAATTGAGTTAAGTATGGGGTATATATATTTTGAATACCCTATTTCAGAACCCAAAAACTGTTTCGCGGAATTATTCCTGGTTTCTGAGGTATCAAGCATTCATTGTGCTCGATATTATCATTTTTGATAAATTTTTTGTAAAAAAAAAATTTTTTTTTAAATAAAAAAATTAAAATCAGAAATCAAGTAAAATACCAAGTTTCATCAATATTAACTTTTTATTCCATGTAAATATCGTTTCTAATAACATTTATGCGCTTATTTTCAATAAAAAGTAGAAAATTTCATATCGATAACAAGTTACTCAATACACAGCAGTTAGTATACACATGGAGCAACAAAAGCTACTTTTTACAAATAAAATAAAAAACGTGGTTACTGGAGCACAAAACAAGATATTTTACTTTCAGTAAAAAGATGTTAATTTCTAATCGGATTGATGAAAGTTCACAAAAATGTACATTTTTCTTCCAAACATATGACGGAAGAAGTGGTGAGAATACAAAAAAATTCTGTCGGATATATTTTGAGAAAACTTTATGTAAATCTTCTTTGTTGTTTTTCTCCATTCCGACTTTTTGGCATATGGGCTAAACCAATACTAAGGTCGCGATATGTTATTTTTCACACCGGTATTCCGCTGTATCGCCCATTCTAATTTTTTTAATAAAACATAATGTGTTCAGTTCAAGCCTTTGTTTAATGTTAATCCATTTAAGTGCATTCAGCATCGCATAAATAGATGTATATCTGTTCCATTTCAAAATACTGCGGATCGCTTTATTTTGAAGTTTTTGCATTCTTTCAATTTGTGGATCCAAACAGCACGTATAGAGAATTGTTGAGCCATACTCAAAATGTGGTTTTATCATCGTGTTGTATACATTTATTTATTGTAGTTATTGTTGATATTTTGTTCCTTATTCGTTAAAAAAAAAATGTTTTACCTATTTTTTTACATATCGCGACCTTAGTATTGTTTTGGACCACCGACCATTTTTAAAAAATTGAGTTAAGTATGGGGTATATATATTATGAATACCATCTTTCAGAATCCAAAAACTGTTTCGCGAAATTGTTCTTGGTTTCTGAGATTTCAAACATTCAATATGCTCGATATAATCATTTTATATATATATATATATATATATATATATATATATATATATATATATATATATATATATATATATATATATATATATATATATATATATATATATATATATATATATATATATTATATATATATATATATATATATATATATATATATATATATATATATATATATATATATATATATATATATATAATATATATATATATATATATATATATATATATATATATATATATATATATTATATATATATATATATATATATATATATATATATATATATATATATATATATATATATATATATATATATATATATATATATATATATATATATATATATATATAATATATATATATATATATATATATATATATATATATATATATATATATATATATATATATATATATATATATATATATATATATATATATATATATATATATATATATATATATATATATAATATATATATATATATATATATATATATATATATATATATATATATATATATATATATATATATATATATATATATATATATATATATATATATATATATATATATATAATATATATATATATTATATATATATAATATATATATATATATATATATATATATATATATATATATATATATATATATATATATATATATATATAATATATATATATATATATATATATATATATATATATATATATATATATATATATATATATATATATATATATATATATATATATTATATATATATATATATATATATATATATATAT
>OY101449.1:71318674-71356174 GCA_956483635.1 Panzeria rudis
TATATATATATATATATATATATATATATATATATATATATATATATATATATATATATATATATATATATATATATATATATATATATATATATATATATATATATATATATATATATATATATATATATATATATATATATATATATATATATATATATATATATATATATATATATATATATATATATATATATATATATATATATATATATATGTATATATATATATGTATATATATATGTATATATATATATATATATATATATATATATATATATATATATATATATATATATATATATATATATATATATATATATATATATATATATATATATATATATATATATATATATATATATATATATATATATATATATATATATATATATATATATATATATATATATATATATATATATATATATATATATATATATATATATATATATATGTATATATGTATATATATATATATATGTATATATGTATATATATATATATATGTATATATATATATATATATATATATATATATATATATATATATATATATATATATATGTATATATATATATATATATATATATATATATATATATATATATATATATATATATATATATATATGTATATATGTATATATATATATATATATATATATATATATATATATATATATATATATATATATATATATATATATATAATGAATAGTAATGCACCCAGAATTGATCCTTGGGGAAGACCAAAGTTACGTTTTATTTCATTTGATTTAGTTCCATTAACTTTTGTTATCTGCCTTCTATTTTCCAGATAAGATTTGAACCAACTTAATTCGACAACTTTTATACCAGACATATACAATTTCTCTAACATGTATCTCTGTCGACCGTTTCAAATTCCCGTTTAAAGTCTAAAAAAAATTTTCATAATTTGCTTGTTTCTTTCTATATTTTTCCATTCGTTTATTACATGATTTACTGCTGTTTCACAAGAGAACTTTTTTCGAAAGGCAGATTGATATTTTGTAAAAAAAAAATTGTCTTCAATATATTTTTCTAATTGTACTTTTACTACTTTTTTCAAAACTTTTTCGAATATTTTTAAGGTATTAATTGGTCTAATTTCTTCACATTTCTTTGTTTTAGCATTTTTTTATTGGCGTTACCATTGTTTCTTTCCAGTTTTCGGAAAACACTCCCGTTTGCATTGATTTATTTATTATATTTAGTAAAGTTATTCCCGTAGCGTTCCAGTTTTCGAGTATGATTTTTGTTGATATCTTTCTGTAATCAGGCATATTTTTGAGTTCTTTTACTATATTTTTCAGTGCGAACAATGTTATTGCACTAAATTTAAAGTTTTTATTTGTCAGCTGTATTCTATTTACATATTGCACATTTTCGATTAATTCTCTTATTAACTTAATACTGTCTATAAAGTATTCATTAAAATGACTAGCTATTTGACTATTATTATGATAATCTTTGTGTTTTGGGGGACTTTAATTTAAAAAATATTGCATGGTCAACACTTTCTCATAATGACTTTCTATCGCCTCGTAATGTTAATCATAGCTACGAAATTAACTTTATTGATAGCTTAATGTCTCTTAACCTGTGCCAAGTGAATACATTTCATAATCAATTAAATCGTTTTCTGGATCTTTATTCCAGAGTCTCTTAAATACCAAATTTATGTTCCTTTACTGTGGATATCCCCGCCAAATATTCATCATCAACCTCTAACTATTGAAATTTCTAATTTAACGTTTTTTAAAAGTTCTCAACATTCGATTGTTAACGATTTTAACTTTAACTTATGTAATTTTGATGTGCTGAATTCTATATTCGATTCTATTAACTGGTTAGATATGTTTGCTGGGCTAACAACACATGAGTGTTATGAACTATTTTTACAGATAGTGATTGATATTTGTCTTTGTAACATTTCAAAAAAGAATATCAATCCGCATAAACTTCCGTGGTACACTAGAAAATGTTAAAAAATTTGCTCAATAAATTCCATAAAAAGTTTATTGATATGGGTGATTCCGAATCAGAAGCTAAATTTATACACTATCGTCTTGAATTCAATTTCTTAAATAAATTTCTATATAAACAGTTTATCTTGTCTAAAGAGCAGGACATTAAAAGTAGCCCTAAAGCGTTTTGGTCTTTCGTCAAGTCCAAGAAACAATCATCAGATATTCCATCAGTAGTTCGTTTAGATGGAGTAATTTCTAAATCTTGTGATGATGCTGTTAATTTGTTCGCTTCCTTTTTTTAATATAATTTTGAGCCGTTCATAGATAATATCTCCGCTCCGGCGGCATCTTCTAAACTTAGTCTGGGCTTCTTAGTCCTGTCCGAGGCTGATGTATCTGAAGCAATTCTTGAGGTAAAAAATTCTTTCAAATCTGATTGTGATGGCTTATGCACTCATTTATTAAAGAAAACTTTAACATCCATCGGCGCTGCTCTTACCTTTATTTTCAATTTGTCGCTTCAGGAGGGCGAATTTATTAATAGGTGGAAGGGCGCAACAGTTTCTCCTATCTTTAATGAAGGTAAGAGAGACGATGTAAGTATTTATAGGCCCATCTCTAAGTTATCATGTGTTTCAAAGATTTTTGAACACATCGTTCATAAAAAATTGTTTTTCCTAGCCAAACCATGGATATCTCTCTATCAACATGGTTTTTATTCTGGTAGGTCTACCATAACCAATTTGACTCTCTTCAGCGAATATTGCTTAGATGCGTTGGAACATGGTTCTCAAGTGGAAGCAATTATACTGATTTTTCAAAAGCTTTTGATAAGTTATCACACTCCATGCTTATATCCAAGTTGAGTGTAATGGGTTTCCATTCCAGTTTCCTGGCATGGATTAAGTATTATTTATCCAATAGGATTTGCCTGTGAGTATTGAGGGTTATAGGTCTAAACCTTATTTGCAAACGTCGGGTATACTTGGTCCATTGTTATTTAACTTGTTCATTAATGAAATTGGTAGCTGTTTCTTGAAATCGAGGTATCTGATTTGAAATTGTTTATGAAATTGGAATCAACTAATGACGCACATATTTTGCAAACTGAGATTAATAATCTATTACCTAGTTTATACGCAGATCTTATTTGCAAATAAAAACGTAAAATGCTGCCAAATCCTTTTTTATCGTAACTTATTAAATCACTGATTATTCATATATTTGTGAATATATTTATCTATTTGCTATTTTTTATTAACAAACATCTGTAAAGAAGGCAACCCAAACTTCTTATTTGCAAATAGCGCGTTAATCAGTATTTGTTTTCGTGAGTTATTAATTTACAATAAAAATACATACTTGGTAGCACTACGTTTTTATTTGCAAATAACTCGTGCGTATAAACGTACTATATGTAAGTGATTGGTGTCGGCTTAATAGTCTGACTCTAAACAATAGTAAATGTGTACATGTCTCCTTTCACAGGTCTCTGACTCCCACTGTGGTTGTCTTTAACATTAATGGAATAAATTTGAAAACGTCAAATTCAAAGTTGGACTTAGGGGTTATATTTGACAGCTCCTTGTCTTTTGCATCTCATGTTGAATTCATACTACCCAAGGCTTATAAAATGCTTGGTTTTTTAAAAGAAGTTGCTCTGAATTTATTGACCCGTACACACTCAACCATATCTATACTTCGTTTGAAGGTAGAATATACTTCTGTTATTTGGAGTCCTCACGTCTCTAATCCGATTTCTCGTGTTGAAGAAAGAGTTCAACGCATTTTTATTAAATTTGCTTCACGACCGCTACCTTACTTATTTTCCGTTCCGTATGAGTCCAAATGCCGGTTAATAGGCTTACGTACTCTAGAATCGCGTAGAATAGTTCAATCTGCACTATTAGTATATGATATTAGTAATGGTTTTATTGATTGCACAGATTTGCTTAATATGGATACCTCCTAGGAATCTTAGGTTGTCTAAGCTATTTGATGTACCCTTTCATAGGACTAATTATGCACGTAATGGTACTTTAACACGTGCCTTTGTTCAGCTCAACGAGACTAATTTCAATTTACAAAAGTTTTCTCAACCTTTTATCGAATTCGGCACTGAGAACTCCTACTTTTTAGTGTAATAAAATAACTGCCTTATGTGTTGTTTCCACAGTGCAAGCAAGAATTGCTTGTCTGAAATTTG
Source organism: Panzeria rudis (assembly GCA_956483635.1). Taxonomy (NCBI): domain Eukaryota; kingdom Metazoa; phylum Arthropoda; class Insecta; order Diptera; family Tachinidae; genus Panzeria; species Panzeria rudis. Next base: position 71,322,874 of record OY101449.1, read on the forward strand.
TTTGAAAAGCACTTAGTTTCCATACAAATTTTTACTCAGGTCGCTTGTTTCCATTGTGGAAACAGCACATTAATATAGTAAAATAGCTGTGATTTATAAACTGTAAAGATAATTTTGTATATATTTACGTTTTACACATACTTCATTGTTAAATTAGATATTTATACAATATAACTATAGGTATTTTTGTTATCTTAGTCTGTAAGGATTTTTTTATCCATAGACTGAAATAAATAAATAAATTATTATTATACTCTATTTGGTTGAATATCACAGACGTTATCACATTGGTATGTTTTTTTTAGAACCAGTTTTTTAATCTCTCCACTTTTCTTTTTGATCTTTGGCACTGTTTATTTGATAATTTATAAATTTATTTTTCTCGTTCTCTATTTTTGTTTTGTATAGGTTTCTAATGGCTCTGTAGTTTGCCCATGCATAATTTGTATTTTGCTATTTGGTATTTGCTGATTTTTTCTCTTTTCATTGCACTTATTATATGGTTATACCATTTGTTAACATTATTTTGCTCTTTCACTTTCTTTTTTATAACAAATTTTTAAAATGTTTGCTCAAAACACTTATCGAAGGAATATACATTTTCATTCACATCTTTCATATCTTCATATCTTATCAGTGTATTTAGTTCTCTATTAAACGATGTCTTATTGTATTTAAATACCTCTACTTCTTTCCTATATGTTTCTGTAGCACCATTATGCTCACTTTCAATTATAATATCGATAATTTCATGGTCCGATATATTATTCGTATTACTATTTTGTACCGATATATTATTGCTATTTGTGATTACGTAATCAATTATAGTTCTTGTATTTTTTGTTACTCTAGTAAAGTTGTTGACTATCTGTTGTATTCCATTGTCATTTAAGCACCTTTCAATTTGTTGTTTATAAAAACTGTCTTTCGACCAGTCTATGTTGAAGTCTCCCGCTATTAAAATATCACAGTTATGTTCACATATTTCTTCTAATGCTTCTCCGAAAATATCACAGAACTCTGATAAATAACTACTAGGTGATCTGTACACTGCTGCAACACTCATATGCACTTGTTTGTATTTAGCAGTACAAACTATAATCCAAAACTTGGAGCCTTCTACTCTTTCATAATATTTTACCACATTCCATTCTTTCTTAAAATATATGATTACCCCTCCAGTGCGCGTAGAATTTTAAAACGATACAACTTGATTATAGTTATTCAGTGTTATTTCTTCTTCTCCAATATCTTTCGTAAGATGTGTCTCTGATAATATAATGAAATCGGGGTTTTCCGTTGCTGCTAATATTTCTACCTGATTAAAATTATTTATTAGTCCTTGCACGGGGCGTGTCTGTACATAAAAATATTTAAAAAAATATTTCATGTACAGACACGCCCTTTTTACAGTTTTATTTATTTATTTATTTATAAGCTATCTTAAAAGCTAGTTAGGATAACTTATATAGGAGAGCAATGGCTGCAAAGGCCTTCAGCTGATTAAATTTAAATATACATGTGTTTGTACTTTAGTTTATGAGTTTTATTTCAAAGGATATACATATTGCTTGCTAACTTTTTTGTGAAATATTTAGGTATTATTGAATTGTAGGTAAAAGTGCCTACGGTCGTATTATAACTATATGTCTTTATAGATATTGTTTGTTTTTAAGAAGTTAATAAGCATTTTGATATGATTAATGGAGGGGTTGGATAGAAAAAGAGTGGGATTTATTCGGAAAAGGAGATTTCGACTTAAGTTGAATTTGTTGCAATGCATTAGAATGTGTCTGATAGAGATTATGGTAGTTTCACAATATGGACATATGTTTGATGTATTAGGGCCAATCAAGAATTTTTTGTTATTAAAGTATGGCCGAGTCTAAGTTTTATGAATTTCCTACAGTCAGTTATATTAATGATTTTGTTTATATTTGTTTTTAGATAATCATTGTTAGCTTATTTGTAGCAATGTGCAATGGAAATATGCGTAAACCCCAGTCTTATGTCCTCCAGTAAAAGTAAAACCCTGTGCGGTTAAATTCAATACAATTTTATTTAAATATATGTAAAAAGGAGAGAACAGAAAGTTCTTGTTCAAATGAAAGTACAAAAAGGAATGAACAACAAACTGCAATATTAATCGTTTTAAGTTTTGACAATTTAAAACATAGAATTAAAACAGTGTTGTGTACGCATTTGAATTGTAGTAGAGTTGCAACAATTTTCAACAATCTCCCTCTCAAGTCAAATGCATTAAAAAAAATAAAAAAATTCAAAAATTACATTTTAATTTTTAAAAGATTACAACTATAATTATGTTTTTGCTTGGCCAGACATTTTGTAAGAATATCTGCCGCATTCTCATCAGATGTAACGTAGTGTATATTGATAGACTTTTCTTCATATTTTTCTCGAATGTAGTGATAACGTATGTCGGTGTGCTTACTCTTTTTCTGAACAGCTGGATTCTTTACCATAAACGCAGCGCCTTGATTATCGCATAAAATGGGAGTAGGATTCACGATAAAGTCAACAAAACCCATCTCATTCAAAAGACCGCGATGAAAAACTACTTCTTTCGTACCTTGGCATAAAGCAATATATTCGGCTTCCATTGTACTCAAAGCCACGACATGTTGTTTACGGGACTCCCATGCAATAGGACCACCTGCCATAAACAGCACATGACCGGAATACGATTTTCGATCAATGGAGTCACAACCCCAGTCTGAGTCTGTGAAACATTCAAAATTTTCGAAATTATTAGAAAATGTAATTTTACCTATAGGATTTTTCTTCAAATATCTTAGCACGTATTTTGCAGCTTGAAAATGTTCTTTATGTGGGTGAGAATTAAATTGAGACAATCTCGACACCACATGGATCAAATCAGGTCTCGAAATTACGGCCAGGTACATCAAAGCCCCAATTAAGCTTTGATAATTTTTTGTTTCTAAGTCCGCGCATTGATCTTCACATTTCTTCAAAACGGTACCACTTGACCATGGAGTTGCCGCAGGCTTACATTCAGTCATACCCCAACGTTCGAGTATTTCTTCAGTATACTTCTTTTGATGTATGGTAATATCGCCTCGCAAGCCATCACGATGAATTTCCATCCCCAGATAGAACGAAAATGGACCACGATCAACGGCTTCAACATATTTGTTTAAAGTTGAAATAATATTTTTCATCTCGATATCACTTGAACACGCTAACAACATGTCATCAACATATATGGCAATAAGACTCACTTCCTTACCATTTCGTTTCATGTAGACACAAGTATCGGATTTGCACCTCATAAACCCCATTTCCAAGAGAACATCGTTCACCTTTTTGTTCCATTCACGTCCGGCTTGTTTTAAACCGTATAAGGGCTTGTTTAATTTGCAGACTTTATTGGGATAATCTTGGTCTTCAAACATTTTAGGTTGTATCATGTAAACATCGTCTTCTAAATTACCATTTAAATACGCTGCTACTATATCAATATGGTTTACCAATAATTTATGTTTAGCTGATAAAGCTAGCAACAATCTTATTGTTGAATGCCGTACCACCGGTGCAAAAGTTTCTTGATAATCGACATGGTGTTTCTGTGAACAACCGTGAGCCACCAGCCTCGCTTTAAATTTTTCGACGGATCCATCAGGTTTACGTTTTAACGCAAAAACCCATTTACAACCAATTATGTTCTTACCGCTAGGCTTTTCTACCAACTGCCATGTTTTATTTTTCATTAATGAATTATATTCAACTTGCATTGCCTCCTTCCACTTCACACAATTTTCAGATTTCAATGCATCGGCCACGGTATGTGGATTTTCAACAATTGAATTTAACATTACGGGTCCATCTTCAGTGCAGTAAATTTTTCTTGGTCTACCTTTTCCACCAGATCTTACTAACTTAGGTCTGCCACGTTTTCGGTTTTTGTCACCAACAGGTGTATCTTCTTTTTCGGGTTCACTATCAGCACTCACCTCTTCTTCTTGTTTTTTATTTTCAGCCTCACCATCATCATTTTTTTCTGTATCACCATCTGTAGCCACAGCATCATCATCAAATTTAAAAAGTTGAGCATAAAACGTTTTATTAGCATCATCAACATCATCATCACAAGTAAATTTTTCAAAAGATTGCTCAAAAAAGAACATCACGAGCGGTTACAATTTGTCTCGTAGTGGGATTGTACAACCGATATCCTTTTGTATAAAGTTGATAACCAACAAATTTAATTTTTGTACCTTTAGGCAAAAACTTACTACCTTTTGGCTTCGGACCCTTATTTAGTATTACAGCATCACAACCAAACGTTTTTAAATGCGCTACAGATGGTTGTCTACCACACCACCTTTCATAAGGAGTAATATCATCGAGCACTTTCGTTGGAGCTCGATTTCTCAAGTATGTAGCTGTATTTATGGCCTCACCCCATAAACTTTGCGGTAATCCAGACGACTCTAGCAAACACCTCGCCATTTCAACAAGGGTTCTATTCGCCCTCTCCGAGACACCGTTTTGTTGTGGCGAATAACCTACTGTTGTCTGATGAACAATACCTTTTTCAGCAAAGTATTGTTTAAATTTAGAATTAATAAATTCTTTGCCATTATCGCTGCGCACGATTTTTATTTGGCGGCCTGTCTGCTTCTCCGCGAGCCCAGCAAAATTTATAAATGCATCAAAAACATCACTTTTGTTTTTTAAAAAATACGTTGAAATAAAACGAGAATAATCGTCAATAAATGTAATAAAATACGACGATCCACCAACAGATTTCACACCAATTGGTCCGCATAAATCCGTATGCACCAATTCCAAAATATTTGTTGATTGCACATTCGCGTAACTTTTATAAGGGGAAGCAGAAATTTTATTCACAGCACAAGTAACACACTCAATAGTTTTTGGCAGTTTAACATCTAAACCTTTTACCATATTCTTGTTCGTTAATTTATTTAAATCGGTTATGTTTAGATGACCGAATCGTTGATGCCACTTTCGAACCACATTTTCATCAATAGCTGCACTCATTATTTCACAACTTTCTAATTTTTCCAAATTCGCAATAAAAATATCATTTACGAGATCAGCTGTTAATATTTCTTCGTTTTGTTTACTTCTCATTACAGCTTTATTCTCGGCGAATTGAACCACATGACCAGCCTTAACTATTTTATTTATTGACAAAAAATTTGAATGTAGTTGTGGTACATACCATACTTTATTTAAAGTCAGCGTGCAAAAAGTTGTTTTTATTTTTACTTCACCAATACCTTCTGCATATATACTCTCACCAGATGCTAAAATAATTTTTTGTTTTGATTCTGTCAACGTATTAAAATATTCTTTTGTTCTGCACATATGTGACGTCGCACCGCTGTCCACTATCCACAACTCTCTCAAATTAATTTTCCCTTCGTTAAGAGAACAAGCGAAATCATTATCTCTTTTTTCACTTTCTTTACATTGAGACCTTATGTGACATTTTTTACCACAACGATAACATTTAATGTTATTGTTATATGCATTAACATTTACATTTTTCTTTTCTTGATGATTAAATTTTGACTGCACTTGTTTAAAATTATTAACACTTCTGTTATTGTTGCTGTTATTGAAAAGCTTTTTATTTCTATTATATTCATTTCTTGAATTCTCCGCAAAGACAGTCATTTTGTGCATTATTTTTGTTACCTTGTCGCATTTCTTCTTCCAATATTTTTGAAACCAACTTTTCGTACCATGGTAAAGTATCCCTGCTTTCTATAGCAACAACAAACGATTCTAATTCATCAGGAAGACTGCACAACAGCAAAATAGACAACAGGTCATCATTTAAAGTGATTCCGATTTCTTTCAAATCATCCACCGTGCAACAAAATTCATTGATTTGGGGGGAAAATCTTTCACTTGAATTCAATTTAAAACGCACCAATTTTTTGAACAAGTTCACCTTTCTGGATGCGGTGTCTGCCTTATATAGCGAACTCAAAAGATCCCAGGCACTTTTAGCCGAAGTACAATTTTTTATGTAGATCAACTCAGTTGGCCTTACACTTAAGGTTATTGTTGCCAGAGCCTTGCTGTCATCTGTTGCCCATTTCAACGCCTCATCTTCAGGACGTTTTCCCAAAATAGTTTGATACAGATCCAACGTTATAAGCAAGCTCTTCATTTGTATGCACCATGTTGCATAATTTTCGCCATTTAATTTTTAAATATTCGCGACAGTACCCGCCATTTTCTTGGTTTCTAACCCCGACTAAAACAGAAAACCAAAAAATCACACCAATCAAATATAACCACACTTTTCCAACTTCAAAATTTTAACTACTTCGTTCAGACTTGTATATACTGGATACTAGGTGTCCTGGGCCCATAACCTTTGTTAGCTTATTTGTAGCAATGTGCAATGGAAATATGCGTAAACCCCAGTCTTATGTCCTCCAGTAAAAGCAAAACCCTGTGCGGTTAAATTCAATACAATTTTATTTAAATATATGTAAAAAGGAGAAAACAGAAAGTTCTTGTTCAAATGAAAGTACAAAAAGGAATGAACAACAAACTGCAATATTAATCGTTTTAAGTTTTGACAATTTAAAACATAGAATTAAAACAGTGTTGTGTACGCATTTGAATTGTAGTAGAGTTGCAACAATTTTCAACAATCATTTATATTGATTTTTTTCTGGTTGATTTCTTTGTACCAGTTTGAAGTTTTCGACCACATATTGGTTTGTAAGACGATAGTTTCACTAATAAATTTAATAATGTCGTTAGTGTTAAAATTGTCCGTAAAGAGAACAGGGGATCTAAGCGCGTTTTTTGTTGCGGAATCTGCAAATTCAGTACCCGTAATAAGGCAATGCCCTGGTACCCAAAGAATTGCAATTCTCGGATAATTGTTAATAATAGTGTTCCTAACAGAGGTGACGTAGAAATTATGGTTGTGTAGGTTTCTTATAGCGTGTAATGATGATAGAGAATCAGTGCAAATTAAAAATTTGCGAGTTTTAGTGGCTGCGTATTTTGTAGCTTCGAATATTGCGATGATTTCCGCCGAGAAGATAGTCGAATATTCGCGGAGTAAGGATATTTTTAATATAGTATTTTCGGTGGTGATGCTATAAGACACATTGTTGTCATCCTTGGATCCATCTGTAAATATCAGTGTGTAATTTTTGGAAGAGCTTGTGTTTGGGGAAATACTTTCCTATAAATGTCAGGCGGGGTATTGTCTTTAAAGTATTGGCTCAAGGAAGTGTTCAAACTACTTTCTTGAAGATGCCATCGAGGTCTAAGTGGGGTTGAATAATTTTTTTGGGGTTTAGTTGGGAGATTATTTTCCTTAGCTATGTTTATGATTCTGTTAATAACTGGGGGAGAATTAATCGGGTTGAGTTTTCTGGAGTAGTTGTCACATATTTTGGAAATGCGAGAGTTGGCACTGTCGATGATATTACGTAGCAGTTTGAGGGTGATAATATTTCTTCTGACTTCTAGGGTTTCCATATTTGCTTCATATAGCATATTATATATGGGCGTGGTTCGGAAAGCTCCAAAACAGATTCTAAGTGAAGAGTTAATTATTATATGTATTTTTTTGAACAAGGATTTAGAGGCCCATCCATATAGGTAAAGACCATATTGAATTTTGGATAAAAGTAAAGCTTTGATTGCCGGAATTATCGAATATATACTACAACTAAACTTTCTGTTGGGAGATACATTTTATTATATTTAACCTTTGCGTTAAGCTAGTAGTAATATAGTTTATATGGTCTTTCCAACTGTATTTCTTGTTGAAGATAATACCTAGAATCTTAAGAGATTCAGTATTAACTTTGTTGAATGAACCAGCACAGATAGTAGTTTCGCAGATTCTTTTCCTGCAAATGTGTAAGTGTCTACACTTAGATAAAGATAGTTCTGCACCAGAATATTTGCACCAGTTATTAATATAATTGATCAGAGGCTCTGTATCTATTGTCTGGCTTCTTTCTTTCGTAAGATTTTTTATTATGTAGAAATCGTCTGCATATGTGCAGAATTTGTATTCCCGAAAGCAAGTGATTGCTAAGCTTATTGTTAGATATTAAAAATAAAATAACAGATAACGGTGAACCTTGTGGGATGCCGTTGAATAAAGGGTATATTTTGGAATAACTATTGCGAATTTTTACCCTGATCAACCTGTTTGATAGGAAGTTTTTTATGATTCCTATAATAATGGGACCTAGTCCCCATTCGGCTAACTGGTGAATAATAGTGTGGATCCCGATTTTATCGAATGCTTTAGAGAAATCTAATGAAACTATTGATGCGTGACTTATGAGATAAGGAGTTAGTTATCAATTGATCAATGAATAGATGTGCATCATCAGCTGATTTGCCTTTTCTGAATCCTATTTGATGCGGGCAAATAAGGCCTTTAGAGTTTATATACCACCATAAACGGTTTGCTATTATCTTATCTAGAAGCTTGGAAGTGCAAATATTTAATGATATAGGTCTGTAAGATTTTACATGAGTTTTGTCCGAGTTGGGCTTTAAGATGGGCGAGATGGTGCTTATCTTATAAAAGTGTGGAATGAAATTATGTAAAATTAAGTTATATAGACGAACCAGTCTCTCTTTGGTATTATTGCTGAGGTTGCTAATCATAGGGTATGTTATTCTATCTATGCCTGGTGTTTTCGCTTTCATTCTACTGATAGCAAAATTTAGTTCTTTTAATGTTTATCTTCTATTGCAGCTGCCATGCTGTCTGATGTGGGAAATGAGTTCAAATTTGTTAAGGAAGCTTTGTTGTTTCTGAATTCATCTGAAAAATTGTTGTCGTGAGAATGGGATGACCAGAATTGGCCAAACTCATCATTAATTAATTGGTTGTCAGTTAAGTATACATTGGGGTTGGAAGTAGATTCTATTGTATGGATAGTTTGAGGCACACTTAGGCCACAGAAAGTTCTGATGTTATGCCATATCTTCTTTGTTGGTGATTGTGGACTGATTTTCGAAGTAAATTCTGAAATAGATTTGGATTTAGCAATCCTTAACTCCCTTTTAAATCTAGCTTCAGCTCTTTTATAGTTGATAATATTGTCGGATTGATGTTTCTTTTTAGTAAGAATATTGAGATTATTGTTCCACCAAGGAACTTTTTTCTTTATAGATGGATTGATCTGTGGGATAGAATGATTAGCACTTTGAAGAATGATTTTCTGTAGGTTCGAAGGCTCCTTATTAATGTTGTTACTGATAGGGCGATTTCTATCGAATACTAACGAGATATTGTTAAATTTGTTCCAATCGGCTTTGTCTGAGATAAATTTAGGTCTAGGTTTCGGGTATGTAGACAGTGGCGGGGTGAAAATGTTAATTATAATAGGAAAGTGGTCGCTACCATAGAGGTTGTCTATAGTTTTCCAGTTAGGCTGAATTTTTAGGTAGGGTGAACCGAATGTCAAGTCAATGTTCGTAAATGTTTGTCTGGTACTGAAATGTGTCGGAGAACCGTCATTAAATATGACAAGATTTGACTATGATATAGTCAGATACAATATTTCCTCTCAAATTGTTGCTATTGGATCCCCATTAAGTATGCCAGCTATTGAAGTCTCCAGTTATTAGCACGGTGCTGTTAAATTGGTCGTATAGGTTTTTAATGTAGTTAAACTAAAAGTCTTTGATGGAGGGATGTAAGAATTAATTATTGCAATTTTTTTTTTGATTGAATTATTACGCCGACTGAGTCGATTTCATTGTGAAGGGTGATTGAGGTAAATTGTATGGAGTTGTGTATTAGGAGGGCGACACCACCATAAACGTGGTTTGCTGAGTTTTTTAAAATATGCATTTATAATTTAATGGGATGGGTAACTGAGAAATGGAATGAAAGTGAGTCTCTTGTAGAGATACTATTTTTTAACTATATTTCTTTAATAGTAGTTGGAGCTGGTTGTAATTATTTGTATATCCTTTGATATTCCACTGTATTATACTAATCGTCATTGACAAATAAGGTAGGTTAATATTTTAGTTATATAAAATTTATGTTTTGAAATATAGGTTAGTAGAAAAGAGCGTTGATATGATTATCCGCCACAAAGAGGCGCCGCCGAGCCCACCAAAGTGTTGTTTACCAACACCCACGACGCCCCAGAAAGGCGGAAGAGGTAATGCAAGAGTATAACTACTCCTGCATCATCTCAGCGTCCTGATCATTTAAATCGACAATATCGCAATCACTGATGTTTAAGTTACGATTAGTTTTGGAGTTGTTTGATTTATATTTAGCTTTTAGTTGGGATTTTAGTCTATTAGAGGTATTTTTGGGTAATATAGTTGTGTTCCCTTGAGTCCTACTCCTGGAGGATGATGGAGAGTGATCAATCCTGGCTAATATTATAGATTTTGTATCTGAAGCGGCAGATTTAGTATGTTCAGTAATTACTGTAGAAATTTCTGAAGGGGTTTTTAGTGTGTTGTTAGGAGTATCCTCATAACTAATTCAATTCAATTCAATTTTATTTTCTTTCCATTATCTTAAACTATTTACATGGCTTTTCTTAACCTAAATCTTAAAATAACAAAATTTCCTTACATACTAAGTATTTTTCTTAGGACTATTCTAATTATTTCATGAGGATATTTATAGCTTAACTATATAATATTTACATTTATTTATATATATGACTTAGGTCTAATTATTAATATATTCCCTAAAAAAGGAAAAAAAGGGAGGCACTTGTGAAATCCTTAAAGCTAAATAACAAAACAAAAAAAAAATTCTAATAATAATAAAAAAAGGGAAAAATATATACAAAAGGGTGATATTACTGTGCAGTGTTATAAACTACATTGTACAAATCGAGAGTATTTAATCTCCTATGATAAAATAGGAGGTTTGCACCCTCACTCATAACTAATTGGTTTGGGCCGAGTATTTGTGGGCATATTAGGGTTTATAATACCCGCATACGTGTTGTTCTTGCTGGGATGTCTCTTGCTATAGATATTTTCTCCATTTTCTTGCGATATTTTTTCTAGGACTCTAATTGCCTGAATTTCCTTATGTTTTAAGAAAATTGGGCACTTTTTCTCTTTTGCTGAGTGTTTAGGGTCATCTACGTTATTTTCTTTGCAATTAATGCAGCAAACTAAATTACTACATTTTTCATTCTTATCAGTGTTGACGTGGCTGGTGTTTCTGCAATTAAAGCATATTTTGTTGTTTTCGCAAAATTTTTGCAGATGTCCATAATGTAGGCAGTTACTGCATCTAAGTGGTGGAGGAATGTAAGGCCGTAGGTAAATTTTTTGGTATCCAAGGTAGACATACTCTGGGAGAGCAATAGATGAAAATGTCAGAACTAGTAGTCCAGTTTCTTTTGAGCTTTCATTTTCCATTTTTAATATTTTTTGACTTCCGTCACTTTCTGATAAGTCATGTTTGAAAGAATTTCTTCCTCAGGAACGCCAAATAAGTCCGAAGAATAGATGACGCCTTTGGAAAAGTTTAGAGAGTTATGTTCAGATACATCAATTTTTATGGATGAGCTCATTGCCGTGAGCTTCATCAGTTTATTTGCTTGTATAGAATTTTTTGTTTTTATAATGTGCCATTTCGCAGCTTTTTGCAGTCGGCAACTTCTCCGTCGCACGTTATGTCGATCACTTTTTTTTATTAAAAATGGCGAAACGTTGGAGAAACCATTATAATTTTCTAAACGTTTGATTATTAAGTATATAGGACCAGTTGAGTTTATAGAAATTTTTTTGTAAAGTCATATTGTAATCCTGGCTAAAATAATTTTTTATTTTTAACAACATCAGGTGGATCATTCATGTTTAATGAGTTTTTTACTCTTTAGTAGTTCTTTTACTTTTAATGTATGTATGTAAGTTACTTGCACTTAACGGCGAAAGTAAGTATAAAACATGTTTGAATTAAGATTGCTGTTTATTAAACACTTCTTTTCACTTCGAGCGATTAACAACGACAGTTTTTATTATATGTATAGATAACAACGCTCTCATAATAATTATAACATTGCGATAACTCTAATATGAAGTCTCCACGTAACATAATTCTCTGCAATTGAATTTTACGCTTGATAATAGAAAAGTTTGATATTGGCTGACTTCCAAATCGTATTAATACAAAGTTTGTATACAGTTCTGCTGCGGTATTTAATCGCGTATGTATACGAATTTGCATCAACGTTGAAACTGTTACGCGTCACTTATTTACTTGTAAAAGCAGTTAGTAATAGTTGAAGCTTTTGGGCTATCGACAGTGGTTAAGAAAAAGGCAAGATAGATTTCCGACTAGCTCAGTCTGTGGTCATATTGGTTCTCAACCCGCTTTCCCGACGCTTAACATATAAATATGCACACTTGCACAACACCACTGTGCCTATTTTAATTTATGTAGAAAATTTTAATAGGAAACGATATTGACCAAAAGGGAAACGTGTTATGGCGAGATGTTAAGCCATCTGGGTAATAATGTTCCCACCCTATCGACTAAGTCGAACACCTTGAGAAGTTATTTTACCGTGAGTTTTAATCTTCTCCCTAATATGTATGCTGTACTTACTTTACTTTACCTACAATTCCGCCTAGCATTCCAACAAGAAAAAAACTTAGTGGATATTAAAACTCATGGTATTTATTTATAGAAAACATAGAAGGGATGAATGTGGATAAACTTATTTATAATTAGTTAAACATATTCTACAAAAGATAATGACAATTATGTTGTCCTAGAGAATGTAACATGATTACTATAATTCTGTCACATAAATCAGTAGTGCTAAGTATATCTATGTGCGTGCTATGAGGGACAAAAATGTGTTAACGATCTGAAATGTAAGATCTATATTTTATTTCATGTAAGCTAATGGCACATTTTTGTCTCCCACTGTGCACAAGAGAATTTAAATAAAATCTAAATAATATAATAATGTTATAAGTACAATTTTGTTACATATATAGGATACTTATGTTATACAGCGTCTGAAGTTTAAGATGGAACTGCTTCTGGTTGTTGTGATCGTTGGCATGCTTTTCTTTTGTTGCCGTCTCTGGGTTTCTGGTAACTTTTAATTTTACGCTTTCAGCTACGATTTATTTAAGCACTTTTCATACTTGTACGATGATTGGGGTTTTTTTTAAATCTTTTGTAATATTTATGCTGTTTACTAATTTCTTTTGTTGTTTATTTGTGCAAGAATTCTAGGGACGAATATTTGTCTTTTTTTCACTAGAGGTATTTTATGATTTCACTTTGATTGTTACATAATTGCTTTTGTTTTCACAGTTTTCTATTTTGCATTATTTAATGGTATATCGTATATAAACTGTAATTTTCGTTTGGTTAAGCTATCGTAGGTATTTTCTTTATAAACTAGTTAATTTTTCTTTCATACAGTTAATTTAATAGATTCATCACTTCTGGTATAAATTAACAATGCTGGTTTCCCTTATTTATCTTATTTCACGTTTGAACTTAGTTTTTTCTTTTTTTATATAAACCACAATGATTTTATTCTTGCTTCTTATTTCACATTTTTGCTTTTGAAGCAAACTACAATATTTCTTTGCTTAGTCTATTCTTGGTGTTTAAATGTCTGTTCCTTTTAAACAAAGTGGCTGAACAGATTTTTAAGAGTTTACCTTTTTACCAAGATTTAGATAGAACAATTGGTTTTTTTCTTAGCTTTTTTGTTGCCTTATGAGCTTTTATTTAAAGTTTTAAACTGAAACTTTAGTATTGCACAATTTCACAAACGAAAAAGGTTGGCAATTTTTATTCCAAAATGGTATACAAGAGGTTTTCATCGCGGAAAGGAACAGCATCATTTGGATTTTGTACACTAATTTATAATGTCTGACGTCCACGTGGGGTTTTCCCCTTCTGATAAATTTTCGACTTGTTACACGGTACAAAAATTTTTTTATTAAATATTTTATTGCCTTAAATCTTTCAATCAGTTTTACTCTTAATTAAACAGCAACTCGGCACAATTTGCAATATTTAATATTTGGGTAATTTTCCCTTTTTTCTTTAAAACTATTGAATTTATTAGAAAACACAATTTATTTCCTTTTTGCTGGAATTATTTTCGACCGCACGCTTTAACTTTCTGCAACTTTCGCCTTTATATCTGATTTTTCTTTCACCCTCACCTTGTATTACATCAGGCATTTATTGGTGAAAAAAAACTAACGGTAAACGATCATACCATAGCTTAAAAAGAAGAAGTGCGATAACTACTCGCTTATTTCATTTTACAGGGACGTTATCGACCGTCAGGGTTTGGAAATTTTACTTTGAAAAGTTATGGAGCATTCCATAAGAGAACTAACGAACGTTTCTAATGGTGATGCCAAGAAAACAAACAAACAAAAAAATCCGTAACAAAACCGATACCCTGCTAACTCTTTTGCGGCGTTTCTGATACTTGTCGACGATGTTTTGAAAAGGTATGCATTGTCAATGTTTTGTACTGCGACTATATGAAACATTATACATTGTTCGAATACAACACAACTTACGTTTTGGAAGTCAGCCATTATGTTAGTTGTATACGCTATGTAATAATTTTGTCCACGTAATTTATTTGTTTGTGTAAAGTTTTAACATAAAAAATATAGTTTGCATATAAAAACTTTAATTTTACGATTGTACTAGCATCTTCCTCATCTAACTAATTTTTAATAGTTTTTATTTCGTCAAAATAATTTCTGTAATATTTGACGGAATGGCGAACCTGCATCTATCTGGTAATCACTTGCTATAGTGGAAGAGGCGCATTGGGCATTTTTTTCTCAATTTGTATTTGTTCTGCCCATTTGTACGATAAAGTATTATTAGGTTAGCTATTTTCTCATTAAATCCAACATTTTTAAGTAGTATTTATTTATATGTTTAATTAATTATTCAAAATAGCAAAAGTTTTTTGTAAAAGCAAGTGCAATGTTTTTCAATATGCACCAAAATGCGCGGTAATTAGATATGCAGAAAATCTCTATGCACGTCTTTTCTATGCATTTTATGACGAAGAAAATGGGGGAAATACATACACATTACTTCAGATGACAAAGAAGTTTTGAAAAAGAAGAGGTTGGCTTAGAGTTTGTTTAAAATAAAAAACAACTTTTAAGAGCAACTAATTAAACTTAACTTTATTTTCTTATTTAGAAAATTTAAGAAAGTTATGTATTTTATTTAAATGTCTCTGAATAATTACACGATTTTCTGTACGATTTAAAATGTAAATTTAAATAATACGAATAATTTAGAACGCGCTTTAAAAAACTGTGTTTTTAACTACATATATCACAAACTCTTGATAAAAAAGGCAAAGATTATTATTGACAATGGTATTTAAACATCATACGATCGTAAACCAAAATTAAGCAATTAAATAAGAGAAAAAGAGCAAAAGTACATGTTTATGTATGACTGTATATACATTAGAGTGGGCCAAAAAAAATAACTTTTTTTTAAGTATATCGAAAATATTATTTGGGATGGAAAAAAGGAATTATTGTCAAAATTTGAGCGCTTTATATTAATATTAAGAGGTCTATCATCGCAATTTTAGATTTTTTTCTATGCAAGTTTTTTTACTTTTGACTCGCAAACCATCAACCCAAACGGAATTGACATCAACATATCTTGAAAGAAATTAAATGCTCTATGAAAAAGGTCCTAGTGAAATTTTTTGTCAGATGAACCGTTTTCTTATAACCATGCCCCCAACCTTGGTATGATTTTACAATTTGATTTTTAAACTTTCGAATTTTGTAATTCATGTAAAAACTAATATTCTTAAAGGAAATTAAATTCTCTACAAAAAAAAGTTTAGTAACATTTTTAGCTAAATTCACTCGTTCAAAAATTATTCTTAGTTAAAGTAAAAACTAAACTTTACTATAAATAGCTTTTGAACGAGTATGTCATGCCAAATTATGTCATGCCAATGAATAATTTTCATGTACTTCTCTTCTTTTAAGGTATTCTTGTATAAAAAAGAAATGCTGTGTAGATCGGCCGGTGCCTTCTCAAGTTTGTACACTAAGAACTATCGCTCCAAGAGGTGATAAAGCCGCTGGTCTTATGTCAGTTGCCACGAAAATTGTTATTCAAATGAATGCCAAGCTAATGGGCGCTCCGTGGATGATTGATATGCCATTAAATGGACTGATGACTGTTGGCTTCGACGTTTGTCATTCAGCTAAAGAGAAAAATAAGTCATATGGCGCTCTTGTTGCAACAATGGATATAAGACAGTCTTCCAAATATTTCTCCGCCGTAACGCAGCACTTGAAAGGCCAAGAACTTTCAAACGAAATAAGTGTCAAAATGACATGTGCTCTTAAAGCATATCGTGCTGCGCATGGAACTTTACCTGAACGTATATTATTTTTCCGCGACGGCGTTGGCGATAGCCAGCTGCATCAAGTTTTTGGAACTGAAGTAAAGTTCCTCAAAAATAAATTGGATGAAATTTACAAATCTGCTGGCATTGAAAAAGGTTGCCGTCTTGCGTTTGTTGTTGTGTCAAAGCGCATTAATACTCGCTATTTCGTGAACAATCAAAATCCTCTACCCGGAACTATTGTCGATGATATTATCACGCTGCCTGAACGCTACGACTTCTTTTTGGTATCTCAGTCCGTGCGACAGGGTACAGTTTCACCAACCAGCTACAACGTTATATACGACGATATGGGTCTAAACCCAGATAAAATACAAATTTTGACTTATAAAATGACTCATTTGTACTACAATTGGTCCGGAACTTTACGCGTGCCATCTGTCTGTCAATATGCTCATAAACTTGCCTTCCTAGTGGCTGAGAGTATTCATCGTGCTCCAAGTAATGTATTGGAAAACCAATTGTACTTCCTTTAAAGCAAGACGATAACAAAGAATTATCTTAAATGAAATATTGTTTAATTAATAATTTTCAAACGTATCAAAAACAAATACCAGTACCCATGCTCTGTAATGAATGTGAGAACTTTTCAGTGAGAGTAAATTCTTATCATCCTGTGGAACACAGGGTGAGTAACAAACAAGAAGCTTGAATTTTTCTTTGTTTAGTTTAGTATATTCAGTTGTAATTATTATTTTATAAATTATCCTGCTAAAAACGGTATGACTAATACAAATATTAAATTTTTCTCGATGCGAAAACTTCTCACAAACTAAAGAACATAGGTACAGAGTTCTATACTTTTTTATTCAAGCCTGCTTTTTTAATACATACTAAAATTTAAAAAGACTATATTTGTGCCACGTTGTTTATTAACGTGATAAATTAAGATTATTATTTTTTTTTTATTACATTACTAATTTCATTTTTTATGAAATTGAAATATTTTTATTCAAGGACTCTGCCTTCTTTTTCTATTATTTTGTATGAAAAATTATTAAATTTTTTTTTCAAACTATTTTATGCATTTCATTTGAATTTTATTTACATTTCTTATTTTCTTAAAAGTTAATACATACATACATATATTGAAAATTATACAATTGTTTCATTATTTACTACAGTTCGAGTTAATTTACTGTTGGGTCTTCAGTGCGGTTGAGTTCGCACTCTGCAGATCCGCTCATTAAAATTAACTATGTCCTTCTTGATTAAATGTCCCTTATTACGGTTGTCGTAGTCGAAATTAAACGACTCTTAATGCAAAACATAGCAAGCGTTGCCATACTTTATCGATTTGGTCACGACTACGACAACCGTAATAAGGCAGAATAGCTCATGTTGGACTGATTTGTCAGAGTTTAGACCCTTTCGTTTGGTATTGAAAATCAGGTAAAATAAAAAGTGTATTCCGTATGGAGTACCCAGGAAAAAATAACATGACAAATCATGTGGAGATCATGTGTTCGAAGGCGTTATTTCGTGTAAATTATAAAACAAACAAAAATAAGACATGCTCTCAGCTATTCCGCTCTGTTCTGTAAACCGAGTCGATTTTAAAACGAGCAATTTTTCAAAACCGAATAGTTTTTAATTTGGTGTTCTGTAAATGGTTCGATTTATTTAGTAGAATTTGATTGCAAATAAAAATTGTATTTATTAAAAATATTCAAAAAACATCGTAAAGCATGTTATATGCAGATACAGGAGCAAAATAGTCAAAAATAGAAATAATAAATAAAAATTTGTTTTATTTCATCAAATATATCGCACCCTAAATACAAAAGGGTCACAACTCAATTTTCCAAAACTGACTTTTTTCCATAAATTAAGTCAGAGTACACATCTCTAACTACTGTAAAAATTTCTTTCACATCACTATCTTCTTTAACTGGAAAAATACACGTATGTCTATTTTTATGTTAAGTGTGTTGCTTCTGCACATAAACAGTTTTTTGTCTCTCCTGAAAATTTTAGTATTTTGAGTTGTGACCCTTTTGTATTTAGGGTGCGATATGTTTGATCATGTTTGCAGTATATACATATGACTCATATTGATAGTCCGCACTGTTCTTTAAGCCTAGTCGATTTTAAAACGAGTTATATTTCAAAACCGAATATCTTTTAATTTGGTGATCCGTAAATTGTTCGATTTACTTCAGTAGCAGTTGAGTACAAATAAAAATTGTATATGATCGAGTAAACCACAATATACTAATTAATAAACTTCGAAACAGTTTCAACTTCTCCAAATCTGCATGTAAATTGATATACTCTTACTTAAGTGAGCGTTCCCAATTTGTGTCCCTTGGAGGGTATAGGTCTAGTGTTGGACATGTTACCTCTGGTGTTCCACAGGGGTCAGTATTGGGACCACTACTTTTCCTTGCTTATTTGAATGATTGCATTCCTCTTATGGAAACAACATTTTGTAAATCTTATGTTTTTGCGGATGACATTTTTCTTGTTTATAATAACAATCCTGAAACTACTACCAATCTTGAAGCATGCGTAAATAACCATTTGGATTGTATTCTAAATTGGATGCACCTAAACTATATTGATATTAATTCGTCAAAAACTAAGGCGATGTACTTTCACTTACATACTCAACATTTAACTTATCCCAGAATTTGTATCGGGAATTACCCAGTTAGCTATGTTGACTCTCTCAAATGTCTGGGTATAGTTATTAACTCTAAACTAAACTTTGATAATCATATTGATTCTTTATCATGTCGAATTTCTATGATCTTAAGAAGACTGTATGCCGTAAAAGCATATACGCCTAAGCATGTCTGATATCGACTGACTCATGCATTACTTATGTCTAAGATAAACTACTGTCTGGAGTTATAATCTGGTTCACTAGGAGGTAATATTGAAGTTCTTGAGAGAGTTGTTAGAAAAGTTATTAGATATATTTTCAGTGTCAGGGTACGTGATCATGATCGTGTTACAGCACTTGTACCTAATTTTCTTGGCTGTAATTTCCATGACTACCTTAAACTACGCTTACTTATTTACTTGTATAAAATTATTAAACTAGGACAGCCTATACTTCTTGCAAATAATTTTTCGTTTATTAACTCTACACGTAATGTTCAGATTGAGATTCCACGTAATGTTCAGATTGAGATTCCACATCTTTGAACTTCATTTAAAATAAGAGTCTGTCGTATCTGGAATAGCTTACCATCACCTTCGAGATTATTCTCATATTCCATTTTTACCTATAAAATAATGCTTTAAATTGGTTTACTCAAGAATCTAGTATCATGACATAGATATGCATATTATGTAGCTCATTAATTTAATGATATATGTACATATCTGGGGCAATTTTTGGATCATTGTTCCTTTTATTTGGATTTTCTTTTAATTATATTTGTGTGGCTGGGGGAGTTACTTAACTTGTACTTACACTTATACTTTTCATTAATTTTGTTATAGACAAATTATTTATTAGTTATAGTATATATTTTTAGCTATATATACATGTATAATTGGCCTTTGCGACTTCCTATGTATTGAAAAGTAATAAATGAAATTAAATGAAAATATCTAAAAAAAAACATCATAAAGCATGTTATATGCAGATACAGTGGAAAAATAGTCAGAAAATAGAAATAATAAAGAAAAATTTGTTTTATTTCATCAAATATATTTTTGATCATTTCTGCAATATACATATGTATATGAGATATGCCGACGGGCATACTAGTGCAATAATCTTCGTAGTTTTCCAAAATAGCTTTATTCTGACAGATTATATTACAAAACTGAAGAAAGAATGAAAAACAAATTTGAACTTGGATTTTGAGTCTGTACTACATGTAGTACGCTCGGCACATATGTAAGCAAAAGACATTATTTTCTTGTGATTTAATTCAAGTCGTTTATTATTCAGCAACTTTTGTGTACATAAGTAAAGAAAAAAGAAATTAATTAAAAACTTATTTTGTGGGGTGGTACTCCACATTACACTTTACATGGAGCTGCACATCACATTTAATGCAGCGTGTGGTGGTCTTATTGTGGCAATGATTACAACGTATCTGTTTACATTTTTAATCGGCTTGACGTGTGTTTTCAGTAAGTAAATGATCTTTTCGATCAAATCTGATGATGATCCTGATGGAAGCGTTGTTGAGGGTTTCCCATAAGTAGATATTAGTAATGTGGCAATGCGCCGACGAAAAGATAAATGGTCAAATTTACCTCCCACAATTATATTGTTGGTAGAAATTTTACGATGGTCATACCACCCTTTCTCTCTTTTCTGCAGATCTTTTTTCTTTAGCAAAGGACAGTTGCCTAACCGATACGAATTGTTCCAGTGCCTTTCACGCGTCGATCTTCTAACTCAGCTAATAAGTTGATTGTTGTAAATAAATGATCGAAATACAATCGGTGAGCAATGGCGGGTTGGCTTTGTGATAATATGTCGCAATACGTTAAGACTACGCTTGGACCAAGTCCCATTTCTTTGTAAGTATTATTTGGGAAAGTTCCTGCACCCTGGTACGGCTCGAACCAAATAATGTAGCCTTTATATATTGCTCCAACCCAAAATTTATAGCGATATCTTATAGGCTATCCATGGATATATTGCTTACATCCGTGACTACCATAATATGGGACATGTATGGAATGATGTATGGTTTTCGGAGCATTACTTTGGAAAGTCCTGCTCAACATTTGCAAAAGTGGTCTAACTTTTGCGAATTTGTTTGTTTTATCCAGACTGTTGTTATCCACAAAGTGCAAGTTTCTTATTATGAACTCAAATCGATCCCTTCTCATTGCGTTCGACACAAAATAATGATGAGTATCCCTATCATTTTGCCAATACATACGGCATCTTGAAACAGTATTGTAGCCACTCAGTAGCAAAATTCCAATAAAGCACCTGATTTCGTCTGGAGTTATATATGCAGTTTCATTTTGTTTGGACGCATAGTCATTCGAGTATTGAGTAATAACTTGCAGCAAGTCACCATCAAAAAATGTTTCGAACAATTGAAGAGGTGTAAGTAAAATTTCCTGTTCACATGCTGCAACAATAGGCGCCGTTTCTTCCAGATCGTGCTTTACCCATTTTACTGACGACTTAGTGCATTTACGTTTCTTGGCCTGTTGCAATAACTCAAGTGGAATGTCGTCTTCACTATCCGAATCAGTAGAATAGGAATTTCGAAAAAGCTCAGCATTTAATAAAAGGGGTGGTAAGTTTTCAAAATTCACTTCATCTTCATCTCCAGAATCTTCATCTGTGACGTAATTGTTCGTACCTTGAGTGGGCACAATTGAGATGTAAGAATCTTGCAAAAACTCCATCACTTTCCTCTAAGGCATTTATTATCTCATATAATGGTAAAAACCTTGAAAAAATAAGTTTTTGTTTTCACCACTTGCACACTAATGCCGAACGTACTACATGTAGTACGTCAGCAAATAAATCAACTAAAATCACACAAACATTTTTTTTTCACATATACTTTTGCTACGAATTCGTTTTTACAACTATTATAATTAAAAAAAACATAGAAACGCAACATCAATATAATATGCATCTTCACACTTTTGCCAATTTTACAAAACTGAAATCTCTGATCCAAAAACTACACATAGCAATTACCCTAGACAAAACTTATCAAGGCATGCTTTGTTGACCGTTATATTCTGTAGCACAACAACAAGTAGATTAGAAAATTTAAAGCACAGTAAACGCAGAAACCTGAATATAACATGTGTACTCCATGTATCACGGTCGGCATATCTAGGGCTGCCCAGTGAAACCACCCTTTGATCGGAAAGAGCGGGGCATAGACAGAGGAGGTGCTCTACATTTTCTTCCTCTCCTCATTATGACAACTTCTACAGAAATCATTATACGGTAGACTCAATCTCCTAGCGTGCGCACCAATAAAACAGTGCCCTGTAATTACCGCCACAAGTGTGCGTATTTGCCCCCGAGGGGTGCCCTCCAGGATTACAGATCTACTACAATCGTATTGGGGCCATATTAACCTCGAAATCGAGTAGGTGACCTGTTTGACCATCTGGTCTGCGCGATCCCAAAAAGTTCCTGCTGAATATGAGATTTGCAGCAGTTTAGCGGTACGCTTACCATTTGATCCGTGTCTTGAGTGTGCATTCGAGCCCCGGATTTGGCTAATATTTCCGGGCACATTGCTATGCCGTGGGACCCAGAGTATCTGTAGGTTTGAATGTCGCTATCTCGTTTAGAGACATCCGGCATTCATACACCAAAGTGGATGTCGTGTAAACGCCCGATAGAGACTATCGCAGCTTTGCTGTCCGTACAAATTTGGATATCCTCGTCGTATATCCTATAGTACCTCATCCAGTTAGCTGCTCTTTTTATGGCTGATATTTCGGACTGTAGCACGCTACATTTATCCTGTAGCTTAAACTTAATTCTCTGTTGATAACGGGGAATAAAGACGCCGCCACCCACTCCCAAGACCGATTTAGATCCGTCCGTGTAAATCTCCAGCACGTCCCCCTGACGAGTGGAGGACGTGCCCGAGAGCATCACGGCAAATCTTTTATCTGGCAGAGGATAGGTGAGCAGTAATCAATGTTTTCCGGTAGACCGTTTAGGAGTTCGAAAGTGTTGGCGTGTCCCTTGGATGCCTTTTTCCATGCACCTGCTGCCTCGAGCCTGATCGCAGAGCTCATGGCCAGTTGTCTGACCATGAGATCAGCTGGCAGCCAATGCATCATTGTGAAAAGAGCTTTTGATGGAGTGGTGCGTGGAGCGCCTGTAATCATCAAAGCTGATGTACGCAGGATCCTTTCTATGATCCGACAGTAGGTGATCTTGTCTAATGCAGTCCACCATACTAGCGCGCCATATGTGAGTATGGGCTTTATTACCATGTTGAAGATCCATTTTGAGTTCTTAGGATTTATTCCCCAGTTCCTCCCAATGGCCATTCTGCATGTATATATGGCCACCGCGGCCTTATTTGCCCTTGATTGGACATTACGGTGCCATGACATTTTCGAGTCCAGATATATACCCAGGTACTTCGCACTATCAGACAGCCTGAGTTCAATTCCGTTTAGAATCGGAAGTGGAAAGGATGGTATCTTGTATCATTCGGTAGTCCACCTGCTGATAGTTCTCAGCGAATCCTGCAGTCGCTGAGGGTATCCGGGTATTTTCCAATAACTGCCACAGCTATGTCGTCGGCATACGCCACGGTTTTAAACAGCTTGGAATCAAGTTCCATAAGCAGAGTTTAAAGCGAGATTCCACAGAAGAGGGGACAACCCCTCCCTGCGGAGTACCTCGGGTTGCTACCTTGCAGATTGTAGCCCGCCCCAGAGTGGATACAATCACCCTATAGGTTAGTAGATTCCAGACTAGGCTTATTGTCGACTGATGAATATTCAGTCTATGTAGAGCCATTATAATGGTCTCTGGTTTCACATTGTTGAAAGCGCCTTCAATGTCTAGGAAGGCCACCGATGCATATTCCTTCTGCTCCATTGATTTTGCGACGAAGCCAACGAGCGAGTGGATAGATAAACAAGGAGTGTACAAATTAACTTGCACATGCCAACCAGTGAGCGAAACCGATCGGCTCACAGCTGCGGCTCAGCCGCAGCCGGTCATTTTTATTGCTGTTCAGCCGCCGCCGACTTGAGCGGCTAATTTCGGCTAAAATTGTTGGCCGACTATGTCGGCTAAGAGTTGTTAAGCCGACTATCTGGGTACATTTTCTCTATTAAAAATTATTTTTATAGCGCAAAATTAAAAAAAAATATTAACAAACATTTTTATGAACAGTGCTTAAAATGTTATCTTGGTCTGGCAGTCTCCACAAATGTGTTAGCTTCGGCATTTATGGCTATCAGAATAGACGATTTATGGACTCACAAAGTTTCGGATATATGACGGTTTTTACATGTACATTACATTACCCATTTTTGGAGTTTTTTTGATGTTTTGTCGACGAAAATGGGCGTATATTTATTATATAATAGTCGGCTCCAGCCGGCTAAGAGCCGCCGCCGACTACTTTGTATCGGCTTCGCCCTCTGATGGCAACACAGTTATATCGGACAAACTGGAAGAATGATAAAAACAAGATTTCGCGAGCACATGAGAGACTACAACAAGAAACTGAGAGAGGCTAAGAGTTGTAAGAGGAATAACACCAGAATCGAATTTCGCAGGTACTAGGTCTGCACGATTCTGATGTGGCAAGTTCAAAGGCATCTGTTATGATGCCGACTGCAGTTTCGATGCCTTGCCGATCTTGGATGATCGGTGGATCCGGAAGAAGATAGGATTTCGCGTTGTTCCTCCCAATTTGTTTTGCTCCTATTTCGCTTGGGTATTACCCTTGCTACCTGAATCCCTATAGTGAATTCAATATATCTATGGTCATAGATATATTGAATTCACTGTCACCTGCTTTAAAGCGATGTTAAAATATTTTATGGTTTTGACGAATAAAGTTTATGTGGAAAAATTTAATGAAAACATTTTAAATTGTGTGGATTTATGATATAAAAAATGGATGCTTTAAATTTAGTGAACAGAATTGCTAAAACTAATTTTCATTTTATGTGAAAATTATTTTTTAATGTGTAATATTTCATTTAGAACGTATAAACCAATTGGCGGGCTATTATTGGCAACGAACTTATAAAACGAGGATTGATGGCTTCTCCCTTCCGGATGACCACTTCAAAGTTGTCATCCAAAGTATTAAAAACTATTTTTAATAACAATTTTACCCAACTTAACAATAACTATACTTACTTTGTCCCCTTCGTTCCAATTTTCGGATCTTTTCCTCTTTTTTTTATTAATTTTCAAAATATCCACCAAAAATTACTTGGCAGAATTATGTAAATCTACAAAACTTTATAGTGATGTACATACAACCAACACAAGTAAATAAAGCTCGTACTTCAAACAATCGGTTTAATATTTAAAGCGATTATTTGAAGTACTTTAAATCCTTAACAAAAAATTGGCGTATTTATTATTTTATATTACTATATATGTATTTGGTTTATGTTTTTATGTAGTATAAATATTATGTAGTATAAATAAAGAAAAATTTCATTTTATATTAAAACTACAAAACACTATTAATATATCCGAATATCCCGATGAATTTATAATCGTTTTGTTGCATCGTTAACTATAGAGACAAGATAGAATGATGGCATTGCCAGTATCAACATGTCAAATTTGGTGGTAGGAACAAAGTCTCCAATGAACTAAGTCCTCAAAACAGAAATGAACTAAGTCCCCAAATGGAAAAATGACCCCAAAAATTCAAATAAAATTGAACTAAGTCCCCAAAAATCGTTGTTTTGCCCTCCATATAAAACTTTGGGGGCTTAGTTCATTTTTGTTTTGGGGATTTTGCTCATTTAATAGTGCCAACCTGGGCGGACAATAGGAACTAAGTCCCTAATGAACTAATTTCCCAAATTTTCGGGACATGGTTCATGGTGAACTAACTCCCCAATTTTTAAAATGAATTAAGTCCCCAATGGAATGTACTAAAACCCCAAACAAAATTAAACCGAATCCCCAATAAAAAAAGTTGTTTTTAATAATGACCAAACATTCAATTAAGAAATAAAGGAGCTTCCGGCTTTCTTTACTTCTTTTATTAAAAATAAAAATTTGAATACGTAAAAATGCATTTTTAAAATGCCAATAACAAAATTTATATAACTCCAAATTTACAAAACGTTAATGTGTATATACATATCGCGACCTTAGTATTGTTTTGGCCCATATGCCAAAAAGTCGGAATGGACAAAAAAAAATATAAAAGATTTACATAAAGTTTTCTCAAAATATATCCGATAAAATTTTTTTGTATTCTCACCACTGCTTCCGGCATATGTTTGGAAGAAAAATGTTCATTTTTGTGAACTTTCATCAATCCGATTAAAAATCAACATCTTTTTACTGAAAGTAAAATATCTTGTTATGTGCTCCAGTAACCACTTTTTTATTTTATTTGTAAAAAGTAGCTTTTGTTGCTCCATGTGTATACTAACTGCTGTGTTTGAGTAACTTGTTATTGAGATGAAATTTTCTACTTTTTATTGAAAATAAGCGTATAAATGTTATTATGGAATAAAAAGTTAATATTGATGAAACTTGGTATTTTATTTGAATTCTGATTTTTATTTAAAAAAATAATTTTTTTACAAAAAATTTATCAAAAATTATGATATCGAGCACAATGAATGCTTGATATCTCAGAAACCAGGAACAATTTCGCGAAACAGTTTTTGGATTCTGAAAGAGGACATTCAAAATATATATACCCCATACTTAACTCAATATTTTTAAAAATGGTCGGTGGGATAAAACAATACTAATGTCGCGATATATTTATACTTCCATATAGTCCTTCACAAGAAAATGCATATTTATTCCTATACAATTTTTAAAATATATACATATGTATATGCCATTATTAAAGTTAAATAAAAAAACTATTAATTTTTTACTTTCCTTGGATATCCAATAGTTGTTTCGTTGAGCAAATGTTCTTTGACTAGCCGGCCTTCGGCCGGGCTTAGGATTTTCTCCTCTGGGTATGTCGAATACTGGCTTCGCTGAGTGAAGGCTTTCTTAATAGCCGGGCTTAAGGTCTTTCTCCTCGTATATCGAATAGTGGCTTCGCTGAATAAAGGTTTTTTGAATTCTCTCCTCTAGGCATGTTGAACGATGGCTTCGGCGAGTAAACGTCTTTTTCCCCTATCTGGCCTTCGGCCGGCCCGAAGAGTTTTCTTTTCTGGGTATGTCAAATAATGGTTTCGCTTACTAACGATTTTCTGCTGTACTTATTAATTAAGCCTCTAGAAAAGTTTTGTGCCAGATCGAAAGCTGTCTAGACAATGAATCTTAACCCACGGAAGCCAGTATTCAAAACACTGGAAAAAACTTTTAAGCCCGGCCGAAAGCCTACTGTAGAGAAAATCTTAACTCGGCAAAGCAACTGACCAACATACATTTAGAAAAAAATTGAGATATCGTTTACGCAGCACAGCCACTATTCGACATACACAGAAGAGAAAATCGTTAAGTGCTAGGCAAATAACATTTACATATTTAGCGAAGCCATTATTCGACATAGCCAGAGGAGAAAAGTATTAGGGCTGCTAAAGGCTGACTTGGCAAAGAACGTTTACTCAGAGAAATCACTGTTCGATATTCCAGGAATAAAAACCAGTTGAAACCCAAGTTGTTAAACTAGTTTATGAAATAGGACCTTAAATTTAATAGTGAATTAAGAACATATATGATGAACTAAGTCCCCAAAAATCGTTGTTCTTATACACCATACGAAATTTTGGGCACTCAGTTCATTTCTTTTTGGGGACTTAATTCATAAAGGAATTAGTACTTACTGCCTCCAGGCTGTAGGAACTAAGTCCCTAATGATTTTCGTCCCAAGACAGATATGAACTAAGTCCCCAAAAATTGGGGAGTTAGTTCACTATGAATGAAGTCCCCAAATGTAAAAATGAACCTGGCCCCCAAAAAGTCAAATGCAATTGAACTAAGTCCCCAAAAATCGTTGTTGTTGCCCTCCATATAAAACTTTGGGGACTCAGTTCCTTCCGCCGTCAAATTTATTAAAACATACAGTAGTTAAGCATACTATATTTAACATATGTATGTAGGTATGTTAGCGTTAATGTCGCTGGTAGCTGACATGAACTTCAAACCTCAGGTAAGATTTTTTTGTATAAAGCGTAGTATGCAGTTCTCACTGAAATTCAAGTTTGGAGTTTTGCATTTATTTCTACACGGAAAAATAATCGTGTAGAATTCTATACAGAATTTTGTTTGCATACACACAAATTTATATATTTTTTAATTTACAACACACAAAAACACTAAAAATTAATTACAATGTACGAAAAACTAGAAATGTGAACCAAACAATTCTCTGAACATTAATTTTTGTTTCAGTTGACGGAAAAAATTCTCCACTTATTGTTATAGCATGCCTGTAATAGACAATAAATGCCAAAATTCCGTGTACTCTTCTTTTGGAACTGCGTACTAGTAAACGGAAATTTCTTTAAGAAATTTACCAACCTGAATTTCAGTTTGTTTTTTTTTTTACACATACTTCTTATGGCAGCCTGAATTTCATTCAGAGCTGCATACTACGCTTAAGGTTGTAACAGGTTATGAGCACAGAAAACGTTTAAATATGGAGAAATTTATTCAAATAGAAAAACTGACTGGTAGAGAAAATTACCATAAATGCCATCGAACATGCAATGAAACTTCAAGGTTATTGGAAATCTGTATTGGGCACGGAGACTGATGCAACTGTGAATGAAAAAGCTATGTCGAGGTTGGAGTTATATACATATGTATATCCCCAAATTTATATTTTCACATACAAGATGTCTCAAAGGCAAAAGGTGTATTGGATACTCTGTAAGCCACTTAGGATGATTCTGGATTAACCCTTTCGGTACAAGTTTTCCAATTCAGGCATTAAAAATCCAATTTTGTTACTATTCGGGCTTAAATATTTTTAATAAATTTAAATTTTTTTATTTTTTCCAAAAAGTTGACTCCAAAGTGGTTTTTTAGAATGATGCCATATGGATACATTTGTACTCAATGGAGTATAAAAAACACATGGGCGAACAAAACTAAATGGAATTGGAGGATGAGGTGGTCCTATATTTTTATCTATGGTGGGCTTAATTAACGGTCTGAGTTGAAACGAGCCATTTTCCAACTTTCCAAGTTGATCAAAAGAGGAATTCTCTGAGGGATGAGTCCATTATTTTATGGAACGACCCAAGAAGGGGGAAATACGAGGAATTGCATTTTTTAAACAGGGCGATCTCTTACTATTATCTATAGTTATATTTTATTTGGAACTAGTAACCCCAAAATTTTCAAACTGTGGGAAATTTTGCCTCTTTGAAAGATAGTCCATTTTTTAGAAAAGTGAAAACGCACTTAGGGTGAAAATTTTGTAGAACAAATTACTGATTATTGTTTCTAGGGCCAATTGACAGTTTTATTTCCAAATATGAATCGGTAAAGCATGAAAATTAAAATGACTTCGATCTAGTGGTGTATACAGAGTTACAATAAGAACTTTACCACATCATAGGTTTGTATCCATATGGATACATGCA
Organism: Panzeria rudis; assembly: GCA_956483635.1. NCBI lineage: Eukaryota > Metazoa > Arthropoda > Insecta > Diptera > Tachinidae > Panzeria > Panzeria rudis. The sequence continues at coordinate 71,352,543 of OY101449.1, forward strand.
TAATTAAAAAAATCGTCGGTGCTTTTTTAATTGTTTAAACAAAAAAATTGTTATGCAGAATATTAAATTAAAGTCTTTTTAACTTATTTCAGTTAATTTTATTCAAAAAAAAGTCAATATGTTTGTTTTATAAGTAAAATAAAAAACTCTGTTTTGACCAAAAATAAAATATTTAAAACATGCTTTTTTAAATACGTATTTTTTTAAGAAAATAAAACCAAAACATTTTCTAAAGTGACTTAAATTAAGAAATAAGACCTGGAAATTCTATAATCCGTTAGCAATCCAAAGGTAAAATTAATGCGGTTCTTGTTAGACGCTTATCAATTTACGTGTATCCATATGGATACAATATAGCGAAAGGGTTAAAGCGCCGGTGTGGATTGCTAAGAAAAGTGTGAGTTCGCAAATGCAGTAAATTTTTGCAACCGATGTGCAAAGTATTGTAACAGTAATAAAAATGCTGCCTTGTTGCAGTAATCTGCGACAGCACTGTCAAGTGTTTGTTTAAAGAAACTTATTGTAAGTAAAGTTTTTATTGAAGTGAAGAAAAACAATTGACAAAAGCTTTATATAAATATGTTCATCAGTTGAAGATCGGCACTGAACTTGTAAGTTTGGTTTTGATGCGCTAAATCGTTTTGTACGTGGAAGTTAAGAAGTAGAGAGATTGAAAAAGGAGAAATAAAAAAACAGCATAAAAGTGAAATACTTTTTCTGAGTTTAAATATATTGTTTGTTTCTGAATACATATAAGTTTTTCTGGGGTTTGTGAACTAAAAGAAACGTTGCCTGCATTTGGTAGGAATAAAGGTGACGTAATGTCGTCACAAACATTAACTGTGTCTCAGAAGGCTTTTTATAATTTTGAAAACTCCTTTTCTTCTGGAAAAGGAAAAATTTCGAAGGCGAAAAAGAAAGAAAGGCAAAAATTAGAAAAAATGAGAAGGACCTAACGAATTTTAATCCGGAGCATCTTATCAGTTCCTCCGGGGATAATAAAGACCAATATCTTAAGAGTGTGAACACTGAGACCAACGCCAAAAAAGTAAAGATGGCTGAAAGCAGTGTCTTTGACAAAATGGCAGAGCTGGAGAGTTCGAGTGAAGACTCGATGTTTGTAGAGATTTTAGAAGACAACAACAACTACGTTAGTAACATAACAACTTCTACGCAGGTCAATAATGACAACAATAATAAGAATGTAAATTTTCTGCTATCAACAAAATTGTTCAAGATGATATGATTTTTATTCACAAGATTATGTTGGTGAGGTTTTTGTTTTGGTGGACACCTCAAAATTGGAAGCCAGGGGTAACAGACGTATGAAAAATTGCCTTTTCTTATGGGAAAAGATCCGTGACCTCCAGATTCGTGGCATTAAGAACATTAAGGCTATAGGTGTCACCCTTTATAAGGTGATGTTTGATAGTGTTGAGAACGCAAATAACTTTATGAGAAACAGTGATTTGAAATTGAAAAATATGCGCGCCTTCGTTCCTTACAGTTTCTTGGAAACATATGGTGTCATTCGCAATATCCCAACATTTTTATCCGATGAGTAAATTAAAAAGAATATTGAATCACCTTTCAAAATTAATTCTGTGAGGCGGTTTATGACAGAATGGAACCAGTGATGTTATATGTAGGGAAAAATCCCTATTCCTAGGGATTTGTGTCTAAAAAAATGACCGTAGGGAAAAAAGGACAGATTTTTTCAAATCATTAAAATGTAGGGATTTTTAAAAATGCTAGTTTTTTCTATATTTTATTACAGCATTTTTAGATTTTGACCGATTTCGGGTTCATTATGGCTTACAATTTTTATAATTGCATGAACTATTAAAATAAATTGTAAAACTATGGATTTGTTTTATTATTTGTGGTACATAACAGCTTCCGAAATGACAAAAATTGGTTTAAAAAGTTAAAAATTTTATAAAATTTTGAGTTTGATCCATTATAACTCCGTAATTTTTTAACCGCTCAAAGCCAATTAGCCAATATTCGACGCGTAATTTAGAAGATATATAGCTCATTTTATTCGAAGGAGACTTTGAGTCTGTGTGGCGCTTTAAAGACGAGTGTGCATCGAAAAACACAAATGTACCGTCGTTATCTGGACAATGGCCGAAAAGATTTTTTCGTGTTTACACATCCTAATTAGTAATACCTTTAAAAAATCCATTAGAAAATTTTAAACTTTCCAAAAATAAAAGTTTGTAAAATAGTGCAATTCATATAAAAGTGTATATCTTTATATGTGATGATCCCGATAAAAAGGGAATTTGTCTTCCGTAGGTCGAAAGTTAGCTACATTTCCTAAAACTAGATAAAATTCTGAAAATAGTGCAATATTTTTACCTCGAAATTCTAAAAATTTGTATAACAACTTTAAATAAATGTTTTATATCAACGGCTTAATATAAAAAAGTCATATCTCGATTTTTTCGAAATCGCGTTTTTAACGTTTTCTAGTAGTCAACGTGCCATTACATCCTTCTTAAAGAACTGAGATGTACATTAAAGACAAAGGGGCTTATTTGCATTCATATATTATCATTTAAAAGTTGTAGGGATTTTTGCAAAGATAATTTTTTGGGCGCGTAGGGAAAAGTAGGGATTTTTCGGGGTGCGTAAAGACTTTTCAAAAAAGTATATAACATCACTGAATGAAACCCACATTGTCGGTAAAAATCGGTTTTGCGGGTAATGATTTACCGAGTGAAGTAATCTTGAATTATACAGTACTTAAGGTTGACCAATATTATCCCCCCATTCGCCACTGTAAAAATTGCGGTAGAATTGGGCATATACAGAATGGTTGCAGATCGATGAAGAGATGCTTATGATGTGGTAAGGCAGGATGCAATCCGACCTGCGGAATAATCAAGTGTATTCTATGGAATGGCGATTACCACCAATCCCACGAAAGAAACAAATGGGCGGAAGAGCAAGATATCAAGAAAATCATGACGATCAAAAAGATTTCACGTCGAGAAGTTATGGAGAGAAAATTTAATAAGGTTGTAAGGCAGCCGAATAAGTCAGGACAAGTACCAAATTCAAATATTACTTTTGAGAACTCTCGTAAAAATCCAGGGAATAGTCAACATAATGTTCCTGTTTACAACATGCCAAACTATCATCGGGTGAATGAAATTGAGAAAACTATCTCTGAATTAACCAAACTCTGTAAAGATATTTTTATTAAACTTAATTATCCAGATGCTATAACTGCTATTGAACACATGAGTAAAAGAATAGATAATCAATTTAAATCCTTTAATGCTTAATTTAATATGGGTCACAGTGATGACATTTCTCGACCTTCAAAGGTATTAGTCATGGCGAAGATCTGTCAATACAACTGTCAATCTCTGAGGAGTAACTCCAAGGCAAATTCAGTACCAGGTAGCCTTATCATCACATATGATCATCAGCTGATTACACCCCATCAGTCAAGCTCTATATCAAAAAAGAGAAAAACTTTAACCCAAACTGTCAACGTAGAAATAAAAACAGTCCTACAACTACTTTGTATGTGTAGTGTTTTAATGATAAGGCCACTTGATATTAATTCGCTTTGAGTAACTAGCAGCATAGAATATTTTTTAATAACAATAAGCAGC
>OY101449.1:71361174-71426174 GCA_956483635.1 Panzeria rudis
TCTATCCAATATAAATTTGGATTCCAATGTGTACAACATAAACAACAGGTTTAGAAAGGAAATACAGAGCGCAACTATTAATATGAATAACAACTTTAGACCTAAGGCATGGTGGTACAACGGTTTAAAAGTTTATTTCAGGCGCTTAAAGGCTGCGACCCAGAGGTCATTCACTCACCGGGGTCCTGCTAATTTTGAGGCCCTTCTTGAAGAAAAAAGAATTTGGAGAGCTGAGGTTTGCCTGGCAAAAAAAAAAATAGTTACAGAAATAGAGTCGAAGAATTAAATAGAGAACCAAATACTAGATTGGCATGGAAATTTATTAAAAATGTTAAAAACTGTTCTCAAACGCCTTCTGATAATCACTGGGGGCTCTGATAACAATGGCCCCTACCTTCAATTTCTCAAATCACAGGTAGTGAATGCCTCTACTGCGATTGATTCTAGTTTTGTTGGTGACTATGTGACCCATACGCCTTTTTCCTTTGATGATTTTAATAACATACTTGCAAAAAAGAATAAGCCCTCAGCTGGAGGTTACGGCAGGTTTTCTTATGATTAGAGCTCTCAATATCAGGTCAAAGTCAGGTCTTCTAAATACATTTAATGAATGCTTTTCTAACTGTTATATACCAGATTGTTGCCGCATTACAAGAATCGTTCCCATTCCAAAAAGGGGAAAGGGCTTATCAGACTATAAGAATTTCAAGCCTATATATTTGCTGTCAGTCTTCCTTAAGTGTATCAATCTCATGATTAAGGAAAAACTGTTTACTCATATTGAAACGAATCATATATTACCGGAAAGGACTTTCGCATATAGGAAAATAGATCGGCGGCGATGTGTAAATTAATTTTGTGGTGATCCAGGGGAAATATAACACATTGATTTCGTTTATTTTATATATAAATTGTATTAATTCATTAATCTTAAGATTATTTAAGTTCACAATTTGGGTTTGTTTTTTAGTTCTTATAATTTATCTGAATTAGTTTACTGCAACTAATTAAAACAGGGATCCACAGAAATTATTGTTAAATTCATTAGTTTTAAGTTTTTTAAGCTCACAGTTTGGTTTCACTTTTTAATTGTTGCAATTTATTACAAATTATGTTTTACGTTTAAATCATAACTTTTCTTTATTCGACAATATTAAGATTTATTATATTTAACTTTAATAATAAGTTCTACGAAGTCTTTAGATTTACCCACTATATAGATTCGGTACTAACTTACGACTAACTTAAAATTATTACAAAATACCTAAAGAAGTCAAGAACGTCGATCGCTCTCCAAAAAGGGAATAAGCAAATTAACTAATAAAAAGCAATGCAAAAACATCGGCATTGACAGCAAGCGATGTCACGCTACGAAGCGTATCTTAACTTGTATAAATTACCTGATTTTTATGACATCTTCACTTAAACAGGAATGTTTCAAGGTTATTCTTTTCATTCTGGACATAAATAACGCTTATGATTGCGTTGATATTAGCCTTTTGAATGCAGATCTAAAGGCTTGTGGGGTCAATATTAACATTACTAACTGGATTACGAATATATTCTCCAGACGAACTTTGAAAATTGGTAAAGAAAGTGTAACAATTCACAATGGCATTCCACAGGGCAGCTGCCTTTCTCCCTTACTATTCAATATATATACCAAGGACCTGCATTTAATAAATGATTCTAATACCAATACCTATCAGTTTGCTGATGATTTCATAATCATGTCGTTCCATAAGGAGTTCGAATCTGCTGTGGCAAATCTACAGGAAAAAATTCAAATCTTTAATCGAGTCTGCGAACAGCGTAATCTGGGCTTTAATATGTCCAAGACTAAGTGCATGTATATGGCACAGGGCAGCAAGAAGAAGGTTGATTTAACTATCAATGGCATATCTACGGAACAAGTTAAAAGCATTAAAAAAGCAGAACAATTTCTAATAGTCTAACGATTCGAGAACATTGCGATTACACTGTAAATGAGTCCAGGAACAGTATTAACTTACTAAAAATGCTTACGCCAATCAAAACCGGTCTACACCCTCATGTTGCTTTAAATATATATAAAGCATGTATAAGATCAAAAATTAAATATGCGATAACAACCTTTGCTAATGCGCCAAAATATATAAATAATCGTATCGAAACGGATCTTTGAGACGTTGTTTAGGTTTGTTAACCCCTGAAAAGAGTGAAGCTGCTTGCGTTTAAAGAACTTCTGAAGATCAAGCCACATTTTCCTGACTTTTTGTTAAGAGTGATATTGGCAATATATCCAGTTATGGTGTCATTGCTAGAAAATTTCAGTACCAATTAGAGAACACCGTTTTTTCTACCAACTTTGTTAGGACTCACTCAAAGTTGACAATCAGAAAAAATGAACTACCTGATAAAAAGGGAAACCTTTCAAATGTTGTTCAACGTTATTTGGAAAGGGTGGATTATTATCGGAGAAACCAATTTTCAATTTTTGCAACTGATGTATCTGTGTGCAGTAGAGCAGCTGGATGTGGTATTTTGAATGTCACTGATAATGAAAAGTTTTACTTCAAAATAGATTTTAAAACATCATCACTTTTTGCTGAAATTGTTGCGTTATATCATGCTGTCAGAATCGCTGTAGAGGAGGAAAGAACCAGCATTGTAATTTTCACCGACAGTTTGGGCTGTTGCCAATTAGTTGAAGCCAAAGACTGAATATTACTATATAGCCGAAATACATAGACTAATTGGAATGTCATCTTTAAGAGCGGTGGAGGTTGTGTGGACACCGAGTTATGTTGGTATCAGTTTTAATGAGATTGCTGACGATATGGCCAAGAATGCATGTGATATCGGGGCTGTGTTCAATGGCAAACTAAGCCCCATGGAGGCAATATATAATGTCAAGGAGATACTCTACAGTGAGCAAAGTGAGGAATTTGATGAGATTTTCCTCAATAAGGGGAAATGGTTTTGTGAAATTAATATGTGTATTAGCACAAAGGAATTTCATAAGAAAAGTAATTTGACTCCTCAGAATGTTAAAACTTTGAATAGACTATTTGCTGGACATTCATACAACAGAATATACTTCAACTTGATAAATATAAGTGCTACGTCGGAATGTGATATACATATGTAAAGTTTCTGAAACGAATGACCATGTAAATTTCAAATGGCCACGCTTTAAACCTTTTCGACGGAAATTTAAATTTTTGGAAATTTTGACAACATCGGGGACCTCTTTAAGGCCAGAAATTTTAATGTATACAATGATTTGTGTTCCTTTATTGGGAACGCTGGGATAACACTATAACATAAGTATGTATTCCAATCATTTTTGGTTTTTCTCATCTACCAACGTTTTGCATCAATCAACATTTATTTTAATTTTTTCATTAATCAACATTATTTTAATTTTTACATCAATCAACATTATTTTAGTTTTTATATCAATCAACTTTCAATCAATTGCATATTATAGATTAATTTCCTTTTATTTTATTCAAACTGATCAACATTCGTATTACGCATCATTTCAAAACTTGGATGGACTATTTACATACATAAGGATTTATGTATTGGATTATTTCTCCCTTTTGTTGTTCTTTTATCATCTGGACCATCACCCTGGAAATATAAGTCTCTGACTTGTCCAACCAGTTCTCTACAATTAAAAAAATTAAATAAATATGTACATAGCATCAAAAACATGCTAGGTTTTAAACATAAGAAGTACAATTAATATATTTAATATTATTGAAAAGCATAAATAAATTCAATAACTTTTGATGGAAAAAAGTATTGCCTAGTGTTTGTTTTCGAGCGCAGCACTTAGATTACTGCACAATTACTGAATTTACGAATGTACCCAAACTTACAACCACACAAATGATCAACTGCAAGGACATAAGCGAATATGTAGACTCAATTGTGGACACCGCTCAGAAACTCAACCAAATTGGTTTTAAGGTAAATGAAGAGTGGGTCGGAAGTATTTTACTAAGCGGCTTACCAGCCCATTTTGGTCCGATGATAATGGCAATTTTTATGTTACCACTTTAGTAACATAAAAATTACTGCAGATACCATCAAGACAAAATTGCTACAAGATTTCGATACGTATAGCAATTTTAACGCAGCACCAGAATCGTCGTTCTACACAAAACAAAAAGGTGAAAATTTTGTAAAAAGAAGGAAGGTTATATGTTACAATTGTAAAAAGGAAGGTCACATTGCCAAATTTTGTAAAATGCAGAAAAAAGCTAAAAATGGCGCTTGTAATGAAAAAACGTTAACAGCGAAGCTAGCAGCAAAGTTTGACAGGTCAGAAAATGTGTGGCTGATCGATTTTGGCACAACTACACATATGTGAGATTGCAGTAATTTGATAGCGAATACCGTGTAATCGTAGCTATCGACAGCGAAGTTAAAGCTATTGGTATTGGCCAAGGTGGATTTATACAGGTGATATTATAACCACAGCTGTTCTTTTTTTCCGCAAATTAGTTGCTCTTATGTCAAAATGTAATGTTGTAGTTGTTTTAGAATCAACACCACCTGATAAAATTAACTCACCTTGGTATTGGCGATGTTCGCATTCAACACAAAGTAAAACAGAAATTAGAGTACTTAATAATAAAAAATGTTTTATTTGTACCAGACCTTTTGGGCAAAATCTAAATTCTGTGAGTCAATTAACACAAAAGGGTTTTGAAGTCAGTTTTGTCGGTAATGTATGTAAAATATCAAAAAACAAAGTTTTATATGTAGAAGCATTTAAAGAAGGAAAATTGTAGGTACATGATGAATGTACCAAATAAATATTATGCAGCCGTTAGCACGGAAACTTGGCACAAACTTTTAGGCCGTGCAGCTGATGTTAATGTTAAAAAACTTCTTTCAGATAAAAATTCAGGTGTTCATTACAATGAAAATTCTACCTCAAAAGTTTGTGAATCGTGCTTACAAGTTAAACAATTTCGTATGACATACAAACCTTCAACAACAAATTTTGCGAATTGTGCACACAGACGTTTGTGGTAAAATAGAACAGCAATCAATAGGTGGTTCTGAATATTACGTTTTATTATGGATGACTTTTCCAATAAAGTTTTTGTCTATATGATGAAAAATAAATCAGAAGTTCCAAAAATATTAAAGCATTTTAAAAATTTTGTGGAAAACCAGACAGTAAAACGAATTAAAATACTCCGCTCAGATAATGTGTTATACATCCTATAGTTTACTTTACAATTGATAAAAATCGTGTTGAATAATTAAGCTGTTATGTGTATGAAAAAACACAAAATCAAGTTTGGCATGGTGTAGATAAAAATTACCCGACTAGCTCGATCAGGTTGGTAAGTTTCTTGACCCGTGTAATTGCCGTATAACATATTACTGAACTCTCCATGCCACTATTAACCTATTCACATCTATCTCGAATCATAGGTTTTCTTTTACTTTACCACATTAAACAGGTGAAATGTATGTGTAGTTGTTAATGACATACTAGGGTATATTTTGTCCCACCCCTTTACCTATGACAACATGAATACCCCTAATGTAGTTGTCCCTTATGTGATCAATTACTTACTCTCGCTCGTTTCCTCAATTCCGCCCAACATTCCTCTCAATTGAAAAGAAATTAGAAAATCATGTTAAATTCAAGATTTATTTAGACAAAATATGTTTTGGAATAAAGTGAAAAATTAATTATGTAATAATTTAAAGTATTTTTGCTTCTACGAACATATACTTATATACATATAATATATTATTGGTGGAATCGAAAAATTCCTTCTTGTATGCATACAATTAAGGCCGAAAATTTATATATGAATAAGTACATGGGGTTGTTTAATTGAAATAAATATAAATTAAATATGAAAATTATTAATGGGCAAACTATAAGATTAATAAAATGAATAGACTTAATCTAAGAATAATGATGTACAATGATGTATCGATTGTTGTTAGCTGGCGATAACCGATATTTCCTTATGTAGGTTGTCTGGAACTATTGTCAACTGGGTTACGATGTGTTTTGTTCTTTCTGCTTCTTCTTTTTACTGTCTTTGATTGTTTGAAATTTTTTGTTTTCGCTCAGTTTATTCAGTTTTAAGTCAAATTTTTTAAATTGTTTTATATGTGTAGATTGTTAAGCTTCACATTGCTCACTCTTTTGTTACAATTTTAATGTACATATATAATTTTTTTAATATTTCTGCTGAATAACGATTAGATTTTTCTGTAGTTTTCAAAACGTACATACATAGCTCGTTTTTCCTTTTCTTATATTGTATAACTTATTAATTCCTTTTTTTCATTACAAAATGTTTTATGTCAGTTTTATGCACAATTTTCACCATTAAATGTTCTTGGAAAGGTCTGGTGGTTTTTTTAAATATAGTTTCGCAACTCTATTGCATTAAACACATTCGCCACAGCAGGCTACCGACTACAACCTGTCAAAAATAGAATACATGTGTGTATATGAAAATGATTATTTTCACGACTGCACGGCTACACGACTGCAGGTTGTTGTCCATGCTACTTCTGTGGTGTAGTCAAATTAAACTAATTTCTATTTTTGTTGGCTACAAAACAAAAACAGTGCTAACAATATATCAAAATATGTAAAGCAAATTAGTGATTAGAAATATTTTTTATTGTAAAATAAAAAAGAAAATTAAAAAATTTAAATGTTATATATGCATCAAGAATTTTTAAATAAATAACTTTATTTGTTTTGATGTTATATAGAATATTGACTTAAGTCAGAAATACCAACATTATGGAAAATTAAAAAAATCACAGGGTAATAGCCCTTTTTAACCTAAAACTTTTAGTGTAATTTTTTCGGCGCTCTCTTGTTTCCGGAGTTACGGGGTTCGAAACTTTAATATATTATTGATCATAAGTCCTAAAATAGAGAACGGATATAAACGATATATACTACGTTTATACGCACGGGTTATTTGCAAATAAAACTGTAAATTGTTGCCATATAATTGTTTTATTTCGACTTATTAACTCACGAAAACTATTCACGATTAACGCACTATTTGCAAATGAAATGTTTGGTGCTGCCACGCTTTGTTAATAAAAAACGATAAATAGAAAAACATTAATAGAAGAAAATTATGACAATTAAAACAAATAATTAATTGTTCTTTTATACATTTCACCTTTTTTTTAAATACAAAAGTCTTCTATAGAAGTGCTACCAAGTTTTTGCATTTTGCTATGCCATATAAACAATGAATTAACTTATTTTCAAAATGCTCTAAAATACCTTTGTACTGGTATATACAATTTTGAAATCCATTAACCCATTGCGAGCAAAATGAAATTTAAATCATTTTTTTATATGACTTCTCACGTAAAACCACCGTTATCTTAAAAAATGGCCGTTGCTATGGTACTTAAACATGTATTTAGTTTATTAGAGAACATTTCAAGCTTTCATTTACCTCTTAAACTCATCTTTAAAGTACTATAACTTACGTATTTCATAGGTGACAGCTTTCAAGTATACACCAAATAAAAGCATGGCAAGTTCTCTATAAAACTATACACATGCATATGTACCGTTCTATCGACCAGTTTTTAAGATAACGGAGTTTCTGCGTGAAAAGACAGATAAAAAAATTTTAAAATTGCATTTCACTCAGAATGGGTTAATTGTTTTAAGAAATTTGTATACTAGTAGAAAGGTATTTTAGAGCAGTTTGAAGTGATATCCATATCGGTATATCCGTTCTATATTGTAGGAGTTGTGGCTAATGAAAAATAAAAGTTTTGAACCAACTCAAAACCAACTCCGGAGCCAAAAGAGATAAAAAAAATTACACTAAAATTATAAGGTTAAAAAAAGCTACTGCCTCATGAGTTTTTTTTTTAATTTTCAACGATGCTGGTATTATTGACTTAAGTCAATATTCTATTTTATTAAACAGAAAAAACATCAAAAAATTTTAGTATTAAAAGTGCCATAATAATCAATAGGTTTTAAAGAAATAAATTGACTTGTTTCTACATTTTGCGAGATATAAAAACATTTTGAATAAGCGATTTTTTATACAAGTAAAACTTTTGAAAGTGGCACCACTGAAATATATACTGCAACAACAAAATGTCAGCTGGTTACGATGTAGCTGCCGTGTTCAAAATAATTAAGTAGCTGACTACACGATGACGATTGCTGCCAACAACATTTGTAGTCGTGTAGCCTGCTGTGGCGAATGTGTTTATAGCATATTCCTTATTTCTTTTAAAATTATTAGATTTAGAACTTTGCTACTTCTCCCTTTTGTGTTTCTTTAGAGTTTTTTGCCTTTTCACTTCGCCTTTCTATTTTTTTTTGTACGTATGTAGGGTTTTTGTAGTTTTTCTAAAGTTCAAATTTATGGACACAGGGATTAGACGATACGAACATTTTTACAAAAAAACTATGCACTTTACGTATAGTTTAACATTTTCTTAGGTTTAATGCGCTTTAAAATTATAATTTTTTTCTTCTTCCTAGTTAATTCTTTTTTTCGAGCATACATACATATTTATGTTTGTCAAAGATTTTCTGCATTAATTTTGATGTGCACTTTTCATACTTATGTTTTACTTTTAAATATTAATAAAACACACTTCTCTTTTGATTTTTATTAAGCAGAATTTATACAGCGTTTATAATTTATAAAAGATTTTATGCAGGGCTTAAATTTGCTTAACAACTTTCAAGCATTTTGCGTTTGCTGAACTAAAACTAAACGAAGTGAGCAAGCATCAGCATGCTGCATACACACACAACCTAATGTGAAACTATTTTTGGACGGGATTAATTGTTTTCTTCTCTCGGTATGAATAGTGGCTTCGCAGAGTTCAAATTTTCTACTAGACTGAAAACCTTTATTTTGGGAAACCGCTATTCGACATTCGCATGGAGAAGTGGAAATAACGTTCGTGGGCGTTATGTTCTTGGACATTATTGCATGTCACCAATATATGTATGTACATAATTCGTGGTATCAGAAATTAATATCATACAAAAGTTTTTAGTGCATATTTAATGCGCATAAAATACACTTTTAGGGCATATTTCCAGTTTCCCTGGTGATGTCATTAACGAACTTCATTTGCCGTAGTCAATTCTCTTACAAAAAGGGCATTTGACATCTTTACTAGATGAAATATGCAAGCGGTAAAGATAGGCAAAAAATAATCACAGGAGCTGCCGAGGCCACCTGATAAGAATTCGCCATGGCTCTTTATAAAAAATGCAAGCCAAATTCATAACAGGTAAAGTCGTCTCAATGCGCTTCGGAAAATACCCTATTTGATTGTCAAAAAATGTATTGAAAAATATGTCAACGAAGCATTTGACATCCGAACTAGATCAAAAATACAAGCGGCGAACATAAGCAAAATGTAATCACCTGATATTTTCCCAAGCGAATTGAGGCGAGGGTACCTGTAATGAATTTGCCTTAAAAATGAGACGAGGAAAAAATAAACAACTGCCGTAGTAACTCGATCTATTATTAGAGCTATGCTCCTTATGACGGAGTAGGAGCAGAGGTCCAAGCCGATGAGAAAAAGTCGTCAGCAGTGACTGAGTGCTAAAATAGTCGGCGGCGGCTCTAAGCCGGCTGAAGACGATACATCATGAAAACAAAAATCAAGTTGTTTATAGGAATTACATACTTTAAAGAAGTAAATATAGAAGTATACATACATTTATGTATAGTAAATAGAAAATACCCTTGTATGTCATTAACGACCCTTAACGAGAAGTTTTATATACTGAACTTGCCGTTAAAGTCTACGTTAACTTTTAGTGGTACATTGTGAATACGGCCGGCAGTAAAATGAATTTTACAAAAATAGAAATGTTTTTAATATTAGCTGTTCTTTTAAAAATCTCATTGTAGTGCTCAAAACTGGCTTAAGTGAATATATTTAAGTCAAAATTGTCTGATTCTGAACAAGATGAACTTTCTGCAATATTATTTCTTTGTACACTTTCTTTAATAAAATAATTGGTTATACATATTTTTTATGTACTTTACAATTTTTATAACTTTTAAGTTTTTGCACACTTCTGTATCGATGAACGCTTTGCAAAAGGTAAAGGAATTTGTTTCGCATCGTTCCGCTGTTTTTTTTTCAATATTATACTATATATTTTTATCGCAAGATTAAATAGTAGCCTGGTTTTTATTTTAAAAATATTTGATAAAATACAATTACACTTATCGTGATTGTAGTTTTTCGACTTTAACTTCGAAACATTGTACCATATTAGTGAAAATGTTTGCTTTTTTCTTTAATCTAGTACAAAAATTCTAATTTGAGCTCGAAAAACGCCAACCACAATCAGGGTTGTCAGATATGGCAATTTCTCGTCAAACGTGGCGATTTTTCAACTTCTTTGGTGTCTAAATTTTTGATTTGGCGACAAGGCGATTTTTCTAGCGATACATAAATTTGTTGGCGATTTTTATGGCTATTTGTTTTACAAAATTGAACTTCAAACTTTTTATAATTCAGAGAAATTACTTTGTTGAAAGACTATTTTTAAAAATCAATTCCAACAAAACTCGTCTGCAACAAATTAAAACAAAGTGATTTTGATGGTTTTTCTTGTATTAATTCTTCTTCTTAAATGGCTATTACAGAACGTTTGTTCCTATAGCCGAACGAAGAATATTCTTCCAAGCGCCTCGATCTTCCGCGCTCCTTCTCCAATTTATTACACCAAGCTTTGAAATGTCTTCCTCCACCTGATCTTTCCATCGGAGTTTTGGTCTTCCTTTTCTGCGTGAACCATCACCAGGCGCGTATTGGAATGCCTTTTTAGCTGGAGCATTTTCTTCCATTCGCACAACATGACCTAGCCAACGCAATCGTTGTAGTTTTATACGTTTCACAATGTCAATGTCGGCATACAGCTCATACAGCTCATGGTTCATACGACACTGATAGTCTCCGTCAACGGAGATGGGTCCATAAATTTTACGAAGAATTTTTCTCTCGAATACCCCAAGTACTGCCTCGTCTGCTTTCGCAAGTACCCATGCTTTAGAGCCATACAACAGCACGGGTAGTATCAGTGACTTGTAGAATGTGATTTTTGTCTGTCGAGAGACGGCTTTGCTCTTAAACTGTTTACTTAGTCCAAAGTAGCATCTATTACCCAGTATAGTTCTTCTTTTAATTTCAAAACTGATGTTGTTTGTTTTGTTTATGGCGGTGCCGAGCTAGATAAAATCGTTGACTACTTCAAAGTTGTAGTTTTCAACTTCCACTGTTGGCCCGAGTCTACTGGACGTCCTGTGCGTTGATACCATCAACTTTGTTTTATCTGCGTTTACCACCAGACCCACTTTAGCAGATTCTTTTTCGACTTTTTCAAAGGTGGCAGTCACTGCTCGCAATGTTCGACCCATGATGTCAATATCGTCGGCATATGCGAGTAGCATGTGTTGTTTTGTGTATAGTGTGCCAGTTCTATTCACATCTGCGTCTCGTATAAACTTTTCCAGCAGGATATTAAAGAGATCACACGAGAGACTATCTCCTTGTCTGAAACCTCGCTTGGTACTGAATGGCTCGGAGAGGTTTTTTCCTATTTTGACTGAAGATCGCGTATCAGTAAGGCTCATTCTGCAAAGTCGTATAAGTTTTGCCGGGATACCAAACTCAGACATGGCCTGAAACACCTTTGATCGTATGGGGCTGTCGAAGGCGGCTTTGTAGTCGATAAAAAGGTGGAAGGTGGGTCTTTTCCAGGATTTGGCGTAGTGTGAATATCTGGTCGATGGTGGATTTGCAAGGTCTAAAGCCGCATTGATATGGCCCAATTATCTCTCCAACTTTAGATTTAAGTCTGTCACACAATACGCTCGAAATTATTTTATATGCAATGGGCAGGAGACTTATTCCTCTGTAATTGGCACATATTGTCTTGTCTCCTTTTTTGTGCACGGGACACAGTATGCTGAGGTTCCAATCATCGGGCATGCGTTCTTCTTGCAAAATAGAACAAACAAGCTGATGCATGCGCCTTATCAGCATGTCACCTCCGGTTTTAAACAGCTCAGCTGGTAATCCATCGGCTCCTGCTGCCTTATTGTTCTTTAGCCGAGATATTGCTGCTTTCACCTCATTTTGGCAAGGCGGTATACACTCAATACCGTCATCATTGATTGGTTCTGAAGTATCTTCGTCGCCGCTACAACCAGATACCAGCAGTTCGGAAAAGTGATCTTTCCACATCCTCAGCACACTTTCTGTTTCAGTCACCAGATTACCTTCTTTATCTCTGCAGGAGAATGTGCCTGTACCAAAGCCTTCGGTTTGATGTTTAACTCTTTGGTAAAATTTTCGGACTTCATTTTGACTCCTGTACATCTCGATTTGCTCACACTCTCGCCTTTCCATTTCTCTCTTCTTCTTTCGGAAAAGGCGTTTCTCCTCTCTCCTTTTCTCCCGATACCTCTCCTTCGCATTACGTGTTGCTACCGACTGCAACGTTGCCATATATGCGACATTTTTTGCTTCAGT
The DNA here is from genome assembly GCA_956483635.1 of Panzeria rudis. Taxonomy (NCBI): domain Eukaryota; kingdom Metazoa; phylum Arthropoda; class Insecta; order Diptera; family Tachinidae; genus Panzeria; species Panzeria rudis. The sequence goes on from OY101449.1 coordinate 71,373,730, forward strand.
AGCATTACGGCACTCCTGGTCATACCATGGGTTCCTTGTATTAATTATACCCAACAAATACGCAAGCTTGATTTCAAATTAGGAATGATTTGAAATCAAACCTTTGAAAATGATTTGAAAATAACTTGAAAAACATGCCATTCTCAACAAAAAAGGCAAATTATTTTCAAATTGAGAAATTTATTTATTATCCACTCACTTTCAACCGTTTTTCTCAAAAGTTTTTAAAATGTGGATTGTAATACAATGTGGAACATAAATGAAATAAATTTTTTTTGTAAGTTCATATTTTACATTTTTTCTTATTCAGGTTGATAGTTAATTTTTGATCACAAACCACCAAACAGTAAATATGTAATTTTCTGCAGTTGTAATAAATAAATTAGTTTGATCGTCACATTGTTCAATATTTCCAATTTATGTTTCGCTTTATTCAGTGTTTCGGTATTCAGTGTTTGGTGCGAATGATCTTGTAAAGGAGCAAGTGCGAAATATCGTAGCTTTTTATTTGCAATCTAACAACAAAATACATTACTTTGCAGTTACAACGCTTTTACAACTACGCCATACCAAATCGGTATAGCTTTTTTGTATGCAATCTCGAGGCTCAGATTTTGACAACTGAAATAAAATTAAATAAAAAATATCTACAAAAATTAAAGAATTTATTAAAAAAATATTATTGAAAATAAAAAAAGAACATAAAAATTGGATACAAGGGACAATAAAATTTCCTTGGAATCTGGATGTAGCCACAGAAGTGCATGTGTTGTATGTGGTATTTAAGTGTATGTGTAAATTTTTATTTAGTGTTTCAAAGTGAGTAAAATAAGTGCTCACGAATAGTGACAAAAGCGTTGCAATTGCAAAAAGTTGCTATACAAAACGCACCAAACATCGAATACCGCTAGTGTTTCTACGTTGATTTATAATTTGAGAATAACACATCAAATTGATAAAACACTGATTGTCAAATGTTTATATTTAAATCATTATCAACTTGAATTGAAGTGGTAAACAGAAACCTTTGAAAAATTTTTGAGAATTATGCTTGATATCAAATGATAAAGTCATCTTATTTTAAAGGTTCAACTTCGTGTTTGCTGAAAAAATACACAAAATAGATTTTGCCGACTTTTGCCGATTTTTAAAATCAATTTGGTGAAATTGGTCGGAAAAAATCTGACGGCCCTGAGCACAATAGGTCTCTTCTTCTTTAGCGAAAAATACTCGGCGGCGACGGTACGCCGGCTTGCAGTCGATCGACTTGGACCTCTGAGTACGAACTAGTAATTTAGTTTCGTAACTCTACGTCTCCACCTAATGTCGGCCATACACTACACAAGTCTGGCACTGTACAGTGCGTTTGTGTAGTGTATAGCGGTGGTTGTGCTATTTACGCAGTGAACTGAGTAAAAATCAAAACTATTTTGATATTTGCTAAGTTTCTAAAACTGTACAGTGAACTTCTGTAGTGTATGTTGCAAACGCCCAGTTGTGTCGAGAATTTGAAGAGTTAAAAACAAAAAATGAGCGCAAAAAAATTTTTCTGGACAAAGTTTGTAGAATTATACGGAGAATCATTTCCATTATGGCATATTGATAGCACCGATTACAGCAAGAGAATCATAAAAGTCGAAGTCTACGAAAAATTTATTAAGAAAGCGAATTTTTGTCTTTGCTTTCTTTTTATTTACATAGCAAGCAATAAAATAGCGCTGTATTTACACATGTTGTCTCCTTCATTGTAGCTTTAAAATAAAAAACTGCGCAGTTGACTTGTATAGTGTGTATCACAAGTTTCGTTTACGCAGTGCCAGACTTGAACACTGAACTCATGGTAGAATTATACTACAGGTAGTAGCGAAGCTACAACAACCCAACAACAGCAAAAACAACACGGCTTTTTATTGTTGTTTAGGTTCGAGGTTGTCAAAAAGCACAAAAGAAAATTTGAAAAAAATGTATATGTTCACATGTGTGTGTTTACCAGAGACTTGCGCCGAGACGGCTAAGCCGAGCCGCCGACTAATTTCCACAGCCGCCACCGATTTATCTTGCGGCTAAAATCGGCTTAATGGAAGCCGCCACCGACGATCGTTTTTCGGCTCAAAAACGGCTTAAAATAATCCGCCGATTGCTTTTTTTAATTTCCACTTCTACTTTTTTATGTTTTTTTTCATAATTTTTTTCAAGCATTATTTTAGTAATTTGCAGTCTACACCCAACTTAACATTAACTTCAAGTTAATGTTAAGTGTAGACCGCGCAAGTTAATGCTTTTTTCAGGGTATAACATAGTTGTTAATGCAATTGTTTTAACAGCGCAGTAATAACTCCAAGTTACAACAGCATATCAAGTTAGGAAGAGAATGCTCACTTTTGACAGCTGAAAGAGGCTGTTGTCATCTGTTGTGCATTTTTTACATACAAAGTGCTCTTACTAAGATAATATGAAGGACATAGTCAAATTAGAAACCACATTATAAAATAAGAATTGCGTTCCCTCTCATACAATCTTCGTAATGTTGTTGTATAGTGACGGGTCTAGTTAGTAGTCTATGGTTAGGTGGAGACGTAGAGTAAGATCACGAAAAATATATTTGTATGCATTACTCTGCGACCTAGGCTTGCCAGATCAAAATTTTGAAAAAGCTTGACATTTAGAGAAAAAAAGCTTGATTTACTAAGACGAACTGCCAAAAACTGTCAAAAACTATTCAAAAGAATAAATATTCATTATCCGACTTAAAAAAGGAGAAAATTATCAATTCGTTTGTATTTCTTATGTGTTCCTTCAGGGCTCTGCCATATACGATTCGAGTTGAAAATTTTTTTTCTTTATTTGGATTATATTACTTACTTCCTAATGGGTCCTGTTTTTTATTTCATAAGAATTTTTATTTTTTCCCACATATATTTGGTATTTCTTTACTTTAATTTGTTTGCAAAAAAATATTGAAAACATTAAATTTCCATTAAAATTAATTCTTATCATTAATTCGGGAAATTACATTATTTTTCTTTCTTTACAAACGCATTATTAATAGGAATCGAAAATACGAACGAAGTTAATTTATGAAGATTTCCTCTTCGTCCAGTTTTTAAATTAGACCATATTTAGTAATTAGAAATATCTTTGAGAAGAAGCTCTTAATCTGTATATAATTTATTATTTTCTATAGACTCGACGAATTTCCATTGATAGTTCCCAGCAAACAGCTTTTTGCAAAAGTGAAAATTACATTTAAAAATTTATTAGAGAAAGACTTTCATTGTAACCCAAAGCGTATTAATAGCAAGTGGCCTTATTAGTACGACAACAACTGGACTTCACCTATCTGTCATGTGAAATGCATACATAAAAAGTTTTTATTTAGTTTTTTACATAGAGTTTGACATTTTGGTAAAGTTCATTTACAATAATAAGGCCACCTGGTATCAATTCGCCTTGCTTTAGCCTATGTCTATACGTGATAAATTTTTATCACGACAAATGTCAAACTTTATATTGAAAAATAACCTGCTTTATCTTATCTGTTTTTCGTATATAGAATTTGCCATTTATCATGATACAAATAAATCAGGTATAGACGTTTGTTTCAATATACATAAATTATAATGTATTATAGTTATATCCGAATAATTCTAGCATGATTCATGAATTAGATTCCAACGGTAAAATATATAATTGATGTTCATGCATAAAATTGCGAACAGAGAAATTAATTTTTAGCTTGACAAATAGCTTTTTAGGTTGAATCTGGACAAGCCTTAAAAGTTTGACAATCAAGCCTTTGCTTTATTTTTCATAACAATTTAAAAATTTTGAGAGGCAAAGCAATGCTTAATTTCTATGCATTTTGTTTGGTGAAGAATTGGTATAAAAAAGAAAAACTAATTTAACAACAAAATGAAAATTTTCACTTTTATTACATGTCCATGTGCATTTCCAGCCGATTTTCAGCCGAATTTGAGCCGCCGCCGACTATTTTTTCCCAGCCAGCCGCCGCCGATCAAAACCCCTCGGCGCAAGTCTCTGGTGTGGGTGTGTGTTGGTATAACATAAACAACTTTTGACAGAGTCGAACCCAAAAAAAAAAAAGTTCGTTAACGCTTCACCACTACCTGTATTATTCTACCATGACTGAACTTGTGTAGTTTATGGTTGGCATAACTTGAAATGCTGTTGTAACCAGAGCGCGAAGCCGGTCGGCTAAAAGCCGCCTCCGATGATTTTCACATTTACTTAGCCGCCGCCGGTTAGTGCGGCTAATATCGGCTAGCGACTAAGCCGATTTTTTATAATAAAAAGTGGGTATTTACTAACATGACATTTAAAAATATTTAATTTAGTTTTGAAACGTATGAAGAAAATTTCTTATGAAAATTATTTTTATAAATAAGGCAGTAAATCGTCTAGAAAGGCTAATTTATTTATATTTTGGCCGAGTATACCTGATATAAATATGCCTTGTAAAGTTGTGTTCTCACTATGTGTATTTGTCTTATGGAATGTCACTTTTTTATACACATGTGATTTCATATTGTTACGTTTTTTAGTCCTTTACATAAAAACGGTTTTATTATTTTCACAGGATTCGTTGAATTGCAATAAAATAAAACACGGATATTTATTTTACAAATAAATTCTCAGTAGCACTTTATTTATTACTTTAAAAACACGTACAACTAAACGCGATGTACACACTAACTATTCTTGGCGATGTTTACTCGTCTAAGTTTAAAAACACACTTCTTCATGTCGTCTGGCAGCCTCCCCTTATATAGTCCATTATAAAACCTTCTGGTAACTTCGCTAACTTTCTGGAATACAGCCGTCTCTCTTTATCTTTAACTGTACTGTAATTCAGGTCTCTTTTCATCTTTAAGTGTACGGCATGATCATTTTGGTCTTGCTATGGTGCAATGTATGTGCGTGTGTAGATGCATGAGATTATTCTTCTGTTTGTTTATCTTCGCACACACACATACTCTAATGCTTGCAACTTAACAAATTACGCTGTCATCAAGTCTACATCTCTTGCAGTTTAAGTTTAATGTCACTGTTTGTAATTGCGATTAAGCAGTCTCGAATAATCTTGAAAGTTCTAGCTACCGTTTCCTGAAGATTCCGGAAACTTCCATTTTCCGTTATTTTGAATTCTATTGGCAGTTGTCGAGTGATGCCAAGTTTAATTGTGGTACTTGGTTGCCAGGTTTTGATTTTATTACAGTGATTTAGGGGTATAAAGCAGATAATGATCGGGTTGTCAGTTTGTGTCGTTACATTTGAATCTGCATTTTCATTTCGTAACACTGCCGCCCACTTAAGCCTGTTCGTCCCGAATAGGCACACAATCACCTTTTCCATAGTGCGCCAGTGGTTCAAACTTAATTTTTGTCTTCCGTCCAATGTACTGCTCTATCATGTGTACGACGTCATTCATCCTTTCGATGATACCACGGATCTCTGCTTCCAACTTGTAGTTATCCCATGACAGTCTCTTTTCCGTGCTATAAGCGTGTGTACCACATCCACTGGGTACTGATCGATTATAATTATTAGCTGAGTACATGTGACTATTTCTGTTGTAATCTGTTCCTTTGCCGGTAGATGAACTGAAGACTTCTTTACTTGTACCGGGCGAAGTGTAGCTGTAACTACTTCCTTTACGCGCAGATCTTGCAGAGGCTGGAGTGGCATCAAATCTCATCGGAGAGCGTGTATCGTCATACCCTGGGCCTTTATTACCTTTACGTTCATTAATACTGCACTCATTGGCACCACGTTGTCTTATACCTTTTATGAAACCATCACGCGCCGCAGAAATTTGCATTTGTTGACGTTTAATTTCTCGAAGCTCTATTTCTAGCTTCTCACGCTCTAATTTTTGGCGCTCCCGTTCCAAGCGTAATGATTCAGCCTCTCGTTGCAAACGTTTTCGTTCCACAGCCAATTTCGTACGCTCCTCAGCTAGTTGGGCTTCCTTCAGGCGCAGACGCTCTCTTATTTCTTTATGCCGTCTGTCTTCGTTACGTGCTTCAGGTTGATGACACTGCTCCTGTTGTCGCTCTTGATAACAGTCATCACAACGAGACTTTTGATGACTCTTCCATTTATTATTCCATGATGGCGAGACAGATTTTGTTTGCTTTCTTGTTGCGTTGCAGTTGCGCTGGATATGGCCTTTCTCTCCGCAGCTATAGCATTTTATTCGCACTTTGTTTTTATTTAAAGCCAATGCTTGCACTACTGCCTCTTTGATGTCCTTTTCCCAATTAGCTTCTTTCTCGGTAATCACCTCCAGATTTCGGACCATATACGCTTGCGGCTTAGAAATTATCCTTGCGGTCTCCTGTGCCAAAGCATATGTCACAGTTTCTATAAAAGTAGGCTTCGGTGTCGCATATACTGCATACCTCACGTCAGGATCACTAATGCCACGCAATAAGGAATCAATTTTCAGCTGCTCCAGCAATGGGTGATTTTCGCCAGGATAAGATAGTTGCACCAACCGTTCGATTTCCATTGCGAAATCTTGTAGGGACTCATTGGGCTTCTGTCCTCTACATCGCAATTCCATACGGTATATATCTCGCTTATGTTCGCCACCATATTTCCGCTGCAGTGCCGCCATTATGTCATCAAAATTGTTTCTGCAGCTCCCTGGTACGGTTTCAAGTACTTCTGCTGCGGCTCCTTTTAAGGCCAAAATCAGCTCTATGGCCTTTTCTTCACTGTTCCAACCATTTTTGCTGGCAACTGTTTCGAACTGGAACTTGAAGATGTTCAAAGGTGCGCTGCCATCGAAACAAGGCGTCTTTACTCTGCTGGAAGCCTCTGGAATAACTCTCACTGGCCCTCCTTGACACTGAAGATTAACAATTTTTGCTTCCAGTTCATGTAATTTCTCGTCCACATCTTTTACATGCACTTCGACGCCGCCAATTTCTAGGCTATGGAGTTTGTTCTCTAGTTCTGAGAGTTTCTCGTCAAATTTGCTGACTTGTACTTCAATGCCATCTACTCTTCTATTTATGGCCTCAGAAATTTCTTGAAGTTTCTCATTTGTGGCCTTAGATGTTTCTTGAAGTTTCTCATTTGTGGCCTTAGATGTTTCTTCAAATTTTTGCATCATAGCGGCGAACATTGTACTTAAGTCCATGCTGCTTGTCGTGGCACGAGTACATACCTCTATTTCCTCTTTATCCTCAAATTCGTATGTCCCGATGTCGATGCCACGCTGCGTGAACTCATCTATCAGCCTCTTCTGAAGTTCCACTTTATTGCCCGTTGTTGGCAGTTCCAGCTTACTCAGCTCCTTCTTTAGCTGCTCAACTTTTAGCTCTTCAAACTTCATGGCTTCTATTTTTTTAATGTCCTTTTTATTAATTAATAATGTCCTTTTTATTTTATTTTGCAATTTTACTTCTGACACCAATTGTTACGTTTTTTTAGTCCTTTACATAAAAACGGTTTTATTATTTTCACAGGATTCGTTGAATTGCAATAAAATAAAACACGGATATTTATTTTACAAATAAATTCTCAGTAGCACTTTATTTATTACTTTAAAAACACGTACAACTAAACGCGATGTACACACTAACTATTCTTGGCGATGTTTACTCGTCTAAGTTTAAAAACACACTTCTTCATGTCGTCTGGCAGCCTCCCCTTATATAGTCCATTATAAAACCTTCTGGTAACTTCGCTAACTTTCTGGAATACAGCCGTCTCTCTTTATCTTTAACTGTACTGTAATTCAGGTCTCTTTTCATCTTTAAGTGTACGGCATGATCATTTTGGTCTTGCTATGGTGCAATGTATGTGCGTGTGTAGATGCATGAGATTATTCTTCTGTTTGTTTATCTTCGCACACACACATACTCTAATGCTTGCAACTTAACAAATTACGCTGTCATCAAGTCTACATCTCTTGCAGTTTAAGTTTAATGTCACTGTTTGTAATTGCGATTAAGCAGTCTCGAATAATCTTGAAAGTTCTAGCTACCGTTTCCTGAAGATTCCGGAAACTTCCATTTTCCGTTATTTTGAATTCTATTGGCAGTTGTCGAGTGATGCCAAGTTTAATTGTGGTACTTGGTTGCCAGGTTTTGATTTTATTACAGTGATTTAGGGGTATAAAGCAGATAATGATCGGGTTGTCAGTTTGTGTCGTTACATTTGAATCTGCATTTTCATTTCGTAACAATATGTATGTCAAAATTTGCGGTTTACATAAGGTTTATAATTTTTGTGTCAACCTGTTGGTATGTTACGTACATTTGATATAACCTACAAAGCAAAACAATCATAAAACAGCCGAGTGGTTATACATATTTTATTGTTATATATACTTCTTTTATTTAATTTTACACTTGTTTTATTTAATTTAATACTTTATTAATTTAATAATTATATTATCTCATTTTCCCGTTCGCAAACAATTGCTTTATTAAAAACTAGCTGATGTCAGATGCTTTGTCACTTCAAAATAGAGCTCGTTCTAAATCATGTGTACTGTACACAGAGAAATAACACAGGCTATTGTTTGAAGGGGTTCAGACTATATGTACAAATTTACCATGCGAAAATGTGACATTCCATATGGCAAATACACATAGTGAGAACACAGCTTAAAGGTTTTTTAGTAAAAACGTATCGCGTAACGCTAGAACGTTCATTGCCGCTTAACTTAAGGTGAAGGTACATAGCATGCGTTAAATACGCCAATGCGTTACAGACTTCTGTCAAAAAAGTTGAAATAGTGTGTTTCCATAAGGCAAGATACAAAGAGAAGTTTGCGACGCGCGTAACTCGCAAAAAGTTGAACATTCTTCAACTTTCACGCATCGTATACAAAATGACAGGTAGTGCTGCCAGATTCATATGCTAAAATGTTTGTTTAATGGAAATAAATTATTAGAAATTATTTTTTTTATTAAAAAATGAATGAAAACTGCATTAAATATATAAAGAAAAATAAAACTTAAAGGCAAGACAAAATATAGCCGGCAAAGGCTTGAAATTGTATAAGCAAAAGAGCATCAAAAGCGTGGTGCGTAACTTGCCATTCTTAAAGCGTTGAAAGTTCGAAAAGTAAGAAAAGCGTTGCCGCGTAACGCGTGGTATGTACCTCCACCTTTAAGGTGTTATGGTGTTTTCTTTTCTAAAACAAAAGTGTACCATAAGTGTTATATGTGATTGGGCAACATTTTTAAATGCTCCCCTGATTTTTAAGAAATGTTGTATATTTGACGTTTACAAAAGAACACCAGTTTATTTATTTCAGAAACAATAACAAAACCAGCTGTTAATGTAGTGCTGCACTAATGCCCCTTATATTGAAATGAGTGTTGAATATGTAACATTTTTTTCTTTTTAAGGACAACATCACAAGAAAAGAACGCGTTATAATTTTAAGATAACACATATTTTTCAGAAAAGAACATAAAGAAATGTAAAAGCAGAATAAATGCAGCATATTACTCAGAAAAGAAAACGCCATTAGTTATAGACTGTGCCGTTCTCACTATGTGTATTTGCCATATGGAATGTCACATTTTCACAAGGTAAATTTGTACATATAGTACACGTGGGCCATGTTTTTTGTACAGTTATCTTTATTGCTGAAAAAATTAGCCGGTTAACCGGCTTAGCTGGCTTAGCCGAATTATCTTATATAGCCGGCTTAGCTGATTTAGCCGGCTTAGCTGGTTTAGCCGGCTTAACCAGCTTAGCTGCAATAATCAGCTTAGCTAAATCAGCTAAACAGCTAATTTTGTTTTTGTTGTTTGACTATTTATAATAAATAACATAAAAAAGCGGTTTAGAAAAAAATTCAACTTTTGGTAATTCAAAAAGAACTAAAACTATCGTCAAAGACGCTGAACTGGCAACTCTGTGTATCTAAGTAATAGACTAGGGCTGTGCAAGTGAAAAAAGTATATCGATATATATCGATATATTTTTAAAAATCAATCGGCATCGATATATATCGAATAACAAATATCGAAATATCGATATTTTTTCAACAATGATAATTCATACGTAGTCCCCAATTTTTTTTAATTAAGTCCAAAAGTACATTTCTTATAAAAAATTAAGCTGAGAAAAGTTAACTTCCAAGAGCCTTACTGTTCCACCAATATATCATGGAACATACATCAACAAAATTACACTCAAAGAATGATAATATTGCGAGTAGACAAAAACAAAAGATTTTGTTACTAATATTATATTTGATGAAACCTGTGCCGAAAAAATATAGAATTTGATACTGTCGATATATATAGAAAATATATCGATATAGCGAATTTAATAATATCGACGATACATATCGATATATATATATAAATATCGTTCTTTTTTGCCCTGAAATGAGTAATTACGCTGAAATGAGTAATTTATATTAGAGCCAAGGCATATTAATCACAGGTACCACCATTACAGCAACAAATACAATACCAAAAAGCACGTGCATTTTGTTGGTAGAAAGACACCAGAAATATGTCAAATCTATTATCTGTGTGTCGCATACATGCATATGCTCTCGCAAATTTACTAACCCATGCACGTTGTTGATAGAAACACACCAGATATGTGTCATAATCTATTGTCTGTGTGATGCACACATTCTCAAATTTGCTAGGTCAGCTGATCTTATGTTGGCACCTGTTTAATCTACCTTGATTAAGGTCTAGTTAAGGTGAATTTAGACTATCTGTGTTTTGCATCTGACTTGTCAGTTTTGAGACCCAGATGTAACTTTGCATGTATGTCAAAATTGTTAATTTACAGACGGTTTTTAATTTTTGCTTTCACACGTACATGTATAATCGCATCTGACATAACCTCTAAGTGACGCCAACACATACTTGTTAACTCAAAACAGCTGATGTCAGATGAAAATAGAACGCGCTATAATTGAAAATTTTGTCGCCTGACTTTAGTTCTGTAAATTTCAGATGGCTCTTTTGTTCTGCAGCGACTGCTCCTAGAATATACGGATTACCTAAAATTCATAAGGAAGGCATGCCACTGCGACCTATAGTGTCATCATTCCAAGTCCCGTGTTACCAACTAAGTAAATTTATGGGAAATATTCTTAAGAATATAGTTTCGGAAAAATACAATGTAAAAAACTCACTGGAATTGAAGGAACGAATTAAGAACTTAAAACTTGATAATAACGACTTATTAGTGTCCTTTGATGTCGTTTCCTTATTCACCAATATTCCCGTTCACACTGCGATAAATAACATAATGGACAAATGGCATATAATAAAAAACCACACCACGATCCCACGCTCTAAATTCTTGGACATTTTAAAGTTCTGTCTGTATGAAAACAATTATTTTATTTATAACAAAAAAGTTTACAACCAAATCTTTGGCATGCCCATGGGCAATCCGCTTTCTCCAACTATTGCTGATATTGTTTTAGATAATTTACTTGACGTAGCATTTACTGAACTTTCCAACAAAAACATTAATATTAAATACGTAGCCAAATACGTAGATGATATTTTAGCTGTAATAAACATTAACGACAAGGAGGAAATACTGAACAATCTTAACGGATATCACCCAAAAATTAAGTTTACTGTAGAAGTTGAATCAAGGGCAGAAATAGCATACCTCGATACAAAATTATACAGGAATAATGATACAATAACATTCGACTGGTACTCAAAAAATATTTCATCAGGAAGAATTATCAACTTCAACGCCACTCAACCAAAAAACCAGATAATAAACACAGCCAAAAATTTCATCCATAGAGTACTTGACATTAGTGACCATCAATTCCACACAAAGAATATCCAAAAAATCACTAACATATTAGCAGCAAATAGTTTTCCTATTAATTTAATTAAATCCTTAATAGCAGCATATAAAAGCACAACAAACATCAAACATGGTAACCCCAATAAATATGAAAAGCGTTTTTACAGTGTAAAATATATACCTGGTCTCACTGATTCTATGAATATGAAAAAAACAATAAATAAAAATGACATGAGCTTTGCCTATAAACCTAATAAAACATTGAGCGAAATATTCACAAATACAAAAACAGCTATACCAAAGTTACAACAAAACAATATTGTTTACGAAATTCCTTGTAAAGGTAACGACAACAACAACTGCAATTTAGTTTACATTGGAACTACTAAGAGAAGTTTAGAAACAAGAATTAATGAGCATAAAGTTGATACCAATAAAAAGAAAGAAAGCACTGCATTGTCACAACACATATTAAAAACAAATCACAAACCTGACTTTGACAACATAAAAATACTTAATAAGGAAACCAATGTAAGAAAGAGATTTATAACTGAAAGCTTAAGAATACAACAAAAATAAACCGAACAATGAACAAAAAGGAAGACACTGACAATTTAAGCGCTAACTACAGGGTTGTCATCGAAAACAGCGAATCATTTTGAAAAAAGCTTTTCAAAGTTTGTGCAAAACATTTTTGCTTTATTTAAAAGAAACAATTTTTTAATTTATAACCTTTAATTTATATACAAATATTTAAAACAATTTTGAGTTATGTAAAATAATAATTTTATTTGTAAGTAATTATTGTACTTTTTTTCTATTACTTATTTAATTTATAATTTTGATGTTTTAATTTGTTAAATAAATAGACGAATCTCTAGAAAAAGTGAACAAAACATTCACGAAACGTCGGGAAATATGAAATAAAATTGGTTTTTTATTGTCATAAAAACACGTTAGGCCCAATTAGCTAAAGAAAATAAATAATTAACATTATTCAGATGGCAATGTTCCAAAAGGTTCACACGACATGTATAGCTTTTACAGTGGGAAATTTGACAAGTCTGATGTAAAACACAGATAGTATAAAACCACCTTTAGTAAAAACGTATCGGGTTCGTTGGGATCAGCTGTCAAAATCTGTAACATAAACAAAGGTCGTTGCTGTTTACTAAAAACGGCACAGTCTATAACTAATGGCGTTTTCTTTTCTGAGTAATATGCTGCATTTATTCTGCTTTTACATTTCTTTATGTTCTTTTCTGAAAAATATGTGTTATCTTAAAATTATAACGCGTTCTTTTCTTATGATGTTGTCCTTAAAAAGAAAAAAATGTTACATATTCAACACTCATTTCAATATAAGGGGCATTAGTGCAGCACTACATTAACAGCTGGTTTTGTTATTGTTTCTGAAATAAATAAACTGGTGTTCTTTTGTAAACGTCAAATATACAACATTTCTTAAAAATCAGGGGAGCATTTAAAAATGTTGCCCAATCACATATAACACTTATGGTACACTTTTGTTTTAGAAAAGAAAACACCATAACACCTTAAAGGTGGAGGTACATACCACGCGTTACGCGGCAACGCTTTTCTTACTTTTCGAACTTTTAACGCTTTAAGAATGGCAAGTTACGCACCACGCTTTTGATGCTCTTTTGCTTATACAATTTCAAGCCTTTGCCGGCTATATTTTGTCTTGCCTTTAAGTTTTATTTTTCTTTATATATTTAATGCAGTTTTCATTCATTTTTTAATAAAAAAAATAATTTCTAATAATTTATTTCCATTAAACAAACATTTTAGCATATGAATCTGGCAGCACTACCTGTCATTTTGTATACGATGCGTGAAAGTTGAAGAATGTTCAACTTTTTGCGAGTTACGCGCGTCGCAAACTTCTCTTTGTATCTTGCCTTATGGAAACACACTATTTCAACTTTTTTGACAGAAGTCTGTAACGCATTGGCGTATTTAACGCATGCTATGTACCTTCACCTTAAGTTAAGCGGCAATGAACGTTCTAGCGTTACGCGATACGTTTTTACTAAAAAACCTTTAAGCTGTGTTCTCACTATGTGTATTTGCCATATGGAATGTCACATTTTCGCATGGTAAATTTGTACATATAGTCTGAACCCCTTCAAACAATAGCCTGTGTTATTTCTCTGTGTACAGTACACATGATTTAGAACGAGCTCTATTTTGAAGTGACAAAGCATCTGACATCAGCTAGTTTTTAATAAAGCAATTGTTTGCGAACGGGAAAATGAGATAATATAATTATTAAATTAATAAAGTATTAAATTAAATAAAACAAGTGTAAAATTAAATAAAAGAAGTATATATAACAATAAAATATGTATAACCACTCGGCTGTTTTATGATTGTTTTGCTTTGTAGGTTATATCAAATGTACGTAACATACCAACAGGTTGACACAAAAATTATAAACCTTATGTAAACCGCAAATTTTGACATACACATGAAATCACATGTGTATAAAAAAGTGACATTCCATAAGACAAATACACATAGTGAGAACACAGCTTTATTTGGGTAGCCGCCGCCGACTATATTTGGTCTTATGCGCCGCCGACCACCATTTTACATCGGCTTCACACTCTGGTTGTAACTTGAAGTTATGACTGCGTTGTTAAAACAATTGCACTAACAACTATGTTATAACCTGAAAAAAACAATAGCATGAGCGGTCTACACCTAACATTAACTTGAAGTTGTTGCAAACCGGTTGACCTGGCGAGGTTTCCAACTAGCTCAGATTTTGTGTATACCCAGGAGGTCCCAACCCTTCTCGCCAGCCGCGTATTTGAACAAAAAAAAACTGATAAAAACAACAAAAAAGCAAAAAAAAACTCAACTCAACATCATACCACCCGGTACCTGAAAATATACCACGAGAGACCGTTCACAGGAGATAGGTGTATTTTCTCCTCACTTGCCCACCCAACCTAGTCATGAAAAATCCATAAAAACAATGATTTTTGTCTTCATGACCCACAATCCCCCTGACCTTACCCTTTCCTTACCGTTCCATCATCACCTGTAATTTAAAATTGAGTTAAAACAACATGTTTTCTCGACACGTTATAAACATTATTTATTTACATAATTCTAAAACTAATATAAATTTTTATAAATCCTACACTATTTAATATTTCAATTTTACAAACAAATCTTTCTAAATAAATCTTTTTCCAAACCTAATTTAATGCAAAAATTCTTTTATTTTACACAATATATTTTTAGGCAGTTTTTTTCTCTATTTAATTTCTTTTTTTTTTTTTTTTAAATTTTCCTTATTTTTATATATTTTTCCATAACTACAAAATTTTTACTTTTCTTATACTAAAACTACTTAAACTATTCCCCAACCTCGAAACTCTGCGCTATCGTGTTAATTTTTTAATTATTTTGTTTCCAATTACTTCTTTAAATTTCCTTACAATAGGCCCAAATCAAACTTTTCCAAAATTTTTGGCTAATTTTTGCCCTAACCACAAAACCTAACCTAAAGGAGCTCCCTGAGGCTAGAAAACACAAAATTTTCACTTTTTCACTGTTTTTATTCTCTAATTAACTATATATTTGATGTGAACCTTTTTGATACTTTTAATTCTTTTCCGGTTAAAATTTAATAAAAACGGAAATGTATCTACCTTCGTGCCCTCTTTTGGGAATTAGCACCAACTCAACAAAATAACGCAAAGTCGCGAACTTAGCCCACTTTTAGGGATTACCTAACTGTTATACACAACACCTAGAACTTTAAAACTCTTTTAATTGTACAACAACAAATAAAATACTGACAAATATAAAATTCTAACACTACGTTTATACTGATAAAAGTTAATTAAAAATATTGTTTCTTTTTTTCTGTAGATTTCTTTGTTATCAAACTTTTAACGATTTTTATTTTTATTTTTATGTTCTTTTTTTCCGTAAATTGCTCAAAATTTTCTTTGTTTGAATTTTAACCTTATGGACAACATACTTATTCTGTTTTTGTTTTATTTACAGTCTTTTGTTTCCCGAGTGCTCTAAATTTTAATTGCTTCGAGCTTCCCTTTTCTTTTTGGATACGCACTTAAATACATAAAATGGGTTACCTGGTTATTTTTTTATTCTAACTTGCTTGACACCGAAACCTCTTGCGGGAATTCCTGCAACCTTTTCCCTTATTTGGTTTTCTTTAGGGAGGGGAATCTACCTTCTGCTTCTCGCTCGTTTTCCCTAACCAGGATCTCCTTTGCTGCGTATCCTCTTACCAGCTCTATAGTTTCACTGTTGTTCTTGGCACCGTTCCTTTTTCTTCTTGTCGTTTCAACAAAACTAAAAAAAAACGCATAAAAAATGCACTAACACAACTCCTTTTACTTAAATGTGTATACTAACATTTTTTTTCAAGCTTTTACACAATTAGTATATTCCTTGCACAGGACTTTACTTAAACACTTTTTTTTTTACTTTGAATTTTTCTATTATTATTATTTTTTTTATTATATACTCATTTATTTTTACTGTGAGCACTTCGGAATTTAGATAACTAATGATCTTTGCTTTGAGTTACCCCCTAAGCTAAACCTCTCAAAACTTCCTTAAATTTTTCCATTTTTCCACCGAAAAATTCTCCCGCCTCATACTCCATCTTTATTTTTGATTCTCTAGAACTTCTAGAAGTTTCTTTGACTTAATAAAATTAGTTTTACTTGTTTTTTTCTAACTGTTTCTGATAAACCAATACATCTTATTTTCATCTCTTTTCATCCTTTTCCCTGATTATACACTTTCCCTCGCCCTTTCGCCCTTCAAGATTTTCCATCTATCAGGTCCTCATAATTTTTAGAACGATTTTGTTTTCATTTCATTTTCGTCCTTTTTTGCAATCTAACCGCTTTTGTTCGCCGCAAAAAAAAATAAATCCGGATTACACTACACAGTGCTAGCAACTGTATAGTGAGTATAACAAAAAAAAATTCGTTTGACAGCTACACACACATCATCGGCGATTTCCCTTAATTTGTTATTTAGTTCCATAAATAAATAAAAACATTTTATCCAACCTACTCAAAAAAAAATTTTTAATTTAATTCAACTCAGAAATTTCTTGGGATCTTCATGTGAGGACTGCGAAAAGAAAAACCCCGTTTTCATTGTAAGAAAAGACAGGCATGACAAAAATATCTAACAAAAACAACAAAAACGAATTTACCACGTTGGTCAGCAGGCCTATAATAAGTGTTTCTTTTTTTTTATTATTATTCCTACTACGTACATACGTATATGTAATAGGATTTAGTGGATGTTTATTTGACCACTTTCTTGAAACTGGAAAATATTTCATGTGTGCTACAAAATTCTGGTGAAGACATATCTTCCATATTAATAGGTGGTCGAAATCTCCCAGATTCATAAAAAAAACAACCATATTCAACAACAATTTTATGTATGCTGTTCTGTGCTGCATTGGCCCGCAACAAAACTCCGGGTCGTACGACTGCGTGTCGGAGGGAACGGTGTGCGGGGCTCTATTCAACATCACCAGCCCAACGTGGGGAACTCCCATGGCCCTGACGAGTCTCAATTCATCAGTTAGCCGGGCAATGAATAGTAAGTATCTGTTTTAATTTATGCTTCAAATTTCTTTCTGTGTTTATTTGATTTAGGATCTTTAATATGCATGCATAATACACCTTCGCACCACTTCAGCGGAACCCTAAACGAATTCGAAGCCTTCCAAGACATGGCGCTCTTACAATTTTTTTCTCCAGTGGTAAAAAAAAAGTAGAGGCAACCCCTAACAAATTTTCTTGTTACCAATTTGAATTGGTAGTGGCGCTACTGAGTGCCAGTAAATTAAACATAAAAAAAACGAACGCCCTTTTGAGGCAATAATTGCTAGATGGATTTGTACTTCGTGTTAGACTGCGTCAATTTCAACTCGGGTCATACCTCTATTCTTTTTTTTTTCTATCCAACGCCTATGGAAGGATGCAGAATTCTGATAGTCTTTACAGATAAAGGCTTCAGATTTCCTCAAACTCGCCTGGAATCCTCTGTCAGTGAATTTTACGGGAAGTATTATTTTTTTTATGTCTATAAAAAGGACTATTACTTTGTGATGTCCTTTTTTCTCTTTTCAGGATATACCAAGAAAGGGTTTCGACAATTTGTACAATATGAATGAAGCTAATTCTATATTGCACTTACTACAAACGGAAAAGGACATCACAACTATAACTATAACTATGCATGCATATCACAGATCTTGTCACAGACGGTCTTACGATTTTATCTTGCGCTCGGTATGTACTAGCTAATAAATACTATATACTAAGAAACATTTTTGGGTGTATAATTAAACGGTCGGGTGTATAATTAGGAGTAAAAAGTGTATAATTAAAAAAAAATAAGGTATAATTGAAAACTATTCTATCAGGTACTTTACTTAGGACTATATCACAGATGTTACGGGAGTTGTAAATTGATCAATACTGAATTTATTTGAAAAAAATTTTTTGTCAGTATTGCATAATTCATCATGATAAAAGGGGAGTTATACCCTAATGTCCTTTACGTGATATACGCCTAATGATTTCCCCTGTAAGGTTTCCAATTCATACAAATTGTTTCCCACGGGACGAATCACCCTACTCTTTAAAAATTTCCGACAAAACTTTGCATTCCGGTTCTTTGCAAAGTCGCTCAAAACATTATTTCGCCGGTAGACTTCTTGGCCGGGAGTAAAAGTAACAACTCGGGATCTTTTATTATAAGTTTTTGCGCTTTTCTCGTAAGCTGCCTTCATATTTTGTTTTATTTGCTCTCTGATGTTTTCCATTTTATCTGTTCTACTTAATGGAGTAATATTGTGGTCTGTGAGTGACTGTAACTTTCTGGCTAGTTCATATTCCGCTCCACTGGAATACATATGGTATCCGAAGAGAGCAAAGTATGGTGTATAACCCGTTGCTGAATGTACTGCTGTTCTTAGTGCGCACTCTATTTCCGACAGATATAGATCCCAGTCTCTATGGTCGTCTTTTAGATACGCTCTTATTGCATTTAGTACCGACTGGTTTACTCTTTCACTTGCATTGCTTTGTGGGGAGTAAACTGCTGTTTTGATGTGCTTTATGTGGTATGTTTTCATCAATTTATCAAAATTTTTGGCGGTAAATTGTGAACCATTGTCACTATGTATGATTTCGGGAACTCCGAATTTGTGGAATATCTCTCGAACTAGAAAATTTATAACGTTGCCGGTAGATGCTTCTTTCATCGCTTTTAAAAATGTAAATTTTGTAAAATGGTCGACGACTATAAATATAAAACAATTCCCATTTTTGGATCGGGGATATTTCCCCATAAAATCGATATACAGTTTTTGAAAGGGCCTCTCAGTCACAACTTGTTTACCTATTTCAGGACGCATAATATAATTTGTGGGCTTGGTTTCCTTGCAGATCTGGCAGTTTTTAATAAACATCTTTATTTGAAATGTCATCTTTGGCCAATAGAAAAATCGTTTTACTCGCTCTATAGTTTTTGTTACGCCACCATGTGATGCGGTTACTGCTGTGTGAGCCTTTTCTATGATGGTTTGTGTGAGGTTGGCTGGTATCCAAAGCTTCCATTTACATTCGTCTTCATCCCGCTCGAAAGATTCTTTTTTGAAAATCATACCATTTTCTATTTTTAAATCTGGCAAATTTTCTTTGTTTTTTTCGATATTCTCCATCAGATCGAGATATTCTTCACTCTCAAATTCTAGTGTTTCAAAGTCAAACAGATCTTCCATGTTCAACTCTTCTACGTTTTCCTGAGTGGGCAACCTGGACAGCATATCGGCCACAACATTATCTGAGCCTTTTCGGTGCGTTATTTCGAAGTCGTAGGCCTGGAGTTGCAAGGACCACCGCGCTAATCTACCCGCGAGGTCCTTAAGTGACATGAGCCACTTAAGACTCGCGTGATCCGTCACAATCGTGAACGGCATCATTTCAACGTAAGGCCTAAACTTTTTTACTGCCATTACTGCTGCCAGGCATTCCTTCTCAGTAACGCTGTAGTTCTTTTGACACTTATTCAGCTTTTGAGAGTAAAAAGCTATAGGATTTTCAATATTATCTCCGCTCAGCTGGTACAAAACTGCACCTATACCATACTCACACGCATCACATTGTATGTAGAATCTTTTCGAAAAATCTGCATGCTTCAGGACTGGAGCAGAAGTAAGCGCTCTTTTCAGATTTTCAAAGGACGTAACTGCCTCTGGTGTGATATTGAACTTTTTTGCCTTCTTTAACGTGTCGGTCAGGGGAGCTGATATTGCCGCAAAATCTTTGATGAACCGGCGATACCAGCCCGCCGTCCCTAAGAAACTACGTACTTCTCGAGGTGACTTGGGTAACTTAATTTCTCTAATGGCTACAATTTTATCTGGGTCAGTCCTTAGCATTCCACCTCCTACAATGAAACCAAGGTACTTTAATTGCTGAAAGCAGAATTGCGACTTTTTGAGACCAATCGTAAGGTTCGCGTTTTTCAGGCACTCAGCGACTTCTTTTAATAATTGTAAATGTTTTTCGAAGCTATCAGAAATAATCAATAAATCATCTAGATAGACGAAGACGTTTTGCTTTAGTTTTTGAGGCACTACTCTATCCATCAGCCGGCAAAGTCTTTGAGCGGCGTTGCAAAGGCCGAAAGGCATCACTCGGAATTGGTAGAGTGGCCGTCCCGCTACGGTGAACGCAGTGTATGGCTTGCTTTCTTCCTCAAGTTCAATTTGCCAAAAGGCGAACTTGAGATCAACACTACTAATATAGTACGTCTCATCTATTCGGCTAAGGATACCATCTATATTCTGTAAAGGATACGCATCCTTTACAGTCAGTTTATTTAATTTCCGCGCGTCTAAACAGAATCTATTTTTACCCGGTTTCCTCACAACTGTCGTCCTATTACTCCACGGACTTTCGCTTTCTTCAATTACATTTAATCTTAACATTTCATCAATTTCTTTGTAAACGATGTCCTGAACAGCAGGTGAAATCGGGTAGTACCTGTCTTTTACTGGTTCTGCACCTTCAATTAATGTTATTTTATGTTTTTCTAACTGTGTGCATCCTAAACCCTGTTTTTCAAACGATGGAAACAATTCAATTATTTTATCTAATTCAGCTTTCTGTAAATCTGTTAAGGTATGAGGATTCGACTTATAATTTTCTGTTTTATAGTCTTCTGTTATTTTCTCTACATCTAATTCTGCTATACCTACGACTTCAGGAGCTATGTTAAAAGATTTCCAAAAATCTATTCCTAAGTACGCTGATTGTTCTAGATCTGGGCAAAGATAAAATTCTATATTTTTATTTTGTTCTTTATATTCTACGGTAGTATTTATCTTCCCTAATAATCTATGTGTTTGACCACTAGCAGTAGAAATTGTTGCAAATATTGGCACAATTTCTAAATTTAATTTTTCTGCCAACTCTCGACATCCTTTCCCTAATATGCTCACAGATGCACCTGAATCTAAAAGACCATTAACTATTTCCTCTCTAATTTTGAATTTGGCATATGGCCGCGGATCCGTAGTTGTGATGGTAGCGTTTCTGACGGATTCTATCAATATTCTCCTCATCCTCTTTCGTTGAACAAACTTTTCTCTTAATTTTCTTATTCGATTTGATAATAGGGGTTTCTGAAAAAGTTCTGAGTTGAATATTTTGGCTTTTACTTGTTCATAATTAATTTTTCTTTCTTCAAGGCTATAATCCTGTCTTCGTTGAGGGATAAAATTGTTAAATTCTTTTATTTCTTTTATGAGATTCGTGGAGGTTTTTAGTTTCCGGCTTGATTGGCATGCGGGTTTGTCGATGAACGATGGTTCCCCGCCTTCCCGTCGTTCCTCGCAAAATTTTTATTTTTACAGGTAGCACAGTTTGGGGAGATTACATCCGGCTTACCGCACCGATAGCAAAAAATCTTTCTTTCGTCTGATGGACAGTCCATAAAAACATGCCCATTTTGACGACAGTTCCAGCAGACTAGAGGATTCCGAATCAATGTGTTGTTTGTGCTATTTATCCGGACAGCTGCCAAGTCATCACTATATTGCTCTCCGCTCGGATCAGATTCTACCGTCTCTTCAAAAAGTTCGTTTACTTGCCTTGAGTATCGATTTGCTGGCATCTGTTGAGGCCTAATCTCTCTTTTGAGGAACGTCTTCTCAGCATCCAGACAACATGCTCTCAACTCTTCCACTGACGACACATTCATCGGGTAAACTATTCTTCCAATACTGTCTCTTAAGTTTTTCTTTATCATCTTTATCATTTCATTTTCCGGCATAGAGATACTGAGTCGAGATCTAAGCTGGGTCATTGCGAAAAAGAATGCGTCTATAGATTCGCCCGGTAGTTGCCGTCTCTCAACCATATCACGCATCAGTTCGAAACTGGAACGGGAGGACGTATATTGCTTCAGCAAGGCTGTTTTTAATGTGGACCACTCAGATACGAAATTGGTCTGGATAAAGAGCCAATACCATTTCTCGGCCGCACCTTTAACTAGCAAATGAAAATTATCTAGTACCTCTCTCCATGTAACGTTGTACTGTAGTTTCTCCAACCTAAAAACGAAATCCTCAATCGCCAACTTGTTCTGATCTCCATCGAATTCTAAACCCCATTTCTCAATGCGCGGACAGTCATATCTTCTGTTATTACTATCTCCGCTGACCGATGAACCTCTCGAGGACTGAGGAAGAAGATCATTAACTCCCGACATGTCAAACTGCTGTTGGGCATCTTCCGACGTTTTTGACACGTTCTGCACGCTAGCCTCTACCAGTTTTCTCTTTTCCTGTTGCGTTTGTTGCACGACTATACTTAATCTGCTGACGGTATTAGTTAGCTGAGCCATGGCCCTTTTCATATCCGCCACCTGCGAGCTGATACCCTGATCTACAATTTTTTTCACAGTATCCTCTAAATTAGTTGTACTAGCTGCCTGACTACTTGTACTAGGAACTGCTACGTCCGTGGGTAAAGGATTTCTAGCCGGAGGTCGATTCTGTGGGTTAGAAATTATGGTACCCGATAAATCCCTAATTTGACTACGCCCATTGTTCGCGTTAGCCATTTTCGACTTTTTCTTCTGTTTTGGCTTAGGTTTGGGTTGTGGCACGTTATTTTTATAAATCTTGAAGGCTACGTGGGGCGTTGATCGATTTAAATCAAAAAGTACCTGCCTATCTCTTTTTCTTGACTTATTGGTTGGTGTAGTGATACTCATTCCCTACGACTTCGCACGCAACTCAAAATATTCACGCGATTCTAACAGCACGAAAAACAATAGATTATATATGTCTACTCAAACAATTATCTTATACGATATATGATAGAAAAACTAATGAAAAAAAAATCATTAACTAATTACCCTTATAGGACAAGATTTTACATACATAAATCTACGAATAATCAACTACTAAAGGAATACGTAAAACTACACAATAAAATACATAAAATAATATTGAAATAATAAATAATAAAAATAGTTAATTAAAACAGTTAAATTAAATCACCAATATAAATAAAATAAATAAATAAGATAAAAAAAGTAATTACTAATAAAAATGAATAACTAATTCGTTGCGATAAATAATTATATAATTAAATAAATTGAGAAAAAAAATAACTGCGTAAACGTATAAATAATGAAATCAATAATATTTAATAAAATTATAGAAAATATAAGATACAATAAAATAGTAAATAAATAAATAAATAAATATAAATTTTCGATATATGTAATTCAATGATTTTTTTAAAAAAATGTTTATATTTTTGTTTGTTTTCTTTTCAGAAATTCACGAGTTTTCTAATCCAGGTGACGATGGACGGATTGGAAGGTCAAGGCGGTTTTAACTCTACATCTCTTGTGGTATTTTTAAATCAAATTTACCTTAAACTTTCTCAAATTCTTTTCGTAGGTGGTCCCTCGTACATTCATCTGAACTCTAATTCGCAGAGAGATTACGAGCAACTATCGGTTTCCTCAGATACATCTAACCTCGCCTACAATTTCTTGACGAGAGGCTATCCAATGATTCCGATTATCTTACCTACTTTTAGAACTGAGAGCTAAACGGATTCTACTCTACAAACAAAACAGACTTGCCCATCATACATTTAGAGATTCATCTGGATCTTCTAAGCTATGGTGTTACAATCTGGCTAAGTATTTATTAACACTTAAACAATTCCCAATTTCACCTATATACTTCAACTCTTCATTTTCCTTGATTACTAAAAAGCGGCTATATAGGTAAAATTTTCTTTAATTTAATTGTTTTGGGCTATTGCTAAAATCTATTGGGCTATTACTACATGCCTAGATGTTTTTACATGTCTGAATACTAATAACTTCTAACACTCTCTATTTTCAGATGATCCTGTCATCAGTTATTACACTTCGTTTGGACGCCATTTAGCGCCAAACTACTTTTATTCTGCTTGGGCGCCATTTATGTTGCAAACCGGTTGACCTGGCGAGGTTTCCAACTAGCTCAGATTTTGTGTATACCCAGGAGGTCCCAACCCTTCTCGCCAGCCGCGTATTTGAACAAAAAAAAAACTGATAAAAACAACAAAAAAGCAAAAAAAACTCAACTCAACATCATACCACCCGGTACCTGAAAATATACCACGAGAGACCGTTCACAGGAGATAGGTGTATTTTCTCCTCACTTGCCCACCCAACCTAGTCATGAAAAATCCATAAAAACAATGATTTTTGTCTTCATGACCCACAATCCCCCTGACCTTACCCTTTCCTTACCGTTCCATCATCACCTGTAATTTAAAATTGAGTTAAAACAACATGTTTTCTCGACACGTTATAAACATTATTTATTTACATAATTCTAAAACTAATATAAATTTTTATAAATCCTACACTATTTAATATTTCAATTTTACAAACAAATCTTTCTAAATAAATCTTTTTCCAAACCTAATTTAATGCAAAAATTCTTTTATTTTACACAATATATTTTTAGGCAGTTTTTTCTCTATTTAATTTCTTTTTTTTTTTTAATTTTCCTTATTTTTATATATTTTTCCATAACTACAAAATTTTTACTTTTCTTATACTAAAACTACTTAAACTATTCCCTAACCTCGAAACTCTGCGCTATCGTGTTAATTTTTTAATTATTTTGTTTCCAATTACTTCTTTAAATTTCCTTACAATAGGCCCAAATCAAACTTTTCCAAAATTTTTGGCTAATTTTTGCCCTAACCACAAAACCTAACCTAAAGGAGCTCCCTGAGGCTAGAAAACACAAAATTTTCACTTTTTCACTGTTTTTATTCTCTAATTAACTATATATTTGATGTGAACCTTTTTGATACTTTTAATTCTTTTCCGGTTAAAATTTAATAAAAACGGAAATGTATCTACCTTCGTGCCCTCTTTTGGGAATTAGCACCAACTCAACAAAATAACGCAAAGTCGCGAACTTAGCCCACTTTTAGGGATTACCTAACTGTTATACACAACACCTAGAACTTTAAAACTCTTTTAATTGTACAACAACAAATAAAATACTGACAAATATAAAATTCTAACACTACGTTTATACTGATAAAAGTTAATTAAAAATATTGTTTCTTTTTTTCTGTAGATTTCTTTGTTATCAAACTTTTAACGATTTTTATTTTTATTTTTATGTTCTTTTTTTCCGTAAATTGCTCAAAATTTTCTTTGTTTGAATTTTAACCTTATGGACAACATACTTATTCTGTTTTTGTTTTATTTACAGTCTTTTGTTTCCCGAGTGCTCTAAATTTTAATTGCTTCGAGCTTCCCTTTTCTTTTTGGATACGCACTTAAATACATAAAATGGGTTACCTGGTTATTTTTTTATTCTAACTTGCTTGACACCGAAACCTCTTGCGGGAATTCCTGCAACCTTTTCCCTTATTTGGTTTTCTTTAGGGAGGGGAATCTACCTTCTGCTTCTCGCTCGTTTTCCCTAACCAGGATCTCCTTTGCTGCGTATCCTCTTACCAGCTCTATAGTTTCACTGTTGTTCTTGGCACCGTTCCTTTTTCTTCTTGTCGTTTCAACAAAACTAAAAAAAAACGCATAAAAAATGCACTAACACAACTCCTTTTACTTAAATGTGTATACTAACATTTTTTTTCAAGCTTTTACACAATTAGTATATTCCTTGCACAGGACTTTACTTAAACACTTTTTTTTTTACTTTGAATTTTTCTATTATTATTATTTTTTTTATTATATACTCATTTATTTTTACTGTGAGCACTTCGGAATTTAGATAACTAATGATCTTTGCTTTGAGTTACCCCCTAAGCTAAACCTCTCAAAACTTCCTTAAATTTTTCCATTTTTCCACCGAAAAATTCTCCCGCCTCATACTCCATCTTTATTTTTGATTCTCTAGAACTTCTAGAAGTTTCTTTGACTTAATAAAATTAGTTTTACTTGTTTTTTTCTAACTGTTTCTGATAAACCAATACATCTTATTTTCATCTCTTTTCATCCTTTTCCCTGATTATACACTTTCCCTCGCCCTTTCGCCCTTCAAGATTTTCCATCTATCAGGTCCTCATAATTTTTAGAACGATTTTGTTTTCATTTCATTTTCGTCCTTTTTTTTCAATCTAACCGCTTTTGTGTGCCGGGGTATGAATGAATATACCATCCCTGTCTCTGTTTTCGCCGCAAAAAAAAATAAATCCGGATTACACTACACAGTGCTAGCAACTGTATAGTGAGTATAACAAAAAAAAAATTCGTTTGACAGCTACACACACATCATCGGCGATTTCCCTTAATTTGTTATTTAGTTCCATAAATAAATAAAAACATTTTATCCAACCTACTCAAAAAAAAATTTTTAATTTAATTCAACTCAGAAATTTCTTGGGATCTTCATGTGAGGACTGCGAAAAGAAAAACCCCGTTTTCATTGTAAGAAAAGACAGGCATGACAAAAATATCTAACAAAAACAACAAAAACGAATTTACCACGTTGGTCAGCAGGCCTATAATAAGTGTTTTTTTTATTATTATTCCTACTACGTACATACGTATATGTAATAGGATTTAGTGGATGTTTATTTGACCACTTCTTTGAAACTGGAAAATATTTCATGTGTGCTACAAAATTCTGGTGAAGACATATCTTCCATATTAATAGGTGGTCGAAATCTCCCAGATTCATAAAAAAAACAACCATATTCAACAACAATTTTATGTATGCTGTTCTGTGCTGCATTGGCCCGCAACAAAGTTAATATTAAGTTAAGGTGTAGACTGCAAATAACATAAATAATCAACACCAGTGAACCAAGCCGATCGGGCCAAGCTTGATTTCCCCTAGCCGCACCGCCACCAACTTAAATCGGCTTAAAAGCTTAGGCAGCTCTAGCAAAGCCGCCGGTTTCATCAGCTCAGCCGCAAAATTTCATTAATTGTGCGGCCATGTTCTATTTGCAGATATGTTTTTAATAGTGTGTAAAATGTTTACAACACTTTCAAAAGTAAATTTATAAAAAATTTTTCATATAAATTTGTATTCAAAAACCTCAATTTCAAGTTATTATCAGTTACATTTAGTTTTTCATATGCATGTATTTAATGCTGCCCACACGAAGGAACATTAGGGAAACATAGGCAGGTTCCACTCAAAGTTCCATCGTTTGTAGCAATGGTTCCTGTTTTCAAACGCAATATTCCATCGTCTGTATCGATGTTTACTGTTTTTGCTGCCTTATTCCATTGAGAGCACTCATGCTGTGAGGTGCTTTTATATGAGTATATTTATTCGTGCGTATAAATATGTGATTTGATAATCACACAGAACTGATGTTTCGGTTACGATTCCATCGTCTGTGTTGAGAAATGAAACACTAGTTTCTACTAATGTTCCTTCGTGTGTGGGCAGTATTATAAGAACAAAATCGTAGTTCTACTAAACATTTTGAGAAAAACCTTAAAATTATATATTACATCGCTTAAACGTATGTAATTTTGATTTTAATGTTTATTTAAAAAATGTTTGTGAGCGATAAACGGGTTTTCTATACCAAAAGCAGGGCTCAAATCGTCACATCACTGATCGTATCGGCAATCGTACTAAAATGAATTACGTGACACGTCAATCGTATAAAATGTATGGGATTACAGTACGTTCACGTATGTCATAATCCGAAAATGGCGTTTTTACGTGACGAGTTGTACGTTCACGGATGTGACGATTTGAGCCCAGGTTTGTTTTTGTCTTTTTGATTTAAGCCGAATTTCAGCAGCCGCCGATACTTATTTTTTCGTGCCTCCGCCGCCGATCAAGTTTGGTTGCGCCGCCGTTGATTACATACAATCGGCTTGGTTCAGTGATCGACACTTTTACAGTTCTAAATTTTTGTTTGGTCTGATTTGCTTGTACCTAACTGGGGGTCTCCACGAGCAATAAACTTGGAAATAATTATGTTCTCATCTGTCAAATTCTATTTCCAACACCATATAAATAAACTTATTTTTGTTGTTTATTACCATTAAGAAACGACATAAAGGATATTGTGTGCTACTCGCACCGTATTTTTTTCTTTTTGTTGTTTGTTTTGTTTGCTTTTCCCTTTATTGACGACTGGAAAAAAAGGGAGATGCCAGATATGTTACTATTTAATAAGAACTTGTTGCACAATATTTTAAGAAACAGGGGGACCGATTCTATTTTTGTGAAAAAGTGAAAATGAAAAAAAATTATCACTTCATTGAAAATGCGATTCTAATAATTAAATCACAAGTTTTCAATTATTAAAAAAATAAAACAATTCTTTGTTTTTATTTTTAATATCTTACTTTATTTGTTGAATCAAGGAATATGACTATCCGATTTACAAAAGTTCTTAAGATTAAATACTAAATCAATAATAATAAATTGACAGAGCTGCATTTTGAAGCAAACGGGAAATTCTTTAGAATTCCGGTTTTAAAAATTATTGATAGCACGTACTTCAATACAAAATGCAATTCTGATTAGAAAGCAAAATGAAAATACAATCAAAATTATATAGAATTTTTATTATTAAAATTAATATGTTCAACGCCTCTTAAGAATTTCGGTCGTAAAAACATATAGAAAGTAAAAGGGAAATGCACTTAAAATTCTTTAGAATTTTGTCAATGGAAAGTGTTAAAATACGAAATGCAGTTTCAAGCATTTTATAAACAAATAAAATTCGATAGAATTAAAATTAATGAGTTCAATGCCTCTTATGAACTTTAAGTGTAGAAAATATATTATTAAAAGGCGTTGTCCAAAATTAATTGGAAAACAAGAAAAGAACTTAGTTTAATTCGATTATTGTATGTTTATGTATTAATGAACGTATGTATGTAAAACAGACGTTCATATTAGGGAAAAATGTAATAAAAGTGTTAAAACTAAAGTGTACATGTATGTATGTATACATACATGTATGTTTATATTAATATTTTGTGTGATGGTGTGGTGGATATCATAACTTCTAATTTCAGATTTTATGAAAACTCTGTCAAATTTTTTTCATATGATAATTTTTTTTTCATCATGAAAAAGTTGGCGAAAACTTAAATGATTCCAACTTTTAATGACTTTTTTATTAACTTTTGCTTCAAAAATCATTTTCTATAAAGTAAAAAACGCTACAATGTATTATTTATAAAGCGGCCCATCCATAATACAATATTATTGCATATGTTATTGTACATATTATTGTCGTTCTGACCTATACTATGCAGTAAATATCGCAATATTTTCAAAGAAAATATTGCCCAATTCTCCTGACAGTGATAAAGTAAATATAACACTGAACACCATATTACACAATTATCCTTATTGCACAATTAAAATCAAAGGCATTTTGATTTTTGTCAATATATTGTGCCAACTTCGAATATGGCATACACATTGGCGATATTATTGTACAATACGAAAAATTGCACAATTATATTGCAAGTGGGTGGGCCGCTTAATAATTGTTACAACACTGAAATAAAGAAGAAATAAAAATAAAGTAGATCTTTTCCCACTAGCACTATAATTTATAAGATATTTTTTCTTGTTGTGCAAGATTGCAAACTATAAAAAATAAATAAATAAAAATAAATAAATAACAGAGTTAAGTTATTTGCTATACATTTTTGTAACAAACACATAAAACCATAATTTTTAAAAAAGTAAACTTAATATTTAAAAACAACCCAATGGATAAAAAAAGATGTTGCAAAGCTTCAGAAGACCAGAAAGTACATAATATGTATTTGCAATAAAATTAGTTTTTGTTTAAATTTGCTTATAATTCAAGAAATGAACGGAATAAAACAAGAAGTGACATGGTTTTCACAACGATTCAATTTTTCATAATTGCAATCAGAATCGCTCTAAATGAAAAATGAAGTGAAAAATTGCTATGGAGTGAAAATGATAAATTTTTTATCACTTCATTTTTATCATAAATTCAGAATCGACCCCCAGGATGGTAAATGTTCACATTTATAAATATTTGCGGCGAATCTTACCCCCTTCTCGACTAGCAATAAATATATTGACATGCTTATATTGCAGCAATTGTCAAAATTATATTATTGTTAATGGAGACAGCTTATTGCAGGTGTTTGCAATATACATATGTTGCAATAATTGTCAACGATTCGTCGCTAACAATTATTCCAGACATAAAACGTCAAATCGCACATTAGTTGGTGCTCCATATTTTTGTACCGCGTTCGACATCTTATAAAATGAATGAAATTAATAAATATGTATATTGAAATAATATATAATATAGTAATTTTGACCAAGGCGAATTCAGTACCAGGTAGCCTTATCATCACAGATGATCATCAGCTGATTACACCCAATCAGTCAAACTCTATATAAGAAAAGAGAAAAACTTTAACCCGAACTGTCAAAGCACAAATAAAAATAGTCCTACGCCTACGTTGTATGTGTGTTATTTTAATGATAAGGCCACTTGATATTAATTCGCTTTGATTTTGACTTGCACAATCAGTTTTTCACGATTTTTTTTGCAGATACATACATAAGTCGAAAATGCTGTTAGCTTAAATGTACTTATCTGCCTTAATGTGCACGTACACACAATTATTTAATGTGTGCAGATAACCTAAAGTTTTTGATAGGAAAATAATTAAAAACTGCCAAAAAAAATATGCTAAATGTGCAGGATTACAAAGTGCATTTAAAATAGGATTTTGAAGAATAAGAAAACAAACAGGAAACAAATATTTTTTTCAGTTAAGTCAAAATGCGGCTAATAGGCAATTCACACTACCGTGTTTATGGCAATTTTAGGTGTTTACGAGCCAAACACGTTAATTTTTAGATGTTTTCCCATACACTCAATTGTCAAAAAAATTACGTGTTTCAAAATTAAACTCATTCAAAAACCAGTAAAAGGCAGGGTTCCAAGTGCTTCTTGATGTATGCTCAGTTGATTTTTTTATTTTAGTGCTTATTGAACATGGCTTGTAATGGCGGCAAAATATGTAAACAAAGTCGAAATTAAAAAAGGTTGTAGCATTTCTATAACAACAAGCAGCGTATTCGGAAAGTTATGATTTGTGTTGGCTTAAAAGTATTAAAATCCTCGGTTTTGGTTCAAGTTTTCAATTCAAATGGAAAAATGTACATACACATGTAATATTCTAATTAATAACTTTGCAAAATTATTAATATTTAGGACACGAAAAAA
This sequence comes from Panzeria rudis, assembly GCA_956483635.1. Taxonomy (NCBI): domain Eukaryota; kingdom Metazoa; phylum Arthropoda; class Insecta; order Diptera; family Tachinidae; genus Panzeria; species Panzeria rudis. Next base: position 71,405,355 of record OY101449.1, read on the forward strand.
AATTTTGTTGCCGGTTTGCTACCAACTTTTATGAACTCGTCATGCTGTGAACAGAAAGTTTTATAAAATTGTAGTCTGAACAACTTTGTTTAGTTTCTTAAAATATTTGCCGAAACACGTTAAACTATAGCATCGTGAATATAGAATAAGATTGATTTGTTGTATGAAAATAATATTAAAATGTCAGAAATTTAAGGTATTTATCTTAAAAGTGCAGGTATAGAAAGTGCGCCTAAAAAACAAATTTCTATGGGATGTTAAGGAATAGTGAGCATATGACCAAATATTTATTTGACGATCCTAACATTATGCCCGTTTTTAAGTATTTAGTGCGAATGAAGTTAGCAGAAAAGTAATTGGCAATTCCCCTTTGAAATTAAAAGTGGTTTGATTACGAAGAAAATTTTAGTTTTTCGTTTTCTTAACAAGCAACTTACGGAATTGAACCGATCGGAATGATATTCTGTGACATGGCTGAATAAGTCATTGTTTTTTTTTATTTTCTTCAAAAGCATTAATACTTGAAACGGCTGTAAGCAGCATAGCTCTAACCGGGTGTCCTAAGACAACTATCTTCTTTTTTTATTTACCTTTTTCATGGTACGAACTGTCAAATATTGTGTATACATATGTGAAATAGCTACGTTGCACACACAATACCACACGTATGTTTGCTGCTTCTGATATTCAAACACACACAAACTCTCTCTATTAATGCTTGACATTTTCTATCCCAAAATGTACATTTGTGTTAGCTATGCGGCTACCTGTTATATTATTCTACCATGGCTGCATGCATCGCAATCTGTATGAGCAAAAGTTTTGGTATTTTGGTACTCTATTATTGTTTTATATTTGCTTTTGCGAGTTTTCTCCTCTAACAATCAGTGATGCCAGATTTGAGATTAATCGTTACACAATCAAAGATTCAAAAATTACACAAAATACAAATTAAAAATTTTTTAAAATTAACCAAGACATTTTATTTACGAATAAATCTTAAATAAAACCTTCCTTAAGGCACTATCTGCTAATATTTGTGTACAATAATTCACAGGAAAAAATTTAATTTGTTCTTTAAGATAGTTATTTTGCTCACTGAGAGTCAAACATGCAAATGAACAGGATTGCAAAAACCGAATTTCGACCCTGAAAAGGAATGTGAAATTTGTATGAGAGCTCAATGAAATAATCATTAAAAATAAAACAAGTTTTTATTTAGCATTTCGTTACCTGAAACGATAAATGCCCTAAGTAGCAATTTTATTATTCTACAAGAGAAGCTCAAAACATGATAGAGGTAATTTGGACTCGGGCCTTAATCTTGTGAACAGTAACAGGTAGACACAGGTGTGTGTACTATTATGGCTGCCATAACAAAATTAAAAGAAAGTTAAAATATAAAATTTTCATAGACAAATAATTTAACTGGCCAGTTCTATTTCCTTTTAGATTTTTTAAATCTCTATTTTTGATAGGTGAACTCTGATTTTTTTTGTGATGTATGCTCAAATACATCGAAATTTATAAAACAATTTATTTCAGGTTCAAATATAATAATTGCAAATTTACGCCGTTCCTGTTGACCGATCGATCTGAAATTTGGTAGGCGTCCTTAATTTTGTTGACAATTCAATGTTTTGATTAGAAGGGTGGGCTGCGCCAGTCCCATAAAAAGTAATATTTAGTTTTATCCCCTTCCTCTTAACCTATTGATCTGAGATTTGGTAAACACCTTAATTCCTTAATTATGAGGACTATACAATTTCATAATTAGAAAAATAGGCTTCACCACTCCCACAAAAAGTAATATTTATTTTTGTCCCTTTCCGCTTGACCGATTGATCTGAAATTTGGTAGACACACTTACTTTTAACGACAGTACAATTTTGTGGTGACAAAGTGGGCTGCGCCACGCCCACAAAAAGTAATATTGATATATTTTTTGTTTTTGTATAAATTGAAAATAAAAGTTAATTACGTATTTAGAAATGGTGTAAAAAAACAAAATGTATTGCATAGCAAAATGTTCCTAATTCCCAATATGGGGCCGATTTCCACACCGATTTTCGAAAAAATGATGAGACTAAACTTTAGGCAAACCCTTTTACACAAAAAAAAATTTAAAATCGGTTCACAAATCACAGAGTTAAGCATTTGGAGAGGGGGCGTAAACAAATTTCCCCACCGATTTTCGAAAAAAATTATGGAGCTAAGGAAACTACAAATTTATCATCTAATATACATACGAGTATTCATAACGTAATAAGGAATTTATTAAAATTTTATTTTTCTTAATTTACTAATTAATTACTTTAATATAAAAGTTTATAAAACGGCATACATTTCTTACTTTTCTGTATCATATCAAAATTAATAGTACATATTCGTAGTTTTAGTTTTAGCAGTAAGTCAGTAGTACAAAAATTTAATGAAGCAAAAATTATAAAAAAAAGTATATAGTACAGCTTTTGTATAATTACACAGTGGCAACGCTGTATTTACTTCATATAAGCACACATCAATGAGCGCGCTCGCATGATCGTATACATATATTGTTCTTGTTGTGTAAATAAAGTAACCCTTGCAGACAAAATGACTGGTATGTGGTTAGAAATATACTAGTTGCTTTTTTATTCAGACTAGTTGCCTAACTGTCCTTTTTCCATATATCGAACTATCGATTTTAACATTAGGTTGTCATAGGAGCCCAACTAGTTCATTTGTACATAGTTATATGCTATTTGAAATACTTGTTATTATAGACTAGTGCGCTTACTAGTTTCTTTATTTATAGTTTTTTAAATATTAAAAAACATTTGCCTCAACCGAGGTATGAACACGCAGTTCTCATATCTCAAAGATTGTACTCTATCCACTGAGCCACTTTCTACTTATTATGTTTAGAGCTAAAATTTTGTTTTATGTGTTTACACCTGAAAATATGTAAAAAGTTAAAATAATATTTAAATTACTAGTATCATTACAACTAGTTGTATGACTGTTCCAAAACGTTGTTGTTTGACTAGTATCGTTACTAGCCTTATTACAACAAGTAAGATGACAGTCCTTTGTTGACTAGTAACGTTACAACTAGTAATATGACTGACCCAAAACGTAACTAGTTGTACATTTAGCAGCAAGGACAGTACGACTGCCGAATATCTGAAAAAAGCAGAGCAGTCACCGCAAACGCATATGATTGAGTATGCTAGAAGCTCAAACTAGAAATACTCAAGTGTATGCGGTGTGGTGAATACTTGAACAAAAGCAATGCGGTAGCGATCACACCGCAACCGCATTTTAGACGAGTGGGCTTGAAGCACAAAAACCATTGCTCGTGCAGCTTTCTGGTACCTACAACAAGTTTATATGTAAAAAATAGTACAATGCAAATGTTTTTGATTGCGCGTATATACATTAGGGCGATAACTTTTTCACACTTTTTGGGGGTATAGTCGTAGTATAGTCGTGTAGAACATTAAAAGTTATTAATAAGAAATATGATAATTTTTTCGGATCGTTAAAAAAGTTCACGCAGGGATTGGGTTGAAGTTTGAAAACAACCATTTTTATCTCACGGAAATTTTAAAATATATACACCTGATATTTGTATATACATATCACTTAAATGTTATTTTGGAATTTATCCATTGCTTTAGATTTAAACATTTTCTTACGGTTTACAATTCATCGCGGTTCAAAATTCGTTGGAATGTTTTAGAAATTTGCTTTCATGCGTGAGGTTTTTTTTTAGCAAAACGACGGGAGACAGGTGTTTTCATTACTAAAACATTCTTGGTCAGTTGGCTTTTTCGTAGTTATAACTTCGGTTTTTTACATATAAATAAAGTCTTAATGAAAACTTTTTCATTAGTAACTATAAAATTTTGGCTTTTTGAGATATGACTACGTTGCAATAAAGAAGCGATATCTACTAGTATGATTGTTTTGCAAATAATAGATACTTTTATTCAAATAGAGTAGTTTTGATTTAACTGCCTTTTGTTTAAGTGCACTTTTTACTTAGCTGCACAAAAGTATTAATTTCTGTCACTGTTGTCTAAAATTCCATACAAATTCTTTTTTAAGTGCATTCCTATACCTGCATTTTTAATATAAATGCCTTAAATTTTTGGCATTTTTAAACTATGTATTTTCATACAAAAAATCAATATTAGCTGCATTTTGATTTAACTGCACAAAATATTTGTTTTCTGTGAATATTCTTCAAAATCCTCTTTTAAGTGCACTTTGTTTACCTGCGCATTTGACATAGTTTTTGACAGTTTTAGGTTATTTTCATATACAAAATCAAAGTTAGCTGCACACTCTATATAATTGTGTTTACCTGCACATTAAGGCAGAACTGGCAAAAGGAAGACCTTCCCCTCAATTACAACGTGTGTAAAAAAGATATGAGTATGGAATGGAGCGAGTAGGCCTTGCTTATCCAAAAGAAGGAGTACAGAGGCCTTCTAGAAGGCATCCGTACTCCTTCTATTTCCCGCTGGGTGTTTTTCCATAAACTTTAATTAAATAAATAAATAATATTCAATTAATTTTGATTACTTTTCAAACGTACCACTTATCGTACTATACCACCAACTTAGTTGGTGTTTGTTATAATTAATAAGTATTTATACAAAGCCACATACTTACAATAAAATTTTGCTTTACTTAAAGTCTTGATACCAACATACATACATACGTACCAGAGAATGACACAATTATCGTTTTAAGTATTCTTTTAGTATTGGCTGTCACACAACTATAAATGCGTACAATTAAAAATAAAAATCATACTCATACCCAAAAATACTCTTCAAGTTTATGCCGAATACGTATAAATACAAGCAACCAACCATTATGTGCATACAGATTCTTTAAATTACGCAGCACAAACGACTATAAGTAAAATTATACTCTGTATCAGCTACAATCATACACACAAGTATAAAAATACCCTCAACTATTTATCCGGTTACATATAAGTATTTACAGGAGTATTTTATTTGCTGTTCAACAGATTGAATTACAGGGATGGCAAGTGCGATTTAATAATGATTGACTGCTAAAAAATTTTTAACTGCATACATATACATATATTTACTCGAAATATTTTATCACTTTACAAATTACAAAATATTAGTTCTCAAGTAACTATAATTACACAAATTAATATTGGTGGAGCTCGCGCAACATTCGGTAACTCTTTACTCGTTAAATTGGTAAAAATTTCGATATATTTTATTGCTGTAAAATTTATTTGAAAAAATTTTTGACAGCAAAATATACGGGAAATTTTACCAATTTAACGAGTAAACAGTTACAGAATGTTGCGTGAACTCCTCCATTGAATTTTTAAATTAAATATTCTAACAAAACTAGTTTTAAGGATTCTTATTAAGTCACACTGAAACTGATCTATTTAGCACCAAAGCTTGAAATACATTGATCACTTCATTCATAAATGTAAGCTAATCCCCTTATTGTGAATGTCGACGTCAACACAATTCATTCGTCGCTGTCAATTTGATATGTCGTCGTTGTCACTTCAATGCTAAATCGGCATTTACTAAAAGTATTGTGTTGACGTTGACTTGTTATCGATAATGTGAAGGAAAAAAATATCATCGCTATCATTTAACGTTTATTCAATTTGTTTATTGCCTTCGTTTATTCAAATGTTTTAATGTTGTATTCAAGCGAAAGTTTTAATGATGAAGCAAACAAATAAAGACTTCTCTTTTGAAAAGTTCTTCTCATTGGTGTTATCTTTCCATCATTTTCTTTTCTTCATTTTCCATCATTTTCTTTTCTGCATTAAAAACATCCTTTTGGTTGGCATTGTGTTTCGCAAATATGTATGTAATGTGTTTCTAGAAGTGGCTTCTTCCACTCGAATAGCGTATGTGGAAGTTAACGGGCATCTCCGTCATCCTCAAAGATTGTGGAGCGTTTGCTACATGCATATCGTCATATAAAATGCAAAAGTGCCTATCATAAATTTTTGAACATTTTCAGAAGATAAAAACCTTAATAAAAACCATTGTGATTATGTTTTTTCAACATAGTATCATTAATTCAGACTTTATTAATGATACTACCCAAAAAAAAAATAATTTGTATATTCACAATAGTTTCCTTTTTATTTATTTTTTATTATTCCTGAAACCGACCATCGCTATATCAATTAGTGGTCCAATAGATTTAATTTCGTCGCAATTTATTCCAATCATTTTTTAAAATTATTAGGAGTTCTGCTCCTATGAAATCCTTTTGCTAGGCTTCGTTTGCTTTCAAGCCGCTGAATTAACTCCTCAAATTGTTTGTTGGTTGTTTTTTTAATTTTTTTTTCTATTTTATATACTTTTTTAAATAAATCAGCTAAAAATTTCTATCGAGTCGTTGCTAAAAATTGTGTCGACAAAAACAGAGCCAATTTAACACAATGTTGTCTTAAAGTCGCCTATTAAAATGCGAATCAGCTGTCAATTGTTATCGAAATCCGTCAATATTGACAACGGCAATGCCATTATTGCACCGTCGACGTCACTTGTGGCGACGTTGACATTCGCAATAAGGGTGAATATTTTTTTCTTTTAATTTCAAACACAATAATTTCGGGAAAATCCATCGCATCATATTCATTAATCCTTTTGTCCAGCAAGTGTGCATGTTTTATTTCGTTTTTGTAAATGGAATTTATTTTTTCCCATTTTTGTGCAAAGCCGGTCAAAACAAAGTCACAAACAGCTGCATAGAAATTATAGAGTTATGGTCTTATTATTTATCAATATTTTTTTTTGCTAATTTCACAACAACAAAGGCATTGAATGCAGGCCCTACCTGCTGAAAAGGCTGACATTTTAAGAGTGCTATTGTTGCGTTAGTACATTTTTGAGCTTTGCTATCACCAGAATGTACGCATTTGTTTTTTAATTTTTATAGTAAAAATTTTTTGGGAATGTTTGTTTTGAAATGAAAACCAAATCGCATAAGAAGTGCCAAATGCAAACAGTGTTCCTTTATGTATTTTGCTGAAAGTTTGTCTTTGGCAAGAGCAATTTTGTGGTTTTATTTTTGTTGATACCTATTTTTGTACAAATCAAGTCATTGAGCATTTTTTACAAGAACAAACTGGTCAAAACTTAATTGTTTTATTGCCCTTTTGTGTATGTATGAATTTAACATTATTACTATTAGAAGTACGTATTTTTTACTTGATATTATTTTGTTGTAATTTTTGTAAAGATAATCTAAGAATGAGTTACCAATAATTTGTTGGGGAGTTTTGGCTTCCATATTTTAAGAAGTAAAATAAAAACCCACGCGCCGCAACAAGAAAAAGCGCTTAAGTTAATGGAAAACAAATATATAATTCTAATATTTCCGTATTGCCTAAAAATATTTTATTTGAAATGGTCTTTTTAAATGGTTTTATTTATGTATAAATTTATAATTTAAATATTAAAGTTATTTTAATTAGAAACGCATACGGAGGCGTATGTTGAATAAATACTCTCAAGTATTTTTATTTTATCCGAATAAATATACATACTCTAAGTGTAAAAATACTCTAAGTATAATTATGACATATACTTAATTCTTCCAATACTCATGTGCGTTTCTATTTATAGTTGTTGAGTATATAAGTTTTTCGCATAAATGAAGTACAGATGCGTTTGTGTGTTGGAATCGGATATAATTATACTTGTTTGAAAGCAAATATATGTGCGTACGGATTATTTGTGCAACAATTATGACTATACGCAGTTAATAAAATTAAGAGTAAATACTTGAGTATATATTTTTTTTAGTACTTGTTGTCAGACTCTGATACGTACATACTTTCATTTGTACAACAACAATCCCGTACTACTTGCCTCATAAATAGCAAACGAAAAACATACATAAATATTTACATATGTATGTATGTTTGTAAAAATGTGTATGATCGTGCATATCACACTTCATGCAAAAATAAAATTTCCAAAATACATTCCTACCACCAAAATATACATATGTACTATGTATGTATGCAAGTATCCCAACATTCTCTAATGTCTGTAAGTATGTGTATGACCGCACACATTTTTTTGCGTTCTTTTGTTTAAAACATTGTACACAAATTCTGTTTGTTAGCAATGCTTCAAGCATTTTCGAGCAGTGTTTAAGCCTAGCAAAACCAATACTCTTCAAGCCTGGTGATGCTAATGCTGCAAAATCTTCATAGTAAGGTAACACAGCATAATCGCAAAAACCTTAATCGCGTAGTTTATGATTTTAAGCATCAGCATATTTTCAACCTCACATGCTTATGCTGATTCTGTGCAGCATCGGTTCTTCTAGCAATTTGATTATGCTAACTCCGCTTGCTTACAAGTATTAAATAGCAATGCTTAAGCAAATAGTTTCACATTATGTTGTGTGTTTATGCAGCATGCTGATGCTAGTACAATGTACATATGTAGCATTTTTGGTTGTACTTCGCTGGTATTGATACCAAAAGAGTTGAGAAAGAAATGGGATGCTAAATCAAACAAATTTGTAATGGGTGGATACAGCGCAAACTCTAAAGCCTATAGGTTGTTTGCTCCAGAAACAAATATAATTCACGTAAGTCGCAATGTAATTATTATAGAATACTAGCTACACCCGGTGTGCTTCGCTACCCCCATCGTCATGAAATAAAATAAACATTTATAAGAAACAGTATGTATGTACATATATACATAAGTATATTTCTGTATAATAGCTTAAAATTACAATTACATACATAAAAATAATAAACGTTTTATGTTTTTTTTTTTTATTGTGTTTCACGTTTGGCTATTTATGGTCAGATTTCTTGATTCTTAGGATGCAAATAAAACCAATTTATTTCATCTTTTTTCTCAACGTTTCGTCAGCTTTTTTCCGACGTCTTCAGGAGAATTTTTATTTTTAAATTCTGGCAACAAATTACAAGTTTTTTATTATTTTTGGTCATATTTTTGTAATATTAATTTTTATGTTTGACTTACGATCTTCAGTTACATTATTGAATAAATTATAAAACTGGACAGCACGAACAATTAATTGTATAATTTAAATAATAAAAATTAATGTAAAATATCACAGGTGAACTTAAAACTAATATTACAGAACTTCACTTGTCAAGTTATTGCAATTGAATATTGCAGTTTGGTGTTGTCTTTGTCTTCTTTTGTATTGATCGATTTTTTAATACGTTGCTGTATTCGTAGGCTTTCTAGTGTATATCTTTTATTCGCTCTCTTTTCTCTATCTAATATTTTGACCCCCTTAAAATCTATTTTATGTCCCGTTTCTTTCACATGTTGGGCTAGAGCTGTTGTCTCTTTTCCTTTGTTTATGTCTGCTTCATGTTCTGATACTCTAGTTCCGAGTTTTCGTTTTGTTGTTTCCACATATACTCTATTGCATATTTCTGTTTCATTTCCTTGACAAGTTATTTCGTATACAACATTGTCTGTTTCTAATTTGTCAAGTTTTGTTCTTTCCTGTGTAAAAAGACGTCTTAGTGTCTTGTTTGATCTATGTGTGACTATTGTTGTTTTATCATTTATCATCTGTTTTAATGTTCTGTTTTCCGTCAACTTTGGTACATATGGTACACTGTAAAAAACTTTTTCTGCTACTCCATTATTATTGTTTCCAGTTGCGTTTTTATTTAAGCATTTGTTTATTAGTTTGTTCGTAATGTATATCGGGAAGTTGTTTTTTGTCATTATGTTTCTTATTTTACTAATGTTTTTATTTCTGAATCGTTTGTCACTGATGTTGAGAATTTTGTTAATTAGATTCGTCGCCGTATTTATTTTCATGATCATCGGTTGGGTGGAATGGTAATTTATTAATCTGCCAGATGCGGTTTCCTTTGCATACCAGTCTGTTATTAATTTGTTATTGTATTTAATTATTTTCATATCCAAATATGGTATTTCGTTGTTTTCTTCTATCTCAATAGTGAATTGCAGATTTTTGTGCTATGAGTTTAAAGTTTTTAATACGATTTCCATGTCCGCTTTTTTAATAACCGCAAATAAGTCGTCGACATACTTACAAATAAATTTTAGGTATATGTGTTTTGTTTTCAATTCATTAATAATATCGTCTAATAATGTGTCCAAAACAATATCTGCTATCGTCGGTGATAATGGGTTACCCATTGGCATACCATATGTTTGGTGATAATACTGTCCATCATATGTGAAATAATTGTTGTCTGTTATACAGAATTGAAGTATTTTCAAAAATTGCCTTCTACTAACAGTAGTGTGCTCCTTAACGTGAAACACAATAAAAAAAAAAAACATAAACAAACGAAATTGGTCACAAAACATAAACACAATAAACGTTTTATTTAAGCGCTTCGGGGTAGACAATATTTTTTGTTTTACTCCCTTTAGCAAGAACATATAAATTTTTCGGTTGTCCAACTCTTGAACACGCAACATATAACTGGAAATGCGAAAAACATGAATGTTCTAAATTCAGTCCGCACACCTGTAGTGACTGTCCCTGCGACTTTTTGATTGTAATTGAAAAGGCAAGGCGAATCGGGAACTGCAATCGCTTGAAGTTGAATGGCATGTCGGTGGGAGTGAAGGGAATGCGCGGATTAAGCACATCTTCTCCTTTCGACTTCCCGTTAAGTATAGTTGCTTCTATGACATTTGGCAATAGTTTTTTCACTGCAAGTCTCGTCCCATTACACAGCAGTGGTGGATTAATGTTTCGTAAAAGAATAATCGGCACGCCAACCTTTAATGACAATTTGTGCGATGGTACACCAGGAACGTCCAAAGACTTTAAAAACTCGATTGGGTAATTTACTACTTCGTTCACATTCCCGACGCTATCAATTGATCTGTAGGTAACACAATCGCATGCAATTAGTTCCAAAATAGCCTGATTAATTAATTGCATTGACATCCGAATTTTTTGCTGCCAAAATAGCGCGTTCGCAAAGCCATTTATGGTTTTTATAATTAATGCCGATTTGTGGAAAAACTTTCTGAATTAATTGTTCGATAGATGGTACAACGACACAAAATTTCATTGGAAATGAAATTCATTTTGTGGTAGTATCAACTGGCATCTTTCCTTCACCAATATCCAAAAGCTGATTTGAAAATGTAGCTGCCGATTGCAAATGTACGCGCAAGTTGGTTTTCAATGTGAGTTTTTGTACATATGTATCTCTAAAGATACGACGCTTTAAGGCAAGCATTTAGCTCATCAGCAGGAGTTGATGATGGAATAACTGGAAGAGTTTGCCTAAAGTCACCAGATAGTAAAATTAGAGTTCCACCAAATAGTTGAGAATTTGATCGTAAATCTTTAAGAGATCGATCAAGGGCTTCAAGCGATTTCTTATGCGCCATAGTGCATTCGTCCCAGATGATTATTTTACAAATTCGCAAAGCTTTGCACATGCCAGATTTTTTTGAAATGTTGCATATTGGAAGTTCTGATAAATGTATTTCTATTGGCAACTTAAGCGCCGAATGAGCAGTCCGTCCACCATCTAATAACGTAGCTGCAATCCCTGATGAAGCAAGAGCCAAAGCAATTCCATTTTCATATCGAATTTTAGCCAAAAGCAAACTGATGAGAAATGTTTTTCCAGTGCCTCCAGGTGCATCAAGAAAGAACAGATCACCTCTGCCATTTGATACGGCATTTATTATTGTGTTGAAGTCAAGAGTTGTTAATTTTCTTCAAGAAATATGTGCAAGTCGTTAGTCTCTTACTAAATCACGATCATAAAGATCTGATTGCGAACGCTGTGGCCTTATCATTCCAAGATCAGTGAGTGTTTTGTTATTTATAGTTACACATATGTCTTCGATTTCGACCAGAGCTTGACTAAAAACACTATCTGAAAATTCAATGGAATTATCATTGGTAACGTTACGAACACTATTTAGAATGTCTTAGCTCAGATTTTTTAAGAAAAATTTCCCACAAATCCTTTAGGTTTGAAGGCAAACATGTGGTCAAAATTATATCAAATAATGTTCGATTTTGTCGAGGATGATTGCTGATACTTGCGTCCGTCAAATTTGAATCCAGTATTGGTCATTTTCGAGTAAATGCAGCTTTTGGCAAGCTTCCCTATATGTCTGGCACTTTAAACCATCACCTGTTCTCAAATTTGAAAAAGAAGTAGGGCCTTTAACATTAACCATGAGAATTCTCAAATAAAAACATTCAGCATTATTTGGGTGCACTGTATAAATTCGGCCCAATGCGTCAGATGAAAACAGATTTTGATAACCTTCAACACGACTACCTTGCTTACGTCTTTGAAATTTTTTAGAAGTCGCATTCCACACATAGTATTTCGGAATGTCTGCATACAATAGCGTCTTAGCAAATTCATCTGCAACACATAGTGCAAAAATAGCTGTAAGTGTTGAGTGTGATGGTTGAGCAATGACATATCGTGCTGTGTCTGATGTAAAATATACTCTTTGGCGGTTTTCAAGATGAGCACTTAGATGAACAACATTTGGATGGCGACTGTGAATTGGAAAGCTTTAAATATGCCAAATAGCTCCATTACTGCTGATATATCGACCTGTTTGAAATTGAATTACTTCGTCTTTAAGCGTATTAGGTTTATCAATACTGACCACTGCCATATCGCTATCTTTATTGACGTATTTGCAAATATATTTTATCAATTTAACGGAATGACAATATTCAACATTAATATGAGCTTTGAATGTTTTCGACAATAAATGAGAATATGGCACAATCCATCTATTGTCGATTTCAACGTCAATATTTCTGATTGTGGTGGTACGACCACCATCTTCCGGTTTTCGGCGTCTGTATTATGGATATCCGTCATCACCATTTTGATTTGGGATTTCTGCACAAATGACATCGTCAATTTGAGCTGCGTGTATTTTTGTTTTGAGCCATATAAGAATATGAGCGTGAGGAAGTTCTCTTTTCTGCCATTCGATTGCATACATCCAGCAGCGGGTTTCGCCATAAATTTGATGTTTCACAATAAAGTCTATCAATTTAGTGAGTTTTTGCTTGAATATTCGTGCAGTCAAATCGTGTCGATCGAATAAAAACTGACCAGGTAACAGAAGCTCATTTATTTCGTCCCATGCTGGATTACATGTAAAAGTTATGAAGAGGTCGAGGCGGCCATATAAACGCACATATGTCATGGTATCCTGTGCATATTCATGCATATGTCGTGGACTACCACTAAATGTTGCTGGAAGTATGACCATTTTGCCAATATTGGAAACATCTGTATCATTTGCAATTGCATCTCGTAAATGAATGTATTGTTCTGAATGCAACGATGTTTGCTTTAAACGAATAAATAATAAACGTTCGGATTCAATTTTAGCATACATATCAACAGCATATTGATGAAAGAGTTGGCGACATTGCAGAAGAAAGTTCCTCGCCTTTAGAATTATATTAATGTAAGTTCCAAAGCCAAATATTAATATTTTCTTTAAAAAAATTAGGTAATAGTCATAAAAATATGTATAGTTACCTGTTCTTGGATTAATTTGCATTATGTTGAAGTGCTATCCGTCCTGACGCTCCAAAAAAATAATCGGATACTGCAAAGAATCGTATGATCTATGAGTTTCAGCAACACGTTGAATAGTATTATTCCATCGATGAAGTATTATATCACGCGTTTCGCGTTGTACGCCAATAATAACAATCGCAACTTCATGGGTAGTAGGAGCGTTGTAGCATCTGACGTGCTGCCCGGGTGGAGTTTTATCTGCACGTATTTGAATCGCGTAATCATCTGCCGGTAGTTTATCGAGTGAAGTTTTATGGCTCGATTATCGATGGCAACCAAACTTCAGTTGCGTTACCAGCCGGTAACTGAAAATTTGTGGTTGCCAGAAAAGCACTAAAAAGCAACTGAAATTGACAACTTTCAGTTGCCATCCGTAATATGATTTTTAGCCACTGGCAGCCCAACTGAAGTTCGGTTGCCATCGATAATCGAGCCATTAAATAATTGTATTAATGCATTGTGTTGGTTAAAAAATGATTGCAAAGAAGATATGACGGCCGCTTCGTGCCTGGAGCTATATTGGAGCGTAGATCGTCTTGTATATCATCGTCAGACATAAAATATATTTGTAAAAATTTATGCTCAGTATCAGGAACAGGTAAAAAAGAGCCAAGGCAGCAACTGTTCAAAATTGTGTTTGAAGTCTACTGATGAGTTGGTAAAGCACCAACGAAATGCTGCATATAGACAATTGCTTAAACTTCAGCAAATAAATTTCATTTAAAATAATTTTTTTTAATAATAATAAACAAACACTGACTATGTAGTATTGGCAACAAAACAACCAATTCAAATATTTTATACTTGTATATACATTAGGGCATCCCTATATATAGAAAATTGTTCCGATTCTCGTTCTAACCCAATAGAAATATACGAAGAGTTTAAAAACTATTGTTCCAATTTTTAGACAGATTGAAAAATGTGTAGGGATGGCTCAAGTCGACAGAATTCTTAAAAAATTCAGATTATGTTTACCATTTTTCATTTGGCTCAACCATATGTAGCTAATTGCCTCCCTAATTTCTTAAATTTTTTTTCTCAAAATGTGCGGAGTCTTACCTATCAAAAATGCCAAAACTCCAACCACCAGTAATAAAGTTATGACAAAATATCAGTCATTTACAGGCCTATTCTGACACAGTAATAATAGTCACCATGGTTATAATTTGCAACCAAAGTTATAAAAATAGGAAATTGGTATTCTGATAATTTTTTATCGTAAGAAAAGTCAATAAAACTATTACCTACAAAAAAGTAGGTAACAGGAATTTATTTAAAAAAAATTTTATTCTATTTGTTATTAAAGTTGGCGAAAAATTGGAAACAAGCCCTTGAATTCATTCAACATCACTTAAATCAATTTTACCGCGAAAATAGCGAAAATTCGCGATAAATTGCAAACGAGCCCTAAATTTGCTTAAGAGTAACTAAAATTGTGCGGAATGACAATAATTCGGAAAAAAACCGCGAAAATGACGAAAATTCGCAAAACCTTGAAATATGGCGTAGTCTGATATTGATTAGACGTCGTTAAAACTAGAGTTGGGTAGTTCATGAACGAACTAGTTCAATTGAACTACTCACACAAATGAGCGAAGTGAGCTGGTCATATCATTGAGCTCTTTTCAGCTCCCTAGTTCATATTTCATTTACGCTCACATTTCTTTTTCGTTCACGTTTCTTTTTATTTCATATTTCTTTTTAGCTCACTCTCACAATAATCAGATTACATTTTGTAATCAAGCGACATCTAGATATATGTACCATATAAACTCGCTAGTACAAAAAGTACGAAATCTACTTTATTTTTTGTAAAATCATTGCACGATGTCGAAAGCACAAAGCCAATAAAGAATAATTTATATTCATCCATAATTATATTACAAACAAAAGTTATCAGCTGCGCTGTCAACTTTACCTGTTATAGATGTGATCGCCTAGAGCTGAAAAGCACAACTCTAGTTAAAACTGTAAATAATTAAAAAACTGGCAAAAAGAAATCACTTTTACCGCGAAAGTTGCGAATTTGCGTAATTTTCGCAAATTTTTTCCGAGCTTTTGGCATTTCTTACAGCTTTAGCTATTTTTAAGCAATATTGTAATTTTGTAATTTTTTTATTTTGTAATATTGTAATTTTTGTATATTTTCGCTATTTCCGCGATAAAAGTGACTTCGTTAGCTAATTCTTGGCTTTTTTACAGTTTTATCGAATTTTAATCACTATCAGAATTTTCTATCTTCTTAATATCAACAAGTTTTTGCGAATTACTGTCATTTTCGCGATTTTTTCTGAATTTTTTGCATTCCTTATAATTTTAGCTGTTTTAAAATAAACAAGGTTTGTTAGCAATTTTGTAATTTTTCGCAAATTTGTCGCTATATTTACGGCAAACGTGATTGTTTTGCTAGTTCTTGGATCGTGGCAAGTTTTTGCGAATTTTCGCAATTTTTCATACTCAGTAATGATCCAAAAATATGGACGATTGCTAATTTTGCCACTAAAATTGTTCTGCCCAAGCTTTTGTGTGATTTGCAACTATTTTTATTTTGAAATTAGGCGATTTGGGCAATTTTCTCTTTGGTTATTGTTCGTGTAGAAGCCAAAATTTTCATAAATTTACTTTTTGGCATTCCACAATCTATTTTTATTTCACAAAATAATTTAAAATACCGGAAATACCGGAAAAAATAAGACTTACAATTAGGTAACAAAAATTCGGTTACAAATTTATTATTACCAAATTGCCAGAATAAGGCTGTTAATGTAACTTTGGTCGTTATATTAGCAGCCTGAGAGCATTTGAAAATATAAAATATTGTTGTAAAAAAGAGAAAAGGTAGACTTGCAGTGTTGCCAGAATTTTTAGGGATATCTGCAAAATTTAAAAATGTTTCAAGAAAAAATCTGCAAAAGCTGCATTTTATTTTTAAAATCTTCAAAAAATCTTTTTTTATATAATTCTTTATTTACAATCTGTCCACTTAAGAACAATAAGTAAATGAGATTAAATAATATTTATATAATATGTTAAACTCCACTGAGAACAACATAATTAAACAAAAATTTAAAGCGATAAATAAATATATTAATAAAAGGAAAAAATTAAGGAACAGTAAATCAATTTCTGAAAGGCTTCTGATTTCTTCTGTATCATCGAGGAGTGAAATGGCTAGCGCGTTGATGTGTTGACTTAACCTTTCTAAATAGGTTTCGCTAAATCTTCTAATTTCATCTTTTACTTTTGGAATACGAAGATCATTGTGAATAGTATTATTTGATACAAACCATGGAGCGTTTACTATTGATCGTAGGGTTTTAGACTGGTACCTTTGTAATATTTCAATATTTGAGTTGCTGGCTGTTCCCCAGAGTTGTATCCCATAAGTCCAAAGAGGTTTTAAAATGGTTTTATAAAGAATTACTTTATTTTCTAGACTTAATTTCGATTTTGGTCCAAGAAGCCAATATAGTTTTTTAGTTTTGATATTTAATTGTTGTTTCTTCATTTTAACGTGAGTTTTCCATGTTAGTCTTTTATCTATATGCTTACCTACATACATAAGTATTTTACACATTCATATTGCGGTATTGTATTATTGTATAGGCGCACACTGTTGCAATTACCTCGACGTAAAGTAAAAGTGATATGTGATGATTTTTCAGTGTTGACTTTGATTTTCCATTTGCTTAACCATGACTCAATGGCATTCAATTCTTGCTGCAATAAATTTGTAGCATTATCAGGACAAGTATCTGTTGCTAGAATCGCAGTATCATCTGCATAAGTTGCAATTAAAACATTTTCGTTGATTGGCACGTAAATATTGTATAAAGAATTGGCCCAAGTACACTGCCTTGAGGGACCCCTGCTTTTATACAGCATATTTGAGAAATCTCAGAGTTAACTTCAACGTAGTAGCTTCTCTCTGTCAAATAAGATTTCATTAATAAGTAAAAAGGCGTCGGAAGCAATTTTTTTAGTTTGAAGCACAACCCATCATGCCATACTTTATCAAACGCTTGTTGTACATCGAGGAAAACTCCTGAACAATATTTTTTGGCTTCCAATGTATCTCTTATATTATCTACGATACGATGGCATTGCTCCGGAGTTCCATGCTTATTCCGAAAACCAAACTGGTACGCTGGAATGATGTTCAGTTTATCCAGAACTGGCAATAATCTTTTCAAAAATATTCTTTCAAATATTTTGGAGAATATGACCAGAAGGCTTATTGGTCTATAAGATGCAACATTATTCTCTGGCTTATTTGGCTTGTTAACCATTACAATCTCTGCACACTTCCATTGTGAGGGAAAGTAAGATGTATTATACCCTTTTTTGGAGAGCTTGGACCACTTTCCCATCTATACTGTCGTAGCCTGGAGACTTTTTGCAGTTTATTTTCTTAATTTGTTCGGTTACTTCATTTGGAGAGATGTGCCTGATCGGCCAGTCCATAGGACAAGGACAATTGAGAAATTCAATTATGTCGTTATCATACGGATTTGTGAATGCATGGGGTTGAAAGATACTTTGGAGATGGTTGGCAAATGCTTCTGCTTTAGTTTTGTCTGTTCTACACCATATCCCATTGATATCTTTTATTGGAACATTTCGTTTAGTTGGACGTTTTATGTATTTTGTTGCTTTCCATAAAGAAAACTCAGAGTTTTTGTTGTTGGGATCTAGGTTATGAAGAAAGTTACCAAGTTGTTCGTTTTTCGCCCTATGAAGGGCAATTTTAAGGTCTTTGACAGCTTTATTAAATAGTTGCTTATCATATGGGTTTCTGCTACATTGCCACACTTTTCTAAGTCTTCTTTTATTTCTCAACATCTCTCTGATTTCAGACGTTAGTATCAACTGATTTCGATTTCTCTGGTCTCAATTGGTTGGAGTTGATAAAAATCCCGCATTATGAATTAGATTATTGAAATTCTCAACTGTATCATCAATTTCATTTGGTGTTTTTAGTGGAATATTAAGATTCACATTTCTTTCAATCCAAGTGGCGAAAGACTTCAAGTCAGTTTTGCTATTTAGAATTTTTTGTTTTGCAATATGAGTCTCTAGAATGGTGTTAAAGCACGCTATTATAGGAGTATGATCAGAACTTAGCTCATCAACATGAGTAATATTTAATAGCTGTCTTGAAATTCCAGAGTAAACGACAAAGTCTAATAGATCGGGTATTTGTACAGTTCACTTCCCTTAGGATTAACCAATCTCGATCCCCACCACGGGTGCTTTGCGTTAAAATCACCAGCAACAAAAAATCTTGGTCCTAGTTGATTAAAAAATGTTTGAAATTCCTGACTTTTGACAGAGTATCTAGGTGGAAAATAAATGGCACAAATGGAAATATCATTTAAATTTGATTTAACCCTAATGCATGCAGCTTGAAGATATGATTCTCTTATTTCACTTAAGTGCTCGTATTTTATAGTCGATTTTATTAATATTGCAGCTCCAGCATGTGCTCTGTCATCTGGATGGTTAGCTGTTATCACTTCATATCCTCTTATTCTACAAAAAGATCTACTTGTAAAATGTGTCTCCGACACTAGCATTATATCGATGTGATGTATTTTTAGAAAAATTTCAACTTCTTCTAAATGGTTAGAAAGCCCGTTAGCATTCCATATTGCAATATTTAAATTTAGTTGCATAGTTTTGCAATCAAAACTGTCATCATATTTAATAGCTTGTTGGTTAACTCTATTTGATCATGAATTAATTTTTCTAATTTGTCAAATGAGCTTGACTGATTATTTTTTAAAACTGAAGAATAAAAACCATTTTTACTGCCACTTTTTTTATATATTATTTAAGCAAATAAACAATTTATTCAAGAAACTGAAATACATACTGGTGTGAACATAAATATTTTTTTATAAAAAAAAATAAACAGCGACAATAAAATAAAATTCAATTGCGTATAAGGTATGTACATAAGGGTTGAGCGTCAGATTTTTGTTTGCAAATTTTAATTTCGAATAGCAAAAAAAGGTTTCACTTTATTTTTTGATACATGGGAAAAATAATGAAAAAATATATTGGGACCTACTTTTAGCCCTCTAACGCAGCATCAAGATTTTGAATGTAAGATCAAATCTATCAATTTGTGGAACATCATATGATGCAACATTATATATGCTTTATAGCTGTTATAACTCATTACACTCAAAACATCTACTATTATATACATACAAGGTCAGATTTCAGACAAACTTAAGATGAAATAATGAAGCAAATTTTCGAATTTCTAAGTCTTTGTCATATCTTGCAAAACAACTTTTTCTAAGATACATAATTTAGGGCCGCTGAACACGAAAATGATATTCATTTATTTTTCTTAATGCGCGTTTTCCCGATATTCTCGAAAAACGAGTTTTTTTTTTGTTTATTTATTTTATCGATTATTGGCAAAAATTCCGAGTACGACCATTCTATTCTTTCATTCAATACACTGATTGTGCCGACCGTATAAAAAGTATAGAGTTACAGGCCTTAAAAGTTAAAAAAAATATATTTTTAGACCTTCTCCCAAAAACTATCATTTTAAATTGCTCCATTAAGATGAAAAAATATACTAAGTATATTTTTTTCGGGCTGTATTTCAAAGATAATTCTGTGACGATCACATGAAGGGTGCAACCGCTAAATTCTGATAAAAAAGAAGAAAGTTATTAGCCCTTAAGCGAAAACAGCTATATCATTTCTTAATTATGTACTTAAATATTATTATACTGATTTACAAAATTTTTATTTTTGGTATGTTTAAACTTTTTAATGCATCATTTTATGGTATTTCGAATGTGCTCAACACGAAAAAAATTATTTCGGGCATTACCCAGATAACGGTAAATTTTGGTTTTCCATATATCGTCGTTAAAAATGCAAAACTAACTTCCTTCAATTCTCCTTTGGTATGGACACAACTAAAATTATTCCTTCCCAGAATCAGGAGTTCAGTAATTTGGCCATTTAGTTAAACAAAAGTTTGGTATTCCCAAATATTTGTATAGATTACTGAATGGAAGCGAATGAACTTCAGTTTGATGTATAACACATTTGGTAATCTCCTTTGGTACTCCTTCCCAGAATCCGAAGTTCAGTAATTTGTCCAATTAGTTAAACAAAATTTTGGTATTCGCAAATACTGTTGTAGATTACTGAATGCGAGTGAATTACTATCAATTTGA
>OY101449.1:71428674-71446953 GCA_956483635.1 Panzeria rudis
TAAAATAAAAAGGACATTATTCATTAATAAAATAAAAAAAAGGACATTAATTAATAAAAAGGACATTAATAATAATAAAAAGGACATTAATAAAAAAAAAACATTATTAATTAAAATAAAAATTACAAAAGGACGTTTAAAAAAAAATAGAAGCCATGAAGTTTGAAGAGCTAAAAGTTGAGCAGCTAAAAAAAGAGCTGAGTAAGCTGGAACTGCCAGCAACAGGCAATAAAGTGGAACTTCAGAAGAGGCTGATAGATGAGTTCAAGCAGCGTGGCATCGACATCGGGACATACGAATTTGAGGATAAAGAGGAAATAGAGGTATGTACTCGTGCCACGACAAGCAACATGGATTTAAGCACAATGTTCGCCGCTATGATGGAAAAATTTCAAGAAGTTAAAGAAACATCTAGAGGTAACAATGAGAGAATGCTGGCTGAAGTTCAAGAAACATCTAGAGCCAACAATGAGAGAATGCTAGCTGAAGTTCAAGAAACATCTAGAGCTAACAACGAGAGGGTGCTAGCTGAAGTTAAAGCCACAAATGAGAAACTTCAAGAAACATCTAAGACCACAAATGAGAAACTTCAAGAAATTTCTGAGGCCATAAATAGAAGAGTAGATGGCATTGAAGTACAAGTCAGCAAATTTGACGAGAAACTCTCAGAACTAGAGAATAAACTTCATAGCCTAGAAATTGGTGGCGTCGAAGTGCATGTAAAAGATGTGGACGAGAAATTGCATGACTTGGAAGCAAAAATTGTTAATCTTCAGTGTCAAGGAGGGCCAGTGAGAGTTATTCCAGAGGCTTCCAGCAGAGTAAAGACGCCTTGTTTCGATGGCAGCGCACCTTTGAACATCTTCAAGTTCCAGTTCGAAACAGTTGCCAGCAAAAATGGTTGGAACAGTGAAGAAAAGGCCATAGAGCTGATTTTGGCCTTAAAAGGAGCCGCAGCAGAAGTACTTGAAACCGTACCAGGGAGCTGCAGATATAATTTTGATGACATAATGGCGGCACTGCAGCGGAAATATGGTGGCGAACATAAGCGAGATATATACCGAATGGAATTGCGATGTAGAGGACAAAAGCCCAATGAGTCTCTACAAGATTTCGCAATGGAAATTGAGCGGTTAGTGCAGCTTACGTATCCAGGTGAAAACCACCCATTCCTGGATCATGTCAAAACAGAGGCGTTTGTTAATGGCATCCGTGATCCTGACATCAAGCTTGCAGTGTGTGCTACACAAAAGGCTACATTCGCAGAAATGGTTTCATTTGCACTAGCTCAAGAGACTGCTAGGGTGATTTGGAAGCCACAGGTGTGCAAGGTGCGGAACGTGGAAGTCATTGCCGAAAATGAGAGTGATCTAGTCTCTAGCATCAAGGAGGCAGTGAGACAAGCATTGGCGGAGAAGGACGGCAAAGTAAAAGCTAAGTGTTATAACTGCGGCAAAGTTGGCCACTTCCAGCGCAACTGCAAGGCGCCAAGAAAAAGAGCCAGATCTGTTTCGCCACCAAGGAATAGTAAACGGGTGAACCAACAAACAACACAAGAGTCCCCGTTAAACTAAAACGAGCTAGCACTAAGGGGCAAGAGCTAGCTCCCACAAACGACGGCCCCACAATCTCCATATCAGTAATGCAGCAGAAAAATAGCAACCTTACTGCATGTGGATACATCAACGGCGAAAAGCACATCTTCACCATAGACACAGGAGCATCGCAGTCAATAATAAGGCCCGATATAGTGAAGGGGAAGTGTGAACCTTTAAGGACTATAAGACTACGTACAGCTACTGGGGAGCCTGCCACTGTCTACGGTAAGACTGAAGCAAAGGTGACTATAGCCAATATAAGCGTAAAACATGTGTTTATCGTTGCCGATATTGTTGACGAGGTTATTATTGGAGCAGATTTTATGATAAACCATGGCATAAACCTGCATATGGGGCAAAAGGTGATGATTTGGCGTAATGTTGAAATACCGCTTGATGTTGGATATGACAATCAAACGCACGTAAGGAAACTAGTTGCTATTGAAAACCAGACTATACCACCGCAGTCTGAATCAGTAATATGGGCACGCATGGAGGGAGATTGTGAGGACAATCGGTTGTGGGTAGTAGAACCAACAGAAATTAAGAGCGAGCTATTAACAGCAAAAGCCCTCGTAAAAACTTGCAAAGGAGGAAAGATCCCTATAAGAGTACTTAATTTATCAGGCAACGAAAAAGTCGTCAGCGGAAATTCTGCTATGGGCCAATGTACTCCACCAGAGGCAATAATAAACTGCGAGCGAAAGCCAGAACCAGCCAATATGTCCGCAAAAGAACGTGAACAATTTGAAGAGCATGTGGGGATGTGGGTAGCAGGATTAGCAGCTCCTGATAGAAATAAAGCTAAACAGCTGCTAAAAAGGCACACCAGCGTCTTCGCCTTGAAAGATCAAAGCCAAGGGAGAACGGCAATAGTGAAACATGAAATAAATACAGGCGAAGCGAGGCCGATCAAACAGCCACCCAGAAGTGTACCCCTAGCAAAACGGAATGAGGTAAAAGAACTTGTCCATGAAATGGAGCGGAATGGTGTAATCGAGCCATCTGCAAGTCCTTGGAGTTCGCCCGTGGTCTTAGTCAAAAAGAAGGATGGCAGTACGAGATTCTGCGTTGACTACAGAAAGCTCAATGACGTTACTAAGAAGGACAGTTATCCGCTACCAAGAATTGACGACACTTTAGACACGCTGGCTGGAACGAAATGGTTCTCCACGTTGGACCTACAAAGCGGATATTGGCAGGTGGAGATTGCAGAGAAAGATAAGGAGAAAACTGCTTTTAGCGCGAGCGATGGATTATGGCAGTTTAAAGTTATGCCATTCGGGCTCTGCAATGCTCCAGCTACTTTTGAACGCCTAATGGAACGAGTGCTGAAGGGACTTCACTGGAAGACTTGCTTGGTGTACCTTGATGACATCGTCGTGATGGGAAAGACTTTTGATGAGCACCTCAAAAATTTGGCAGAGGTTCTTCAACGCATATCATCAGCTGGTTTAAAACTTAGCGTGAAGAAATGTGCATTGTTCCAGAGAGAAGTAAAGTATTTGGGCCATCGAGTTACGGCAGACGGAATCTCAACGGATGAAGATAAAATACGAGCAGTAAAGGACTGGCCTCGTCCGAAAAATCTTCATGAACTGCGCAGCTTTCTGGGCCTTTGTACCTACTACAGACGCTTTGTACCAAATTTTGCCAACGTCGCTGCAAGCCTGCATGAGCTGACCAAGAAGTCGAGGCCGTATCACTGGGGCGAACAGCAGGAGAATGCGTTCCAGACACTAAAGGATTTACTGAGTACGTCACCAGTACTAGCCTACCCCATCGCTGGAGAAAAATTTTTGCTTGATACCGATGCGAGCGGCTATGGCATAGGAGGTGTGTTGTCGCAAGTTGTCAATGGCACAGAAAAAGTGATAGGCTATTATAGCCGTATACTCTCAAAGCCTGAGAGAAACTACTGTGTGACACGACGTGAGCTTTTGGCAGTGTTGGAGTGCATAAAACACTACCATAAGTACCTGTATGGCCAACACTTTACGCTGAGGACCGACCATTCTGCATTGAGATGGCTGTTGCAGTTTAAAAATCCTGAAGGGCAGCTAGCGCGCTGGATTGAACGTCTTCAAAGCTACGACTTCAGCATCGAGCATAGAAGGGGCGTAAAGCATAACAATGCAGATGCTTTATCACGACGGCCCTGCAGCTTGGAGTGCAGACATTGTGTTAAGGCCGAAAAGAAGGAATGCGTTATTGATGTTCGGCTAACGCACATCGATTCCGATGAGGACTGGTCAGCGGCACAGAGAAACGATACACTATTGGCGACAATTATAGCAGCCAAAGAGGAAAATAGAAGACCTGCTCGCAATGTAATATCAGCTGAAAGCCCACTTGTGAAATCTTATTGGGCTCAGTGGAATAGCCTGAAGCTGATAAACGGGTGCTTGTACCGCGTATGGGAAAGTGCAGATGGTAAAATGGCTTCCAACCTAATAGTTGTGCCATCCTCCAAGGTGAATAAGGTTTTGCACGAGTTTCACAATGGTCCTAGTGGCGGTCATCTGGGAGTGACAAAAACGCTGGAGAAGCTAAAACAGCGTTTTTATTGGGTTGGATGTCAACAAGCCGTAGCCGACTGGATAGCAAACTGCCCACAGTGCATCGCAGCAAAAGGACCAGCAAGAAAAAGTCGAGGACAGCTGCAACAGTACAACTCAGGTGCACCATTTGAGCGGATAGCAATGGATATAGCAGGTCCTTTTCCCGTCAGCGACGCCGGGAATCGCTATGTTCTTGTGGTGATGGACTATTTTAGTAAATGGCCAGAAGTATATGCCATACCCAATCAAGAAGCAAGGACAGTTGTGAATGTATTTGTCAACAACTGGGTATGTCGCTATGGTGTTCCAATAGAATTACATTCTGACCAAGGTAGAAACTTCGAGTCTGCTATATTCCGGGAAATGTGCGAATTATATGGGATAAAGAAAACAAGAACGACGCCGCTGCACCCACAGTCCGATGGCATGGTAGAAAGATTTAATCGCACTCTAGAGGAGTACCTGCGAAAAGTGGTAAGCGCGCATCAAAGGGACTGGGACGAGCACATTCCCAAATTTTTGTTGGCATATAGGTCAGCTGTACATGACTCGACATCACGAACACCTGCTAAAATTGTCTTCGGGACGGAATTAAAATTGCCTGGTGATTTGGAATTTGGCGTTAAGCCTACACCAACAAGTAAAGAAGGCACCAGCTCTTCCCAAGAGCAAGAAAATTTAAATGAGCTACATGAATTTGTACGCAACCGAATTAGAATGGCCAGTGACAAGATGAAGGCTAGATATGACCGAGCTGCAAATTCTGAGGGATTCAATGAGGGTCAATTGGTTCTACTTTACAACCCACAACGAAAGAAGGGATTGTCTCCAAAATTGCAGACTCATTGGGATGGACCGTATAAGGTTATTAAAAGGTTGAACGATGTCGTCTATAGGATACAGAAGTACAACAGCCCAAGGTCCAAAATGAAAATCGTACACCTGGAACGACTGGCGCACTATGGAAAAGGTGATTGTGTGCCTATTCGGGACGAACAGGCTTAAGTGGGCGGCAGTGTTACGAAATGAAAATGCAGATTCAAATGTAACGACACAAACTGACAACCCGATCATTATCTGCTTTATACCCCTAAATCACTGTAATAAAATCAAAACCTGGCAACCAAGTACCACAATTAAACTTGGCATCACTCGACAACTGCCAATAGAATTCAAAATAACGGAAAATGGAAGTTTCCGGAATCTTCAGGAAACGGTAGCTAGAACTTTCAAGATTATTCGAGACTGCTTAATCGCAATTACAAACAGTGACATTAAACTTAAACTGCAAGAGATGTAGACTTGATGACAGCGTAATTTGTTAAGTTGCAAACATTAGAGTATGTGTGTGTGCGAAGATAAACCAACAGAAGAATAATCTCATGCATCTACACACGCACATACATTGCACCATAGCAAGACCAAAATGATCATGCCGTACACTTAAAGATGAAAAGAGACCTGAATTACAGTACAGTTAAAGATAAAGAGAGACGGCTGTATTCCAGAAAGTTAGCGAAGTTACCAGAAGGTTTTATAATTGACTATATAAGGGGAGGCTGCCAGACGACAAAAAGGAAGTGTGTTTTTAAACTTAGACGAGTAAACATCGCCAAGAATAGTTAGTGAGTACATCGCGTTTAGTTGTACGTGTTTTTAAAGTAATAAATAAAGTGTTACTGAGAATTTATTTGTAAAATAAATATCCGTGTTTTATTTTATTGCAATTCAACGAATCCTGTGAAAATAATAAAACCGTTTTTATGTAAAGGACTAAAAACGTAACAATATATATATATATATATATATATATATATATATATATATATATATATATATATATATATATATATATATATATATATATATATAGATGTATATATATATATATATATATATATATATATATATATATATATATATATATATATATATATATATATATATATATATATATATATATATATATATATATATATATATATATATATCTATATATATATATTGTTACGTTTTTAGTCCTTTACATAAAAACGGTTTTATTATTTTCACAGGATTCGTTGAATTGCAATAAAATAAAACACGGATATTTATTTTACAAATAAATTCTCAGTAACACTTTATTTATTACTTTAAAAACACGTACAACTAAACGCGATGTACACACTAACTATTCTTGGCGATGTTTACTCGTCTAAGTTTAAAAACACACACTTCTTGTCGTCTGGCAGCCTCCCCTTATATAGTAAATTATAAAACCTTCTGGTAACTTCGCTAACTTTCTGGAATGTAGTTGTCTCTTTTTATCTTTAAGTATACGGCATGATCATTTGGTCTTGCTATAGTGTAGTGTATGTGCGTGTGTAGATGCATGAGATTTTTCTTCTGTTTGTTTATCCTCACACACACACATACTCTAATGTTCGCAACTTAAGCAAATTATGCTGTCATCAAGTCTACATCTCTTGCAGTTTAAGTTTAATGTCACTGTTTGTAATTGCGATTAAGCAGTCTCGAATAATCTTGAAAGTTCTAGCTACCGTTTCCTGAAGATTCCGGAAACTTCCATTTTCCGTTATTTTGAATTCTATTGGCAGTTGTCGAGTGATGCCAAGTTTAATTGTGGTACTTGGTTGCCAGGTTTTGATTTTATTACAGTGATTTAGGGGTATAAAGCAGATAATGATCGGGTTGTCAGTTTGTGTCGTTACATTTGAATCTGCATTTTCATTTCGTAACACTGCCGCCCACTTAAGCCTGTTCGTCCCGAATAGGCACACAATCACCTTTTCCATAGTGCGCCAGTCGTTCCAGGTGTACGATTTTCATTTTGGACCTTGGGCTGTTGTACTTCTGTATCCTATAGACGACATCGTTCAACCTTTTAATAACCTTATACGGTCCATCCCAATGAGTCTGCAATTTTGGAGACAATCCCTTCTTTCGTTGTGGGTTGTAAAGTAGAACCAATTGACCCTCATTGAATCCCTCAGAATTTGCAGCTCGGTCATATCTAGCCTTCATCTTGTCACTGGCCATTCTAATTCGGTTGCGTACAAATTCATGTAGCTCATTTAAATTTTCTTGCTCTTGGGAAGAGCTGGTGCCTTCTTCACTTGTTGGTGTAGGCTTAACGCCAAATTCCAAATCACCAGGCAATTTTAATTCCGTCCCGAAGACAATTTTAGCAGGTGTTCGTGATGTCGAGTCATGTACAGCTGACCTATATGCCAACAAAAATTTGGGAATGTGCTCGTCCCAGTCCCTTTGATGCGCGCTTACCACTTTTCGCAGGTACTCCTCTAGAGTGCGATTAAATCTTTCTACCATGCCATCGGACTGTGGGTGCAGCGGCGTCGTTCTTGTTTTCTTTATCCCATATAATTCGCACATTTCCCGGAATATAGCAGACTCGAAGTTTCTACCTTGGTCAGAATGTAATTCTATTGGAACACCATAGCGACATACCCAGTTGTTGACAAATACATTCACAACTGTCCTTGCTTCTTGATTGGGTATGGCATATACTTCTGGCCATTTACTAAAATAGTCCATCACCACAAGAACATAGCGATTCCCGGCGTCGCTGACGGGAAAAGGACCTGCTATATCCATTGCTATCCGCTCAAATGGTGCACCTGAGTTGTACTGTTGCAGCTGTCCTCGACTTTTTCTTGCTGGTCCTTTTGCTGCGATGCACTGTGGGCAGTTTGCTATCCAGTCGGCTACGGCTTGTTGACACCCAACCCAATAAAAACGCTGTTTTAGCTTCTCCAGCGTTTTTGTCACTCCCAGATGACCGCCACTAGGACCATTGTGGAACTCGTGCAAAACCTTATTCACCTTGGAGGATGGCACAACTATTAGGTTGGAAGCCATTTTACCATCTGCACTTTCCCATACGCGGTACAAGCACCCGTTTATCAGCTTCAGGCTATTCCACTGAGCCCAATAAGATTTCACAAGTGGGCTTTCAGCTGATATTACATTGCGAGCAGGTCTTCTATTTTCCTCTTTGGCTGCTATAATTGTCGCCAATATGGTGTCGTTTCTCTGTGCCGCTGACCAGTCCTCATCGGAATCGATGTGCGTTAGCCGAACATCAATAACGCATTCCTTCTTTTCGGCCTTAACACAATGTCTGCACTCCAAGCTGCAGGGCCGTCGTGATAAAGCATCTGCATTGTTATGCTTTACGCCCCTTCTATGCTCGATGCTGAAGTCGTAGCTTTGAAGACGTTCAATCCAGCGCGCTAGCTGCCCTTCAGGATTTTTAAACTGCAACAGCCATCTCAATGCAGAATGGTCGGTCCTCAGCGTAAAGTGTTGGCCATACAGGTACTTATGGTAGTGTTTTATGCACTCCAACACTGCCAAAAGCTCACGTCGTGTCACACAGTAGTTTCTCTCAGGCTTTGAGAGTATACGGCTATAATAGCCTATCACTTTTTCTGTGCCATTGACAACTTGCGACAACACACCTCCTATGCCATAGCCGCTCGCATCGGTATCAAGCAAAAATTTTTCTCCAGCTATGGGGTAGGCTAGTACTAGTGACGTACTCAGTAAATCCTTTAGTGTCTGGAACGCATTCTCCTGCTGTTCGCCCCAGTGATACGGCCTCGACTTCTTGGTCAGCTCATGCAGGCTTGCAGCGACGTTGGCAAAATTTGGTACAAAGCGTCTGTAGTACGTACAAAGGCCCAGAAAGCTGCGCAGTTCATGAAGATTTTTCGGACGAGGCCAGTCCTTTACTGCTCGTATTTTATCTTCATCCGTTGAGATTCCGTCTGCTGTAACTCGATGGCCCAAATACTTTACTTCTCTCTGAAACAATGCACATTTCTTCACGCTAAGTTTTAAACCAGCTGATGATATGCGTTGAAGAACCTCTGCCAAATTTTTGAGGTGCTCATCAAAAGTCTTTCCCATCACGACGATGTCATCAAGGTACACCAAGCAAGTCTTCCAGTGAAGTCCCTTCAGCACTCGTTCCATTAGGCGTTCAAAAGTAGCTGGAGCATTGCAGAGCCCGAATGGCACAACTTTAAACTGCCATAATCCATCGCTCGCGCTAAAAGCAGTTTTCTCCTTATCTTTCTCTGCAATCTCCACCTGCCAATATCCGCTTTGTAGGTCCAACGTGGAGAACCATTTCGTTCCAGCCAGCGTGTCCAAAGTGTCGTCAATTCTTGGTAGCGGATAACTGTCCTTCTTAGTAACGTCATTGAGCTTTCTGTAGTCAACGCAGAATCTCGTACTGCCATCCTTCTTTTTGACTAAGACCACGGGCGAACTCCAAGGACTTGCAGATGGCTCGATTACACCATTCCGCTCCATTTCATGGACAAGTTCTTTTACCTCATTCCGTTTTGCTAGGGGTACACTTCTGGGTGGCTGTTTGATCGGCCTCGCTTCGCCTGTATTTATTTCATGTTTCACTATTGCCGTTCTCCCTTGGCTTTGATCTTTCAAGGCGAAGACGCTGGTGTGCCTTTTTAGCAGCTGTTTAGCTTTATTTCTATCAGGAGCTGCTAATTCTGCTACCCATTTCCCCACGTGTTCTTCAAATTGTTCACGCTCTTTTGCGGACATATTGGCTGGTTCAGGCTTTCGCTCGCAGTTTATTATTGCCTCTGGTGGAGTACATTGGCCTATAGCAGAATTTCCGCTGACGACTTTTTTGTTGCCTGATAAATTAAGTACTCTTATAGGGATCTTTCCTCCTTTGCAAGTTTTTACGAGGGCTTTTGCTGTTAATAGCTCGCTCTTAATTTCTGTTGGTTCTACTACCCACAACCGATTGTCCTCACAATCTCCCTCCATGCGTGCCCATATTACTGATTCAGACTGCGGTGGTATCGTCTGGTTTTCAATAGCAACTAGTTTCCTTACGTGCGTTTGATTGTCATATCCAACATCAAGCGGTATTTCAACATTACGCCAAATCATCACTTGTTGCCCCATATGCAGGTTGATGCCATGGTTTATCATAAAATCGGCTCCAATAATAACCTCGTCAACAATATCGGCAACGATAAACACATGTTTCACGCTTATATTGGCTATAGTCACCTTCGCTTCAGTCTTACCGTAGACAGTGGCAGGCTCCCCAGTAGCTGTACGTAGTCTTATATTCCTTAAAGGTTCACACTTCCCCTTCACTATATCGGGCCTGATTATTGACTGCGACGCTCCTGTGTCTATGGTGAAGATGTGCTTTTCGCCGTTGATGTATCCACATGCAGTAAGGTTGCTATTTTTCTGCTGCATTACTGATATGGAGATTGTGGGGCCGTCGTTTGTGGGAGCTAGCTCTTGCCCCTTAGTGCTAGCTCGTTTTAGTTTAACGGGGACTCTTGTGTTGTTTGTTGGTTCACCCGTTTACTATTCCTTGGTGGCGAAACAGATCTGGCTCTTTTTCTTGGCGCCTTGCAGTTGCGCTGGAAGTGGCCAATTTTGCCGCAGTTATAACACTTAGCTTTTACTTTGCCGTCCTTCTCCGCCAATGCTTGTCTCACTGCCTCCTTGATGCTAGAGACTAGATCACTCTCATTTTCGGCAATGACCTCCACGTTCCGCACCTTGCACACCTGTGGCTTCCAAATCACCCTAGCAGTCTCCTGAGCTAGTGCAAATGAAACCATTTCTGCGAATGTAGCCTTTTGTGTAGCACACACTGCAAGCTTGATGTCAGGATCACGGATGCCATTAACAAACGCCTCTGTTTTGACATGATCCAGGAATGGGTGGTTTTCACCTGGATACGTAAGCTGCACTAACCGCTCAATTTCCATTGCGAAATCTTGTAGAGACTCATTGGGCTTTTGTCCTCTACATCGCAATTCCATACGGTATATATCTCGCTTATGTTCGCCACCATATTTCCGCTGCAGTGCCGCCATTATGTCATCAAAATTATTTCTGCAGCTCCCTGGTACGGTTTCAAGTACTTCTGCTGCGGCTCCTTTTAAGGCCAAAATCAGCTCTATGGCCTTTTCTTCACTGTTCCAACCATTTTTGCTGGCAACTGTTTCGAACTGGAACTTGAAGATGTTCAAAGGTGCGCTGCCATCGAAACAAGGCGTCTTTACTCTGTTGGAAGCCTCTGGAATAACTCTCACTGGCCCTCCTTGACACTGAAGATTAACAATTTTTGCTTCCAGTTCATGTAATTTCTCGTCCACATCTTTTACATGCACTTCGACGCCGCCAATTTCTAGGCTATGGAGTTTGTTCTCTAGTTCTGAGAGTTTCTTGTCAAATTTGCTGACTTGTACTTCAATGCCATCTACTCTTCTATTTATGGCCTCAGAAATTTCTTGAAGTTTCTCATTTGTGGCCTTAGATGTTTCTTGAAGTTTCTCATTTGTGGCCTTAGATGTTTCTTGAACTTCAGCCAGCATTCTCTCATTGTTACCTCTAGATGTTTCTTTAACTTCTTGAAATTTTTCCATCATAGCGGCGAACATTGTACTTAAGTCCATGCTGCTTGTCGTGGCACGAGTACATACCTCTATTTCCTCTTTATCCTCAAATTCGTATGTCCCGATGTCGATGCCACGCTGCTTGAACTCATCTATCAGCCTCTTCTGAAGTTCCACTTTATTGCCTGTTGTTGACAGTTCCAGCTTACTCAGCTCTTTTTTTAGCTGCTCAACTTTTAGCTCTTCAAACTTCATGGCTTCTATTTTTTTTAATGTCCTTTTTATTATTATTAATGTCCTTTTTATTAATTAATAATGTCCTTTTTTATTTTATTAATTAATAATGTCCTTTTTTATTTTATTTTGCAATCCCACTTCTGACACCAATTGTTACGTTTTTAGTCCTTTACATAAAAACGGTTTTATTATTTTCACAGGATTCGTTGAATTGCAATAAAATAAAACACGGATATTTATTTTACAAATAAATTCTCAGTAACACTTTATTTATTACTTTAAAAACACGTACAACTAAACGCGATGTACACACTAACTATTCTTGGCGATGTTTACTCGTCTAAGTTTAAAAACACACACTTCTTGTCGTCTGGCAGCCTCCCCTTATATAGTAAATTATAAAACCTTCTGGTAACTTCGCTAACTTTCTGGAATGTAGTTGTCTCTTTTTATCTTTAAGTATACGGCATGATCATTTGGTCTTGCTATAGTGTAGTGTATGTGCGTGTGTAGATGCATGAGATTTTTCTTCTGTTTGTTTATCCTCGCACACACACATACTCTAATGTTCGCAACTTAAGCAAATTATGCTGTCATCAAGTCTACATCTCTTGCAGTTTAAGTTTAATGTCACTGTTTGTAATTGCGATTAAGCAGTCTCGAATAATCTTGAAAGTTCTAGCTACCGTTTCCTGAAGATTCCGGAAACTTCCATTTTCCGTTATTTTGAATTCTATTGGCAGTTGGCGAGTGATGCCAAGTTTAATTGTGGTACTTGGTTGCCAGGTTTTGATTTTATTACAGTGATTTAGGGGTATAAAGCAGATAATGATCGGGTTGTCAGTTTGTGTCGTTACATTTGAATCTGCATTTTCATTTCGTAACAATATATATATATATATATATATATATATATATATATATATATATATATATATATATATATATATATATATATATATATATATATATATATATATATATATATATATATATATATTTATATATATATATATATATATATATATATATATATATATATATATATATATATATATATATATATATTTATATATATATATATATATATATATATATATATATATATATATATATATATATATATATATATATATATATATATATATATATATATATATATATATATATATATATATATATATATATATATATATATATATATATATATATATATATATATATATATATATATATATATATATATATATATATATATATATATATATATATATATATATATATATATATATATATATATATATATATATATATATATATATATATATATATATATGTTGTGGTTCCGCAGCGACTTGTGGTAAGCGATGTGTGTGGCTTCGATGAATAATGACTTCTTCTATTTGCGGTTTATTTTCTTCCGACGAATTTTGAACTAAAGCTGGCTGATTTTGGTTATGTACCATCGACTTATATAATTGATTAATGTGCCTTTTCAAAGTATAACCGTTATCTAGTCGAACTTGATAATGAAGACTTCCAAGTTTCTTTAGGACGGTACCAAATTTCCAACTGGGAACGTTTTTCTCAAACCAACGTACTTGGACCCTTTCTCCCACACTAATTTCACGTACTGTAAAATTATTTGCATTGTTTTTAGCATGTTGCATTGGGCGAATAGCATCCAATTTTATACGTAATTCACGACCAAGATAAAGTTGGCCTGGACTTTTCCCGTTCCCCATTGGCGTGGCTCTATATCTCGAAACAATTTCTTGCACTTTTATGTGCAGTGGCAGTTTTTCATCTTCCATTGATTTTAATTTTCTTTTCAGAGTTTGGACGTGTCTTTCAGCAAGGCCATTAGTGGCAGGATGCCCCGGTGCAATAAATTTTTGAATAATACCGTGATCTGTACAGAACGATCTAAACGTAGCGCTTTGAAATATTGTCGCATTGTCCGATACGATAATTTCTGGCAAGCCATGTGTTGCAAAAATGTTTTGAAGCAAATATAAAGTTTTTTCAGAAGTAGGAGCTTCCTTTGTTATGCGAATTTCTGGCCACTTGGATTTTGCATCGACCAAAACAAGAAAATAGTGATTTTGGAAAGGCCCAGCGTAATCAATGTGCACTCTTTGAAAATTCTGGGTCGGCTCATCCCATTGATGTGTTTCAACCTTTGGTGGATTTTTTCTTACCATGGCACAATTTTGACAAGATCTTACAAGACGTTCTATGTCAGTATCAATATTTTTCCAATAACAGTATTTTCAGGCTAGCTGTTTCATCCTCTCTATACCAACATGCGTATGGTGTAATTCTCCAAGAATTCCTTCTCTTAAACTCGAAGGAATCATTACCCGATTTCCCTTGAACAAAATTCCATTTTGTATTGAGTATTCAGGGTCAAAATTGTCTCCATTTAATAATTCTTTTTTCAAATTGAAATATTCTTTATCACGTTCAGTTTCCTTCGCAATCGTTGTTGCTGTAATTGAAAACGTTGAAATTTGATTTATAGTTTGGTCTTGAATAATTTGTGTTTCTGTATCGAGAAAATGATTAAATTTTGAGGTGTTTTTCAATGGAGCTCTAGACAAACAATCGACATGTGCTATATGTTCAGCTTTTTTATGCTCAATTTTGTAATTAAAACCTTGCAAGAAAGATGCGTACCGAATTAATCTTCCTGACGTTATGGCTGGGGTTTTGGCGTTCTGATGAAAAATTCTTGATAGAGGGCGGTTGTCGGTAACAAGAGTAAATTCTTTTCCATGCAAATACATAAATAATTTTTCTACAGCAAATATTATTGCAAGTGCTTCCCTGTCGAGCTGACTATAATTTTGTTCTGCTTTTGTCAAAGCTCTGGAAATAAAAGCAATAGGACGTTCATTTTGGTCGATGACATGGGAAAGCACTGCAGCAACACCTGTTGGACTTGCATCACAGGTCAATGTTAATGGTAGGCTTTCATTGTAAGGTACTAAAACTCTGTCGTTTAAAATTTCTTGCTTCAGCTTTTTGAAAGCTTCTTCACATTTTCTAGACCAGAAAAATTTGTTGCCTTTTTCCAATAACTTTCGTAATGGGAATGTCAATGTTGCCATATCTGGAATAAACCGAGCGTAGTAAGTGACCATCCCCAGGAATCTCCTGACGTCATCAACATTTTCCGGGCATGGAAGATTTGCCATAGCTTCGGTTTTTGAAGGATACTTAGAAATTGTATTTTGACTTATAACATAACCCAAATATGGAATTTGTTCTTTAAAATATTCTCATTTATCCTTGTTAACATGTAATTGATATTTTTGAAGTCTTTCGAAACATGCAATTAGCCTTTGTTCACATATGGCTTTGGTGGAACCGTGTACGATAATATCGTCAAAATAAGAAATTGTTCCCTCTAGGCCCTGCAAAATTTGGTCTAATATACGATTAAATTCGCTTGGAGCTGTTTTTATTCCAAACGACAAGCGGTTCATTTGATATGTACCTCTATGAGTTGATATCGTTTGAATCTGCTTGCTATCATCATTCACAGCGACGTGTAAATATGCTTTGAAAAGGTCCAGCTTGCAAAAATATTTAGAATTTTTTAAGGTGTTGAATATTTCCTCGATTCTTTTAATAGGATAATGAGCGGATTCCAGTTGAGGATTGACACATAATTTATAATCTACACATAGTCGCACAGTGCCGTC
This sequence comes from Panzeria rudis, assembly GCA_956483635.1. Classification (NCBI taxonomy): domain Eukaryota; kingdom Metazoa; phylum Arthropoda; class Insecta; order Diptera; family Tachinidae; genus Panzeria; species Panzeria rudis. The sequence continues at coordinate 71,444,208 of OY101449.1, forward strand.
AGGTTTTGGTATAACAACCAACGGTGATCCCCAGTTGCTGGTGTTGACTTTAGTTATGATGCCGTCTCTTTCAAGTGAATCGAGCTCCATTTCTACCTTTTCACGTAACGCAAACGGCACTTGCCTTTCTTTTAAAAAAGCCGGCTTGGCCCCTTTATGTAACTTTAACGAGCACACAAAATTTGGAATACATCCTACCTTCTGTTGAAAAATTCCAGAATATTTTTGTATTATTTCTGTTATTGATTTTACAGATGTATTGTTGAAATTTTTATTTACCTTTTGATGGTCACGGTCTACTTCATTTAAATCAATTTTAAGGTGTCGTATCCACAAACGTCCAAGTAGGGGTGAATGTTTGGATTCAACTACAAACATTTGTTCTTTTGATTTTTTACCTTTATAACTGACGTTCACTTCTACGACTCCAAGCGGCACGAATATATCACCAGTATAAGCACGAAAAGCTATTTTTGTCTTTTGCATTTTCACATTTAAGTTTAATTGATCAAAATCGTTTTTTGGAATCAATGTATAGCCGGCTCCCGAATCTACCTCAAATGTTTGTTTTTTGCCTTCAATAAAAACAGCTGTGAAAAATTTCTGTAATTCTGAAGATGGTATCTCAGTTTTGCTATAGATATCAATTATTTGATGAATGCCAAAATTATCGTTTTCATCAAAATAATCGTCATCACGAGTCAACAACATGAAAAGAATTGTCTGATTTTTGTTTTAATTTTGATTTTATGCACACTTGTTTTACATGGCCTGTTTTATTACATGCTGAGCATTTTAATTTTTCTTTGTTTATTTTGCATTCTTTTGAAAGATGATTATTTCGTCCGCAGCGAAGACACAACCCTTCTAGACCAAGTTTTCGATAACTGACTTTTGATGGAGATCGACTACGTTTTTTGTTTTGAGAACCCGATAATTTTTGTGAAAATTGTTGTTTGATTTGATTTACATCACTAGTTGATGGATTATTTATTATTTCATTGTTATTGATTTTCTCTGCCTCCAATGCCTTTGCTTTTTCGACGATTTGCATAAACGAGACATCTGTATTCTGCAATAATTGTTCTCGAATTGAATTATCTCTAATACCTCTTATGAACTGTGCACAAGAAAAAATATCAGCCACGGATTTCTTACATGCGCATACAAAACCACATACCGCCGCTCTTTTTTGTAAAACAGCCACGAAGTCTGAAATACTTTGGTCTTCATTTTGAACTTCATTTAGAAATCTATGTTGTTCTACAAAAATATTTTTCTTGGGGCAGAAGTGTCCTTGAAAAAGTTTTACAATTTCATCATATTTGAGATCATTTATGTTCTTAGGAGCAGCTAACGTTGATAGTAGTGAGTAATTTGATGAACCTACATATTGCAAAATAAGTTTTGCACACATTTCTTTATTATCGAACACTCCTTTTAATTGAAAATGGATTTCAAGACGTTCTTTGTAAATATCAAAAGTCTCCAGCTTTGGGTTGAAAGGATCAAAATTTGATATTACGTTGACGCTGGTAACATTTGATTGCTGTGATTGTTGAACCTGCATGGCTTGAGTCATTCTCGATAGCGCATCGATCAATTTTTCCATTTTGGTCATGGTGCACTTTAGAAATTTTTAGGTTACAATATATTGATATTAGTTTTTCCTTAGGTTTATCCTCGTCCCCAATTGTAATATTCGTAAGAAGTGATAAATGCGTTTGTTGATAGTTTTTAATTACATTTTATTACAAAATACAAAAAGGAGTTAAAGTTTTAAAAATAAGATATATATTACGCTTGTTACATTTACACAGATCCAACAAAGAGTGAAAAAGTAATAATATGGCGGAATACATATAAAAAGGTATGACAACATTTATATATTGGTTTAGAATTAGAATAGAAACATAGAAAATAATGATGCCACTTATTTGTAGTCTGTTACTAATGTTACCATACAGATAACATTAATAAGGGACATCACAATATATATATATATATATATATATATATATATATATATATATATATATATATATATATATATATATATATATATATATATATATATATATATATATATATATATATATATATATATATATATATATATATATATATATATATATATATATATATATATATATATATATATATATATATATATATATATATATATATATATATATATATATATATATATATATATATATATATATATATATATATATATATATATATATATATATATATATATATATATATATATATATATATATATATATATATATATATATATATATATATATATATATATATATATATATATATATATATATATATATATATATATATATATATATATATATATATATATATATATATATATATATATATAATTATATATATATATATATATATATATATATATATATATATATATATATATATATATATATATATATATATATATATATATATATATATATATATATATATATATATATATATATATATATATATATATATATATATATATATATATATATATATATATATATATATATATATATATATATATATATATATATATATATATATATATATATATATATATATATATATATATATATATATATATATATATATATATATATATATATATATATATATATATATATATATATATATATATATATATATATATATATATATATATATATATATATATATATATATA
>OY101449.1:71447153-71524653 GCA_956483635.1 Panzeria rudis
TATATATATATATATATATATATATATATATATATATATATATATATATATATATATATATATATATATATATATATATATATATATATATATATATATATATATATATATATATATATATATATATATATATATATATATATATATATATATATATATATATATATATATATATATATATATATATATATATATATATATATATATATATATATATATATATATATATATATATATATATATATATATATATATATATATATATATATATATATATATATATATATATATATATATATATATATATATATATATATATATATATATATATATATATATATATATATATATATATATATATATATATATATATATATATATATATATATATATATATATATATATATATATATATATATATATATATATATATATATATATATATATATATATATATATATATATATATATATATATATATATATATATATATATATATATATATATATATATATATATATATATATATATATATATATATATATATATATATATATATATATATATATATATATATATATATATATATATATATAACGAGTGATTTTTTTGCTATTATCTTTTTGGCAACACTAGTTTTGACAGCTCACGCACGTTTTGTATCTTGTGTCACTGTCAAACATCTTCAGTTTGGTCTATAATTTAATCATGAATCATCTTACAAACGAACAACGCTTGCAAATTATTGAATTTTATTACCAAAATGCGTGCTCTGTTAAGAAAGTTCATCGCGCGCTTCTTCCATTTTATGGTCAGTTTAATCGACCTACTTTTTCTTTCTTTCTGGTTGAATGGATACGTGAACAAGCAAAACTGCCGTATTTGGAGTGAAGAGCAGCCAGAAGCATTGCAAGAGCTACCAATGCATCCACAAAAAACAACCGTTTGGTGCGGATTATGGGCTGGCGGCATCATTGGGCCGTATTTCTTCAAAGATGATGCGAATCACAACGTTACTGTGAATGGTGAGCGCTACCGTGCGATGATAACAAACTTTTTTCTGCCCAAAATGGAAGAGCTTGACTTGCATGACATGTGGTTTCAACAAGACGGTGCCACATGCCACACAGCACGCGAAACAATGGACCAATTGAGAGGCGAGTTCGGTGAACAGTTTATTTCACGCTTGGCACCAGTCAATTGGCCGCCCAGATCGTGCGATTTAACGCCTCTAGACTATTTTTTGTGGGGCTATGTTAAGGCTAATGTCTATAGCGACAAGCCCGCTTCGATTGACGCACTGGAAGCCAACATTGCCAACATTATTCGTGAGATACCGGCCGAAATGTTGGAAAGAGTATACCAAAATTGGACTAAGCGGATGGACCATTTGAAGCGCAGCCGCGGCCAACATTTGCATGAAATAATCTTCAAACATTAAATTATATCGACCCAACTATCGATCCAAATAAATATTTCATGCATTTTTCTGAATTTTATGTGTTTTTTTCTTTTTTACTTTCAGATAGTTCTTATAAAATCACCCATTATATATATATATATATATATATATATATATATATATATATATATATATATATATATATATATATATATATATATATATATATATATATATATATATATATATATATATATATATATATATATATATATATATATATATATATATATATATATATATATATATATATATATATATATATATATATATATATATATATATATATATATATATATATATATATATATATATATATATATATATATATATATATATATATATATATATATATATATATATATATATATATATATATATATATATATATATATATATATATATATATATATATATATATATATATATATATATATATATATATATATATATTATTTCTTAAGTTTTTCTATTGTTTCTTTTTTATTTAATCTTCTTCTTTTTCTTTTATTTTCTGCAATTTGCAAAGCCAGCTGATCAGAGATGCCATATTTTATTATTTAGTATGGCAATTTTGAGAGGTTTAAGCTTCCAGTTTAAAAAGGCAAACAGAATTAGCACTCAATTAAATTTATTCTCTGATTAATTGATTATAGTTTCAAACTAAGATTATGTGCACATTAAAAACCCACCCTTAGTGTTTTACAGTTACCATCAAAATCAAAGTTTTCGTGTGAAAGTAAGCATTTCTATATAAAAATTTACACAAAGCCTGTGGCTTACGTCTTTCAACTACTCGATGAAATAAACACAAGTCGCCTCGCCAGCCCATGTATTTATTTTCGCAACTCGTAATTTTAAATTAATTTTTTATTTTTGTTTATTGTTTTTTATGTATGAATTACATGTTAAGTTTTGTATCTATTGTTTAATTGTTGTACTTCAATTTGAAATATATGGTTGGTACATGTAGCAAAATAAAAATTTGTTGCGTTTAATTTTTTATGATTAGTTCTTGGAATATAACGAATGATTTTTTTGCTATTATCTTTTTGGCAACACTAGTTTTGACAGCTCACGCACGTTTTGTATCTTGTGTCACTGTCAAACATCTTCAGTTTGGTCTATAATTTAATCATGAATCGTCTTACAAACGAACAACGCTTGCAAATTATTGAATTGTATTACCAAAATGCGTGCTCTGTTAAGAAAGTTCATCGCGCGCTTCTTCCATTTTATGGTCAGTTTAATCGACATACTGAGGCTTCTATTCGGGCTATTGTAAAAAAATTTCGCACCAAATTTACATTGTTGGACATTAAACCACCAACACGTTTACGTAGAGTGCGGACTGAAGAAAATATCGCAGCCGTATCGGCCAGTGTTGGTGATGACCGTGAATTATCGATTCGGCGCCGTTCGCAGCAATTGGGCCTCTGTTACTCCACTACGTGGAAAATTTTGCGGAAGGATTTGGGTGTGAAGCCTTATAAGATACAGCTGGTGCAAGAATTGAAGCCAAACGACCTACCACAACGCCAAATTTTTGGTGAATGGGCTCTTGGAAAGTTAGATGAAGATCCACTTTTTTATCGAAGAATTGTGTTCAGCGACGAGGCTCATTTCTGGTTGAATGGATACGTGAACAAGCAAAACTGCCATATTTGGAGTGAAGAGCAGCCAGAAGCATTGCAAGAGCTACCAATGCATCCACAAAAAACAAGCGTTTGGTGCGGATTATGGGCTGGCGGCATCATTGGGCCGTATTTCTTCAAAGATGATGCGAATCACAACGTTACTGTGAATGCTGAGCGCTACCGTGCGATGATAACAAACTTTTTTCTGCCCAAAATGGAAGAGCTTGACTTGCATGACATGTGGTTTCAACAAGACGGTGCCACATGCCATACAGCACGCGAAACAATGGACCAATTGAGAGGCGAGTTCGGTGAACAGTTTATTTCACGCTTGGGACCAGTCAATTGGCCGCCCAGATCGTGCGATTTAAGCCTCTAGACTATTTTTTGTGGGGCTATGTTAAGGCTAATGTCTATAGCGACAAGCCCGCTTCGATTGACGCACTGGAAGCCAACATTGCCAACATTATTCGTGAGATACCGGCCGAAATGTTGGAAAGAGTATGCCAAAATTGGACTAAGCGGATGGACCATTTGAGGCGCAGCCGCGGCCAACATTTGCATGAAATAATCTTCAAACATTAAATTATATCGACCCAACTATCGATCCAAATAAATATTTCATGCATTTTTCTGAATTTTATGTGTTTTTTTTTTTACTTTCCGATAGTTCTTATAAAATCACCCATTATAAGCTTTTGTTGTACATTCGTTTTGATATGTATTATAAATGTCCTGGTCGACGGGTTCAGACTTCTGGCAGCCCTATACTAAACACAACTAAATATGTGTAAAGTTTTGAAAAAGTTTGTTTTTAATTTTAAAGAATCCCTACATAGCCGGAATACGGCCGGACTCAACAACTTTCTCCTATAGGTATGTCGAAAAGCGGCTTAGCTGAATAAGGATGTCCTGCATAGCCGGCCTTCGGCCGGGCTCAAGGATTTTCTCCTCTAGGTATGTCGAATAGCGGCTTCGCTGAAGAATGATTTCCTGCATTGCAGACCTTCGCAAGAACTTAATGATGCTTCTTACTAAAGATATTCTGCATAGCTTTTAAATGACACCAATATTGACCTATTCAATTCATAAATGTAATGCATAATCACAGTTTTATATGAAAACTTCAGAGGCTCATAACTCGGAAAATATGGGTTGCCGCCAACTTTTTTATTTAATATCTTCTTCTTATTTTTCAATTTTCTATCACATAGGCTAATTTTTATTTTGTATGGAGCAACTTCACTAAAGTATATTTAAGTATATAAGTATATTTTGAGAGGTTTAAGCTTCCAGTTTAAAAAGGCAAACAGAATTAGCACTCAATTAAATTTATTCTCTGATTAATTGATTATAGTTTCAAACTAAGATTATGTGCACATTAAAAACCCACCCTTAGTGTTTTACAGTTACCATCAAAATCAAAGTTTTCGTGTGAAAGTAAGCATTTCTATATAAAAATTTACACAAAGCCTGTGGCTTACGTCTTTCAACTACTCGATGAAATAAACACAAGTCGCCTCGCCAGCCCATGTATTTATTTTCGTAACTCGTAATTTTAAATTAATTTTTTATTTTTGTTTATTGTTTTTTATGTATGAATTACATGTTAAGTTTTGTATCTATTGTTTAATTGTTGTACTTCAATTTGAAATATATGGTTGGTACATGTAGCAAAATAAAAATTTGTTGCGTTTAATTTTTTATGATTAGTTCTTGGAATATAACGAATGATTTTTTTGCTATTATCTTTTTGGCAACACTAGTTTTGACAGCTCACGCACGTTTTGTATCTTGTGTCACTGTCAAACATCTTCAGTTTGGTCTATAATTTAATCATGAATCGTCTTACAAACGAACAACGCTTGCAAATTATTGAATTGTATTACCAAAATGCGTGCTCTGTTAAGAAAGTTCATCGCGCGCTTCTTCCATTTTATGGTCAGTTTAATCGACATACTGAGGCTTCTATTCGGGCTATTGTAAAAAAATTTCGCACCAAATTTACATTGTTGGACATTAAACCACCAACACGTTTACGTAGAGTGCGGACTGAAGAAAATATCGCAGCCGTATCGGCCAGTGTTGGTGATGACCGTGAATTATCGATTCGGCGCCGTTCGCAGCAATTGGGCCTCTGTTACTCCACTACGTGGAAAATTTTGCGGAAGGATTTGGGTGTGAAGCCTTATAAGATACAGCTGGTGCAAGAATTGAAGCCAAACGACCTACCACAACGCCAAATTTTTGGTGAATGGGCTCTTGGAAAGTTAGATGAAGATCCACTTTTTTATCGAAGAATTGTGTTCAGCGACGAGGCTCATTTCTGGTTGAATGGATACGTGAACAAGCAAAACTGCCATATTTGGAGTGAAGAGCAGCCAGAAGCATTGCAAGAGCTACCAATGCATCCACAAAAAACAAGCGTTTGGTGCGGATTATGGGCTGGCGGCATCATTGGGCCGTATTTCTTCAAAGATGATGCGAATCACAACGTTACTGTGAATGCTGAGCGCTACCGTGCGATGATAACAAACTTTTTTCTGCCCAAAATGGAAGAGCTTGACTTGCATGACATGTGGTTTCAACAAGACGGTGCCACATGCCATACAGCACGCGAAACAATGGACCAATTGAGAGGCGAGTTCGGTGAACAGTTTATTTCACGCTTGGGACCAGTCAATTGGCCGCCCAGATCGTGCGATTTAAGCCTCTAGACTATTTTTTGTGGGGCTATGTTAAGGCTAATGTCTATAGCGACAAGCCCGCTTCGATTGACGCACTGGAAGCCAACATTGCCAACATTATTCGTGAGATACCGGCCGAAATGTTGGAAAGAGTATGCCAAAATTGGACTAAGCGGATGGACCATTTGAGGCGCAGCCGCGGCCAACATTTGCATGAAATAATCTTCAAACATTAAATTATATCGACCCAACTATCGATCCAAATAAATATTTCATGCATTTTTCTGAATTTTATGTGTTTTTTTTTTTACTTTCCGATAGTTCTTATAAAATCACCCATTATAAGCTTTTGTTGTACATTCGTTTTGATATGTATTATAAATGTCCTGGTCGACGGGTTCAGACTTCTGGCAGCCCTATACTAAACACAACTAAATATGTGTAAAGTTTTGAAAAAGTTTGTTTTTAATTTTAAAGAATCCCTACATAGCCGGAATACGGCCGGACTCAACAACTTTCTCCTATAGGTATGTCGAAAAGCGGCTTAGCTGAATAAGGATGTCCTGCATAGCCGGCCTTCGGCCGGGCTCAAGGATTTTCTCCTCTAGGTATGTCGAATAGCGGCTTCGCTGAAGAATGATTTCCTGCATTGCAGACCTTCGCAAGAACTTAATGATGCTTCTTACTAAAGATATTCTGCATAGCTTTTAAATGACACCAATATTGACCTATTCAATTCATAAATGTAATGCATAATCACAGTTTTATATGAAAACTTCAGAGGCTCATAACTCGGAAAATATGGGTTGCCGCCAACTTTTTTATTTAATATCTTCTTCTTATTTTTCAATTTTCTATCACATAGGCTAATTTTTATTTTGTATGGAGCAACTTCACTAAAGTATATTTAAGTCCTTTACCGACATTCCTCCGACTTAAAAAAAATCTTTATGTGATAGAAAATGTAATTCTAAGACAATAATGTTAAGTACAAAAATCCCCAGAAACGAATATTTTCGGAGTTGCGGACCCCCAAAGTTTTACAGATCATAGATCAGAGGCGTTATCTAGATAAATTTTGGATACAGTATAACAATATGGGTATCATATGAATGATTTCTCCTCTGGGTATGTCGAATAGTGGCTTCGCTGAATAATGATTTTCTGTCCTGCGGTCTTCGGGCGGTCCTTATTGCTTTTCTCCTCTGGGCATGTCGAATAGCGGCTTCACTGAAGATTGATTGTTTGCTTAGCCGACCATCGACCGGTCTTATTGATATTCTCCTCTAGGTATGTCGAATTGCGGGCTCGCTGAAGAATGATTTACTGCCTTCGGGCGAGTTTATTGATTTTCCCTCTTGGTATGTCGAATACCGGCTTCGCTGAAGAATGATTTGCTGCCTAGCCGGCCTTCGGCCGGGCTTATTGATTTTCTCCTCTAAGTATGTCGAATAGCGGCTTCGCTGAAGAATGATTTCCTGCCTAGACAACATTCGGCCAGGTTTAGTGATTTTCTCCTATAAGTATGTCAAAAAGCTTCGCAGAAGAATAATTTTCTGCATAGCCGCCCTTTGGCCGGGATTAATGGTTTTCTCCTCTAGGTATGCTGGATATAATGAACCATGAAACAATCAACCTGTTTTCCTTTTTGAACCTCTCTTTTTTTTAAAACAATTAGATAAACCCGGGGATTTTGTACTTAACATTTTTTCTTAGAGGTAAGACCCCGGTTACCGTTTACAACACATAAATCTTGTGTTGTGTCGGCTACAACACAACATAAATTGTTTTTCAATTATGATTTACAACATCTAGTTGTTTTGCAGTGATGCCTGTTGGATATCAACAAAATATATACTTGATATATAAAACGCTTTAGTTTATTATATCAAGTAGTAATTGAAATATTTATAATTCTTTTAGAGAAAATATTTTTTCAATAAAATTATCATTACTTTTTGTACTGCTAATCAAAACACCAGCTTGATTATTAAATAGCTCCAATAGGTTATTGTCCCAGCTACGTTTATGATATACTTGAATAAATTAAATAATAACATACAATGGAAACTAAACCTGCATTTCAACTTCTCAATAATATCAACTATTTTACGTGGAAGTTTAAGATGCAAATGCATCTTATACAATTAGATTTGTGGGATATTATTGAAAACCCGAATCCAGTAGCACCAGATGAGGCATACCAAAAGGAAAATCAAAAAGCGATGGCCACAATTGCTATGTGCGTGGAAAATTATCAGATACATTTCATAAGAACAATCAATTCAGCGAAAGAGATGTGGACTAAATTACAAAAGGCCCATGAGCGCAAGACGATGACATCGAAATTGCATTTACTTCGTAAACTATATGACAAACGTATGTCTGAAGGAGAAAATATGCAGCAACATTTGGATAGTCTTAACGTGATGCGAGCTCAGTTACTAGACCGTGGTGAGGAGATCAAGGACAGCTCTATGGTGGCTATAATGCTTAACAGTTTGCCGAAAACTTATTCTGCTTTGGTGACATCCATTGAAGGCCAACCAGAAGAAACTTATTTCTTTGGAGTATGAAATGGAGAAGCTATTGGATGAATCTGAAAGGCGTGGTGAAGGTAATGGTATAGAAAGTGATAATAATAGTGCTTTAAAAGGTCAACAATTTAAAAAGAAGTCAGTTAAATGTTTTCACTGTAACAAATTGGGTCATGTGAAAAAAGATTGTTTCAAATGGAAGAAACAAAATGCAACTATATCAGAAGGGTTTCATAAAGATAGTGAAGTTTGTTTGCAAGTTGCTTATGATCGTGGATGGGTTATTGATTCAGGTGCATCAATACATATGCCAAGTAATCGTAAATTTTTTAGTAGTATGAAAAAATCATGCAGCAAAGTGTATATAGCTGATGGCAAGTCACTGAATGAAGTTGGCATTGGAGATGAGACATAAATGGTAAATATAACAAAATATTTCTTCAAAACGTTATTTATGCTCCTCACTTAAATGGTAGCCTACTGTCTGTAAAAAAATCGTCAGAAAAGGTTTTACAATCAGCTTCAAAAATTCTAAATGTTATATTCAGGATAAAAATAAACTTGTAGCTGAAGAAATTTTAAAAGAAAACATAATTTAATGTGAGGAAATAAAAAATTAAACCTCAGAAAAATGTAATAGCAAAGATTTTTTGACACTTGCGTAAAGTCTAAGTTGGTAAGAACCGCTTTTCCAAAAGAAAGTTTATATCGGTCAAAAGAGGAGTTGAATATTATACATTCCGATGTGTGTGGACCTTTCCAGATTAAATCTAGAAGCGGTAAGAGATATTTTTTTTCATTTGTAGGCGATTATTGTAGATATACAAAAATATATGTACTAGAAAGCAAGAATGAAGTATTTTCCAAATTTAAAGAATTTGTTAGAGAAGTAGAGAATTTTACTAATAAGAATGTCAAGATATTGCGCTGCGATAACGGAGGTGAATTAACCATGATATGAAAGCCTTCTTAAATATGTCTGGTATTATCTTACAATCTACTGTTCCTTACTGCCCGGAGCAAAATGGCGTTGCTGAGCGCAAGAATCGAACATTAGTCGAAATGTTGCGTCCTATGCTAAAAGGGTGAAATCTTCCAAAGAATTTATGGGCTGAATGCGTGATGGCAGCTAATTATATTCAAAATCGCTTACTTAGTAAGTCCGTAAGTAAAACTCCGTATGAGCTTTGGTATGACAGAAAACTAAATTTAAGCCATATTAGAGTGTATGGAAGCAAAGCATTTGTTCAGATTCCAAAGTGCAAACGTCAAAAACTTGATGATGTATCTACGGAAGGTATACTGGTAGGTTATGAAGAAAATGTAAAAGGTTATAGAATATTGATAAAATATACTAATAAAATAATAATAAGTAGAGATGTCAAATTCGAAGAAAAGTTTTTGCCTTCTCAAGAAATCAAATTTGATCTTAAGGATGATTTTATCTCAAGAAGAAGTTGTACAACAAATCGAAGACAGTAACACTGAGCAAATACAAGTGCTACATTCTCAAAATGACCAAGAAGAAGTTTTACAAGATGTTGAATTTAGCAATGACAGTAAACAAATACGTCGCTCTGAACGATTAAAAAATAAACCATATAATGATTGGTGTTCAGAACTTAATGAGCTATTTTTAGTAAAAACTTCTAGTAATATTAGTAATATTACGCCAGAATCGTGGAGTGAAATATTGAAAATGAAAGGCTCTGATCGTGAACATTGGTTAAATGTTGCTAGTGATGAGTACCAGTCTTTGATAAAGAACAAAACGTGGCAATTAACAAAGTTACAAGAAGGAAAGGAAGTAGTTGGATGCAAATGGGGTTTTCAACTTAAACCAAAGTTTAAAGCTCGCTTAGTAGCTAAGGGCTACACTCAGATATTTGGAGAAGATTACGATGAAACATTTGCTCCGGTAGGTAAATTTGTAACATTAAGAACATTATTGGCTGTAAGTGCTGTCAAAAAGTATATAGTAAAGCACTTTGATTTTAAATCAGCATTTTTAAATGGAATAATAAAAGAGGAAATTTATATGGAGCAACCCCAAGGATTCATTCAAAAGGGAACAGAAAATTTAGTTTGCAGGTTAGAAAAATCAATTTATGGTTTAAAGCAAGCTGCTAAATCTTAGTATGGTGCACTAACGGATGTAATGAATAAAATTGGGTTTACCAGAAGTAAAGCAGATAACTGTTTGTATACAAAGAAAATTAACACAAATGTTATGTATGCACTTATTTATGTAGATGACATACTGATTTATAGTAGATATGAAGATTTAATCACAGATGTTTATATAGAATTAAATAAATATTTCGAAATTAAAGATTTGGGTATTGTTTCGTCATATTTAGGAATTCAAATTGAGAGAAACAACGAAGGAGATTTTTTAATTCACCAGAGGGAGAAAATCCAAAATCTTATAAAAGAAAGTCAAATAATAAAAGCTACAGATCAGTAATTGGAATATTACTATATATTTCTATTAAATCAAGACCAGATATAGCTCTCGCCATTTCTATATAATGCAGAAGAGTAGATAGTCCTCGACAGTGTGACTGGGAAGCTGCAAAGAAAGTTATTCGTTATATACAAGCAACAATAGATATTAAACTAATTTTAAAGGCAAATTCTAATGTAAACATTGAATGTTTTACAGATGCAAATCGGGCAGGCGATAGAGATCGGAAATCAACTAGTGGATATATATTTTTATTAGGCTGTAATACCATATCATGGTCATCAAAGAAGCAATCAACTGTAGCTTTATCTTCGACTGAAGCCGAACTTATTGCTGCGTCATATGCTGGTCAAGAACTTCTATGGCAGTTACAATTAATAAATGATATGGATATTTCTAATGCTAAACCCATTCCAATGCACGAAGATAATCAAAGTTGTATCAAGATTATCACCTCAGCAAAACAACAATTAGCAGATTTTCTTACCAAGCCTTTACCACTGCCAACATTTAGAAGTCTTACCTCCAGAATATTATGTTGAGGGAGAGTGTTGGATATCAACAAAATATATACTTGATATATAAAACACTTTAATTTATTATATCCAGGTTATGTGATGGAAATCGATTTTGAAAACGAAGCACTTTTGAAAGTCCCTTTTAACTCACTTTTCATCAAATTTTTATAATTTTTGAAATACAACTCTTTTGTAATAAAGAAATATTTTTGTAATATTTGTGATAAATTTGTTTTTAATAAAGAAATATTATTAAAAAACACCTTTCAAAATTGCTTCGTTTTCGGAATCGATTTCCATCACATACCTGATCAAGTAGTAATTGAAATATTTATAATTGTTTTAGAGAAAATATTTTTTCAATAAAATTATTATTACTTTTTGTACTGTTAATCAAAACACCAGCTTGATTATTAAATAGCTTCAATAATGCCAACCCTAAATCTGCCTTAGAGGTAGATTCGATATGGAAAAGAAGTAGTTTCAAACAAATCTTACTATAAAAAGAGATAGATCTACAATTTTTTATTTTTAGAGTATTTCAAACATCTTGGAAAAATTAATATTTCTTTTCGATAAGGAATATTTTATAAGGAACCTTAGATAACTCTTAATTACGGATCCGTAATTCTCAATATTTGAATATAAAAAGCATCTAAAAATTTAAGAATTCATTTATGCCAGCGTTATTTAATTAATTTGAAATATTTTGTTAGGACAAATATTAATATGTATGTAGAGAAACACATACATACATATGTAGGATCTATTTTTATTATTCTCATATATAAAGAAATAAATATTTTCATTCAATAAACTGTAATGCTCCTCTGCAGGTCTATGTTGTAGAGTTGTAACATTTCGATACTTTTGAATACTCGATAATTATTAAGTATTGACTTAATACTACTCAATACTTTAACGGTTTTCTTGAATTAATGAATGAAATCAAATAAAAATTCAAAAACTACCATTTTATTCGTAAAAAATATAGATTATTACCTTTCCAACATGGAGACAGACATTTTTATTATGTTTTACTAGGTTTTATTTATGTTAAGTTTATATTTGTAATTCAGTAATTTTTTATACTTTAAATTTAAAATTTTTTGGCCAGTTTCCTTCATACATTACAATCTAGTTTGCTGAAAAACTCAACCCTGAAAGTATTGAGTAACTACTTTTAAGTATCGAGTACTAAAAAACGACCGGTATTGAGTACTGAATACCCAAATACTCAATACTCTTACAACTCTACTACGTTGCCCAGTGCTAGCGCTGATAGTCCTTGAGTAGTATCAGTACAGTTTGATTCTGCAAACAGTTTTTCACAAATAATCCTTAAAAATCGATGTATTGGGCGACGGCTCGAATTTCCAAATACGACGGCGGTGGTTTTAACTTGTTACGATACTATGCTTCTAATTTCTGCCTATCAAAAATGTATCTCTTGTGTCAAAATTTCTACTAGTCCCCTAGGCTAGTGAAATTTTATACCTGAGAAGTGTCAACAATTTACTTAAAATAGTACTTTGCTACCGTTTGGCACACACCCTTAGTCTATGTCAATACGAGTCAACTTTTGCTGCGGAACTTTTGAGCGTATGGGAGAGAGAGGTGTGAAGATAATAAATAAATAAATCTTGCTTTTCATAGGATCCGATACGGAATTGGATTTTAAACGGAATTCCAATCTAATTCCAATTGTTAATGCGTTCATGTTTAAAAGTGCTTGTTTTCCTTCAAAATTCAAAATCTCGTTTACTAAGTTGTGTATTTAGTAATTACGAGGTTAGGCAAATTTTGTTCTACCTGATAAATGCATAAATTAAAGGGATCCTGGACCCCAAATCCGTTTCTCAACGGAAATTTCGCAAATCGAAGCACAAACGGATTTCATAAACGCATTCAACCGGTTTTGTAGATAAAACGATACCAAACCAATCCGTATTGAATTCTGTGAACAGGCTGAATAATCTCTTTATTAGTATTAGCAATACTTTTCATAGCTATTACATTACAATTTGCTTATCACATTTTCTCTCTCCTCAATTATGCAATAAATTGTACAATATGAACAATGTGTTTTCTAAATATGTTAAAATTATATTCAAATTTTACATTATTCGGCAGGGAGTTGTAAAGCTGCAAACCTTTGTAAAAAAAGCGATCTTCGCATCGATGTTGTTGACACTCTCTAAATTCTAAAGCAAAGATGCCCAAAAATAATTTGCAGCTGTATTGTTGAGAGAATTTCGAAGTACAGTGACAAGAAAAAGTAAGCGCACAGATTTTCTCTAAAATATAATCACAAGAAATTATTTTGGTTGTAAAAAATTTATAATAATGCAGTTCACACTGAATTCGCTATTTTTGCTTGTTAAAATGTAAAATTTTTAATACAATTTGCTGTTTTGAAATTTAAAAATTTTACTTTTAAAAATGTTAAACAATAAAATGAACTGCACATTTTCCTATTTTGGGCATTATGATTCTTTTCATAGTAATATGAATAGGTATATAATGATGAGGAAAGAAAATGATTTTTATTAGAAATAAAAAAATATTTTTGGAAAAATTTTAGGGATGGTTAAGAGCGGAAACAAATAATGAAAGAAAACTAGACTTCAATATAAAAAAAGAAATTTCAAGTCACGTAAAATTCTTCGAAGACTAAATTATAATTTTAATTTAATAGAATCTGTGCTCAAGTCCCGTAATATTATTACGCGACGCGATGCGCAATTAGAAACATCTGTAGGGTTGGTGCTTAAGAAAAATTAAGAAAGTGTGAATTTAATTCCTATTGCTTAGATTGATTGCGTGGATAGCGAATACAAAATTTTTTAAACAATGTTTTTGTTCGAAACTTTTTACGGAAATGTTACAGGTAAGTTGTTATTCGATGTTGTATGCAATAAACTTATGTCGATTGCAGAAGCTAAAACAAAATTGTTGGGGTCTGCACAGATGGTGTAAGTGTTATGTCGGGTAAATATGAAGGATTCATCGTGCAGTTAAGAAAACATTGTTTTGCCGTTAATGCCTTTCATTGTGTTATTCATCAGGCTGATCTAGCATCAACATTTATAAGCGATTACCCCGCAATGAACACAGCAGAGCAAATAATAAATAAAATACGAGGAGAACATCACTCGCTTACACATACAAAATTCGTTAGCTTTTTAAAAACCAAAAAATCCTTACATAATGATTTAAAAACGTTTTTTATATCTAATTTTAGAATACAGTAATACGAAAAAGTAAACGAATAGATTTTTGTTCAATTTAAATAGCATGGAGTTGTTTTGTTTTGCAAAAACGGTATAATAAACTATAAAAAACTGTAAAAAGCTTATCATAATGTCTTAAAAACTACCAATTTATTTCTTATTTCTCCCTTGTAGCATATACAAATTATTTACCTTACGATTTTAATCCAATATTGCAAGGCAAAGAAAATAACATAAATGATTTGTTCGAAATTCTTTTTGATTTCAAAATCTAATCATATTTATTGTTATTAGAAATCAAATTGATCGAGTACACTGCGTTTACAAAAACTAGTTTCGGTTTTTACACACAGAATATGAAGAATGGAAATAGTTTTAAAAATGTTGATGTCTTACACCACTTCTTGCAATTTTTGAAAATCCTTTAAAATCAATAGCCCAATTCAGAATCTTGTGCAAATGGTCTTGCATGGTAGCATTTGCAAAAGAGTTGAGTATATTTATACTCAGCACTAACAATTGTTAAGTGGTGAGCATCAATATGCAATACCATTTTGCAAATGCTACGATGCTAGACCATTTGCACAAGATTGTGAACTGGGCTAATATCTAATTATGTGTTTGAAACCGGAACTTTACTTACTTACTTTACTTACTTAGGACAGTAATAACAAAAATTCAAATATAGCTCTCTATGTTTATGCTTTTATGGCAATTTCGTAAAAGCAAAATATACTTCAATTGTTCGGAGTTCAGTCTATTTCGTTGTTTAGAACAAATGAATTTTAAGTCCGAAACAATTTGTTCACACATGTATGTGGAAGGAAATAGAGACATAATCTTCAAAGCATTTTTTTTAGTACTGGATATTTTAAGTCGTCCAAACTTCTCCAAAATGATAGTATATCATTGATTGGTTGGTCTTTTATTTCGCTTCGTACGATAATAAGTTCCGATTGTATTTCAAACTCATAATTAGCAACATCGACTTTAAAGGGGTCTTCAAAAAGATCAACAAATAGTTTTATGACATCAAAGTCTTTAAACCTATCTTCAAAGTTGAAAAAAAGTGTTTCGAAAATATTAATATATTCTTCTGTATTAATAGTAGGGATGTAACGAATACCGATACCGATACCGATATATCGGCGATACTTCAGATTTTCCGATACATCGGTATCGGCGATATTTTACTGTCGATACGACGATACTTAAAAAAAATTTTTTAGTTTTTTTTAAACAAATTATTTATTTTTTGTTAATTTTACCAAGAACTAAATGCATTTTGTTATTTTTTAAATCTTATTAATATCAACTTTAAAAATTAATAATATTTTACGCTGTTATTTTGCAAAAACAATAATTTATTTATTGTTAATTTTACCATGAACTCAAATTCAATTCGTTGTTTTTTAAATCTTATTCCCAGCAAAAAAAGACATTATAAAGAAATCATGAAAATGTAGCAGTCGCGATCCGGAAATATTGCGAATTTGGATAATTTCTAATTAGTTGCACATTTGCTTGTCATTGCAAGAAGTTCTCTTTTTCCATTACCAATCACCGAATTTGAAGTGATGTTAGGACAAATTTCTTTTTCGGTGTTCTATAATGATTCCTCAAATAATTCTGGAAAAAAGCCGACTTCAGTATAAAGAGTATATACTTGATGGCCTTCCATATAAACAATTTTGAAAATCGGTAAGCCAATGGAGGAATTGTGCTCTAATAAATATTTTGGGTGGAGGCGTGGAAGACTTGCCCCACAGATTTTCGTAGAAAAATTATGCGACCAAACTCTAGGCAAACCATTCCAAACAAAAAATAAATTTTGGAATTCGGCCCATAAATGGAGGAGCTATGCGATATCAATATTTGTGGGAAAAGGGGAAATCCCGCACAGATTTTGGAGAACAATTATGGTACCAACCTGAAGGGGGGTTTGCAGCAAATTTCACAACTGATTTTCGAAAAAAAAACTGTAGTCAAACCCTTTCAAATAAAAAAACAATTTTGATAATCGGTTCCTAATGACAAAGTTATACATGGTTCCCCCTCCCATTTTCGAAAAGAATTATGGGGCCAAACTACTAGCGAACCCTTGCAAACAACACAAGAATTTTGAAAAGCTGTTCACAAATTATATAGTTATGGATTGGTGGTGATAACCTTCTTCTTTTTGGAAGTCGGTTAAAAAAGGATGAAAAATTACCCATTTTCAGAACTTGTTTCTTTTTATGCGAATTTAAACACAAAACTGTGTTTTCATGTAAATTTAAGTGAATAAATATAAACTTTTAGCAAACTTTTAATAATTAAGCTAATAAGTTATTTAGAAGAATATTAGTTGATAAATGTCCTTTAAAAAATCGATTTTTTAAAAAGCATGGCGAGTATTTTTTAAAATTATAAAGTAATTACAAATTTGTACTGGCTTTTCTACTAATTATCTGCATATTTTTAATATAGATTCTTTGAAAGCAATGAAAATGTAGTTCCTTAAAAATTACTTCCAATTTTATATACTGTATTAATATCTATTTTAAATATTAATAATCTCTTACACTGTAATGTTGCATAATAAAAAAATTGCTCTTCTTGAGATTTGTTAATCTAAACTTGAACTCAATTTCAATATTCGTATCGGTATCGGAATCGGTATCGGCGATATTTATTTTTAAGTATCGGAATCGGTATCGGATCGGCAAAACGGCGTATCGTTACATCCCTAATTAATAGTTTCCTGTTGGCTTAAAACAAAAAAGTTTTCGAAAAGTTCGTGTTATCGCCCATTTTGATGTCTGTTAACAATAAATATAATTTGGTTTTAAAATTAAAAAGAATTTTTGACAATTCATATATACTGTTTTCTTTGCCTTGTGATTTTAGATTAAAATCGTTAAGAAGAGAAGTGATGTCTGATAAGAAGGCTAAATCTGAAATGTATTGATAGTTTTGAAGAGAATCAGATAAGCATTTATCAATCTTCTCATTTGCTAGAAACTGAAGAACTTCTTCCCTTAATTCAAATAATCTATTAAGACAATCACCTCTGCTTAACCACCGAACTTCGTTGAACATTTTAAGGTCATTGTGTAAAACATTTTTGGTTTTTAAAAACAAAGCGAGTGATGTAAACCTCGTATTTTATTTATTATCTGCTCTGCAGCCTTCATTACAGGGAAATCGCTTGTGAATTTTGATGCTAAAGCAGCCTGGTGGATAATACAATGAGATGCATTAACATCAAAACCATGATTTTTTAACTGTCCGACAAATCCTTCATGTTTACCCGACATAACATATGCTCCATCTGTACAGACACCAACAATTTTTTTAGGGTCTACAATCGACAGAAGTTTGTCGCATACAACTTCAAACAACAACTTACCTGTAACATTTCCGAAAAATTTTCCTTCGTCGGTATTGTAGCAAAACCTTCGGCGAAGTAAAAGAACTAATAAAATTTCTCGTTTTCCAAAAATAAATAATGGCCCTTTTGATGTATTTAAAATCATATGAGTAAATTAATTTCAGATATGATACGAGTATTTTCTTCTTCACAATACCTAGACTAACTACGCTCGAATTTTTTTTTCTCAAGTTGTGTTAATTTACATATCTCTCGCTCAGAGACTGTGAAGTAATAAAACATATCTCACTTGAACACTGCTAACATTTTCAAGCAAAAATATTAATGTGCATATGGGAATTTTTTTGGTGATCAACATATCGGCCAAAATCGAAATGGTGGGGTCATACCGTTAACTGGGGTCGAAAGCTAAGGCTTCAAATATTTCAGAACGGTATAGATTGTATTCAGAAGTTTTTGAGATATAGGACTTTAAAAATGTGTGATTAAACATTTTCATATGTATATGGGAATCTTTTGGTGGTCAATATATCGCCCAAAATCGAAATGGTGGGGTCATATCGCTAACTGGGGTGGAAAGTTAAGGCATAAGATATTTCAGAACGGTATAGACTGTATTCAGATTGTACTCTGAATAGAATCTATACCGGACTGTATATAAGTTAGGTCATGAGGGACCTCTGATGATCTATTACACAATAGATATGAGTCATGAAGGACTCTTGCTGAAAAAGAGGTCAGTAATTGCAAATTGATAAAAACAGTGATATAAAATTATATATGTAAGAATAATTCATTTAATACAAGTTTTGCTATTGGTTGATTGATTATCCCGTTTTAAGTGCAAATATTTACGATACGAATACGACTGTCGATAATTGTTTTCTATATTCATTTTACCTAATTGCCAAACCTCACGAGGAGTTTGTTTGAAATTATGTTTCTTGGAAAAGGAAATACGTGTGGAATGAGCATTAACGGAATTGTTAACGAAATAATGATACGACCCGTGAGAATCCATCCGAAAACTGTTTTTTTGGCCCATTAAAGATCCAAGTAAATTCCGCCGAACTTCGCTCAGTATTATTTTTGGGTATAGATCAGCTCCAAGTTAAAGATCTATCAGCCTACTTTTATAAAAATTATTATCTGCCAATCGCAGACTGTGTAATTCACCTTTAATATCCGAAGGACAAATAAAGGAAGGTAAATTATTCGAAATTGAGGGTAAAACAAGAGCATGTGTCTCTAAAACCAGTTTCTTATCAAATGGAGATCCAATTTGAATAGTACAGTGTTTCGTAGAAGTAATAGAAACTTCCTTACTAACGCCGGAAATCTTTACATTCGTAGAATGTGATGGAAGTCGCAATTGATTCCGCAAGCGCTCTGAAATAAATGAAGCCTCTGATGCTGGGTCAATTAAAACCCTTGCCGAATACGTTTTATTCTGACAAATGATATTTACCATAGCCGTTCCTAACAAAACAGACGAATTCTGAGATATGTGGAAGGCTTGGCGACTCCAACTAGGATAGGTACCTGCCGATGTCGAAGGCATTTGTTGGTCGACTTCATTAGACTGAGCAGATGTATTGTTATTATCATGCAATTCACGATGCAGTAGAGTATGGTGCCTCTTATTGCATATGAAAAAACTATGTTCGCTTTTGCAATCTTTGACCGTGTGACCTCAAAAGACAATTCAAGCATCAATGATATTTCTTTATGAATCCAAATTTAAATTTTTCAACGTACACAGCAGAACAGAGTAGCGCCACTTTTCCCTTGTTCCTTGGAATATTAATCATGCCCAATTCATTCTGAACAAAGGCTAAGGTTCGTAGCCTAATAATCAATTTGGATTCACAAAGCAAATACGTTCGAAATAATCATATTGATATTTCTTTATGTTCGCAAATCGTTCAGAAACAGACATATTCTTAAAACGACGACAAAATCGAAGTAAATGTCTTTGATTTGGACACAGAATGCAAGTATTAGATGAATTTGCATAAAAATCTTCATTATTTGTCTTCCGTCCCACGATTCCTTTATCAGTTCCTAAATTTGTAAGATCGCGAAATGCCATCTAAGGTTTGAACTCGTTCCGTTAAGAACAAATCCAAATCTTTCCACAAATATAAGGCACTTTTGTCTTTGACAGTCTGTTCCAAAAGAGTAACTGTATGCGCAGGCAACCGCTGAATACCATTAAATACAATAATTGGATCCCAATTCTCCGTAGAAATATCATAAATTGACATAGTACTAGGGTATTCATTTTAATCGACTTTTCAATTGTTCGATTAATCAATTAATCGAAATTGAGGTTTTTATATTACTCGAGCAATCGAGTAAAACTTTTATTTCGTTCGAGTTATTCGAATAAGCTTTACTGCTAAAAACTATTCGAGTTAATCGGAAAAGTTTGAATTTAATCGGTTTTTTGTAAATTTTTGTGGACAAAAATAAAACGAAACAAGTTTTTTCGCGTTTTTATATATTTTAATAATGAAAACAAAAGAAATTCTTTAAAATAGTTTTTTTTACTATTCAATGTTGCGCTTTGAGAAAATTTTGCGCCAGGAAATATTTAATAACATTCCGACCTGTCCTGTATTCAATGCAGAATAAAAATAATCAGAATTGGCATAGCACTTTTGTTCTTATAAATATTAACTTGTAACACTTGGGAAATATTTGCCTAAAAAACGTAACCACTACATTTACTCAAAGTTAGTTTGATTAAACTTGTTTTTTCATATCACAAAATAAGGTTAATTATGCTGCAAAAAGCTATTTTTTTATTATTTTAATAAATGCGAACGCACATTTAAAAAAATATTGTAATTAATGGAAATACAATTTTAACTTGTCTGTAGATTACGTTTTTTTCGGCAAATATTTGCCAAATGTGACCGTACCTTAAGGCTTTTATAATTCCGAACATTACATTATATATTTTAATACGAAACATCTAGTTAACTAGTTGCTCTCGAAATATCTTCTTTATTTCAAATAATTTTTGTTTGGTGTTTATATATCCGAATTTTTTAAAAAGATGTTTGAAGTTAAATTCTTTCTCCCTATTATTGTTACTACATTATTTGCTTAACTTTTTGATCTTGCGGACTATTAGTATGAAATAACGTTCGAATTCAATGGCGAATTTCATATAAATAAAAAAAATTTCCACTTTTTATTAAGAAATCTACAAAAACTCATAAAAGAAAATTTACATAATATATTTTAATCGAGTTATTCGATTAATCGACCAAATTTACTCGAAATAGAACTTTTTTGTTTGATCGAACATTATTTGACTTTAATTATTCGATTAATCGAGCAAACATTATTCGAGTGAATACCCTACATAGTACTCAAAAAACTATTTATTTCGCGCTGCAAATTCTTTAGGGCTGAACTAGTCTCATTAGCTACTGGTTCTAATCTAAAAAGGCATTTTAATTGATTATGCACTAGAATACGAGGATTTTCATATTTATCTTTTAACTGTTTCCACGCGATATCAAACCCAGCGTTTGTCAGTGGACACTTTGACACAATATCACTAGCATCTTTGTCGGCTCTTTTCATTAAATAAAAAAGTTTTTCAATGTTGCTGAGACGGCTATTATTGATATAGAGCTGTGAAAAGATCTCTAAAAGTTAGCCATGAAAGGTAATCACCATCGAAGACATCTGTATCACATGGTGGAAGGGGTAAGTTATGGGAAATATTATCACTAACCGACACTTCAACACCACCGACCGTTTACTTACGCAATTTTGTAGTTTTGTCTGCAGAATAGTTATATAATGACAAAATGGTTAAATCGATACATTAGAAGGAAGTGAACACTTTACTCTGATGGCAGTGATATTCTAGAAGAAAAAACTTTGAAAAACTTTACATGCTACAAAAAGTAATATTAATGCAGTTCCTAAATCAAATACGATGGAAACATTGAGTTCAATTTAAAAAATAACTAAAACTTCTCTGACCAACAGGTGAAAATAAAAATACTAAAAACTGTTCGAGGGTTTCCTAGCCATCAGTGATTATGAATCAAACGGCATAGTTTTGCATTTTCTGAAATGAATATTGAGCTAACATTTAACATAAAAAAAATTAATGATGCTAATGCATGATTCATATCAACGAGACTGTTGTTAATAAATTCCTGTCACTGCTTGCAATGTCTGTTTACTCATATGACTCACAAAAGCAGTGAACCAGTATGATTGATTTGAATGCTTTTTAAAAAAGTTAACAATACCATCGTCTTTCTCAATTTGGCAAAAACATCCCATATTTTGCTTCCGCTATATTTATTTTTTTATTACACGATAAACTCCATTTTCTACATATATTATCAAGGCGAATTCATACTAGGTGGCCGCAAGAGCCCAGCTGTTTACGTATATGTTTACACATTTGGCCTGTCAGCAGTGTTAATATATCACCTTTATTGACAGCCCAAATGTAAATTCTCTACCTGGTGTTGATCTACCTTGATATATTATGTTAAATTTGCTATAAACATTTTTAAATAGTCAACACGCTTTTGTGAGTTATTTGATTACTATACAAACCAATCAAACAACAGTACTTACTTTTGCACTTAGAAAACAAGAGTGAGTTAATGACAGTAAGAGAGCTAGCACATATTGATGTAAAAACATAACAAAAGCATTGTAAATGTGAGCGGAAAGCGCAAGTGAATCGACTCATACATTTCTCTGCTAGCCATACGCTACATCTGCTAAAAAAAATTTTCGAAAATCGATCACTTTTAAAATTACCGATTGCAGAAGTTTCAAACTTTTCGACTGGAGCAACGAAAAGTGTTGTTTTGTTATTTGGAGCGCAGTACTCGGTTTCTTCAAATTTGTTCTAGCTTTCGAGATATGCCGTTACGTCAGAAAGGAAGCAGTTGCACGACAAATATTAACTGGAGAGCGGTTTGTCCTATTCAGTCAAATAACAATTCCGAAACTCGGCAACAACATTATATTTAAGCCGTGCCAATATTGTTTTTTAATCAGATCAGTAGTTTCAGAGATATTGTGGAAATCGTGGCAAAAAAATTTAAACATTTTTGTTTTAAAGAATTTCATAAAATTTAAAAAACGACAAAAAATCTATTTTTTTTTTATAAGCATATAGGGATATATGTTCCAAACAAAAGGAGCTATATTTCATTAAACTCAATCCACCACTTTTGATTTTATTCACAATTAGGTGAGGGAACTCAATCGATAAAAATCAAGATTTTAACTACTGCTGTAAAGCCATATTGTACTATTTTATTTTTACTTTTTTTCCAACTGCTGTGAAGTTTTAAGAACTTTAGTTACATGGCTTAGCTTAAACGCTTTGTATAATGATTTTTGTTTGTTTTATGTTTGGTTTGCATTGCTACTTAATTTTTGTTTTTTGTTATGTTTTCCATAGGAAGAAACCTCAAAAATATGCGTGCGACTTTTTTTCTTGAAAGGACTTTTTGATCGATTTTATTTTTCTTAAACGACTTTGTGCGACCTTTTGAAAGTTTCCAACGGTAACCCTGCCTTCAACACACGTACACTGTGTGTAAGACTCACAGCCTATCTATTTACCCGCAATGCACATACACGTACAAAAAATAATATAGTGTTTGTTTGGAAACCACTGATTTACATACACACCCTGCACACAAAATGACTAGTATGTGGTTAGAAATATACTAGTTGCTTTTTTATTCAGACTAGTTGCCTAACTGTCCTTTTTCCATATATCGAACTATCGATTTTAACATTAGGTTGTCATAGGAGCCCAACTAGTTCGTTTGTCCATATTTATATGCAAGTTGAAACACTAGTTATTATAGACTAGTGCGCTTACTAGTTTCTTTATTTATAGTTTTTTTAATATTAAAAAACATTTGACTCAAGCGGGGTATGAATACACAGTCCTCATATTTCAAGGCATGTACTCTATCCACTGAGCCACTTTCTACTTATTATATTTACAGCTAAAATTTTGTTTTATGTATTTACAGCTGAAAATATGTCAATTTATAAAAAATAATTTAAATTACTAGTATCATTACAACTAGTTGCATGACTGTTCCAAAACGATGTTGTTTGACTGGTATCGTTACTAGCCTCATTACAACTAGTAAGATGACAGTCCTTTGTTGACTAGTAACGTTACAACTAGTAATATGACTATCCCGAAACGTAACTAGTTGTACATTTAGCTGCAGGGCATATATTTGTTTATTTATTAATAATATACCTTATAAAGTAAATTTAAAAATATACGTGCGTATATGACTAGACCATATACGCACGTATTGTCAAATATCGCTATATATTTGAATGATTTTCTTAAAAATAGAAAGTAAAAATAAATTATAAGTTCATTCATGTACAAAAGAAATAGGTTAGGTTAGGTTGAACAGGCTGCCGGTTTCTAACAACCGGTCCACTTGGGTTCTTTGGTCCCTTTGTGATGCCTGGGATGGATAGTAGGGAAATTCAGAGAGGTGCTACTCCTATCTCAGAGGTTGGGTCGGTGTTAAACCAACCAGAGTATCGTATGAATGAATTTATTCCCCTAATGTCGCATTCCCCCATGTGACGGATTTCCCAAGTATGACGCCCTATTTTTATATAGTGCTGGACATCGACAGAGGAGGTGCTTGACAGTTTCTTCCTCCTCCTCGTTCTGACAACTTCTACAGAAATCGTTAAAAGGAAGATTTAATCTTCTGGCATGGACACCAATGAGACAGTGCCCTGTTATGACCTCTACGAGTATACGCAGCTGTTGACGAGGGAGCCCCAGTATGGTTGCCGATCTTGCGAAGTTATACTGGGGCCAGATGGATCTGGAAACCTCACAAGTGATTTCATTTGTCCATCTGGTTTGCGCTTCTCTAAATAGTTGGTGCTGAATTTGTATTTTACAGCTTTTTAGTGCGACACCTACTAACCAGTCGATGTCATTTTCATGTAGGCGGGCACCAGCCTTGGCTAGACCGTCCGCGATGATGTTACCGGGCACCCCCGCGTGGGCCGGTACCCAGAAGAGCCCTAGGTTCCCATGTCTCGCATTCTCACTCAGAATGCCGGGCATCTTCTTTAACCAATTCCGATGTTATGTAAACACCAGATAGAGCATTTAGTGCCGCCTTACTATCGGTACAAATTCGGATGTCCTGATCGAATATCCTGTAGTACCTTAACCAGTTGGCTGCCTTTTTGATTGCCGATATTTCAGCCTGAGTGATGCTACATTGGTTTGGTAGCCTAAAGTTTATCCTACGTTGCATTTGTGGGATGTAGAAACCCCGCCCACTCCGGTGCCCGACTTTGACCCATCGGTGTAGATCTCGAGCACATCCTCATATTGGTGTACAAACAGAAATAAGTTGAATAAAAACACCAATGTGAAACTAATGCAACATAAGGTCCAAGTGTTAATTATTGAATTTTGAGTTTAAAGTGAATAAAAGAAAATTCTATGTGATAAAACAATTGAATTCACAGCCCAACCAAAACAAGAGCGCCGAGCAGCACCCCCCTTCCGGGCAGGCATCCACAGCACACTCAAAGTCATATATACGAGGGCGGTTCGGAAACTTCTTAGCCTAGCACAAAAAGCGCGGTAGAAACAGAAAAAAGTTAAGTGTTTTGGAAACTTCGATCTCTGCTATGAACACATGTTAAATTTTGTTTCGATCTGGCAACTCCTTCATATAGAAACAGGTGTTCACAAAAGGCGCATCCGCGATTTTTTTAACAATGGAAAAATTAGAAATGCATGGTGTCATTAAATATTTACATAAAAAAGGTTTATCGGGACAAGAAATTCATAATGATATGGTGAATGTGTTAGGTGAAAGTGCTCCTTCATATGCAACAGTAAAAAATTGGGTTGCTGAATTTAAACGTGTTCGTACAAGCATTGAAGATGAACCACGTAGTGGACGTCCAAAAACAGCAACAACAACAGAATTGTAGCCAAAGTGCATGATATGGTATTAAATGATCGACGAATAAAAGTGCGTGAAATAGCTAATATCATGGGCATCTCAAATGATCGAGTCCATTTAATTTTGCATGAAGAACTACAGATGAAAAAGTTTTCTGCAAGATGGGTGCCGCATTTGTTAACAGTCGACCAAAAACGCATAAGAATGAACATTTCTCAAGCTTGTTTGGATCGTTTTAAGCGAAATAAAATGGATTTTAAGCGTCGTTTCATAACTGTTGATGAGACATGGATCCACCACTATACTCCAGAGACAAAAGAACAATCCAAACAATGGACTGAAGCTGGAGGAAGTGCCCCAAAGAAGGCAAAAATAATTCAATCGGCTGGTAAGGTTATGGCAACGGTTTTTTTGGGACTTCCAAGGTATTTTATTGATTGACTATCTGCAAAAGGGTAAAACAATAAATTCAGAGTACTATTGCAACCTTTTGGATCAGTTAAATGTACAAATTCGAGAAAAACGTCCTGGCTTACAAAAAAAAAAAATAATTTTTCATCAAGAGAACGCACCAGCGCACAAGAGTGTTTTAACAATGGCTAAAATCAACGAATTAAAGTACGAGTTGCTTGACCACCCACCTTATTCTCCTGATTTGACTCCCAGTGACTTTTACCTGTTCCCAAATATAAAAAAATTCCTTGTTGGCAAGCGTTTTACCTCAAATGAAGATACCAATTACAGTTGTAAACCACTATTTTGAAGACCTTGAGGAAAACTATTTTAATAAGGGATAGAATTGCTAGAAAAGCGTTGGACTAAGTGTATTGAAGTTTTAGGAGATTATATTGAAAAATAAAAATATTTTTAAAAAACTAACTATTCTCTTTCATTGATAGGCTAAGAAGTTTCCGAACCGCCCTCGTACATATGCCTCTGAATGCTCTGCACATCCACACCCCTCCGGCAAGGAAGCGCCCAGCGATCCTGCTTAGTTTGGGCCGCTAGAGTCAATTTAAATTAGAAATAGATATATTAAATATCAATAATATTTTGTTTTCATGGCTTCTTCTAATAAGCATAAAGTTGTCTTCAGTGCTGCAGTCAAGTAGCTTCTCTAGCGGTTGCTCTATCTTAGAAAGTTGACATTCATTTAGAATATGCGGTATGGTGAGAATTACATCGCAGGTGATGCATTTGGGCGGGTCGGTTTTTTCATAATAATGTGTGGAATTGAATACGGCTTTACCAACTCTCAAGCGGGCAAGCATTATACAGTGTCTTCTAGAAAAATTTGTGTTATATTTGGATCTCCTTGATACAGGATGTTCAATCGAAAACAATTCTGTTAATGTTCTGGGAAAGCATGTGATTTTCCTCACAATTACCTGCAGTAGTTTATAAAATAATGTCGTCGTCAGATAATGGCTTTTCTCTTAGTAAATCTTCTAAATCCTCCTGGTTTAGAGAACCAAATCCTTCACCTCCAATTTTGCGACCAATTGCTAAAATTTCAGCACATAATGGGGATATTTCAGCTTCCGTATTGCTACCAATATAATCTGGCCATACAGCCTTCCGACAAGCTTTCAGAGTATGTGGCTATATTTTGGACACAGCAGATGCAACTAGTACTATGCAATCAAAAATATAAAATTTTTTCCATACTTCATTTAAAGACAATTGCTCATTTTCAATTTTATTTAAAATGAATTGATATGTGTTTTTTATATAATAATTTTTAAAACTGGCAATTATCCCCTGATCTAGAGGTTCATGAACTTGCATGAACGCTACTTGTATTACACGCAATTTTTATACACGATTTTACAAAAGGTAATAATAAATAAATTGAGATTTTTCTCATATTTTTAATATATAAAAATACTTGATTTATTTCCTTCCTTCCACGCAAACAGTCAGTTTTAAAATTTTCAAAACTTTGCAGGTATCAGATTTGTAAAAAATTGCAATAAATTTTGATTGCAATCAATTTTGATTGCAATCAAAATGATTTCAGCCAAATTGATTTCATTCTTTTATTTCAAAATAATTTCAGATTTCAAGCTGAAATCATGTCGAGACTGCAATCTTTTGTGATTGAAATAATTTTAAAATCATTTTTTAAATCACTGATTGCAATCAATTTAATTGCAATCAAATTTCGTTGAAATAATGTGAGGGGGTGTGCTGTAAAACGCGCGATTTGAAATCAAGCGATTTCCCAAAACGAAAAACCGTATTCTGTTAATCCGACAGTTTAGTGCATTCGAAGTTAAGTTCGTATGAAACATCTTAAAAATCTGAAAGATTAAACCCAATTAAAAAGCTTCAATAAGTCAGCTTTTGAGTTGAACTTTTTCATGGAAACTAGGCGATTTCAAAACGTGCGTTTTACGGCACACACCCGATAGAAATTAATTTAAAAAAAATTTATTTGCAATCATTTTTATTGAAATGATTTCATGATTTCAAATTGATTGCAATCTTTCACAGCTCTGGTAGGTATGTAAGTATTTTTTCCAAAAAAATTGTTGCTCTATACATTTTTGTAGCCACAAATATCCTCTTTAAAATGGCATACAAACCATTCTTGTATATAAAATAGTTTTCGAGATATTTAAAAACTAAACTCAACACATTCAGTAAATTTTACGAAATAATGACATTTTGAATATGTCATTACTTTTGAAATAAATTCCTTAAAGAGTGAGAGAAAACATCTGACCGAATTTCATCAAAATCGAAAGGGGTCGTGTAGAACTTTTAGTTGATTTGACACGGAATTACCCATCTAGGCACTTGGCAGCGCGCCAGGCCAAGTTCCGGCCATACAGTGTGTATATTTACACAAAACCATTTGAGCTGTTTTTACCCCCTCATAACTTTGCTCCACAATAATGAAACTTGAAATATAAGGTCTCCCTATAGAGGTAACCTCATAGGTTAAGTTTAAGCCTACAAGTTGCCTAGAAATGAGATGGTATTGTACCTATCAAGAACTTGATCCTTATATTGATCTCTACTTTTTACGACTGAAATTTTTGAATAGGAACTTGTCCTTATTTTCACATTTATCGCCCATGTTCTGGAAAACGCAGCGTTTTCAAATCGCTTACGCTTTGAAAAACTCAAAACGCATTTCGGCATGTTCTGAAAACCGGGCGAATTGCGATACATATTTTTTATTATAACAAAACATAAACAAACAAATAAATTTTAAATTAAAATGCCTACAGCATTCCTGCTTGCTATACTGGCTTTAAAAAAACTAAAATCATCGCCAGTTTATAAGTAGACAATTGACAAACTCAAAGCAAATTTTTAAATTGCATGTTTTTAATTAAAATCATGAAAAAACGTTACAAGTTTTTCTTCAAATAAAAAGAAAAGATATTAAATTTAAATTGTGCATCATTTTATTTTCTCTTTAAGGTGCAGATTAAATAAAATAGACCAGGAGGGTTACTCTGTATTGCGATGCGAAAGGAAAACTGTATGTTATTTGCATTGCAATGCCAAAGCATTTCTTTCGTTTCGAATTATAGAGTAACCCCCAGATCGCTTCAGTATACACTATCGTTTTGAAAACGTCAAATTTCTAGCGCTTTCATTTGCCAGAATACCCGCTTGGCGTTTTCAAATCGAAAACGCCAATTTTAAGCGTTATGCGTTTTTTAAAACATGGGCATATGTTTTTGTACGAATATGTATTTACTTTTAACGGACACGAAAAAATCATTATAAATAAAAAGCATTATAAACAAAATAAGAACTCCTCATATATTTTTATGTTTTAATTGCAATGCACGATATCTTATATGTAAGAATAAAATTCATTACATCTTATAAAATTTTAGTTTATTTAAGTTTTGAAGTCTTTTTAATTCAGAAGTTTATAATGTAAAAATCAGAAAATATTTTATAAAAACAATTACAGAAAACAATATGATATAAAATTTATATTTATATTTAAGTATACAAAG
The DNA here is from genome assembly GCA_956483635.1 of Panzeria rudis. Lineage (NCBI taxonomy): Eukaryota > Metazoa > Arthropoda > Insecta > Diptera > Tachinidae > Panzeria > Panzeria rudis. Next base: position 71,477,042 of record OY101449.1, read on the forward strand.
TGTTTTAAAATCAAGTACCTACATCTACTCCCCCTTCAATAAAAGAATTATGTTTTTGTATTAAATTATTTATGTTGAATGTTACTTTCTTTTTCGGTGCCGCAGTTATGTTTTCATCGTTATTTCTTTCATTATCAACAAAAGCGGGCTTTAAATTATCGATAGATACCGAAACATGCGAATTATCTTTTCGAATTTTAAAATATTTATCATTTCTCTCTACTACTTTGTAAGGCCCTTCATAAGGAGGATTTAAACCAAACTTTTGATTAACTTTAACAAAAACAAACTCACAGACCATTAAATTTGGAGGAATATAACTTCTGTTGTTGCCATGATGTGAAACGAAGTTACGAGTTTGGGAAAAATGTTCTTTTAATTTTTGAAGAATGAAACTAGAATTATTGTTCTCAAAATTTGTGCACGGTACAACTAACTCACCAGGAATTCTAAGGGTTTGCCCATAAACCATTTCTGCTGGTGAGCATTTAAGGTCCTCTTTTACAGAATTTCTTAAACTCAACAGGATTATAGGAAGTTGATCTGACCAGTGCAGTGGATCGTTCGAGGCTATTATAAACGCCTTAAGTTGACGATGAAATCGTTCTACCATTCCATTTGACTGTGGGTGATATGCAGAAGTATGAATTTTCTGTATTCCAAGTATTGAAGACAGATCAGAAAATAAACTGGAGGTAAACTGGGCTCCCCGATCTACTGTAATTTTTAATGGAATTCCAAAACGAGAAATGTAGTTATGAACAAACGATTTAACTATGCTCTCAGACGATATGTTCCGCAAAGGATAGACTTCTGGTCATCTCGTTGTTCTATCTATTATAGTTAATAAATATTTATATCCTTTTGTGGGCCTACAATATCCATATGTATATGTTCAAATCTGCACTTCGGTACATCAATTTCAACCTTCGGTGATTTTGTATGCATTGTGACTTTTGATCGTTGGCAATTAAGACACTCTTTGACCCATAATTTAATATTTTTGCTCATCAGTGGCCAAAAATATCTCTTTTGTATCATTTTCTTAGTAGAACGAAAACCCGGATGAGATAAAGAATGTAACTTAACGAATATTTCTTTTCTTAAACTCAATGGAATGTATGCTCTTGGAAAAGTTCCTGTTATCTCACACAAAATTTTTAAATTCTTTTCGGGTACTTGAATCTCTTTAATATTGTCTTTCGTCATATATGTAGAATTAATAAAATTACTTGCGATCTCCTGTTCCTGCTCTTTCGTCAAACACTCAAAACTAATTACATTATGACATATGACATATTAAATCTATTGTCCTTTCCGCTTATGTATTTTATATCACTAGTGAATTGAGCTATATATTCCATTTGTGCAATTTGTCGAGGAGATCTTTCAGTTTTTGATTGAAGTATATAAGTCAAAGGCTTATGATCAGTAAATACTGAAAACTCATTTCCTTCCAAAAAATATTTAAATTGTTTAATCGAGAGATAAATGGCTAGTAATTCTCGATCAAAAGTAGAATAACGTTTTTCTGCAGAATTTAATTTTCTAGAAAAGTACGCTAATGCCTCCCAAGTATTATTATTGAATTGTTGTAGTACCGATCCCACAGCTACACTTGAAGCATCAACAGCTAATGAAATTGTTGCTGTTTTATTGTAGTGATTCAGCAGTGTACTTCGGATAAACTTTTGTTTTACTATTTCAAAAGCCTCTTCAGCCTCACTTGTCCATTTAATATAGTTCATCTTATGCCTAATACCCACTGTTACTATATTATGTAATGGGATTAGACATTTCGCTAGATGAGGTAAACATCTATGGTAATAATTAATCATACCCAGAAATTTTTGAAGTTTCTTAATCGTTAAAGGCTTTTCAAAATTACTAATTGCTTCAACGCGGTTTTTTGAAGCTTGTATACAATTCATTATATTTTATAAAATTTTAGTTTATTTAAGTTTTGAAGTCTTTTTAATTCAGAAGTATATAATGTAAAAATCAGAAAATATTTTATAAAAACAATTACAGAAAACAATATGATATAAAATTTATATTTATATTTAAGTATACAAAGTATTTTAAAATCAAGTACCTACATTATACATATTTAAAAATAATAATTTTTGTGATATTTTACGAATAAAATTCTTTCATATTACTTTGTAGACGTAGTTTTGCAAAAACTATTTGTTTCCTACATTTGCCCAGTTAGTCTATGTCCATACGAGTCAACTTTTGCTGCGCAACTTTTGAGTATATGCGAGAGAGAGGTGAGAAGATAGGGAAGGGGTACACTGCTTCATGTACATGCAAGTCTCTTTTGTTTTCTTCTTCGTAATATTAAGCAACAACAAAAGCTATGTAAAAAAAAAACAAAAGCTGAGCACCAAGAATTTCATTATATGGACACGAATGCAGCTTCAAAAGAAAATTTAAGAAAGTTGCAGAAGCAAAAGTTGACTCGTCTGGACATAGACTTATTACCGCTTCCCATAACGAGTTGCTTTAATTGAGTTTTCTTAATTTGAGATTGTGTTATTCGCTATCGAATAATGCAATCATATTGCTCGATAGCGAATGCCATAATCTCAAACTAAGAACACTTGATCGAACCAACTCGTTATCGACAGCGACGATTAGACATAGGCTATTCATTTAATAGGGATTCTGCTTTAATCGGTTAATCGCCCGATTAATTAATCAAGGTTTCGGCTTAATCGGTTAATTTCGGTATTAACCGGCTAACCGATTAATAAAGATTTTTCATGAATCAAGTAATTTCAACAAATAAGTTTATGATTTAAAAAAAAGCTATAAAATAACAAACCGAACAATTCTTGAACTCTAAATCAAGCAAAAAAAATCATAAATATGTATTCATTAAAAAATTAACAAGATTGGGAGACCATTATATCAGTTATTTCAATAGTTTAAGGATATCTTCTAAAACAATTTTTTGAAAAATAATTTGGTTTAAATGTTTAGGACTTAAGAGATTCTCTTGTTTAGTTTTGATAAAACTTGACTTGGAAAAATCCATTCACTTGTCGTAGATGTTGAAGAAATCGAAAGCAATCCATAATACAGAATATCTACTTTCTCATTCCTTTTCCGGGATTTCTATAAACATATAAAATCTTCCATTATGCAATTAGAGTCATATTTTAATTTTTTTCATATTCTTAACACTTGTAATTGTTTCAATTAATTCTGTTAAAACATTTCTTGTATTACTATCGATAGTTTCTTCTGTTGTCAGGTCATCATCTGAAGGATACTGGCAGAGCTCAGCGACGAACATTCTGCAAAAAAGTTTATATCCGAATTCCTTAGTTTTCCTTTTTTACTGTATTTTAAGACACTGTTGCTAGAAGGAAATATTCCTGACTGGAGATAAAATGATTGAAATTGTTGGTAACAAATTGTTGGTAACAGTATTGTTGGGTTTTATAAAATTATTAAGCAAAAACTTAATTCCCTCAGTGATCTTAACTTAAGTAAAGTTTTACTTAAGTTGAGATCACTGAACACACTTCTTTGTTTGTATGAAAAATAAAATCTAAACAGATTATGTTTGTATATGAGACGAAGCAAATAATTAAACACACAAAAAATATGTTATAATACTACAAAATATGTAAAAATTTGTTACGTTTGGTTAATCGGTTAATCGACTGAATTTAACGGTTAATCGAAAATATCAAATTTTAAATTAACCGATCGGGTAGTAATTAACCGGTTAACCGATTAACGGCTAACCGAATGAATATCCTAATTAGACCCCAGCTGCTTTATGCTTTCTCGGGAATGGAAAAAGGCTTGGAATTTGAGAAAATTTTATTTTCATAGATCTAACTTATTTATTATATATTTTATGTAGAATAAGCTGATTAAAAAAGAAAGAAGTCTCTAGTTTTCATACGTACCATACACATAACTCTTTACAAATTAAACTAAATGAGCAACATAAAAAGCTGATATGTATTCAAAACACAGCACAGAATGTGGAAAACGTCAAAATCGTAGTTCACAAGTGGCTGAAAATGGATATTATTTTGTGGATCGAAAAAACTATCCCTCAATTTCTCAAACGTTCAATTTAAATTTAGAAGATGATGAAAACATGATTAGAATGCCGAGGCATATTCAACAAGAGTTTGATGTGTTTAGTAAACCAAAGTATGATTATGAAAATGATAAGGCAGATGACGATAATGATTTTCTTCCAAAAGCACCACTTTCACCATACGGAGCTCATAAACATAGTTATCAACATCATAATAATTATCAGAGAAATGAATATCAACATAAGAAACAATATCATCAATACCGTCAAGCTCATCAACGCGATCAAGTTCATAATCATATAGATCATAAGCATCAGTACTACTACACTAACAAAAATTATTGCGACAATGTATACGGTATCCTTGGTATCCCACCATCCAGTGTTCATCAGATTTCTGTTAACAAAAATAATTCTTGTAACAATAATAATAATAATGATAATTGTTATAAAAAATTCGACGAGCGATTTAATGGAAAATATCATCAAGATCATCAATCACTGCCAACAGCAGAATGCCTGCAACTGAAATCGTAATATTTTTAATAAAACATATTAATATTTTTTCCGTTTTTTATTTTTAATATGTATTTATTTGGCTTTTTACATTATTTAAACACAATAGACGTAGACAACATAAAAATATACTCTATACAGCAATATTTGTTTTTAAAACTTTGAATACAATTTTCTTTTGTTATTTATTTTTACAATATTATAATTACCTATTCTCTTACCCACAAAATAAGACGATTATTTAACAGATTATTATTTAAGATTATTTAACAGACGATTATTTAACTGATATTTCTTTATTTCATAAATATTAATATAATGTTTTATATATAATTTCCAGTTTGGATCAAACAAGTCCAGATTTCGTTAGTGAACAACATCAGCATTATTGTTCTTACTTTTACAATCAAAATACTCTTAGCTCTAAAATAGCGAGTAGTTCAAGGCGGGGTAGGAAATTGCCAACTACATCCAAAATGCCATTTTCAAAGAAAAGTGCGCGTTCCACTGAAATTCAATTAAATGCCAAACTTGATTTGATATCACCCGAAGCAAAGAATTTATTGCCAACTACCATAACTGAAAATGGCAACGATATTGAGAACAATTGTAGAACGAGTTATGATTATGTGCTGAAAGAAAAATCTACAAACAATAATGATGCGGCAGCTGCGTTGGAAAATGGTAACTGGCATAATGATTCAATTAATGCTGCCAAATATAAAACTGTTGGTGAAGATTGCTTAGAGCTTAAAAAGTTTGAAGTTGATGAATATAAAAATGCTTATGGTGAGGAGGACTCCAAAGCTGCATTGCTGTATTTACAAAAACACAAAAATAAGCGCAAATTACGTACTAACTCTACGGATAGTGGATATTTTTATTACAATAATCAAATGGCGGTAGTCGAAGTTAATAATGTAGAGGAAAATATAAATGCGTTAAATATTTACGAACAAACGAAAACAGAGCAAAAGCTACAAACTGTCAATAAGAATGATGGCACTTTCTCTAGAAACATAAAACTGCCCGCCACCCCAACAAATGTCAAAGGTAAGTTTTATCTTAATAATTTTCAAAAACGAAATTTTTTGCATTTTTTACTAAATACCTAATAAGCAGGGAAACCGCAAATATGCAATTGCATGTTTTTTTCCTGAGCAATGTATGTAGGCACAAAAAAGATATTTATGCCCCTTATGTGATCGAATAATTTTGAAATTTTTCCACATTGGGAACATTTTTCTTTTGCGACTATAATTTATTTTTCCCCATTTCTTGAAAGTTTTCCCCTTAATATATATTGTGAGCGTAAAAGAAACTGTACCTCTTGATTTAATACATAGACATTTGTAATTTTGAGGTCTTTGGAAATATTTTTCTATCCAAAGACCTCAAACTTGCTTTTGTCGCTTATTTATGCAGACAAGAACACGTGTAGGTTCTTTGCAAAGCAAAAAAGTGGTAAAATTTGGAAAAGCAGTAATGAGGAATTTTACCAAAAGAACATAATATCTGCTGCGAAGGTTGGCGGGGCTCGGTTATAGTTTTGGGGTGTATGGCGGCAACCAGTGTGGGAAGACTAGTAGCTATTGACAGTTTAATGAACAAAACCGATGATTTAAATATTTTGAAAGAAAATAGAGAAATTAAATTTAGAACGAGCAGGGGTCTTCCAAAAGTACAACGATACTTAGCACACTGCCAAAATATTCAAAGAATTGTTGCTGTGTAGTGTACCTCACATATGCATAATGCATAACCAACAGTGTAGTGCACTTCACAACGTGTCATTGCACAAATTAGTAAAGTATCAATAATAATAAATATAATCATTAACAATGTGCTGATGAATCGAAATGTTTGAGTGACACACATTTGAGTGTCAAGTGTAAGTTGAGTGCATTCCAATGCACCACATTACGATTGGTCAATGTACAAAGTAATACGAATCCTTTACTATTTTCACGGTACCGAAAAGAAACTAATATAATGTTAACAATAAGTTAGAATAACTTAGAAAGGTTAAGTTTAATTTTCAAAAGTAGTATATAAGCCGTAGAAAATATTGAATAAAACAGACATTGATTTGAATAACTAAATAGGCAACATCTGCCTGTCTTTTTTTGATTTGTCTAAGTTTTAGCTGGAACCCTTCAGCTGTATTAAAATAAAGAGAGGGTTTTAGGGAAATAAACTCACATATCATAAACACACATTATACCTTCACACTGTATTACACACCAAAACATTTGGAGCACCCCCACTGTTGCCGGACCTCAACCCAATTAAATATCTCTGGGATCAGACAGATAGATCATAAAAAGGAGCGTAACCAGCAAAAATTCCCTGAAGGAAATCTTGCAGGAGGAGTGGTCAAAAGTAAATTAGTGGAATGGATGCCTAGGAGGCTGGAAGCAGTTCTTAAGGAAAATCAAACAAAAGGAAATCAAACATATTATTAGACGTTACTTTTTTTTAATATTCTCGAGTTGTACAGTTTCTTTTGACGAGTTCAAACTGGTGTATTGTTTGCTAAGCTACTACTGTGTTTCTTGTTGTTCAAATATTTAAAATTTTTATTTATGTATCATAAGAGCATTGAGTAATGTTTTATAAATGTGGATCACATTTAATAAAATTTTATTTCTTAATACCGAAATTATAATTTCTATATTGCCCATGTTCTGAAAAACGCATATCGCTTCAAATTGGCGTTTTCGATTTGAAAACGCTAAGCAGGTGTTCTGACAAACGAAAACGCTATGAGTTTTCAAACCGCTAGTGTATACTGAAGCGATCTGGTCTATTTTATTTGATCTGCAACCTTAATGAGAAAATAAAATGATGCACAATTTAAATTTAATATGTTTTCTTTTTATTTAAAGAAAAACTTGTAATGTTTTTTCATGATTTTAATTAAAAACATGCAATTTAAAAATTTGTTTTGAGTTTGTCAATTGTCTGTCTCAATTGTCTACTTATGAACTGGCGATGATTGTAGTTTTTTTTTAAGCCAGTATAGCAAGCAGGAACGCTGTAGGCATTTTAATTTAAAATTTATTTGTTTGTTTATGTTTTGTTATAATAAAAAATATGTTTTCATTGCTCGAACACAACTTCGGAAAATAGCAAAACGCTAACAAATCGCCCGGTTTTCAGAACATGCCGATATGCGTTTTGCGTTTTTCAAACCGTAAGCGATTTGAAAACGCTGCGTTTTCCAGAACATGGGCTTATATGAAATCAAGGTGTACAGTTTCTTTCGACGCTCACAGTACATACACAATATAGAAAAAATATGAAAACATGTGCGATGTATTAGTAAAAACTTAAGCCCATAAATGATTTGGGGTCTAGGTGCTCAACATTTTATATTCGGACATATAAAAGAACAGGCCATAAAAAATGCAAATAAAGTCCATGCAAATGGTAAAGGTTGTTCTGGATAGCCGCTCGTTGGTTTTTCTCCTCTGGATATGACGAATAGTGACTTCGTAGAGTTTAGATTTTTTACTAGGCAGAAAGTCTTTACTCTGCGGACCCTCTCTTCGGTATGCATATCGACATTATTTGCTTTTTGAAATAATGTCTATGGGCGTTATTTTCTTGAACATTATTCTATGCCACCAATATATGTATGTGTATAATTCATGGTGTCAGAAATGAATATTATACAAATTATAAAAGAAAAGGATAAGTTTTAAGAGCATATTTAAATTTTGGGAGCATATTTTTGAGTTTTTAGTGCATATTTAATGCGTATAAAACACATTTTTAGGGAATATTTCCGGTTTTCCTGATTATAACCATGTACATACAGTTGAAGGACTATTAGATTAATTCTCATGAAATTATATTTATTATTTTAAAAGTTACGCGCATTTTAATCAGCTATTTTTTTGCAAATTAAGAAAAGTGAAAATTCAATGGTCAAAAAGTTATAAACGATCCCTCTTTTCACATATAACAACTTCACATATTGGTAGACTGAAATGTTTCTAACTTGAATCAGTTATAAAATCTTGGTCGAAAAGTGCCTTTTTGTGCAATTGCACTTTAATGCCTTAATTCATAAAAAAAAATTTCTGACAACAGATTAATAAAACAAATTTTCATACAAAAATATATTATAAGGGTGTGTGTCAAACCATAGGCAACTAACTAAACCCGTCACTAAAATTTTATATTGTCAAAAAAGGTATCATTTCACACAGCTGAAACATAAATGTTCTTAAAGACGTCAAAATTTTATATTCTCAAAAAAGATATCATTTGGCACAGCAGAAACATGAAATTTTTTCCCCACAGGCAAATATTTTTTTACCTGACTTTTCTACCTGACACACACCCTAAGTCTCTTATTAATCAAAATTTTTTAGGTTGTAAATGTCTAACACTGATTTTAGTATCTTCTGTGTTATTTCTTGAATTTGTAAGTTATTTTTTAATAAAACTTAATGTAGGATTATTGAAAAGTTGTAAAAGATATAATAGTGAATGCGATTTTATTTATTGCAAATAGCAGGGTCTTGTTTCTGAAAAATGTTCTAATTGTTAATAAAAATAATTTTAATATTTTATACTTATTTTTTTATTTATTTTCAAATATGTAATCCCAATACTATACCTAGTAAAAAATAAATGGAGTACTTCTTTATGAAGCACTTTTTGATTACTTTCAAAGTGGCTAATGCTTATTTTTAGATATCAAAGAAGTTGTTTCTAATCTATATAAATAAAAGAGTAACATTATTGAGTGACTGACTGACTCATCATCGCCCAGCCCAAACCACTAAAACTAGAAAGTATAGATCCACTAAGACGAGGTTTTGGGAAATTCAAACGCTAAGGGGTAAAAACGGGTAAATTCGGTAACACACAACTGATAAAAACTGAGTTAACTGCTTTGATGAAGTTGTATTCCATAATCTGCTCCGAGGTATAGACTATCGAAATACTTAAAAACAATACTGAAAGATACCTTGGACCTAGAGAACAAACACACAATAGCCAACACCACGGAATTAGTTAACAAGATAGGGCGCATACACATAACAGAAAATACTAAACTAGTCTCATTTGATATAAGAGACATATCTATCAATCGCAACAACAGAGACAATAAACATTCTACATAAAATACTACTCAACAAAACAGAAGACGTGGAACTTTCGATGCAACTCGCAACCACGCTAAAAGCCACATTGGAGCAAAATTACTTCAATTTCAACAATAGCATATATAGGCAAATCAACGGAATAGGAATATGAAATCCAACATCAGCAATAATCATGGAAGTATTTATGGAAAATTTAGAAGAGAAATACGTAGAGGACTTAAAGCCAATTTTGGGGTAACATTCTATGCAAGATACGTGGACGATATTATATGTGTAATAGAAGGAAATATGGAGGAGCAAATTCTGGATCTACTGAACAAACAACACAAAAACATAAAATTTATAATGGAAGTGAAAGAGAACGAAAGGATAAATTACCTAGACCTAACGATTAGGGGAAACAAGAGCTTAAATAGAATTGAGTACGAAATATACAGAAAACCAACAGTTACAGACACAATAATATACAATTCATCAAACCATCCTCAACAACATAAGAACGCAGCAATTAGGCAATTAATAATGAGACTTGAACGAACACGTGAGGCCTATATGCAAGAGATAGGAATAATATATAACATAGCGGAAAGCAACGGATATAAAAAGACCTAGTTGACAAGATTAGAAAGGATATCGAAGCAAGTAAGAAACGGAACAGAGAGCAGGAACAAAAAATAAAACCTTGGGTACCTTTTCGTATATGGGAAAATCAACATCAAACTGGGAAAATTTTTTAGAAAACACAACATTAACACAGCATTCCAAACAAGAAACAACTTGGGTAGAATACTGCAAAACAGCACAAACGTAACTGTCTTCCTAGATAAACAAGGAGTGTACAAATTAACTTGCACATGCCAACATAGTGATATCGGACAAACTGGAAGAAAGATAAAAACAAGATTTCGCGAGCACATAAGAGACTACAATAAGATACTGAGAGAACCAGGAATAATAGCAGAATCGAATTTCGAAAACCACATATTCGACAACAAATGCACACCAGTAGTGCGATTCTCTATTAAATTTTAACAACGGTTGTCATTGTTAAAAAATTAGTCAAGCAAATTGTCGATTTTGTTACTCTGTAACATTTTTAACAACATTTGCTGTTGATTAACTAACCACAATAATTTTTCACATGTTAATGTATAGACAACGAGTCAGCTGTTCAGACGTAGCACGTACTTTATGCCAACAATTAAATTTATTATTAATATGATTATTTCGAACGTATTTGCTTTGTGAATCTAAATTGATTATTAGGCTAAGGTTCGTAACGTTATATTCAGAAAGAATTGGGCATGATTAATATTCCAAGGAACAAGGGAAAAATTAACATCAACTTAATTTTTCAACATACACAGCAGAACAGAGTAGCGCCACTTTCGGAAGCCGCTACACTTCCATCGTCAGTGCTCACGTGTATTTGCTTATCAGCACTTGTCAGGTGGCTCTGTTTGAATGTGATTTTAATTCTTATATATACAACTTTTTCGTGAAAATTGAATACGAGAACTAAATCACTCTCAAGCTGATATTAAAGTGCACTTTCCCAGCGTTGTCATCGGTTTATTTTTCTTCATTCCCATTTTTCTGATATTAAAGTGCACTTTCGCAGCGTTGTCATCGGTTTATTTTTCTTCATTCCCATTTTTCTGATTTTTGTTCTACTCAAGACAAACTTTTTTGGTTTGATTTTATACTTGTATATATGAACATGTAAACATGTGAAAAGCTCAAGCCAGTAGCTAATTGTTTATTAATATGATTATTTCGAACGTATTTGCTTTGTGAATCTAAATTGATAATTAGGCTGAGGTTCGTAACGTTATATTCAGCAAGAATTGTGCATGATTAATATTCCAAGGAACAAGGGAAAAATTAACATCAACTTAAGTTTTTCAACATACACAGCAGAACAGAGTAGCGCAACTTTCGGAAGCCGCTACACTTCCATCGTCAGTGCTCACGTGTATTTGCTAATCACCACTTGTCAGGTGGCTCTGTTGAATGTGATTTTAATTCTTATATATACAACTTTTTCGTGAAAATTTAATACGAGAATTAAATCACTCTCAAGCTGATATTAAAGTGCACTTTCCCAGCGTTGCCATCGGTTTATTTTTCTTCTTTAGCTTGAGAGTGATTTAATTCTCGTATTCAATTTTCACGACAAAGTTATATATATAAGAATTAAAATCACATTCAACAGAGCCACCTGACAAGTGGTGATAAGCAAATACACGTGAGCACTGACGATGGAAGTGTAGCGGCTTCCGAAAGTGGCGGTAGTCTGTTCTGCTGTGTATGTTGAAAAATTAAGTTGATGTTAATTTTTCCCTTGTTCCTTGGAATATTAATCATGCCCAATTCTTTCTGAATATAACGTTACGAACCTTAGCCTAATAATAAATTAAATTTATTGTTCTACAACAATATACAAACATATAAAACTTTTACGTTTAAATAACAATTTTTCTATTATTTAAACATTTAATTTAACATTTAATACACAAAAATAAATACATTGAGGAAAAAAATTGTCTGTACACTGTTTGAAAATCACAAATTCATTTGTTTTTGTTATATTCCTCTTTGCGCTTTTCGTTTATTTTAACAGAGATGCCACATGATGTCAAATTTAAACAATATTGTTAGCAAGAAGTCACAGAATCATACAAACGTTAGTGCAAAGAATTTAAAATATTGACAATATAAAAACCGTTGTTACTGTTAAAAGTTACAGAATCTCACTACAGGACATATTAGAAAAACAGTTAAACTATTACGTTCACAACATAAAGGACGGAGATTGAACGTATTAGAAAACATGGAAATATACAAACAAAAAAGATTGGAGGATAATAAATGAACAAATAAATACTGCTTCAGACATACTCGTAATATTTGAACCTTTACACAAAATAAAACAATAGTTCAGGTAACAGAATAGGAAATGAGCAAGACAAAAGGGTAACCCAGAAACGTACAATAACAGATTACGACGTACATAGAGATAAAACACCTAGTAACTAATCGAGCACATTATAAAAAAAGAAAAAAAAATATGAAACACAAACACAATACTAAGACGAAAATAAGAGGAACAGGTAACAGGTAGAGCAGTTGCATGCGGCCCTCGGCATGATTTTTTGTGGCCCTCAACACTTTTCCAAACTCCAAACTGCTTTCATTAAAAAATACATTATTTAACAAAAAAATATCAAAGTAAAAAATAAGTAAAGCAAATTTATCAAACTTTTCTAATTATAAGACTCTTTTGCTTAAATATCGATAATAAAAAAAAACCGAAGTACGTAAGAAAAACTAAAAAAAAAGAAAACAAGTCCAGCTCGCGGAACATAGCGACTTTTACATCCGGGAACCATTATTGTGAAGATATGAAGATTAACGGCTGTATGCAAAAATACTTAAAGTAGCTTTGCCAAACAATGTTGAGTAAAGTTGTATTCTAAAAAAATTATATCAAAATTTTAAAGTAGGCACACACGTTTGTTAAGACTACTTTAAGTTGGTATTTCCAAAATGTGTATTCTTACCTTAAATATTTATGTTAATATAGCACATATTGATTTATGTTAATCTGAAAATGAAGCTAAGACTTCAGCTTAAATTTATTAATTGTTTCATGTGATGGAAAACATCACCAAATTACCCAGTTGATTCGAAATACATAAACAAATTTTTAATAGATATTAAAAAAATTCAAATATTTAAAAAAATGTTTTAGTGATGTAAATAAAATCAACACAAATCGAAAAAACCTCGATATTCAAATACTCATTTCATACGAATAAAAGAAATTTGTGTTAATTCGTCTATGTTCATATTTTTATTACTTTTATTTCACATAAATGTTTATATGTTTTACTACCATGTCAGAAGCTTAAATTTTTAGAATTAAGTTGTTTTACTTCAAAATAATAAAAAGTTATTTAATAAAATAAAAATTTATTAGACTATTCGAATGAAATTGTATTCGTTTTTGTACATCATAAACTATGAAGTGTTTGTTGAACACGGTGGTGTTACCAGTATTTATTATTAAATCACAAAATAATTAAAGTTGGCTTTTGCATATAATTTCTTAACAAAGTTACATATGTTAGCCTTAAAGTGCTTGGTAACTAATATGAACTTTAAAGCTAAAGTAAAATATTTTTTAACAGCCGTAAATTTTTATTGCTTCCCGACTGTAAAAGTTGCTATGTTCCGCACACAGAATTTTTTTCTTAGTTTTTTTACGCAGTCGGGATTTCTGATTTTTTAAATTTAACTTTTTATTTATTTTCTTTTTAGTTTTCGTGCACAGTTTGGTTTTATATTCTTTATTTAAAATTCACTTTACGCAATTTTGTTTTTTGGGTTTTAACTAACTTTAAACTGTTAAAGATTTCAAATGGTTATTGGAATGAAAAATTATAAAGACTATTTTCAAATAGCTGTTCAATGATAGCCATTTTAAAATAGTTCGCCGACTTTTTATTTTTTTCGTTTTCACAAAATGGCGTCTGTTGGTCGCCATATTGAATTTGACTACTGTCATATCTTTAGTGACACTTGCAGGACTAAAGCAAATCGATATTTTGTAATGCGCATATTATCCATGTTTAGTAGCACATATATTTCTGAACATTTTTTTTCATAAATGAAGATGAATAAAACTGCGCAGCGAACCAGATTAACCGAAGAACATTTAGCATCGACATTAATAATTACATCAAGCAAAAATTTTACTCCAGACTTTGATGAATTGAAAAATGACAAGCAGTGCATTATATCCAGCAAAAAATAATTTATATAATTTTTATTAATATATATTTCTAAACATTTTTTATTTGTAAAAAAGAAACGCGGCCCGCAGGAGGATTTGGACCATAATTTTCGGCGAATTTAGCCATCACATTGAAATGAGTTTGACATGCCTGAGATAGAGGGTGATACACAGACAAGCATATATAGCAGGGATGATAAATGAAAAAATGCATTTCGTACCAATGAGCTTCTAAAATAGTACTTTCCCGGCTCAAATAGTACTAAAATCTTTTTGAATTGTTGTAACACAGTAAGCCACACGATTTTGATTGCTCATTTTATGTGCTCATTGTGCCAAAGATCAAATATGGCTTTGTGTTCTAAAAATATTTTTGATAAATTATTTTTCAAATAATGATGCCAAAAATCACATAATTTAAATTTCAATTTATCTCAACGAAACTTCACTTCTGCCATATAACAAGGAATCTACTTACTAATTTCTTTATTCTTATAAACTTGAGGTTTGCTAAAAAATTAAAAATTCGTCCACAATGGATAAATGAACCTTAGCACAAGATATTTTTCTATTCAAATTTGAAATCCGACATTTCTGTGGTTTTCTTGAATAAATGTGTCAGTCGACTTACGTAGATTTTGAGGTATTAAACCGAAATATCTCTATTTTAAGCGCTCTTTCCATTAGAGTAAAAATTTTCGGAATATCATGGAGTAGTCTCAACATTTTTTCATGCGCAACAACCTGACTTCTATATTGATTCCAAAAATGTTCAACAATAACGACTTAAGTATTACTGTGTGATGGATTTTTAAACACACAAGCAAAGATACGATGTTATTATCTAAACACATTTTAAAATATTTTTAATTACATTGTTTTATTTTACTTAGTAAATGTTATTTATGTCGACATATGCGGTTTTATGCATCCTTGCTAGAATCTCGTTCTTACGTTATTTTTGTCTGAAATTAGTACACAAAGTTATTTTGGCAAATACCCAGCAGCTAAAGTTACAACTAGTAACGCTTTGGGACAGTCATATTACTAGTTGTAATGGTAGTAGCCAAAAAACGACAGTCATATTACTAGTTGTAACAAGAGTAGTAACGTTACTGGTCAAAAAGAACAATCACATTACTAGTTGTATCGAGACTAGTAACGATACTAGTCAAAAAAGCACAATCATCTTACGAGTTGTATCGAGACTAGTAACGATACAAGTCAAAAAATGAAAAAATTTTCAGGTATACGATTTTATATAAAACCAATTGTTAGCTATTAAAAAAGTATGTAGAATGTGGCTCAGTGGGTAGAGTACTTGCCTTAAAGTATGAAGAATGCGTGTTCGTACCCCGGTTGAGCCAAAGTTTTTTTAAGAGTTACAAAACTCTTAATAAAAAACTAGTAAGCGCACTAGTTTACAATAACTAGGATTCCAACTGGGATATAACTGTATACAAATGAACTAGTTGGTCCCCTATGACAACCCAATGTTAAAATCGATAGTTCGATACATGAAAAAAGGATAGATAGGCAACTAGTCTGAAGCAAAAAGCAACTAGTATAGTTCCAACTACATACCAGTTACTTTGTCTGCAGGGTATATGCATAAAATTAAAAAAAATTAAAAATGTTCACACCGTGGACACAATTTCAGAAATATTTTCTTTTGGGTCTACTGAAAAAATCAGTTTTAAGACATACGCCTTTATTCAATAAAACCAATGAGCTACTCCATCAGCATCACTGTTGATATTTGGCCTTGAACACTGACAAGCTGTTATTATCCTTATTCTCCTTAAATAAGTACACAAATCCACTCACGAAATAATCGCCTAAGTAGACCCAAGAGAGAATTAAGTTAAGGGCCAAAATAGAGATAAATTATTATTCAATAATCAATGGATACCACCCAACAAATTGGAAAATTTTGCAAATAGTACCAAATGAGTCACGGGGGTACCATCGTACTTTTTTGGTTTCAATAGTACCAAAAAAAGTACAATTGTACCAACTTTATCATCCCTGATATATAGGCTTGAGGGAGAGAGGGATAGGAGAAAAACACAAAGGGATCAAGAGAGGAAGTTAGGTACACAAACGAACTATAAAAGAAACAACGGACAATAGAAAAACGATTTAGTATTCAATAGAACATTGAAGATGGCATATAGCAGAAACCGGTTTGTTTATCAACCAAATTTGATGTGGGATGACGGAAAATCTTTCCAAATTCCATAAGCATTCTCTGCTACAATCAGATGTAATTTGTAATTGAAGTAAGTCTGCTCTGTATGAATAAAGTTTTTAGAGGAATGCGAGTAGAATATCTTTGTCGATTGGGGCAGGAGAGGAATTAAATTTAGATCTTTGGTTGCTTGCGAAATCTTTCTTAGAATTTTCCGTAGATAACGATTTTGCTAACGAATTTTGATGAAAAAATGTTACCCACCCATTAAACTAATTTATTTTATTTTTCAAGTAGCTGCATCTACTAAGAAATTTTCACCTCCACCAAAAAATCGTCGCGTTTTAATTTACAATATCCAAAGCCCTAGACTGTCTCGTTTACCAACATCAAATATTCGACTACAAAGATCAAAATTTAAGCTTCACAACGAGACTAAGGACCATAGTAATAATCTGTCTATTGATGTGACACCATATGTGGATATATATTATGTAGACCACAGTGAAGTACTTCATTCCACGAATCACACTAAAGACATAGAAAAATTAACCTGTGATAGCACGAAGAAGAATAATGGAAATAAAAACGAAGATAATAGAAATAACATTGATTACAACAGCGACGATGATGATGATGACGATGACGATCTTGATAATGGTATGTGTAACAGCTTGCTATTGATATTTTTGTCATCTGAATATTTTGTAAATTTTTAGTTTCAGATTTTGATAGCAGCAGTGACTCAGATATTTCTTCCGATTCTGAAGAAGGTTATAGGTCGTGCGCCTATAAATTAACTCACGCCTTGGATGTCATCTCAACTTCTTTGTCAGTAGAATCTTCGATTAATTCTGAAACAGATAGTCTAGAAAATCCTGATGCGCTTTTAGTACCTAGTTTATTTCCAAATGTACCACCTTACTTAGCGTTTTCATCAAATACCAAAAAAGGTCCGGATGTACCGAGCGATCTCTATCGTATTCTCAAGTGGAGAGTCACAAATGTTATGCCACGAGTAGTGCGCTCAATTTTAGCTAATAGTGGGATGCGTTTGTTGAAAAGTATGTTTGTTTTCATGTAGCTGAAGAATATGTGTTAATTTTTTTATTATTTGTTAGAAACAAACGAATGGATGGGCGTCTGGGGAAAACACATGAAGTCCCCTTGTTTCAAAACAATACGGCCATATCAAAAAATTAATCACTTGCCTGGATCCTTTAAAATTGGGCGAAAGGATTCTTGTTGGAAAAATTTAGCTAAACTAATGGCAAAACATGGAAAGAAAGATTTTGGATTTATGCCCAAGTAAGAAATGAAAACTCAAATATAAATATATATTTCTGTGGCATCTTTATCATAACATCTTAAGTCTAAAAATCGTGTTTGGAGATATTTGGCCTGATTGTGTAAAGTGCCTTCGTAAACGCCTATGTCGTTTTTTGTAATAGATTAAAGCGACACACAGCCCGTGTTCTTTAATCTACTACAAAAAAAACGACTTAGGCGTTTACGCCAACGCCTTACACAATCAGGCCCGTTAACGATTTAATTTAAAATCTGTTCTATGTTGGTGTTCTAGAAAGTTAAAAAATAAACCGTGATAACTTTTTCGGAAATTGGGGCATTTGAAAATGAATTGGGCGCAAATGTGGATTGTAAGAAGTCGAACCAGAATATGACTTTAATTTGATTTTGACTTAACTCGACTTAAGATGTTATGATAAAACGACACAGATTTAATAAAACTATTTCCATAAACTACATTTTTTATGACAGGACCTATATAATACCAAACGATTTAAAACAACTTCGCAAGAATTGGCCAAAATACGCACAAAAAAATGTTAAATGGATCATAAAACCACCGGCAAGCGCCCGAGGCACTGGAATTCGTGTAGTCGATAGATGGGCACAAATACCGAAAAGAAAACCACTTATTGTTCAAAAGTACATTGAGCGTCCGTTGTTAATAAATGGAAGTAAATTTGATTTGCGTTTGTATGTCTTGGTAACTTCTATTAATCCAATGCGTGTTTATATGTATCACAATGGACTAGCCCGTTTTGCATCAGGTATGTAATATTAATTAAATTGTGAGGTGATTTTTTTCGAGCTGTATGTATGTTTTAATCCAAAGTAATTTTTTAAAACCTTTAATTTAACTTGCAATGTAATACTATGTTTCTACTGACTTGATTTTGAATAAAACATCCAGTTTTTTGCAAGTTTTCCTATGTGAAACTACATGTTTCATTCAAAACCAATCATTATTAACATAGTATTAGTTTGTTTGTTAATTGCAAATCTTGCGACAGCTTTTTCTACTAGTTCTTATAAAACTCAGCATACATTGGGTTTTCGTGACAATGTCGCCCCCATAAAAAGCTAGAACATTTAAATACATAAAATATTGTTTTTGTTTCGGCGTATATCCGATTAGGAACAAATATGCAAATAAAACAAACAAGAATTAATATTTTGAATTAAAATTGAGAATAAATCTCTTTCTTTATTTACCAATTTAACTTGTAAAAGGATTTAATGAAGTTGCACGTAGTGCTTCGTTGACTTCCAAATGACGAGTAATAATTTATATATAAACCAGTGATGCCATTACGATACGAAAGATACATTTTTCGTATCTTTTGATGACTTTACGTACCATGTATAATCCTGACATTTTTCGTATCTTTTGAATCTGTACGCACAATGTACAGAAATAAAATATTAAGCTCTCCGTCTCTGACAAAGTTTTTTAAAGTTATCATTTCGTTATGAATACTAAAAAAAGCCTTTAATCGTATATTAACTTTTACAAAAATTAATTTGTTTTGACAACATCCAAAGATAGTTACATATCGACCCCATAGCGCCAAATGATCGTAAGCGACATTTTGTAAGAAACTAATTTTTTTAATGAAATCAAAATCATTAAAATGTGAAATTTGTTGTTAACTTTTTAAATACAGGCTATAACATATGATCGTAAGCGACAGCTTATGAATATAAATCATGTTTAAATATAATAAAAAACCCTTCTGAAAAATTTAATTTTTGTCGCTTACGATCATTTAGCGCTATAATTAATTTTAAAGTTTGCTTACTGTATATTTAAAAATTACATACCTAATAATTATGACTTAAATAAATATAAAAATGAATTTGTATGATATAATTTTCTTTACAATATTCATTAAATATGAAATAAAAATGTTATGTTAATATGTCTACCCCCTTGCGCGAAATGATCGTAAGCGACATTTTGTAAAAAGCAAATTTTTTTTATTGAAATCAAAATTTTAAGATTTTTTAGTTTAAAATCGTAAAAATATCAAAATTTTTGATAACTTTTGAAATACAGGCTATACAATTTTATCGTAAGCGACAGTTTATGAATATAAATCATGTTTAAATACACTAAAAAACCCTCCTCCTGAAAAATAAAATTTTTGTCGCTTACGATCATTTGGCGCTAAGGGGTCGATATGTTAAACGTTAAAAACTGATTTTAAAATTTTTTTCAAAATGTATCTTTTTGGAAAAAAATTTATCTATTTGGAAACTAAAATGTATCTTTCTCGAAATTTCACTGGCACCACTGATATAAACACTAGTACAACTAGTGATTTGTAAAACAATGCTTAAATACCGTTAAAGGTTTACTCGTTGAAACACTCATAAAAAGGCCTTTCAACAAGGTTAAAAGAAAAAGTACTTTAAGTTTTAATTAAACACTGAGAGAAAAGCATAAACCGAGACAGAAACAATTTGTACTTAAACATTGCCGGCCGCCTTGCAACGACGTGTGTTTGCAAATAAATTAAATATAAATTGAGTCATGAAGGACTCCTGATTAATATAATACAAGATTATATAATAAGCCATTAGGAACTCCTGATGTACATATATAATTTAAAATTATATAAGTGAGCCATTAGGGACTCCTGATGAGTAGAATATAAGATGAGTCATTAAGGACTCTTGTGGACTGTATGTAGGTTAGGTCATGAGGGACCTCTGATGATCTATTACATAATAGATATGAACCATGAAGGATTCCTGATGAAAAAGAGGTTAGTAATTGCAAATTGATAAAAAAGTGATATAAAATTATATATGTAAGTATAATTCATTTAATACAAGTTTTGCTATTGGTTGATTGTGCAAATACTTACGATACGAATACGATTGTCGATAATTTTATCTAATTGCCAAACCTCACGAGGAGTTTGTTTGAAATTATGTTTCTGAAAAGGAAATACGTGTGGAAAAAGTGTTAATGGAATCTTTAACGAAAGAATTTATAAGACCCGTGAGAATCCATCCGAAAACAGTTTTTTGACCCATTAAAGATCCGAGTATATTCCTCCGAACTTCGTCCAAAATTATTTGTGGATATAAATCAGCTCCAAGTAAAATATCTATCGGCCTACTTTTATAAAAATTATTACCTGCCAATTGCAGTTTGTGTAATTCACCTTTAATATCCGAAGGACAAATAAATGAAGGTAAATTATTCGAAATTGATGGCAAAACAAGAGCATGTGTCTCTAGTAAAACAAGTTTCTTATCAACGGGAGATCCAATTCGAATATTACAATGTTTTTAGAAGTGATAGAAGCTTCTTTATTAACGCCGGAAATCTTTACATTCGTAAAATGTGACGGAAGTCGCAATTGATTTCGCAAGCGCTCTGAAATAAGTGAAGCCTCAGGCGCAGGGTCCATTAAAGCCCTTGCCGAATAACTTATATTATGACAAATAATATTTATCATAGCCGTTCCTAACAAAACAGACGAATTTGGTGATATGTGGAAGGCTTGACGGCTCCAACTAGGATAGGCAGGTGCTGATGTCGAAGGCATTTGTGGGTCGATTGCATTAGACTGAGTAGATTTGTTATTATCGGGCAAATCACGATGTAGAAGAGTGTGGTGCCTCTCATTGCATTTGAAACAACTATGTTCGCTTTTGCAATCTTTGACTTCGTGTGAACTACAAAGACAATTCAAGCAGCAATGATATTTCTTTATGTTCGCAAATCGTTCAGAAACAGACATATTTTTAAAACGAGGACAAAATCGAAGTAAATGTCTTTGATTTGGACATAAAATACAAGTATTAGATGAGTGATTGAGTTAGGCTTTCAGGGATTGGTTCCAATAATTTCAAAATGGAATACGGGGAATAAAATAATGCTCTTTAATATTTTGAATTCACTTATTTATTTCAATGAAGTTACCTTCTCAGGCGGGATTACTTAACACACTAGCAATTGCGTTTTTAAAATAACTTTACATGAGCTTGATTCAAAGAATTTCATGAACTGTTCTCAATTTGAGTATGCTGAGAGCGAATCGACACCTAAACTTAAATACAAGGGCATAAGTATAAAGGCAGTAAGATATTAGAATAATTAATATTTCAGTATTTCCCACCTAAATATCCTGCCCCCTTGCAGAATTTGCAACATGGAAGGTGCAGAGAATAAGGTGAGTAGTTTGTACAATTTTAGTTTTGGTATTAGGTATAATTCCATTAAATAATTCATAGTACAAGGTATAGTCGAGATATTATGTAGAAATTCAAAGCATTTGGCATGCTTAGAGAAAATCTTAAAGAAAATACATAAGGTTATATGTAAACTTATTAAAGATAATATAGTTCCAATATTTGTTAGATACTATTATTTTTAATGCAAAGGATGATAATTATTTTGATGTAACATTGATCACGATAGTAGGACCCGCTGTAGAAGTTTCTAATGTTGTACTGTCTCCGTTAATATGGTAACGATTTCGTGCCTCCTGGGAAGGTGGTTGTAGTGTTTGTCCAGCTTGATGCTGCAACTTAGGACGTTGTTTTCTTTGGAGTTGTGGTCGTCGGTGCCGATCAGTTGGTGTCGATCAGTTTGTCTCTGTTGTCGTTTTGTTTGGTTTTGGTTGAAATTGTGCAGAAGGGTGTGATGTTTAGAAAGACACTCTCTGCATCTATCACGCCTTCGGCAGTTCCTTAGAAAATGCGAATGTGCGAGACAATTTATGCAGTACAGATACTTGCGTACTATCTTTAAGCGATCTTGCACCGAAAGTCGCTTGAAGCGAAGGCACTTTCTTAAGGGATGATCCCTATCGCAGTAACGACAATCTTTTAATCTTCGCGGACAGATAATCAAATCATTTCTCTGCTGGTCCGTAGAAACTTCAGTGCTTAGATTGCAATTATTCCTCTGGCGTCGGGGTGGAGTAGACATCGTGGCTGAAAGAGTACAGGATGGATTATTGTTGTTTGACGAAGGGTAACAAAACTAGTTTAACAATTGGTCGGGAGACAAGCCCATTAGACGTACGCACTTCACAAACTCTTACTCTAGAGTCACATCCAGCCACCACCTTTTCTATGCGATCCAGCTGCCATTGATTTGGCGGCAAATTATCACGTCTAATCACTACTAGATCGTTAACCTTAAAATTTCTTTGAGGGTACCGCCACTTAATACGCTTATGTAGCTCCTTAAGGTATTCCATCTGAGAGCGAACTGATAATGTAAAATCTTAAGTTTTTGCCACCTATTCGTGTAACTTAAAGATTCGTGACTAGCATCAGGTTCAGCCGGTGCTAAAAGTGGGGCTCCTATCAGAAAATGGCCGGGTGTTAAGGCACTAATATCTGCAGGATTTTCAGTCATTGCACTAAGGGGGCGGGAATTTAAGCACGCTTCTATACGGGTAAGCATTGTTGAGAATTCTTCATATGTGAATTTCTGGGTGTGAGTAATCTTTTTGAGGTGGGTCTTGAAGCTCTTAACACCTGCCTTCCATAAGCCCCCCATGTGTGGAGCACCAGGAGGAATAAAACGCCAATCAATGGCTTGAAACGCAAATTGCGATATGAGACCCTGCTTCACCGAGGAGAGAAAATTACCCACGTCCTTACGCAGAATGTTTGCTGCACCGACGAAGGCAGTACCGTTATCTGAGTACATAGTGTGAGGACACCCTCGGCTTGAAAAAAAACGTGAAAAAGCTGCCATAAAGGCTGATGTGGAAATCTCACTGGTGACTTCCAGATGTAGGGCCTTCGTTGCAAAACAAGCGAAGACGAGAACATACCCTTTCGTTAATTTGCATCCTCTGCCGACATAAGACTTAATGTCAAATGGCCCCGCAAAGTCTACACCGGTATGAGTAAAAGGGGCGGGACAGGCTCGTTCGTTCCGGAGGTAGAGCCCCCATGATTTGTTCACTTCGAATATGCTTATGCAATACACACACTTTACAATTACGGACAATAAACTTTATTAAGTTTTTTAATTTTGGGACCCAGAACTCGGTTCGCATTAATCTCAATAAAACAGCGTTTTCTCCATGTATTGTCGCTTTATGAATTAGCTTGAGATAAAGTCGCGTAAAGTTACCATTATAAGGCAATATTTTGGGAAAGCGTTCGTCGTAAGTAAGCATCGGGGATTGGGAGAGTCTACCATTTATTTTCATAAATCCTTCAGAGTCGATGAAGGGGTTTAAAGACAAAAGATCGCTTTTTCTTGGTATGGGCAATCCTTCAGATAGAATTTCATACTCTGGAAAGTGGAATTTCTGACAAATAATGATTAATCGATTCTTCACGTGTTTTATCTCAGATTGAAGCAAATCGGTTGTCTTAAAATGCAAGCGTTGTGTATATGATGTATGATAACAGAATCTATAAGCATAACAGAGAACTCGCATTGCCCTGGAAATGTCTGAAAACCGACTCAATACGTCATATGAGACCACTTGATTCACATATACTCTGACTTTTTTTACTTCTTCTTGTGTTTGAAGTTTTAGAGTATAAGATGGCCAAGCTGAACGCGGCAACTTTAGCCACGAAGGTCCGTGCCACCACAGTGAATTAGATATTAAGTCACGAGCGGTGATACCTCGTGAGGCTAAATCGGCTGGGTTGTCTTTTGAGTCGACATGGGACCAGTTCGCATTCCCTAAATGATCAATTATCGATGACAAACGATTTGCTACGAACGTCTTCCAATAGGTAGGGGGTTTTTGCAACCAAGATAACACTATTGTGGAATCAAACCACATAAATATACGACTTCCCTCAATAGTTATTTGTGCGCGTATCGATTTGAACATTTTGGCCAATAAGAGAGCACCACAAAGTTCTTTTCGGGGGAGTGTAACAAATTTAACGGGGGCCACTCTCGTCTTTGCCATTAGAAGGTGAACGTGGACATTACTATGAGGGGTTTCGTTTCTGAGGTAAACAGTAGCGGCATATGCCTTCTCTGATGCGTCGCAGAAACCGTGCAGCTCAACAGAATGAGCGGGGTCATAATCAACATATCGGGGAATCTTAATATTCTCTATGTAAGGATAATCGTCGAGAAATCTTTGCCATTGTCTCAATGTTATGGGTTCAATAGTTTCATCCCAGGCAGTTCTATCCTTCCAAATTTGTTGCATTATGATTTTTGCTACTATTATTTTGGGTGCGAGCCAACCGGCGGGGTCGAAAAGTTTTGCAATTTCGGACAAAACCGCTCTTTTAGTGAAGACGTGTTCAGCGTGGATTCTATGAGGCTTGAAGTAAAAGTTATCATGTCCAGCGTTCCATCTTAGCTCTAACGTTTTTGATGTGCATGACTCGGACAGTTTCAAAAAATTAGAATCTAACAGATGCTCTGGGGGTATACTTTCCAAAAGACGTTCATGGTTTGCTGTCCATTTTCTGAGGGAAAATCCTGCTGAACTTAAGACTTTAACGAGATCGTTACGATTTTGAATGGCACTATCTAAGTCATGGGATCCGAAAAGTACGTCGTCCACGTACATATAATGTCGAAGAATTTTAGATACAACTGGGAAATCCATTTCGCATTGTTTGGCTAATTCCAACAAAGTTCTTATAGCCAAGTATGGGGCGCAACATACACCGAACGTTACTGTAAGCATTTCGAAGTCACTTAGTGGCTCATTGGGGGATAGACGAAATACGATACGCTGAAAGGGAGTTTTAGACTCATCAATAAGAATTTGCCTATACATCTTTTCAATGTCGGCATTAAACACATATCGAGAGAGCTTCCATCGTAGGATGAGGATCATTAGGTCAGCTTGTAATACGGGGCCCGCATGTAATACATCATTAAGACTCATGCCATTCGACGAAGAGTTGGATGCATTGAAAACCACTCGTGGTTGTGCTCTCGGGTTTAATCACCGCATGATGAGGGAGATAATAAGAACTATTAGGGCTGTTCGATGGATCGGTGTGTACTCTGACCATATGTTGGAGAGCCAGATATTCGTTAATAACCTGGTCATAGGTCTCTTTTTCGGCGGGTTGTTTCAACAAGCGTTTTTCATTACGGATGTATTGTGCAACTGCATTATCACGAGAGCTGCCAAGCTTCTGGTCAATCGGAAATTCTCTTTTAAAGGGGAGTGAGACTATAAACCTGACTTCTTTATTTCTATGTGTCGTCCTTTGAAATAAGTCTTCACAGTAGAGATCCTCAGCTGATTGCCGACTTGTATCGTGAACTTCCTCAAGTTGCCAAAAAGGTGTAACGCTGTGATTAAGGTCGACTTCGTTGTAAAATGAAGAGACAATTTTGTTCTGAGTTGCAAGTGCCCGTAACAATCCATCCAAAAACGGTTCTTTGGGCGACCAGGTTGTGGTCAGTTTCCCATTGAACACCGTCGCGAAGCACACGTGTGTATATGTCACCTCCCAGGAGTAAATCTACTTCATTGCCTTTCAGCATGCTACTATCTGTCAACTGCAAATCGCAAAATTTAGAACGAATGGATGTGTCAAAAGAAGGGTATGGAAGTTGACTAGTAAGCTTACGAACAACAAATGCCTTAACAAGAATGGAAAATATTTTATCAATGGGAGAGCTTATTGTAAGGGAACAAACCTGACTAGATGTGGCTGTCACCGATTGGTTCAATCCAATGACTTGAGTGTGAGAAATTCGTGTTGGCAACGAAAGTTTTGATTTGAGAGAAGACGAGATAAATGATGCTTCAGAAGCGGGATCTATTAGGGCACGAACGGTAAATCTCACTTCATCGACGCAGACATCCACAAGAGCTGTACCGAGAAGAACAGAAGTATTAGGGGTGGACTGTAATTGCGTTGAGAATGTCTGGCGAATTTGGGCTGCGGCAGCAGAGGATGTTGATGGTATATGATCGGGGATGGGTGCTGAGTGAAAACTCGTGTTAACGGGGTTGTTCTGTGAACTATGCTGGGCTTGGTTGACGTTTGTGGTGTCATATGTACGATGAAGCAGGGTGTGGTATTTTTGCTTACAAAAAGAGCAGAGATATTTACTGTGGGACTTCTTAAGCTCATGTGATGTCGCTAAACAATTTGTGTAGCGCTTTTGAGTTTTAACGGTATGGAGACGTTCCTGTATAGTCATTTTCAAAAATACCGTACATTGTCTCAGAGGGTGGGAATCAGAACAAAGAGAGCATTTCTGGGGTTTGTTGGGTACTACATTATTATGATACGGGTTGAGTTTCTTAGAATCACGTGAATTATTCGTTTTTATCTGGACATTATTCTTGGTACTATTAAGGGATGGTTTAGAGGACCTAATATCAGCAAATGACTCCAATGTATGATACCTAGAAGTCAGGAAGTCATTCATTTGCTTCCAGTTAGGGAGGTCTTGAATGGTTCTTTGATGTTGTTTCCACAAGTCTAGGGTAACATCTGGAAGGCAGGTGGAACAGAAGTACACAAAAATCACATCCCATTTATCGGTTTCAATCTTAAGCAATTTGAGATTGGCTATACAATCATTAATAGAGCGTTGAAGGGATTTGATGCTGGGTCCAGATTCTTTGCAGATGGGGCTTAGACTAAAAAGAGTCTTTCAACAAGATTATTCCATGCCATCTCGAACCCTGCGTTAGTTAACGGGCTTGATTTCACAATATCGCGTGCTTCGTTTTGCGTTTTCTTTAGCAAATGATAAAGTTTCTCAACTGGAGATAAACGCGGATTATTTCCGTAAAGGGCAGAGAACATGTCTCGGAAACTAGGCCAAGACGCATAGTCTCCATAAAAGATATCAGTATCGCAGGGTGGCAGCGATATGATGGGGCTTGGTGGCGTATGAGGACCTACATTGTCTCCAGAAGTGTGCGGTTTAGTAGATAATTTATCAACGAGTTCGTTTGCATGTGAGAGACATTTAAGGTATGCGTCATATGCAAGATAAAATTGGCTCTGAACCGTTTTTAGAGCCTCTTCAGGGTCCTTGGAATTGAGAGTCGCCGATATTGAGTCATATTTGTTGCGAACACTCGACCACAGATGAGTAATTTCCGTTTTGTGTACCTCTAAGGTGTGGACCGTGTGATTCTCTTGAGAAATGCCCAAAAAATAAACGCTGAATTGAACAACGCGGTCAGTTGCCCTAGTGAAGGCCTCTAATTTTGCCATCGTGTCTGAACGCACTACTGGTCAAAGCAAATTTAAGTGAAAGTGACTTGAGTAATTCCACAGTTTAGCTAAACCTTTGCGCAGGTAATAAAAAGAATCGGTTGGTTAAGTGTGTATGTATTATTTTACACAAAAAGCAAACAGAGCATATATGGGGATTCGAGTAAATGTAGAATAATTAAACTTTTTTGTAATCTTTAAATTGTCGAACAAGAACTTAAGCATCAAATAGTTTGCAGAGTAAAACAATGTAATGTGGGATATACGTAAATAAATTTGATTATGTCGATTTACTTCAATAATTTTTGAAATATTTAAGTCATATAAAGGTATTTTAAAGTTATCCCTTACTAAAGATAATTATTTCTCTGAACTAATTTTTTGTGTAACTCTTATACTTCAGCTCTTATCCGTCTGTACGGTACAAATTTGATCATAACTCTCAAGAAATAATATCACTCTTAGATTTGAATTAATCTACTACTAGATTTCTAGCAACATCTATAAGTAATATTCTCATGTTAAGTTTATAAACATCTGTTAAGTAGCTAATCTTTTAATGTTAAACTCACGAGTGGAACTTGTTTCATTTAGGTTTGGGGGATTTTTTGTAGGCGAAAAATAAATAACTGTTTGCAAAGTAAGTACGTAAATATATATGACCAAGGGCTTGTATGTATTCTGTGGTTTTTTATACTTCATGTAGATATGTACATATTACATACTTCTTTTTTTTATATATATGTACGTATATACATATTTTTTCAATTGTTTTAAAACATAAAAAACATACCTCTTTCTTTTAGTTTTTATATTTTTATTTTATGTACTTGCTATGTATTGCTTTGCTTGGAACTGCGCACTTATGTCTTTCTCTGGTTCTTTCCGTGGTATAGCTTGCTCCAAATCCAAAAGGGTTAATCCTGTGTTTGTATGAAAATGAGGGGATGGAAATATATGTATAATTTCCACATGAATCAATTCCTTAATCCGGTTCGAAGGACCATCAAATGATTGAGTTAGGCTTTCAGGGATTGGTTCCAATAATTTCAAAATGGAATACGGGGAATAAAATAATGCTCTTTCATATTTTGAATTCACTTATTTATTTCAATGAAGTTACCTTCTCAGGCGGGATTACTTAACACACTAGCAATTGCGTTTTTAAAATAACTTTACATGAGCTTGATTCAAAGAATTTCATGAACTGTTCTCAATTTGAGTATGATGAGAGCGAATCGATACTTAAACTTAAATACAAGGGCATAAGTATAAAGGTAGTAAGATATTAGAATAATTAATATTTCAGAATTTCCCACCTAAACAATGAGCTTGCATAAAAATCTTTATTATTTGCCTTCCGTCCAACGATTACTTTGTCAGTTTCTAGATTTGTAAGATCGCGAATGCAATCTAAAGTTTGAATTCGTTCCGTTAAGAACAAATCAAAATCTTTCCACAAAGATAAGGCACGTTTGTCCTTGACACTCTGTTCCCACAGAGTAACTGTATGCGCAGGCAACCGCTGAATACAAAAAAATACAATAATTGGATCCCAATTCTCAGTAGAAATCTCATAAATTGACATAGCACTCAAAAAACTATTGATTTCGCGCTGCAAATTCTTTAGGGCTGAACTAGTCGCATTATATATCGATTCTAAACTAAAAAGGCATTTTAAATGATTATGCACTATCATACGAGGATTTTCATATTTATCTTTCAAATGTTTCCACGCGATATCAAACCCAGCGTTTGTCAGTGGACACTTTGACACAATATCCGTAGCTTCTTTGTCGGGTCTGTTCATCAAATAAAAAAGTTTTTAAATTTTGCTGAGACGACTATTATTGATATATATAGCTGTAAAAAGGTTTCTAAAAGTTGGCCATGACAAATAATCCCCACCAAACACATCCACATCGCAAGGAGGTAAATTCAAAGTGTGACTTGAAGTATAACCTTTGCTCTGATCTGTTGAGTTAATTGTTTTCTGATTTAATTCCAACTCGTGTTTTTTCTTCCTTATATTTCCTAAGCAAGTTATATATGAGGAATACGCGGCACGATATTTAGCTGTAACTACTTTCGCATTTGTAGCCTCAGTATCATCCGCGGTCTCAGTACCTTTCGAAGATTTCAAACTATAAAGACATTTTTCGTATGTCAGTTTTTTCTCCCATAAAGGCTTTAATTCTTGATCATGAAGCTCCAGAGTAAACACCATATGTTTGTCCTCTTGAATTTCTTTGAAACAAGCTTCAAACATGACAATAGCGTCAGTAGCTCTAACAAATTTCTCTAATGAAGTAGTCATTCATTATTTATTGAAATTTGATTTTCTTTGACAATAAAATTTATTTTCAATTTAATTAAATATTTAATTACAAAAGAATTAATCACGTAGAATTTAAAATAAAATACTATGTTATTTTTTAACAAATGAAATGTTATTCAAACTGACCGACCGTAGGGTGACCACAAAAATATGAACGAAAGGGTGGGAATGAAAGAAGACAAAATTAAACTCGTATGAATTTACACTCAATTTTACAAATAACAACAAACAATAATATGTATCGCCCGCACTGTTTTTATTTTTAAGCAAATTTACTGCCAGTTTTTGTAAATAAATAAAAATATTCGTTAGAGACTTTGAATTGAAAACAAAAACAAATATGAGTTTTTTTTATTGTTGTTTCAATATAAATTCCCTAACGAAATTTTTTATTTCATTTACAAAAACAGTCAGTTAATTTGCGTTTGTAGTTTATTTTTTATTTAAATAAAATATTCCAAAAATTATATTGTAGCTCTCTGTCCGCGTAAACAAACTCAGCTTTGAATAAAAAGATATCGGTCGTGATCTGTTTAAAAAAGATTTGCACAGGGATGCAATTATTCTAACCAATAACCACTAACTTGTTTTTTCCTTTATGAAACACATACATTCATATATTAATAAATATGTATGTATGTTTATGCACTTCTTTTTTTTAATGTTTTCAAAAATCACTTTTTTAAATCAATTTACTAACCTGATTTATATATGATGATGTCGAATTTCCAAATATTTTGTGTAGATTTCTTCGTAAAAGGTGAACGATGAAATCCTTGTTGTTTTATCCGGCTCGAAGGACCAATGTTTCGGCGTATATGCCAATAAAACGAACATGAATTAATATTTTGAATTTAATTAATAATTAATACATTTTGTCGCAAAACTTTTCTCAAACGTTTCATTCGAATAAATAAACGTAAGATTCCTAAATTGATTATTTGGCTAAGGTTCGTAACGTTATATTTAGAAAGAGCCAGGTGTGATTAATATTCAAAGGAACTTGGGAACAATTAGGTTGTACATGCTGCTTGCGCACACTTGGGTCCATGGTTGGTCCCTTTGTGTTGAACAATTAACATTTATTTAATTCTCAACATATACAGCAGAACATAGCAACGCTACTTTCGGAAGCCGCTACACTTCCATCATCAGTGCTAATGTGTATTTTTTGCTTATTACCACTTCTGAAAAAGGAAATTACGATTTTTTTTATCAAAATGTCGATCGAAAGAACTAATCAATGCAATCAACATTTATTAAATGTAATTTTTTCGAAAAATTAATATATAACGAAATAAATAAATGTGTTTTTTTACTATGGAACGAAAACTTAGTTGCTGTGGTGCTACAATTCCGGTTCAGATCCCGTCTTCTCATTTCTAAAGTTTTACTCTGTGCGTATTTAATCATCAAGTGACAATATCACATCGAAGTAGGTGCCGGTTTGTCTGTTTTGACAGCTTGAAGGTAAGCACTTTTTTCCATATTTTTAAGTATTGCTGAGCATTATATTTGTACAGGGAAATGAAATAATCAACTGAATACGATTCTGATTAACTAACTACGATCACTAATTTCGATCTTTTATGTTTCTAATGACCCAATTATGAAATTGAGATCATTTACATATTGTTTTAAACAAACACAACCCGCGAAGTGATTAGCTTGTATGCGGAAAACACCCAGATCTATGGCAGGCATCGACCCCACAACCTCTGGACTGACAGGCTAGCATCGCTACCACTCAGCCACAGGGGCACTCTACATACATATATATCGTCACCTTAAATGCAAACGGACGTAACTACACAAATCTTGTATTATTATTTGCTTATTAATAATATATCTACATATCGTTACCTTAAATGCAAACGGATGGTGCCTATACTTTTATTTTTTACTGAAGAAGCAAAAACTAAAGTATTAAGCTTATTAGAAGTTCGGAAATTAAAAGAAAAGGCACGAAAAATAATAAACTCAAAGCACT
Organism: Panzeria rudis; assembly: GCA_956483635.1. Taxonomy (NCBI): domain Eukaryota; kingdom Metazoa; phylum Arthropoda; class Insecta; order Diptera; family Tachinidae; genus Panzeria; species Panzeria rudis. Next base: position 71,509,539 of record OY101449.1, read on the forward strand.
TTTAACACCGTTGTTTACAAGTTTAAAAAATACCTGCCTTGTGGTTACGTCTGTTTGAATTTCTTTAATACAGTCGCCGTTTTTGATCGTAGGAGTCTAAAATTTTACGAGAACATGTAGTTGGATAAAACGAACGACAATCAATCAAAAACTATTGTACTTTATTATTGCTACCCTCATGTAATAAATCTTCGGCCTATTAGGCTTTGTTATTACTGAACTGAATAAATAAATAAATGAAAAAAATCGATTTCGAATTTTTGTGTAGCTACGTCCGTTAAAATGGTGACGATATATACAGTGGCGAGCACTTGTGGATACATGTATCTCATGTATTAGTTAAAACCGCTTCAAATTCTACAAAATATGTAAAAATCAACCAGGTTTTCTACTAAAACTATTTATTATGATCCAATTAAAGGACAGAAAAAATATTTATTTTTGATCTTAAGCTAAACGGAAGTTTTGCCCAATTTCGTGAAAAAGTCAATGTATCCAATTTTGCCCGCTTAAGCTTTTGTTATCTGGCAGCACAATAAGTAGGCAAATATCAGTTGTTTTTCCGTTATTTGAGTTGATTGTAACACAAATGAAACAAATACCTTACGCTAGTAGCAAACTTTTTTAATTTTAATTATTTTTTTCAAAAACATTTAACTTTGAATAAAAATGCGAAAGATTTCCACTGTCTTAGAAAATAAAATTATTGAAATGACAAAAAGCAATCAATCAGCACGTGAAAGTGCGAGAACATTGGGAATTTGCCACCGAACAGTGCTTCAGGTAAGAAAAATAAAAAATATTAGCGGAGAAGGTGCACAAAAATCGCGACGAAGTTTGCTCACCGAGGGAGATGCTCGGATCATGGAACATTTATTGGTTACGAAGCAGGCAAAAACACCAAAACAGGCAGCAGATGCTATAAACACGCCAGTTAGTGAGTGGACAGCACGCAGGGCACTTAAAAAAATCGGGCTCACTTCAGCTATAAAGCAAAAAAAAAAAAACCAGCACTGTCGGAAAAAAATTTAAAAGCACGACTAAAGTTCTGTAAAGAGCACAAAAACTGGAGTGCGGAAGACTGGAAACGGGTAATATGGTCAGATGAAACCAAAATAAACCGTTTTTAGTCAGATGGTAAGGAGTACTACTGGCACCGTTCTTATGAAACACTTAAAAAACACCATGAAACATGGGGGTGTAAGCTTAATGATTTGGGCCTGTTTTACTTGGTGGCACCTTGGGCCAGTGGTAAAAATTGAGGGAATAATGAAAAAGGAAGATTATCTTCATATCTTAGGTGATAATTTACCCGATTTTGTGGACCAAAGTGCTTACCCGGAGGAAGAAGTTGTTTTTCAACAAGATGGGGATCCCAAGCACACGGCCGAAATCGTTAAGGATTGGCTGTCAAGTCAAAAATTTCAAACAATGCAATTTCCAGCCCAAAGTCCAGATCTCAACCCAATCGAAAACTTATGGGCTTTGCTGAAGAAACGTCTTTCCCGTTATGATAACGTGCCAACAAATGTAAATGAACTTTGGTCCCGAGTACAAACGGAGTGGTCAAATATTCCGAAGAATACCATTGAAAACTTGGTGGAAAGTATGCCAAGACGTGTCAGAAGTGTGATTAAAGCAAAAGGATTGTGGACAAAATATTGAAAATTTAAAGAAAAAAGGTTTTTTTCAATCGTGCAGAAGTGGATACTTAGGACTTTTTATGAAATTGCATTCATCTTCAGTTTATCCTTAAATATTATTGAATTTAATTTTGTTTTCTTAAATTATTATTTTTATTAAATAGTTTAAATAAAAACTTGAACTGGTTTTTCTTTATTTTATGTTTTTTACTCCGATTTTTAATTTTTTTAAACAAACATGTATCCACAAGTGCTCGCCACTGTATGTATGTATGTAAATAATCTCAATTTCATAATTGGGTCATTAGGGACTTAAAAAAAAGAAATTAGTAATCGTAATTAGTTAATCAGAATCGTAATCAGTTTATTATTTCATTTCCCAGTACATACAAATATAATGCTCAGCAATTCTTAAAAATATAGAAAAAAAGTGCCTACATTCAAGCTGTCAAAACAGACAAACCGGCACCTATGTATGTACTTCGATGTGATATTGCCAAATTAGGATACCTAAACACTCATAGAGTAGAACATTTAAAATGAGAAGACGGGATCTGAACCGGACTTGTAGCACCACAGAAACTAAGTTTTCGTCCCATAGTAAAAAAAAAACACATTCATCATCATATTTCGTTAATATTAATTTTTCGTAAAAATTACATTTAATAAATGTTGATTGTATTGATTAGTTATTTCGACTGGCATAACAAAAAATTGACATTTCGATAAAAAAAAATCGTAAATTCCTTTTTTTTCAAATCTGACCCACTGTGCGGTGGGCCCAAAAGTAACGAACAGGTTTAAATATTTTATAGCTCCATTATTTTGAAATGTTTTTCTTTTATTTTTAATATTGTTGTAAAGAAGATTTGGGAAATTGAAACTGGAAATACTTACTTCACACAGCAAGAGAAACAATGAGGCTGTTATGGAGCATTTTCAGCGAACGCATTATTTCAGCGACTGTAATAGTCGCTGAAAAATTCGAGCACTGGCTTCGAAAATATTGGAAAGAGTCATGGAAAGTCACGAAAATGTCAAGAAACATAGCCCTTGCTGGATGTTCGTTTTCCAGTAGTAAACCTCTCCAGCTTAAATTTCCCAAAATAAAAGAAAAAATGCAAAATAATGGAGTTATAGACTATTCAAAACCCTTTGTTACTTTTGGGCCAGCCTGTACAAACTTTTCGTGAAAATTACATACGAGAATTAAATAACTACTAAACTGTGTTTATTCGCTGGTTCACCCTAGCAAATATCACTGTTACCGTTGATTTATTTATCTTCATGTCCATTTTTTCGCAACAAAGGTACAACAAAGGTACAGAAAAAAGTACACGAATGGAAAAATTGGGAAAAAACTTGCAGGTTACTCAAAACAGCTGATCACTATAATGCGTAGTCATGTAAAATATGTGTTATTTTGATTACCTCTAGTACATAAATACATACATATTTTTGGTACTTGGCACTAGTGATGGCAAACTATCTATAGCATACTAAATTTCTTGATTAAATATTTTTATTTGCTGTTAATGTAATACATAAATATTTCTGTTTATTGAATGAATTTTGAAGTTTATTTTGTACTGTTTTTTTTATTTTTATAATAAAATAAAATCTTTTGTTGACTGTTTCAAGTTTTCTGTTCTAACTTTTCATTTAAACCGGTAGTACTATCGACAGTATCGATGTTTAATTGTAGACTATCGATAGTATCGATTATAAATTCGTATTGATGTATAAAATCGCGACATAGATATTTTGTACTTAAATAAATACAATAAAATAGGTATGCATGTTTAAACATTTTACATACAATTTACAGTATTAATTGAAATGTCGCTTCTTAAAAAATAATTTTTAAGTCAACAAAAAATCGTTTACTTTCTTTTTAGTTAAATACAGTGATAAATCAGATACGCTAAATGATCGATGTATGCATTTAACAAATTATAGCATAAATAAATTTTCTTCAAATTATTCAAAGAATGACGACGTTAATGCCTGTCATGGCCACAAGTGGACAATTAAATCTTTGTGGACATATTTAAGTAGTCGTGGTGTTCGAACCGATCTGCTATGGGCGGCTCTAAGAAGTTTAATTCTGCGTACAATTTTAGCTGGCGAAAATTCAATTAATAACATGATAAGAGCAAATGTCGAGTCAAAGTACAGTTGTTTTGAACTTTTTGGCTTTGATGTTCTCTTAGATGCAGATTTAGTTCCTTGGCTTTTGGAAGTTAATATTTCGCCATCATTGCACTCTGAACTACCGTTAGATTCACATGTGAAAGCCCCTCTTGTCCAGAGTGTGCTGAATACTGCACTTTATAATGTAAGAACTTATTTTATGCCTCAATAAATATGTAATTGTAAGAGAATGTAATATATAATTTCAGATACCACCTAAAATTCCTATAGAGCGACAAAGGGAAATTGCTGTTGAAATGTCGTTACCTCCTGGACCTATATGCTACGATAAACGTATGTATATAAATTATTTATCGCGAGCCGAAAAAATCAAACATAACACTTTCACTCGTAAATGTATGGAGGAACGTGATGAGGTATTTATATATACATACATATATGTACATACATATATTCATGTTTTATTTAATCAATGTTCTGTCTTGTTTATAATACTTATCAAAGCCTTATGAGGAGAGGTTTATGCAACAAATTTTGTATAGAAATCTGCTTCATAAACTATTTATAAACATATCATAATATATTATGAATAAGGCCCTTATTTCATGTTCGATAAGCGTTTTTGCGTTCTTTTCCAGTAATTATTATGCAGTAAAATTTGGATAAACAGAATACAAAAAAAAAGTTCGTGTTTAAAAGTAAACGAACACAATCCAGTAATAGTTAACAATCCAGTAATAACACAAAGGAACACAATTGTTGGTGCCCGAACTTTGTTGATGAACCCTTGTTACTATACTAAGCTTATTTTTCTGCAGTCAGCTCGAGTTTTCGAGATATCGCCAATTTCATATATACAATATACATAACCAGGCAGAAATTGTGACTTAGAAAAATATGTACCACCACAACATAATTACGACTATTTCAAAAGTTTTGTTCCACTACAGCACTTTATATACAAAAAGATGACTTTAATTTCCCGATATTGCTTTCATAGAAATCCAATACCGCGACAACACTGAAAATTCAAATATATGTCTTAACTATCGAAATGTCATAATCCAAATAACTATGTACCACTACAATACTGTAAAAACAAACATTTTACTTTAGTTCACAAGCATATTTAACTCGCTCTCAGAGTAGTTTTATGTTTACATTTACTATATGCTGTGGATATTTTATATGTTTCTCTGGCTTATGGCTGATAAATCAGTAAACGTTTAAACGGTAGTTTTCTTAAACTAAACTAAAATTTAAATGTAGTTTAAACAATAATAATATGGCAGCACCACGATAAATGTCAAAAATTTCTGGCTTTGTGGTGGGATATCAATGAAGAACATGGTTTGTATTGGTAGTTTAAACGCCCAATTTAATGCGTTTAATATAGTTTATCAGCCATATTCATAAATATTTAAAACAGGGCAATAAACTACTTTTAAGCAAAATTTCATAAAATTGCATTCAAAAATGTATATTACATGAAAATTTTAAAATAGGTTTAAAGATGGTATGCACCTACTATAAACCTTCAATAAATTCTTAACATCGATACATCAATTTCAACTTCAAATATCTTTGCAAATTTAGCACACAGGAATACATGATATGCTTTAAATTAAAGCTTGAAGTCTGGGCTATAAGCGTTTACGTATGTTTTTTTTAAATTAGATAGAATATGTCACTTAATTATTTAAGTTAAACGAAATTAGCAAAAAAAAAACACCATCAAAACACATAAAAGCAAAAAGAAATGTTAGTGATGTAGAAACAATCAACACAAATGAAAATAGGCTCGTTATTAGAGTACCTTTTTCATACATGATTAAAAGAGTCGTGTGAACTCTTTTGTAATCATTTCTCTTTTTTGCTTTTACTTCATAGAAAACTTGTGTTAAATAAGTTGAGAAATATATTATAGAGTTCAAAAAATCTTAACTTACACGAAAACAATAAAAAGCTATTCGTTTATTTCAATATCCAGATGAAATCATATTCTTTTTATTGCAACACTAACTACAAAACATGGTGGTGTTGCCAGTATCGAAATCTAAATTTCCTTAAAACACACAATGTCTATTGTAGTGTTTATGAATGCAATTTTATATTAAACAGTTTTTAGCGTGAAACTGTTCAATAACAATTGTGAGTCTTAAACCTAAAATAAGAATTTTTTATGAATGTGGCTGTATATGTTTACTGATTTATAGGTTTGCTGGCTTAAACACATTTGGGTGACTCAAACGGTGTCTTAGCAAGTCATATTGTCATAATGTCTTAATATTTTACAATATTTTAAAAACGTTGTTGCATTTTAAACAAAAAAGTCCTAAAATAACACTGTGGAACAAATTCAAGTTAGCAAAAGTTAGGTCGATTCTGAGAGTGAGGGGTGAAAATAGACTCTAAATTAGAAGACCCGTATCGCGGCTTTTGTTTATGTTAGTTCGAATTTTTTTTTAATCGACCTTCGAACTTTTTAGTCAAATGCCGATTTTCAGCATATTGTTTATATGGTTTTTTGGCTATAACTCGTCGACTAATTGATATTTTTTAAATCTGTAAAATTATTGCTAGAGACCTCTGCAACAATTAAAATTAAAAAAAATTAATTTAGAAAATTTTTGTGGTGCTTGTGAAGCAAAATGTTGGAAACATTTTTTTCATGCTTTAGGAAAATATTTTCCACAAAACGTAAGTCTTTTTTGCTTTCTGTTTGATCTATAATATGCTTCTCAGTTTCTTCAATAAATTTCATTCGAAAAGAAAACAATCATAATACAAAACTTGCGTTTTCCAGCTTAATATTAATTTACTTCTCATTTTTTATGTACTAATTTTGTTCAGTGTTGGTTTTGAAGAAACATTGAAAAAGAAATTATAAAAATATGGAAAAAATATAATTTTGAAATGTTAGTTAGGAAAAGTTTTAAGTAAAAAAATTAAATAAATTCAATTAATGATTTGGCCAGTTGCCGTTTAGCAGGCGGCTGTGGATCAACATCACTGCTCTCTCTAATATCTTGGTCATCGTCATCATCATCAGAAAGGTCGATAATTTCGTCCAACAGATAGTCTGGAATTTCTTTGTCTTCCCCTTCCTCTTCCTCTTTTTCCTCGCCTTCCTCTTCTTCAAAGGTGTTTTTATACCACCAACAAATTTCAGCGAGTATTGCATGTGGAGATTTCTTTCCTCTGTACCTGAAACGAAAATAGTTTTCAATCGTTAACATGTTTAAATTGTGCACTCTGACAAAGATATTAGAAAAATCTAGGAATTCAAAATATGCACACTCTATAGTTACCTTATTTCAAATGGAAGCGCAGTTTGGTGATAACGTTCGCCTTGCTCATCAGATTCAGTTGGCAACTGTTGAGCGAATTGATCAAGATGCTGATGCAAGAGATGAATTTTGTACGATATATTAACCCCAATTTCATCGAAAGCTGCCAACATGTTTACAACAGATTGCCTGTAGTTGTCTTTGCATTCTTTACCCAAAAGTCCTTTAATGACTGCTTTCAATGCGAGCCATGCATTTAATTCTCGGTCTGTCAGAACTTTGTCGAAATCTTGACGACTCATTAGTTTCCGTATGTCGAGACCATTAACAACCCCTTCCAGAATTTTGGCGTTACTTAGTCTTGGGAAAATGTCTTTTAAGCGGTTGAATACTGCTGGTCTTTTTGCGATACATTTCAAAAAAAATTTTTAGCAATGCCAAGTTTAATGTGGAGCAACGGCAACACAATTTTCATTTCAGGAACAAGACTTTCGTATAGCCATTTTCGTCCAATGCGACTATTCCAGTTATGCTGTTTGTACTGGTTTCTTCCTTTAATACCTTCTCCGTATCGTGAATCCCAATCGCACAAAAAACACGGATATTTTGGACGCCCAGATGCTGTTAAGCCTGTAATCAATGAAAATATTTTGAGGTCGCAGCAAATGTGCCACTGGTGTTCGTTATATTTGACTACTTCCAGAATGTGTTTCAAATTATCGAAATTTTCACTAGTGTCAGTGCTATACGCAATCGGAAGAGAAGGCATTCTATTTGTCTTGTGCAAAAGCACAACTTTTAAGCTGATTAGTGAACTATCGATGAATAAACGCCAATCATCTTTTTCATAGGTTAACCCTATCGTCTCCATTAACTTTTCAATATCGTTGCAATAAGCGAAATTTTTTGCATCATTCACATTGAAGAACTTTTCTAACACTTTTTGGCGTTTTCGATATGCTGTTACTTTGGCACCTTTCGACAGCAAATTATTTCCTTTCAAAAATGAAGCCAGTAGATCTGATTTTTTCTGAGTCAAACACAAATTTGCAACAATTCCATCCAATTGGTCTTGTGTCACTAGGATTGTGTCCTTTGATGTTTCATAGGACGTACCTTCACCAGGGTCGTATTCTGAGAAGAAATCCATGGATGTAGCAGCGGCGGTTGTAGTGCTGATATCTGTTTGAAGATCAATACTTCGGTATGTTAGTACTGGAACGAATTCTGAGTTCGGTAATGGTAATTGGACACTTGGCACTGCTACATAAGTTTTATTCTTTGCTTTCCTTCTATTCAAAGTAGTAGTTATGGTAGTTGATACATCCATAGCAATTTTCTTCTTGATGCCGGCTGTTTTCTAACCACATCATTGGTATACCAAAAGGTATAGCCTTCTTCTTTCCAATTTTCCGTTGCATAAGAGTTGAATAGCAATTAAAGCAAACTTTTTTAGGGACATAGTTTACGTCAGTGATAAAGTCTTGTGAGAAATATTGTTTATAGGCTTCCAAAAAAAAAATCACTCGCATTGCCACATTTTTCATCACTTGCTATGAAACGTCCACAAACATTACAAAAATGGTCCATTTCACTATGTTTTTTTTTTTTTGTTATTTTTATGAAACCGATGCACTTAACTTAAATCACTCATAAAATGAAATAAGTTCCAAAAAAATTAATAGTGAATTTTATCACGACCGAGCCAAAATTAACTGAATCTTTATTTTTGAAATTAGTTCGCTTGTACGAAATAAAAAAATATCGCTGCCTGTGCGGTGGTTGAAAACAAAAAAGTGGTTTTGTTGGTATAAAAACACCTTTGAAGAAGAGGAAGACGAGGAAAAAGAGGAAGAAGGGGAAGACAAAGAAAAAACTGAGAAGCGTATTATAGATCAAACAGAAAGCAAAAAAGACTTAGTTTTGTGGAAAATATTTTCAAAAAGCATGAAAAAAAATTAATTTTTCCAACATTTTGCTTCATAAGCACCACAAAATGTTTCTAAATCAATTTTTTAAAAAATTAATTGTTTAATTGTTGCACAGGTCTCTAGCAATAATTTGGCTTTTACAGATTTAAAAAATATCAATTAGTCGACGAGTTATAGACAAAAAACCATATAAAAAATATGCTGAAAATCGGCATTTGACTGCAAAGTTCGAAGGTCGATAAAAAAAAATTCGAACTAACATAAACAAACTCCGCGATACGGGCCTTCTAATTTAGCCTCTATTTTCACGCCTCACTCTCAGAATCGACCTAACTTTTGCTAACTTGAATTTGTTCCACAGTGTAACAGAACAAAGTTTAATACTTTGTATAAGTATCAATGATTACAGTGCTGCCTAATCGTTTCTTAAAGTAAATAATTCGATATTAAACGAACTTTGAGTGATTTTTCGCAGAATTAGTGAACACATTTTGGAAAGTGTAATGGAAATTTTAAGCTCATAGAAGCTGTAAAAACTTTGAGTTGACCCTACTTAACCCTCTGCGACTGACGTCGTAGCCTAGCAGACACCAGTAAACAGAAAACATTGTTTTACGCCATAATTATACAAACATTGATTCTGGTGCTTTCAGTACCTTCTTATTACGTACTCATGTGTACGTTAGTGCGAAGAAAGTAATTGAAACAAACGCAGGCGTTAATGTGAGCATACAAGTGTCTACAAGTCTACCACGTCAGTATTAAGTTAGACCTGACAAAATAAGTTATAACATTTTATTAAACCATTGATATTATCTCTTTTTTCTCTATATTGATTAGCTTAGGTATAAGCTAAAATTAATGCTAAACTTTTTACCCAAAAAATTTTATGTATATGAAGGTTTATTTTTGTTTTTGTATGGATGTAAGTTTTTTAATGCCAATTTATGCCATGCTAATAATTTTGTTTTTAATAAGATTTGTCGTTTTGTTTTCAACAACAAATTACAATAAATAACAAACTACTACATTGAACTAAAATCAAAAATATTTTCAGTGGGTTTACAAATGGAACTTGGAAAATATAAGCAGTGGAAATAGTGTCTAGTATACCACCACGTCAGTTGAATTGTGATAATGAAGTCAAGTCAGTCGTAGGGGGTTAAATTTATTATAAGTCGACGCAATTATTGACACCCTGAAGGAGATGTTTTAAGATAAATAAAATAAATAATCAAAGAAATTTAGACAGACTGTGGCTCAGGATATGTAAAACTCAGCTCAGCTGAATATAGTACTGTAACTTGATTGTACTTAACGATAAGAATTGTTCTAGAAAATTGTCAAGAAAAATAAGAAACATTACGGCAAGTTCTTTATAAAGGGCGGTTAAATTTTAAGGTCCGATGTTAAATGTGAACCACACATAAACGTCAAGTTTTTTTCTGCATTTCATTTGACATTTCTTTATTTCAGACTAATTCAATTTGAACCATGGAAAGATACACAATCGAGCAACGCGTTAAGGTTATTCAGGCTTATTATTAAAATGGGCGTTCAAATCAAAATGCATATCGTGCACTTCGTTATTTTCGGTCAATTTAATCGTCCAAATGTGCGTACTATCGAAAAAATCATGGACAATTTTGAGCAAACCAGGTCTGTAGGAGGTGGGAAAACACCAGTGCATGCTCGTTTAGCTCGTACTGCAGAAAATATTGCTGCTGTTCGCTATAATGTGCCTGAAAAGCCGTCAACCTCAACTGAGGCCGCTCAGGCAGTTACTGTGAATGGTGTTCGCTATCGTGAGATGATAACGAACTTTTTATGGCCCGAATTGGAAGATATGGATGTGGACGATATGTGGTTTCAACAGGACGGTGCCACTTGCCACACAACTAACGAAACAATGGCTCTTTTGCGCGACAAATTCAATGGCCGTGTTATCTCACGTGGTGGCGATGTCAATTGGCCGCCAAGATCATGTGATTTGACACCGCTTGACTTCTTTCTTTGGGTACGTCGATAAGGCAGCAACAATTCAAGAGCTAAATGATGAGATAATTCGGTACATTAACGGCATGGAACCTCAATTATGCCTCAGCGTCATCGAAAATTTGGACCATCGGATGGAGGTGTGCCGCCGAGGTCGCGGCGGCCATTTGGCCGAAATTTTGTATCATACATAATTGAACCATACCATATTATCATAATAATAACATTAAACTAAAAATTTTAAAAACCCAGGAAGAAAATAGATGATAACTTCAAAACGGCTGGACCAGTTTTCTTTAAACATAGGTTGGAAGATTTTGTATCAAGTCACCTTTCAAACAAAATTTACTAAATTAAAATCGAGCTAGCCGTTTGGGAGCTACGATGTCAAAGACACACAGATTCAAGAGGATACATATAGAAAAGATGTGATATCTTCTAAACGTCCGGACCAATTTTCTTCAACCACAGAACAAAACAGAAAAAACTAAATCAAAATCGGTCCAGCCGTTTGGTCTGTACGAGGGTTCGTACATCCACACAGATACACAGACACACACTACAAACTTATAACACCCATCTTTTTTGTCGGGGGTTAAAAAGAAATTACAACAATTTCCTAAATAATTTGTGTTTTATTCAAAATCAACATCGGCCCTTAAAATTTAACCACCACATTTAAACACATGATTTGAAGGCCTTAAAATAAAATGTTTAACTAATTGCGATATAGTCGTCAATTAGTCCTTATAGAATCTTCTACTGTCATGAATCATCTACTGTCTACTTTCATGCAACTAAAAATTGACTTCAAGCGCTTAACGAATGCACCTATAAATGAAAAATATGCGCAAAAATATGCATTTAGCTACGAACAAAGTACCAAAACTAAAATAATATGAAAATATACTAGAGAAAAAACATAGAACAAACATATTCCGTCTATTATTTGATGCTACCGAACTTTAGTTGCGTTCCCAGTCGGTAACTGAAAATTAATAGTTGCCAGAAAGGCACTAAATAGCAACTGAAATTGAAAGCTCAGAGTTGCCAGTTGCCATCAGCAATATAATTTTCAGCAACTGGCAACCAAAGCGAGGCTCGGCCATCCATAGTCGCCCTATTAATTTTTTTTTAAAAATTGAGAAATATGCATTAAAAAAATTTATAACTTAAAAAATATGCATTTATTGTCAAAATATGCACTTACCCCGTAAATATGCAACTACAAATCGATACCAAACTACTTAAAATTTGATAATTCGCATAGCTAATATCTCTTTATCTATCACCACAAAAAACATGCATTTGCATGAAAGTCCGAGTCCTGGTAATAACTATAAACTCTATTTGCTTGAATTCAGTTAAAAATTCTTAAAAATTTGTTTTAGAATTGCTTTTATTAACAAATTTACACGATGAAATATTTCATGAAATTTTCTTCATGAAAATTTTTGTATTTGCTTGTTGCAAGCGCGGAAAAGCAATGGGTTAAAGAACATTTACAAAAACCGTCTGAAATTTTATTTCCAATCAATTTTTCAGCGTAAATTGTTTCCCTGTCCGTTCTATTAGCAAATAAAGAAAGTTTCATGCCACAAATTTCATGGAATATTTCATAATGTAAATTCGGTATATATTAACTTTAATTTAAAAAGAATACTTACATTAATAAAACAATCGAAATTTCGCCAATTAATAAAACTATTTAATTTAGAAAATTAACTTTTCCCGGGAACGTGATTTTTTCATTCCCGTTTCTTGGGAAGTGCAAAACGCCGGGAAATCCCAAACCCTAGTCTATAAACATAAAAAATACAAACGAATTGATAATATGCTTCTTTTTTGAAGTCTGTTAAAAATTTGGAACGATTTTCCGTCATCCCACGTCAAATTTGGTTTGTAAACAGACCGGTTTCGACTATGTGCCATCTTCAGTGTTCTATTGAATACTATATCGTTTTTCTGTTGTACGTTGTTTCTTTTATAATTCGTTTGTATACCTAACTTCCTTCCTTGATCCCTTTTCTATTCTGCTCCCTATTTCTCTCTCTCTCTCGCCTCTATATGCTTTTGTGTGTCTCTACCTGTTTCTCTTACTATTATGTTTGTGTTTAATATTTTGTTTATAATCTGCTCTATTAGTTATCAGTTGTTTTATCCCTACATAGGTAATAATCCGTAATTGTACGTTTCTGGGTAATCCTTTTGTCTTGTTCATTTTCTACTACATTGGCTGGACTATTCTTTTCTTTTTTGTAAAAATATTTTATCGGTTCAAATATTACGTCTGAAGCAGTGTTTATTTGTTCGTTTATTATTCTTCCGTCAAATATTTTTTGCTTGTATATTTCCATGTTCTCTAATACGTTCAGTCGCCGTCCTTTATGTTGTGAATGTAATAGTTTAACCGTTTTTCTAATATGTCCTGGTGTACATTTTTTGTCGAATATGTGGTTTGCGAAATTCGATTCTGGTGTTATTCCTGGTTCTCTCAGTTTCTTGTTGTAGTCTCTCATGTGCTCGCGAAATCTTGTTTTTATCTTTCTTCCAGTTTGTCCGATATAACTGTGTTGGCATCAGAGGGCGAAGCCGATACAATTTAGTCGGCGGCGGCTGAGCCAAAAATCAGTCGGTGGCGGCTCTTAGCCGGCTGGAGCCGACTATTATATAATAAATATACGCCCATTTTCGTCGACAAAACATCAAAAAAACTCCAAAAATGGGTTATGTAATGTACATGTAAAAACCGTCATATATCCGAAACTTTGTGAGTCCATAAATCGTCTATTCTGATAGCCATAAATGCCGAAGTTAACACATTTGTGGAGGCTGCCAGACCAAGATAACATTTTAAGCACTGTTCATAAAAATGATTGTTAATAATTTTTTTTAATTTTGCGCTATAAAAATAATTTTTAATAGAGAAAATGTACCCAGATAGTCGGCTTAACAACTCTTAGCCGACATAGTCGGCCAACAATTTTAGCCGAAATTAGCCGCTCAAGTCGGCGGCGGCTGAACAGCAATAAAAATGACCGGCTGCGGCTGAGCCGCGGCTGTGAGCCGATCGGTTTCGCTCTCTGGTTGGCATGTGCAAGTTAATTTGTACACTCCTTGTTTATCTAGGAAGTCTGTTTCGTTTGTTCTATTCTGCAGTATTCCACCCAAGTTGTTTCTTGTTTGGAATGCTGTGTTAATGTTGTGTTTTCTAAAAAATGTTGCCAGTTTGTATGTTGATTTTCCCATATACGTAAAGGTAGCCCAGGTTTTCTTTTCTTGTTCCTGTTCTCTGTTCCGCTTCTTACTCGCCTCGATATCCTTTCTAATCTTGTCAACTAGGTCTTTTCTATATCCGTTGTTTTCCGCTATGTTATATATTATTCTTATCTCTTTCATATAGGCCTCACGTGTTAGAGGTATTCGTTGAAGTCTCGTTATTAATTGCCTAATTGCTGCGTTCTTATGTTGTTGAGGATGGTTTGATGAATTGTGTATTATTGTATTTGAAGCAGTTGGTTTTCTGTATATTTCGTATTCAATTCTATTTAAGCTCTTGTTTGCCCTAATCGTTAGGTGTAGGTAATTTATACTTTAGTTCTCCTCCACTTCTATTGTAAATTTTATGTTTTTGTATTGTTTCTTCAGTAGATCCAGATCTCCTCCATATTTCCTTCTATTACACATATAATATCGTCCACGTATCTTGCATAGAATGTTACCCAAAAATTTGTTTTTAAGTGCTCTACGTATTTCTCTTCTAAATTTTGCATAAATTCTTCCATGAGTATTGCTAATGTTGGATTTGTTAAATTTGAAGTAATTTGGCTCCAATGTGGCTTTTAGCGTGCTTGTGAGTTGCATTGAAAATTCCACGACTTCTGTTTTATTGAGTAGTGTTTTATGTAGAATGTTTATTGTCTCTGTTGTTGGCATTGATGGATATAAGTCTCTTATATCAAATGAGACTAGTTTAGTATTTTCTGTTATCTGTATGCTCCCTACCTTGTTAACTAATTCCGCGGTGTTGGCTATTGTGTGTTTGTTCTCTATGTCCAAGGTATCTTTCAGTATTGTTTTTAAATATTTCGATAGTCTATAG
>OY101449.1:71527153-71603699 GCA_956483635.1 Panzeria rudis
CATACATACATACATACATACATACATACATACATACATACATACATACATACATACATACATACATACATACATACATACATACATACATACATACATACATACATACATACATACATACATACATACATACATACATACATACATACATACATACATACATACATACATACATACATACATACATACATACATACATACATACATACATACATACATACATACATACATACATACATACATACATACATACATACATACATACATACATACATACATACATACATACATACATACATACATACATACATACATACATACATACATACATACATACATACATACATACATACATACATACATACATACATACATACATACATACATACATACATACATACATACATACATACATACATACATACATACATACATACATACATACATACATACATACATACATACATACATACATACATACATACATACATACATACATACATACATACATACATACATACATACATACATACATACATACATACATACATACATACATACATACATACATACATACATACATACATACATACATACATACATACATACATACATACATACATACATACATACGCATCAAGGGGTATTTCCGCAGTCATAAACCTAACTACTATGTACTCCTAACTGTATAACAAACTTTCAATTATTGTTTTATTTTATATATACACAACAAGATACATACATATGCATTTACATACCATCTGATTGAAAATGTATCCAATTATTATATTTATTCATTCTTGAGGGGTGTTGGCGAGCTATTCTGTCCTTATTTTGGCGCTGTCGTGCCTTGTACTATCGTAAGTTATTTCTTTTGATTAAGATAGAGTTTGTAAAAGCCGATATGAATCGAAATATTATCTTTATAGATGGATGAATCGATACACGCATTTGCGGTATTATATTGTCAGATTTAATTCATATAAAATATATCTACGTTTATCTTACCGCAAATGATAAACATGTTGTAAATCCATTTTTCAAGTTAAAATAATTTATTTCAAAATTATTTTTAGGAAACGGCGAATATTATTTTAAGCTAAGCTAAACAATTTTTAGTAAGAATGTTATATGTAGATTATGTACTCGTTTTATATAAAATATTTTAATTCAGTTTTTTTGTAACTGTTACGTGACTGTTAAATTTCCTTAAAAAAATATATATCTAATCGGTAGACGGAGAACACGTGGATAACTGAAAAATAATTCCATTTAGTTATACGTACTTATTTTAGAAAAATCTATAGCATGTCTTAATTGTATCGGTTATTGTAATAAGCTGTTGCTTTTTGGTACGAGTAGTACATACGATCTGATTTCTAAACAAGAAGTAAATATATACATATGTAAATCTATACAAATGATTAGAAAATAAAAGGGTACTTGTTTAATCTGTTAAATGCCTCTTATATCGCCTAAAATTTATTTAAGAGCTATTATGGCTTATAAATCAGTAAATGCTTAACGTTGGTTTAGTTAAACTTAACTGAAATTTAAATGTAGCTTAAACTCAACAGGAGTAAATCACTGAAGCATGTATTATGCATAATTTAAACAACAATAATGTACCAGCACCATGATAAATGTCAAGTTTAAACGCCCAATTTTATTCGTTTAAAAATTGTTGATATGCTTAGTGCACAGAAAAAAATAGACAAGAATTATATTCAATAAGACCATGTTATTAAAAAAAAATACGAATTTCAATAACATTTATCTTTAACATAATAAAATATTTCGTTGTAAGTATTTCTTTTCCATGCCCGTTATTTCTTTTCTTTTTATACATAAGTACTTAAAACAAGTTGTATCCCATAAAAAAATAAATGGGATATGGCTCAGCTAGAGAGTGTATGCTTTACGTCCGGAAAGCCCGGGTTCGTATTCCAGCCATGTCAACATTTTTTTAATTTATATATATATTTTTATTTTGAAATAATTTTGTTATCAATATAGGGGAATTCTTTATCACAGGAAATTTGAAAAAAAATATTGAATACCAGGATTTTTGTTATCAAAAACGAAACTTATTTTTTTCTGTGTGATTTATATACCCATGTTCTGAAAAACGCATGTCGCTTAAAATTGGCGTTTTCAATTTGAAAACGCAAAGCAGGTGTTCTGACAAACGAAAGCGCTAGAAATTTTACGTTTTCGAAACGCTAGTGTACTGAAGCGATCTTGTCTATTTTATTTAATCTGCACCTTAAAGAGAAAATAAAATGATGCACAATTTAAATTTAATACGCTTTCTTCTTATTTGAAGAAAAACTTGTAACGTTTTTTCATGATTTTAATTAAAAACATGCTTTGAGTTTGTCAATTGTCTGTCTCAATTGTCTACTTATGAACTGGCGATGATTGTAGTTTTTTTAAAGCCAGTATAGCAAGCAGGAACGCTGTAGGCATTTTAATTTAAATTTTATTTGTTTGTTTACGTTTTGTTATAATAAAAAATATGTTTTCATTGCTCGAACACAACTTCGGAAAATAGCAAAACGATAGCAAATCGCCCGGTTTTCAGAACATGCCGAAATGCGTTTTGCGTTTTTCAAACCGTAAACGATTTGAAAACGCTGCATTTTTCAGAACATGGGCGATAGACTTGCTGGTTTAAAGACATTTTAAACCAAAAATAGAGATGAACTGTATGCAAAAATTTTTATAGAAAACTTATATGTACGTAAAAAATTAAAAATAAATAATTTTTTCCAAAATATGAAACTCGTAAAAAACTGCTTTTTTGCAAAAATTATTAAAATTCGCGAAAAATTGCATAATTGAAAACAAGCTCTGAAATTAATTACAAATCGAATGGCAAAAACCCGGAAAAATCGCGTAAATTACGAAAATTCGTAAAAACTTGCTAACACCGTGAAGATATCAAAGTTTAATATTGAGTTAACGCAGCTTAAACTTTGTAAAAGTCATAAATTTAAAAAATCGCTTTTATCGCGAAAATAACGAAAATTCTATAACATTTTCAATATTGGCAAAAAATATTGCTTTAAAATGGATTAAAAATCGTTAAAATTATTAGGATTGCCGAGAGCTGTTTAATATCAAAAAATTACTTGAGGACTAAATGAAAAATAAACATTTAAGTAGTGTTTTTACGAGGTACGTTCGTTTAACTATATTGATAAAGCGTTGGTAAAGTTAGTAGTGTAAACGAGTATCCTTAATAATTTAATTACTTTAACAACGTTTCAATGTATGTTATTTAATTGCTCAGTAATCAGTAATTTTTTATCTTGTATTTGCGGAATTTAAACTTATATTTCATATTATTACAAGATGAATTAAAATTATAATTTCAGTTATGTCGCAACGATATACATACTCTCAATGCTTGTACATTAGAGTGATTCATTCCCGAAAGAAAAATCTGTATATAGAAAAATATATACACAACAAAATCGTCGCTTTCGATAACAAGTTGATTTTATCGAGTTTTTTAGTTTGAGATTATGGTATTCGCTGTCGAACAATGTGTTAACATTATTCGATAGCGAATACCATATTCGCAAACTAAGACAACTCGATCAAATCAACCCGTTATCAAATGCGACGATTAGACTCCAGTTGTTAATTGTATCAGCGTGAAACCCGCTGATATATTGCGTTACTCGCGGCGATTGTAAAGTTTAAATATTTTTGGACTGTTAGCTAAGATCCCACTATCGCGGTAGTGGATTTTTTACCTATGGCCTTACTGCAGTGCATCGACGATATATTGTACCAACGACGGTACATTGTACCAATAGTGGGATCTTAGCTTTAGAGGGTATTGTACAGTAAAAAAAATACATAAACTGACATGCATTAGCTTTTTATAGTAGATTTTTAATATGGAGATCATAGATTTAGTGATCTTTAACTTTTTTTTTAGTTTTTAAAATGATAACCAGTGTGGCCATTATAGCATTTTTGCAGCCAATTTTAGCATTTTTTATTTTGAGTTAGCTGCAAATTTTCCACTTAGCAGTTAGCATTATTTTTTAGAATTTTTTAATTATTTATTTGGCATTTTTCCTCCAATAAATACCAAATTATATAAAAATCATAGGAAAAATACTCTATTTAAATGGGGAAACTCTAAAGGCACTTAGCTAAAACATGAATGTGTACTGTTCCAAAAAATTGGGCAAAATAAACATTCAAAAAATCCCAGCATTGAGAATATGGATGATATTCCACGCTGGTAAGACTGGGGAAACAAAGATTATAATATATTATCATATTATGATTGTATAAACCAGAATTGAACTATTGAGTCCTAAAGCCAATTTCTCAAAACTATTACCGACTGCACAAGCTCTCTCATTATTGTTTATCGTTTATTTAAATACACCTTTGAAATACACCTTGTGAACAGTCATATTTACTGTATCGGCCTGTATCTTGTTTTAATGGACAAAAGAAAAACAAGATACATGCAAATACTCTCTGAGAGAGTCTCTATAAATACGAATTTTTGGAAACATATGAAATAAAAGTGTATTTATGTATTTAATTTTTATATGAAAAATGTCACAACAAATATACACCACTGTAAAGTAATACAGTAATACACATGATACAGAGATACAGCTAGCTTGTGTATTGGGCATATAAGTTACAAATCTACAAGTAAAATACCGACAAAATAACAATAAATTTTGTGAAAGCATTTTTATTTTGTAGGTATTTTACGTGTAGATTTCTAACTTATAAGTTTTGCGAAACGAGCACCTGGGCGCCCTATTTCTCGATTCACTTATAAATCCTCCATCGATTCACTTATAAATATTCTACCTAAAGATCGATTCCAGATTCTGTGGAGGTGCAAACGGGGTAGGAAAATGCCATTACTTTAATTTTATGTAATTTTTGAACATATTTCAATCGTTGCCATTTTTGGATTGTATAACTGTCGCATTGAATTGCAACTTTGAAATAGAATCGAAAAAAAAATCATTGAAAATTTCATCGTGTAAATGTAGTCTTTGTTGTTTAAAAATTAAAAATAGGCATTTTAAAAGGCTCAATAATTATGGCTGTTTTATTCTGGCTTATAAGTTTTTCATATCAAATAATTCGTTACCTATCAATAAAAAAACGGGTATAACTTTTACAGACTTGAATTTTTGTGGTGAAAATTACACAATAGCATTCTATTATATGTCGCCCTGTTCTGTATTCCATGAGTAATGAAAATGTTCGGAAATGCCATACCATCATTGTTGTAAATATTAAATAAAAACAATTCTTTGATTACTTTGAACATTTTCCTTTCGCATGGAATACAGAACAGGGCCACGCTTCTCAAAACTACAAGTTACAAATCTACAAGTAAAATACCTACAAAACAACATCACTTTTTATAAATTTTATTGTTGTTTTGTGTGTATTTTACTTGTAGATTTGTAACTTGTACTTTTTGAGAAACGGGGCCCCGGTCTAATGCACCATTTACATTTTATTGACTCGAACTAAATCAGAAGATATGGGTAAAGTATGAAAAATAAACGCGTTATGAAGAAATCCTAATTAAAAAAGAACTTAAAAGTTTACCGTTATTTTCTAGCACTTTAAATTTTGTTTTAGCAATTTTTAGCATTATTTTTGATCCGAATTAACTGCAAAATATATTTAGATATGGCCACACTGATGATAACTAAACCCGAACATCGGTAAAATTTTTAGAACAGAAACCGAACTTTTTTATTAAAAAAAAGGAAACTTTTTTAAACAAAATGAAAAGTACGTAGTACTTTTTGATAACACATATTTTATATGACGGCATTTTTGTGTATCTTTGATGATATATAAATGTTATATTAAAAAAATTTTTACATAGTTCGCTGTTCGGTGAAAATTTTACCGAACATAGCTTTTTGCCGAATTTCGACCCCGAACCCGAATGCCCTACTAATTACTAGGGTGTTCACTCGATTAATGTTTGCTCGATTAATCGTAAAATTGAAGTCAAGTAATGTTCGATCAAACAAAAATTTCCAATTTCGAACAAAAATTTATTCGAGTAATTTAAGTCGATTAAGCGAATAACTCGAGTAAAAAGTTTTATTTAAATTTTCTTTTTTTCGAATACATTTTTGCAGATTTCTTAATAAAAACTGGCAAAATGGTTTAATTTTACAAAATTTGTCATTCAATTCAATCGTCATGAGATACTGTTGGACCGCTTGATGTAATATTAAGGAATGGTGCAACAATAATTTTTTTTCCTTCTAGTGAACTTCGGAAATACTTCCATCGAGCAATAACTATTTATAAAGAAAATATTTCGATACAAAGTAATTTGGCAGATAGTAAATTTAAATACTAGTGTTTCGGTTTTTTTTTTGTTTTGGTTTCATTGTAAGTTTCGGTCCTCCGATTTCGGCCCATTATGGCTTAAAATGTTTGAAACATAATTGACTATTCAATAAAATTATTATTTGTTGTACAAAACAGCTTCTGGTAAAAATCATTCAAAATTTAATTAGATTTTAACTTCGATCTATTATAACTCAGCGCCACTTTTTATCCGATCAAAGCAAATAAGCTACTATTGGAAGCGTAATTTAATAGCCTTAAAAACAAGATATTACTTTATTAGAACCAGCCCTTCACGCTGGAGCTTCCACTTACACAATTAGTACTCAATTAAATCAATTTTTTAATTGATTATAGTTTGCAACTAAGATTAAACTCAGTGTTAAAGCCCCACTCTTAGGACCACTTTTTGAATACGAGATTAGAGATTAAATTTAATATCTGTATTTACTAGAGTCCAACCGAAACCAGTTTTTTTAGGTCGAACCCGAGCCGAACCTAATATTCGGCAAAAAGGCCGAATATTCGGCCGAATCCGAAACTTGCCGAAACTTTTTTAGCATTAACTGATGTTGACATTTTAAAAACTTAACAGAACTGAAAAGTCATTTATTTTATTAACGATCCTTTTCACAATGTGATTAAAAGTTAACGTGGTCTTTAACGGCAAACTCGGCATACAAAACTCTCCGTTTAAGTATACGTTAACTTTTAATTGTACACTGTGAAAAAGGGCGTAAGAGTATTTCTACACACATACAGTGTCAGTCGAAATAATAGTAGAAATAGAATATATTTCATTCCATCGAGCAAATATAAAACTTAAAACATTTACGAGCATATGACTAATAAAAACTTGGCATCAAATTAGCCTAAATGATGAATAGAACTGGAATATTTGGTTCGGTACACATACATTGAGAAGTGTTTTTTACTCTATTGATGACGCAACAAGAGCACCAATCAAAAAGTTGACTCGGAATAACTAAAAAGATATAAAGTGGAATATTTACCTATTTTTGACACTAAATTATACGATTTCATTCCTTTTTACTAAAGTGAATTTTTTTTGTTTACGCCCGCGTTTTATCGATGATATACACAATAAAAATTTTTTCTCGACGGTATTGAATTTATCGTGAAGTTTGAAAATGAGCTTTCTTCATATTTTGAAATTATTTACAAAAATCTATTTTAAAAAAACAAATAATCAATTTCAGAGCAAAATTGCAGAAGTAAATTCGATTACGAAAGATCGATTTATTATAACATAAAATAGATTTTCGAATGGAAATTGGTTTACCATTCCCTAGTTTATGCTATTTATTTTGGCAACAAACAGATGAATAATTTATGTTACTATGTATGTATATATTTTGCTTGCGCTTTATAAAACTAAGTAAAATTTTCATTAAATTTGAAAAGATATCGGACGGGAAAAAACAGATTCATGGCGGGTATATATTTTAAATTTGGAAAATACTATTTCGATTAACTTCCTTATTTATGGAGAATAAAAAGTTTCGGTTTCGGTATTCGGCCAAAAAGTTGGCCTAAACCGAATATCAGCCGAAACCACAATTTTGGCCAAATCCGAAACCGAGACCAAATATTCGGTCGGACTCTAGTATTTACTCTTTGATTTGACTTCTTTTATTTTTTTTGCTAGTTTGGGATTAAACCTCCAACATTGGCCGCTTAAACTAGTAAACAAAATTTAAAAAGTCCAATCAAAGAGTAAATACAGATATTAAATTTAATTTAATCTCTAATCTTGTTTTCAAAAAGTGGCCCTTAGTTGCTCGGCTTATATTAAGATATCGTCATATAAAACGAAAAACCATACAACTACCATTTTTTTAAGTTTACAAGAGAAGGAAAAATGGTTTTAAAATAGTATAAGTAAAAGTCATTGCGTTGTTTTCTTTTTTTACAATGTTCCGAGCATGAAAAAAGAAGCCTAAAAATTTGTAGGGACATGGGTTCGATATACTTACTATAAAATAATTAATTAAAACCCCGACTATGAAAAGTTTGCTACTTTTTACATGGTTTTTCGTTTCATTTGACGATATGTTTCTGAACATTTTTTAAAGAAGATATTAATTACCACTTTCCTCAGTAAATTAAAAATGTTTGTTTCTTGAGATATGACTATTATAATCGAAATGGAAACAACGTAGTCACTATCACCAGTACTATTTTATAACTTGTTTCCTTCTCCTGTAAATTAAAAAAAATTAGTTACATCCCAGTAAAAAAGTTGCTTCCAATAAAGCAGGTTTCTACTATTATGGAATCAAAGTAGCGCTGAAAACCCTGCTGATTTTGGTATGGCGAGTTCCCGGTTTGGAGTACTACATTTTTGCTCACAAAAGCGCTTTTGAAGCGCTGAAAATCATCAACATTTTCAGCACTTAAAATGAAAATATATGAAAAAATGGTTTGATGTGGATTGGCAGCGTTAACGCCATTTTGAATTTTTCTTATTTCTTTTCTTTATTTATTTTTATTAATTTCATATTTTTACTCAATGGTTATTATTTTAACTTCAACTAGTATCGAACTAGGAACCTTCAGGTTTGAAGTCCAACGTACCAATTACTCGACCAAAAACACTGTTGCAAAACGGCACCAAGAAGCTCGCTTCAAAACCTGCATTGTTGTGACGCTATGAAATCAGCTTCTGAACAAGCTCATATTTTAAAACCAATTATAAAGCGCTTTATTTCTTTACTACTTCAAAAAACATGAAAATTTTTTACTGGGATAGTTTTTCGTTTTATATGATTATATGTACATTAACTGATTGCATTTTTTTAACTGATTGCATTTTTTTTAACAATCAGTGTTTTATCAATTTGATGTGGTGTTATTCTCAAATTATAAATCAACGTGGAAACACTGTTTAAAGCGAAATATAAATTGGAAACATTTTAACAATATGACGATCAAAGTAAATTATTTATTAAGCTTTGCAGAAAAATTAAATATTTACTGTTTGCTGGCTTGTGATCAAAAATTAATTATCATGAGTTACAACCTGAATAAGAAAAAATTTAAAATATGAACTTACAAAAATAAAATATCTCATTTCTGTTCCACATTATATTACAACCCACATTTGAAACCCCTTTGAGAAAAACGTTTGAAAGTGAGTTGATAGTAAATAAATTTCTCAATTTCAAAACTATTTCCCCTTTTTGTTGAGAATTCTATCTTTTTCAAGTTATTTTCCAATCATTTTCAAACGTTTATCGTTTGAGAAAAGGTTTGATTTCAAACCATTCTTAATTTGAAATCAAGCCTGCGTGTTTGTTGGGAATATGCAAGCTCCAGTTCGAAAACAGCGATTTCACTTTTTTACGATTGTGAAAAAACTTGTCGCATCAAATGCATTGAAGTTTTGTATATGGGGTATTCCGTGCCAAATCGGCCAGTCTAGGACCCGACCCCCTTCGATTTCGTCGGATATGTTTTGGCACGTATTAATATCAATGTCCACATCAGTTTTAAGTATTTTACTCCCACTATGTATGGAGTAATAGATTTTTAAAAATGTTTACCAAAAAAATTTTATTTAATTATAGATCAATAATAAAAATTGATATGTAAAAAATAGGGTATCATTTTATTCGTCTTTAAATGCTCTTTCAGAAAAAAAATTTTTTTCCGTGTAATTATCACTCAGATATTTACGTTTGAAAATGAAAATCGACATTTTCAAAAAGTCCGACCCCTTCGATTTAAAAAAAAAAAATTTCCACTCTATAGTACGCAACTTTTAGAAAAATTTCAAGATGTGATCTCAACTTTTAAAATGAACACTAGTTAAAATGATAAAGAAGCCCAAAAAATATATTTTTTTGAAGTAACTTGAGGTCACTGAACACTAATATTCGTGTTCAGTGACTTTTAAGAAAATAGTTTTCTAGTTATTTGCAATGAAAAACTGTAATATTCGGATTTTTAAGTTATTGACGAAATCTGCAAAGTAGTGCATCTAAAGCAATTATGTTCATTTCACCAAACAATTGTTTATACTCTTTATTTCATTTCTTTTTATACTCTTTACAGTGTACATTAAAGTGGTTCGGTCTCCATACAAAGTAAAAAAGTTTTTAATTTTAATTTGTTTATTTGACTACTTATTGTTTAGCTTCAAGTAAGACAAATAATAACTAATTAATTGCTGTGACAACCAGCGTTGCCATAACTTTTTTTAACTGCAAATTTTGAACAAAAAAACTGATTTTCACGTGAAAAACTGCACTCTTTCTTAAAATGCGTCCACATGACAACAGCCTGCGGCGCAAAATTTTGTATTGTTCGTCAAAAAACCAACAAGTTACGGAACATGTGCGTTGAATGTGACGAAAATTCTTGCGTTGTTTCTGTGCGTCGCACACGTCCATACTACCTAAAATGCCATGTAAATATTTGCGGCGAACACGTTCGGCGCAAATATTTACAGTTGTAAACCCATTTTTAGGAATTTTAAAATTTTATAGATGAAAAGTGCCAAATTAGTACGTTTTACCATCTCGGAAGTTAAGAAAATGTGGCACTCCAAATTTATAACTTTTTGAATTATATGAAAAGGAAGTCTATCAGTGGCACTATGGGACATTTAAAATAAATTTTTTACAAATTACACAGGGAAATCGATTAATTTTTTCCGAATCGGCTTAAAGACGTAAGGAACAAAATTCAACAAATAGAGTAATTAAAATTTTGGCTTCCGTATTTAAGTTTTTGTTTTTGAAGTATATAGTTATTTTTTTAGGGTAAGAAAGTATAGCTTTTTGCTTGTATGAATCACTAAAGATTTCGCCAAGAGAATTCTGAAAAAAATTTTACGTACTATTTACGAACTATAATAGCAAGCAAACTCCATAAGAAAAACACAATTTTTTTCGACCTAAGTGAGTGTGCATTACATTGTGCATTGTAATGCCCTCTGGCATTACATTGTCGCATTAAAAAAGTTAAATTATGACTTTAAAAATTGGAATTCATGTAAAAAATTTGAAACCAAAAAATAAAAATGTGAAAACTGCAAAATCTGAACAATTTGTAGAAAAACTAGGTTTTTAAGCAAAAAAGTGGAAAACTGCTCAATGCTTAGAAAAACTGCAAAATACAGATAAATCTGCACATATGGAAAGGCTGGTGACAACGTAAATGCATTTGTAAGGGGTACCCCTTATTTTTTGGACTTCTCAAACAAAAATAAGTAGTTATCGAGTCAAATTGTAAGTAGTTACGACTTAAATCATCATATACTTTTTTGCCTACCAGTAAGCAAAGTTTTTTCTGAGTAGGTGTGTCTGGTCAAATGTACAGACCACTATTAATTTGGAAAACATTTCCAAAAATTAAATTTGTTAGCTTTTCCAAGCATCCTAGCAAAAACTTTGCTTACTGGTAGACAAAAAAGTATGTGAAGATTTAAGTCGTAACTACTTACAATTTGGCTCGATAACTACTTATTTTTGTTGGAAAAGTTCAAACAATAAGGAGTACCCCATACAAATGTATTTACATGTATTTATATTGTCACAGCAATTAACTAGTTAATATTTGGCTTACTTGAAGCTAAAAAATAAGTAGTCAAATAAATAAATTAAAATTAAAAAAAAATGTATACATACAGATATTGTTGACTTATAAGTTTAAGCAACAAAAATTAGTTTTCATATACAAACATATGTTGACTTAAAAAGTGGCTATCTATTTATTTTATTAATACATATTAACAAATTGTAACTACTTTCAAATAATGATGAAAATACGTACTAATTTTATTAAAAACTAAGTAGTAGCTCTAATTTGAAGCATAATATGTAATAAGATAAATAATTACCACTCATTACTTTCTAGCACATTAATAAAGTATGTACTACTATGTACCCTTTTTTTTCGAGATTTCTGTCAATAACTTAAAAGCCCGAAAATTACAATTTTTTTATTGCAAATATCTAGAAAACTATTTTTTTAATATTGATATAATATTCGTGTTCAGTGACCTCAAGTTACTTCAAAAAATATATTTTGTGAACTTCGTTAGCATTCTAAGGGCCATTATTACAACTAGGCAATAGCTAAAGGCAGGATTTGTTGGACGAATAAAAGGTTTACCTTTATTAAAACTTCACTTTAAATGAAAGTGAACGATAAGTTAAAGTCAGGTGCATCCTACCTGGTAGGTTAAAGTAAATTTGTAATAATGATAAACTGTTTATCCGTCCGACAAAAGTCTGCTTTTAGCTATTGTCAAGTTGTAATAATGGCCCTAAGTAGTGTTATAGACAAATTAATAACAAAAATAAAATTAAAAATATTCGAAAAAAAACAAAATAGAAAAAGTTGAGATCAAATGTTGAAATTTTCCTAAAAGTTGCGTAATATACAGTAGTATTTTTGGAACTTTTTTAAAAATATCGAAGGGGTCGGACTTTTTGAAAATGTCGATTTTCATTTTCAAACGTTAATAGCTAAGTGATAATTACACTTAAAGGCGAATAAAATGATACCACCCTACTTCTTAACTTAACAATTTTTATTATTGATCTATAATTAAATAAAAATTTTTTGGCAAACATTTTGAACACAAATTATTTCCCTGTCGATTCTATCGCAAATAAACAAAGTTTCATGTAACAAACTTCATGAAATATTTCATAATGTAAATTCCGTAATACTTATGTAAGCTCATGTAAGCTTAAACCATCAACGTTGGCAGCTTAAGTTGGCAAATAAAAGGAATTAATTATCATCATAAAAACAGAAAACAAAGATTAAAGAAATCTGTGATCCGCAAGATATAAACTCACTCAAAGTGGCAATTTTTTCAAAATCGACTTTTTTTCTTCTGAGGTTCTGTGGAGTCTTTTCGATATAAACTTCATGAAAATTAAATTCTTTCATACATTGTTTGCCTAATCCCCATTAAAATTTCCAAATAGTGCTTCTATAAAAAAAAATAAGTTTTGTTTTCTGAACAATTATATTTATGGCTTTTACTGTCTTTGGAAATTTCACATATCGGCTATGTACATTCAACTATCGAATGTGAAAATCGGTACTTTTCAGGCCAGCGCAAAACCTATCAACTGTGAACTAAAAAGCAGCGCATTCCTAGAAGCTAAAGTTTAAAATTTTTTTTATTGAGCCTTCAATCCTCTGTGGATATTCAACATTTTGAAATAAGGCGTGTTGTATACAATACAGCATCAAGGTAACGAATCTAAAAAACCAATTTTTCTCACTCGGTAGTGGGATATGATATCGTCCCAATGGTTGAAACGCTTAAATACTAATTTGTGTAAACATTAAAATACATATGTAGTGATGTTACGAATATTCGTATTCGAATCGCCGAATATTCGCCTCTCATGACATTCGTATTCGCCAAATTCAATCGAATATTCGTATTCGCCAAATTCAAAGTTCAAAAAATAATACATAAAAATATACAGAAAATTAAACAAAAATATTAATTTGTAATAATTTTTACTTAAACAAATCCTTTGTCTATAACGCAAAATAATAATCTTCCTTTAGTAAAGAAAAAACAAAAAAAATTATTTCCCAATTCACAAGCTCTGTCAGTATTGTGTATTTATCCTTTGAAATACATCTTGTGAACAGTCATATTTACTGTATCGGTCTGTATCTTGTATTAATGGACAAAAGAAGAACAAGATACATACAAATACTCTCTGAGAGATTTTCTCTAAATACGAATTTTTCGAAAAATATGGAATAAAGGGGCTATTCACATATTACGTAACGCCCAAAGGTAGGGGGAGGATTAAAGATTTGTTACGGACTAGATAATTTATACCGAAAATTTTTTTAAAAGCGTTACGAGGGGTAATATTTGAATAGCCCACAAAGTGTTTTTGTGTATTTCATTTCTATATGAAAAATATCAACAACAAATATACACTACTGTAAAGTAATACAAAAATACACATGATACAGAGATACAGCTAGATTCTTAATTCGGCATATATTTCACAACGACGTAGTATTTAAAAAGTAAAGTCCTGTTTGTGCTTCTCATGCTAAATTAATAATCAAAGCTCAGTAGCGGAATGTTGAACTTCAAAAATAAAAGGTTTGAGGTCTTTTCTCCTTCAAGTCTATTTCGATTCGGTGTGTAAATAAGCCCGCTCGGAACACTTGGTTGTGGTGTCACTAAATATTCCGTGGCTATAGGTAAAAGAAGCTCGTAGTTTTTAACCGACTTCGAAAAAGAAGCAGGTTATCAATTCGTGTGAACTTTTTTTTAATGTTTGCACAGGCATAACTCTGTCATTTGTCAGCTAATTTTCAAAAAAAAAATTTTTGTTGGTCCAATAATTTTTTTTCCAAAATCGGAGGGGGAAATTAGCTCCCCCATGCATATCTCTGTCATTTGTCAATCGATTTTCAAAATACCTTTTTTGTTTGAAAGGGTTTGCCCGTAGGCTGGTCCCATAATTTTTTCTTCGAAAATCGGAAGGAGGAAATTTTTTAACGCAAAATTGCGTCCGTTTTGTAATCTGCTCAATAAGATCTTTTTATTGAAGTCGGTTTTTTTTGGACACAATTATCCTTATTTACTTTCCACAATGCCAGTGGGTCGATGTCATTTGCCACCCGTTTTTCTGCTAATTTTTCTCATCGGAATGTCATAATAATGTTAAATATATATAGTATTGTGAGTTTTTCTCAATTTATTGTTATTGACGCAAAGGGTTGATTTTTTTCAATTAACTTTTAAATATCAAGTGGAACGAAATTTTTAGATTGAATATTCGTATTCGGCGATTATTGGATAAAATATTCGTATTTGTAAATACTAAAAATTCATATTCGTAACATCACTATATGTATGCATACATATAAGTATGTAGTCTGGGATACATTTTTTTTAGATAATTTGGGGTTTATGTATTACAATTGGTAAAAATCTAAAAGTTATGTACTTAATCAGATCCACAACCCACATTTGCGTTAATGTGGGTTGTCGATTTGAAATCGTGCGATTTTAGAAAACTACCTCCGCTGATAGAAAAATTTGTTCACTCTTTTTTTAATTTTTCACTCTTTAATTTTTCTATTACATAGAGCCTCAAATATCATATCTGAAAGAAAATTTCGTATATGATTTTAAAAACGTCTGTGCGACCATTACTAATTTTGGAAATAGAGCGATTAAAAGTAATTTTAAAAGTATTTTTTCGCTTGGGATGGCTATTTCTATTTAAGAATTGTTGAACATATCATTTCATATACATATGTATGTATGTTATACCATAAATTTTACTTTTACTCAGTTGAGTTTACATAGTATTACCTAGTTTACACGATGCGCTTTGCCCCTGCCGCAAAATTAGTATTTTCTTTTGGTGTGCCTTCGTAACCCCTCGTGCTTGCACACGTTACGTTGTTGGTTGCAGCAGTCAGGAGGGTTAATCGGTGTTGCCATAATGT
The DNA here is from genome assembly GCA_956483635.1 of Panzeria rudis. Lineage (NCBI taxonomy): Eukaryota > Metazoa > Arthropoda > Insecta > Diptera > Tachinidae > Panzeria > Panzeria rudis. The sequence goes on from OY101449.1 coordinate 71,543,021, forward strand.
ATATATTTAATTATTCTGTAATTTGCAAAATATAACAGAAAATATGCCAAGTTGGTAGGACTGTTCATAGCTTCTAATGTTTAATCAGCAAATACTTTTTACAAAACATACGAAAATATTTAATTTATATAAAGAAGAATTTATAGCTATTCAGCAATTTGCCAACACAAAAAAAATATATGTGAACTTCTCCGAGAAAAGAGACCTAGTGTGTGAAAATGAAGTTTTGAGAAAAACTCATTTCATCTTATTCTACACCCTTTTAGGTACCAGAATCCACTCTTTTTTTAAGTCCAAACCCGTTTTTTGACACACTAGGTCTCTTTTTTCGGAGAAGGTCACATATACCGAATCGGTAACACTTTTTATGAATAACATAACAAAAATAAAAGAGAAAGAAAGATGTAAATAAGTAATGTCAGAATTTACCACTCAATTTTTGTTTCATGCTGCTTTGTTTACCCCTCTTCTCTACACTTCTCTCCTGTAAACGGGTGTCGCATTCATTTTAAGGCAGGGACCAAGCGAAACGTGTAAACTGGTTATATTATATGTATATTGAACCTGGTCTTAACATTTTTTCATTTGCACTTTGTGAACATGACAATTTTAAGATCAGGTCTAATATATAGATAAATATGTTTGTTATGTACATCAGTAAAATATACATTTTCATGTAGCATAGGTTGTTGATACCGATGTCTGCTTATTGAAACAAATTCTTTATTTTATTGGTCACATTACATAGTATTTCGAAGGCGATGACAATATTTATTTCATACCCAGTGAAAGAAAAAGTGTATCAGGTGGGTGTCTTTACCAGAAGAAAATTTTAATAAATAACACAAATATTAATTAAATTTTTTATTAAAATAGCTTAATAACAATTGTCATAAATATTCGAAAAGTCACGTCATATTTGCTTTTCAACAAAACTATTAAAACGAAAAGTTTATCTATAATAAAAAGGCGCTATAAATCATTCATTACTTAATATTTGTGCATCTGCAGGTGGAAGGTAAACTACACCAAGACACATTTTGGAAATTTTACAGGACACTGCAAAAACATATGGAAAATCCCAAATGATTCTATCTCTGTAGTTTTAATAACTGCGAATATTTTATACAACTATAATGTTATTTTTTATATCGAATATATCCTTAATAAAATTACGTCATACATATCGCGACGTCAGTCTTATTTTGGCCCACCGACCATTTTACAAAAAATTGAGTATGGGGTATATATATTTTGAATACCCTCTTTCAGAATCCAAAAACTATTTCGCGAAATTGTTCCTGGTTTCTGAGATATCAAGCATTCATTGTGCTCGATATCATCATTTTCGATAAATTTTTTTTTTAAATAAAAAAATAAAAATCAGATAACATACCAGGTTTCATAAATATTAACTTTTTATTCCATGTAAATATCTTTTCTAATAACATTTATACGCTTATTTTCAATAAAAAGTAGAAAATTTCATCTCAATAGCAAGTTACTCAATACACAGCAGTTAGTATACACATGGAGCAATAAAAGCTACTTTTTACAAATAAAATAAAAAAGTGGCTACTGGATCGCAAAACAAGATATTTTACTTTCAGTAAAATGATGTTAATTTCTAATCGGATTGATGAAAGTTCACAAAAATTTTAATTTTTCTTCCAAACATATGCTGGAAGCAGTGGTGAGAATAAAAAAATCCTATTGGATATATTTTGACAAAACTTTATGTTGCTTTTCTCCATTCCCACTTTTTGTCATATGGGCTAAACCAATACTGAAGTCGCGATGTATCGTCATATATTTACTGTTAGTTACTAAATGGACTTAGTGTTCTTTACCTAACAAATGGTTTTGAGCAGTACTACGTCCCTTAAAACATAATGGATTTTACCCATCGATAGAGGAAAAAATGGCGATTCCAACAGTATAAAAAACATGCATATTTCGAAAAAATGTGACGGTGTAGCTTACCTCTCACCTACAGATATATGTATATTATGATTGTCCATTATGGGGTTTAATGCGGTTTTCACGATAGTTCACTAAATCAGTTCCAAATAAATTTAAAAAAATTAAAAGTTACTAATCTTAATATTGATATCACTCTAGCGCCACCGCAGCCAAAATTTTAAATGCGAAAATACATATGTGCATACATTTTATTATGATGTAAAAAGCTCCTTTCAAATAAATTTATTTAAACAACGAGTACATTTCAAGGCGAAATAACATTTCAGGTGCAGCTGATTATAACGGGCGTTTTCATTAGAGGTATAGAACTTTAATTAAAATATATATATATATATATATATATATATATATATATATATATATATATATATATATATATATATATATATATATATATATATATATATATATATATATATATATATATATATATATATATATATATATATATATATATATATATATATATATATATATATATATATATATATATATATATATATATATATTCCTTGGAATATTAATCATGCCCAATTCTTTCTGAATATAACGTTACGAACCTTAGCCTAATAATCAATTTGGATTCACAAAGCAAATACGTTCGAAATAATCATATTAATAGATAATAAATTAAATTAAATATGTTTTATTTTTATTTGCATCAAAACTAGTAACATATTCTTACAATTTGTATTAAAAATATTTTTTTTCTTTTCGGTTATATTTATTTATTGTATCTTCAATAAAATTGAACTAAAAATAAGTAATCAAATCTTAACTCTAAAATTCTCATTTTTTAAGTCCAGCCAATGCCAGACAAAAATATTTGTTTCAGCGATTGGTTCTGTGGTTGTCTACGTCTCACGTGTTCGGCTGAGAGCAAGAGTGTCCCTCCTTCTCAGCCGAGTGTGGCCTCTAAAGTTAATGATGTTTCGGGTTAGGGGATTTGGGTGCAACTCGAGTATTTTGATGTATCTTGTCACGTGCTTAGAAAACACTGTTTTAACCAGCGGCACATCTAAATCTTTATGAATTCGCTTGTTTTTGACATACCATGGGGCTGCTGTAATCGTACGGAGTATTTTATTTTGTCGCCTTTGAAGTTTTTCTACATTTTATGCCGAGGCGGTGCCCCATAACTGGATACCGTAGGACCATATTGGTTTTAGAATGTAGTTGTATAGAAGAACTTTACAATGTAAGCTTAAAGTAGAGTTCCTACCAATGAGCCAATTCATTTGAGCTGCTTTTAATTTAATTTGGGTCACCTTTGCATTTATGTGGGACTTCCATTTTAGACGACGATCAAGATGAACACCGAGATATTTTACTTCAGTGTGTTGAGGTATAGTTTGGTTATTTATTTATATACTTGGGCAGTTTTCTCTGCACACTGTGAAAGTAATGTGTAGACATTTTTGTTCGTTAATTTTTATCCGCCATTGTTTTAGCCATTGTTCCAACTAGGGTATATAATCTTGCAGTTTGCGGGAAGCTTCTTGATGACTTTTGTGAAAACTTAGAAAAGCTGTATCATCAGCGAATGTTGATATGTGTATGTTACTGCTTACCGGCAAGTCAGAGGGATATATCAGATATAATACAGGACCGAGGATGCTGCCTTGAGGAACTCCTGCTTCAATCGGTTGCGGAGGGCTTAGAAAATTACCTTCTTTAACAACGAACTTTCGCTCAGTTAAGTAGCTTTCTAAAAGGTTAAGGGTGTTTTCGGGTAGGCTTTCTTTTAGTTTATGTATTAAACCTTCGTGCCATACTTTATCAAATGCCTGAGAAACATCGATGAAGACCGCAGAACAATATTTATCTTCTTTGAAGGGTTTTCTAACCACGTTCACGAGTCTATGTGTTTGTTCAATCGTGCTATGTTGTCTCCTAAAACCGAATTGGTGGTCTGGAATGCATCCAGTATGATTCAGTATGGGTGTTAGCTTACTCATAAGTAGCTTTTCAAATAGCTTTGACATGTCAGACAATAGGCTTATGGGCCTATAGGATTCAACCTTCGTATGATCTTTTCCTGGTTTAGGTATCATGTTAATCAGCGAAACCTTCCATTCTGCGGGAGAGAATTTGAGGCGCAAAATACTGTTAAAGATAAATAGAATTATCCGTTTTGCAGTATACCGTAGCTGTAAGAGCATTTTATTACTTATTTTATCAGCGCCTGGAGCTTTTTTCGAATTTAAGCCCGCAATACAGAGATCAATCTCACGAATATTGAACCTCAAAGTAACATCTGGTATAGCGAGGACTGGTGGCAGCTCAATTATAGTATCAGACGTATTTGGAGTAAATACTTTCTGCAAGTGATTTACAAACAGAGTACCTTTTTCAGCGTCAGTTCTTGCCCAGTCTCCATTCGAAGCTCGCAATGGAGCCTTATATATCACTGGTCTTTTGAGGCCTCGGGCTGCTCTCCATAGCGAATAGTCTGCTTGAGGTGTTGCGTCGAGCCCATTCAGACATTTTTGAAGAGAAGCGGTTTTTTGATATTCTAGTAGAGTTTTCAGCTGTTTAGTACATTCCTTCAGACTAGATTTTAGCTGTGGGGATCTGTAGCGTTGCCATTCTCTACGAACTCTTTTTTTCGGATAAAAGCCGTTCTACATCTGCTGAATAAATTATTTATTATATCTCACCTGAAGAGTTGTAGTAGTAGTATTTAGAGCAGCTTGCTTAAGGTTTGCCTCAAAAATTCTAATAGAGCCATCTATGTCAGTAGGCGTTTTTAATGGAATATATTCTGTACAATGAGCACTCAAATATTTTTTGTATTTCAACCAATTAATACGTGTGGTTGTCATCGTTAAATCACAAGTGGGTGAAGCATTTGTATGTGAATATATAGTGACAGTAGTTGGTGAGTGATCTGAAGACAAATCTAAAGATGCTTCAACTTGGATCATTTCGCTGGGCACACCCTTTACCACTCCAAAATCAATAACATAAGGTATTTGTCGGCGATCTGTTGGCCAGTAAGTTGGCTGCCCACTTGATATAACATTCAAACGCATTTTAGAAATTGTGTCAAACAAATTTAGCCATTTTTCATCCGGTTTAGCTAGAAGAAAAGTTAATTTAGCCATTAGCTATTTTTTTAGCCACTTTTATTTTAATCTAGCCATTTTTTCATACATGAAGCTTTTTACCGAGTTTTTATAAAAAATACTCGCAACAAAGGAACACTTATTTACTACTAAAAAATACAACAGAGCAAAATGTTATTGTTTTTGCACGCATGAGAATAAAATAAACTTTGGTAAAACCTCAAACCATTTTTCAGAGAGGAACAATATGTATTTTGTTTTGTTTACATTCATATTCGTTCGTTCATCCGTTCAGAAGTTATACACAGCAAACTTTTTAAAAATTGACAAAAATCACCGAAAAGTGTATCGTTTATAAAAATAAATATCTTCGCTGACCGCAATATTAGCTAATAGCAATCGATATGGGGCAAAAATAGAATTCAGAAAGCGGGGTTGAAACTTTCTGAAATACTTGCATTTAGAAGTTATACCCAGCAAACTTTTTAAACATTTCCAAAATCTAAAATTAGAGCTAATGGCAATCGAATAATAGCTAATGGCAATCGATAGGGGTAGAAATACAATTGAAAAACGGCGGTTGTCTCTTTCTGAAATACTTGCATTCAGAAATTGTAACCAGCAAACGTTTCAAAATTGTCAAACATCACCGAAAAGTGTTTCGTGTATAAAAATCATCGGTGAGCGCAATAATGGCAATTGATAAGGCGGTAAAAATACAATGCATAAACTGGGGTTTCACAACAAACTTTTTAAAATTGAAAAACTTCAGTAAAAACTTCCATAAGGTTTTAATACTTAATTTCCAATTTGATGTAAAAAATAATTATTTTGGTTAATATTCATGACTTTTGCATTCGATCTCGCTTAGCCATTTTTTGGCTAGTTTTTAGCAATTTTTAGCCATTTCTTTTTTGTCTACACTTAGCCATTATTGGTGAAGGAATTCTGGCATCCCTAGTTATTTGCACTGCAATGCGAAAGGATTTCTTTCGTTTCGAATTACAGAGTAACTCCCCTGTTTTCTATTGTTATGGTTGTGGCACGTATAATTGAACCTTTAAATCATTGACTGCACAAAATACCATATTTTTCATTTAAACTATGGCTGCGAAAGGAACGGCGCTGATATTAATATTAAGAGCAGTTATATTATATCTATGTATGCATGTACACACTTGGAACCGATTTAAGATTATTGAGAAAAAAGAAACGAAAACCCTAAAAAAGGACAGCCCTAACATATGTATGTATGTAAATACATATATAAATCAGTTAGAATAAGAATGACTACTTCCATTTTTGCTTAAAATGCAATAGTTTTATAACATTAGATAAATATATACAATTTAGATATCATGCTCAACAAATTATTTCTTTTACGTCCTACATAACCAACTATCATAATACTTTTATTTTATACATATTTTAGCTACATTCTTGCAAAAGTTATACAATAAATATTACAATGCGAGGAAGATGTAAAGAAATCTTTTAATGACCTCACGCCTTTAACTATTTCGGGATTAGAACAAATCTAACTGGCAAATCTACTACATATTTCCAAATAAAATTTATTAAAATCTATTTTTTAATTACTCTTCTTGAAGTAGTTATGATATACTTTTGATATCAAATGTAGAAGGTGCAATTCGTTAAACATTCTCTCTTAAATAACCATAAATTTTAATTCCAATTTTCAGCTTTGACCTGTGTGTGTATTTCTTGGATTGCAAAAGTATTGAAAATATAAAATCAAATAATAAAAGCAGTATATTTCAAAAGTTTGTTGGACTTTGTTTTTGAATTATTTATAAGAAAGGAAACGAGAAATATACTTCAAAAAATGTGTTTTATATGCATTAAATATGCATCAAAAGCTTTATAATAGGCTTCCACAATTAAAAAAAAATAACAAAATTTTGCCCTTACGTCCATAACTTTTTAATTTTGTTTATAATTATTATAATATTAAGTTCTACTACCATGTCGCCTGAAACGTAAAACGCCCTAACTAACATTTATATAATTTTAGTGGAGAAGCAAAAAAAAACATGCTAAATAATGTAATTGGTCGTCTTTTTATTTATTTTTTAATAAAATCGCTATTTTTTCTGGGAAGCCTGATTTTCTTTTGTATTCGAGTCGATTGTCGATTTCCAATTTTTTGTTAGGTATGGTGTTTTACGTTACGGGAGCCGGTTTAACAATGTCAGCCTGTCCTTTCATCTGCCCGAAGATGAAATGCTGCGCCCCAGGATCCCAAATATCTTTTGGATCCAAATTTTTATCAATACGAGTATATCAAAACTTTATTCCATTTTTTATTTCTATAAATCAGCAAAATCGTACTGTAATTAACTAAGATATTTTCTTGTTTTTTTCTATAAACTATAAATAAGCCAACAATCTCGCAAAAATTGATTGAACTCACTATAGTTCCTGGAAACAATGTGAAAATCCTTAGAAGCTTCTGAAACGTATAAATAGCCTAAATACATCGCACAGGCAAAAACATGCAAATGCATATTTGAGGTTTCTCTGTTTATAAGACAATTAGTGTCCCAACGCGTCATCACTCAGGTGTAAATATCTAAAGAAACTCTACGTAGAGGTTAGAGGTTTTTCAATATGCAAAAATTTTAGACGACAAATTTTTGTAATTTGCAAAATAATAAACAAATGTCAAAATTACAAACAGTGCCATGCATTAAAAATTATTGCACATGAGATAAAATTATATCCCAATTCACTATCTTGTGCAAATAGTCTTGCATAATTGCATTTGCAAAATGATATAGTATATTGATACTCACCACTAACAATTATTAAGTGGTGAGTATAAATATAACAATTTGCAAATACTACAATGCAAGACCATTTGCACAAAATTGTGAATTGGGCTTATATGTTTAGTGGCATCAGCCAAACCTATGGTTTTTATGTAGTTCGTTTGTTATGTCCGTCAGAGAATAGTTTTAAAATAAATTTGATGTAAAAACTTGCAGGTAGTAGTGATGTTACGAATACTCGTGTTCGAATCGCCGAAATTCGCCTGTTTCATGATATTCGTACTCGTATTCGCCAAACTTAAGCGAATATTTCACGAATATTTTGTGAATACGTTCCAAAAAATAATACATAAAAAGTACTGAAAATTAAACAAAAACTATTAATTTTTACTAAAAAAATTTGTCTATAACGCAAAACAATAATCTTTTTTAGTAAAGAAAAAAGAAACAAAATATATTTCACAACGACATGGTATTTAAAAAGTAAAGTCCTGTTAAATTAATTTATTAATCATGTTAAAGTAATACTCAAAGCTCAGTATAGGAATGTTGAACTTCAAAAATAATAGTTTTGAAGCCTTTTCTCCATCAAGCCTATTGCGCGTTGTGTAAATAAGCTGCGCATCACTAAACATTCGCTCGGTCGGAACACTCGGTGCTGGTGTCACTAAATATTGCCTGGGTATAGGTAAAAGAAGCTCGTATTTTCCCTTCTTTACTTTCCACCAAAAATTTAAAAAAGTGGCATTCAGGTGCTAAGTTAATAATTTCAAATTCCGTCATCGGAATTTCATAATAATCGGGTATGTTCTGTAAAATATTAATTTATAACAATAATGCTTTGATAATTCCGCACATTTTAATTCCACATGAAATACAGAACATGGCCGAATGTGAAATACCTATAGTATTGTGACAGTTTTTCTCAATTTATTGTTATTGACGCAAAGGGTAGATTTTTTTTTTCAATTAAATTTGAAATATTAAGTGGTACTAACTATTTAGATTGAATATTCGTATTCGTATTCGAATTCAGCGAATATTGTTTCAGATATTCGTATTCGCGAATATTAAAAATTTATATTCGTAACATCACTAGTAGGTAGCAATGATAGCCTACTAATCCAGAGTTCGCCGTTTCGATTCGGGCCAAAGACCCTACATGTTCTTTCCTTGTTCTTTTTCCTTGTTCTTTTTCGCTTAAAACTTAAAAGTTTTATTGATTTACTTTTGACTACTGATCACGGCAGACTCAATAAAATTAATAGTGCTTATTAGTTATTTGTCATTTGACATAAAAAACAAATGCAAAAATTATGTTTCAACAGTTTTTAAAAATGTACTCAATAGAGAACAAATCAAATTTATAGAAATTTTTCTGTTGCTAAAAACCAAGAAAAAAACTGAAAACTGCGAATATTTCGCATCGTTAGTCGTCAGTTACATACTTACGTAGTATATGTAATAATTAAGTATCCGACGTCATTAGAGGAAATAATTACCTTCAACATGAAGTATAAAATATTAATTTTGATGCGATTTTATTGCGGTATTGGAGTTTCCAATGACTGCGTACATATGTAACAAAAATTAATTAAATAGATTTTCTTTTTAATATTTTTTTATCGATAGTACACATTTTATTTACATACATACATATAACATTTATGCTATTCATGTTATTTTTGACATTCTTTATTGTCAGATCGTATAATTAAGAAACAGGAAAAAATATGAAGCTCATTACTAGACACATAACATATTCCTACTCGTATGTGTATAATAGCATTTCATTAGCTTTTTATTCCCATGTTCAGTTTTATACATATATCCTTCTTCCTGTTAATGTTTTCAATCTCCTTTAAATAATTCTGTTTCTAATTTATAATAAATTTAAACTTTGTGTAATACTTTACAGGATTTTTTGGCAAAATTTCTGAGATGGATATTAAAATCATAATAACTGCAATCGTATTTGTGACAATCGCTTCCGTAACGTTGTGCGTAATTAGTTATTTTGTCATTAAATATACACCTACGTAAATGCGGCATAAATAAATAAAGTTGTTTTTTTTATTTTATTTATTAATCAATACACAAAAAAAAGTATGCTACGCAAAAAAACTAAGCAACATAAAAAACATCGTAATGTACTTATTCAATAACTGAATGCTAGACGAAGCAAATAAGCAACCAAAACTTCATATAATTAATAAAATGTTTACCTAATAAATGAAATAATTTCCTTACATGTTTGTATATTAAGATCTTTAAAAGTTTTCTATTTACTTTATTAATTTAATTTTCTTAACATCTCAAAATGATAAAAAATATAAAGTCATTTCATCATTATCAGGGCTCGGAATTTCATGCAACTAGAAACCAGTTTTAAGCGCTTAAAAAGTGCACAAAAATAAAATATGAACTAGGGATGCTAGACGGGAAATCCCGAATCTCGGGAATTTTAGGGATTGGTAAATCCCGAATCTCGGGATTTGTGAAAATAAATTCCGGGATTTTTCGGGATTTCTCATATACCAATTTTTATGTAAAAATATGTATGTATATATTTTAATTTTCATTAATTTTATGGCATTTTTATAAAAATTTTTACATGTCTTTTTTTAACAATTTAATGATTAATCGTCACAAACTCTCTATAAATTAACAACAAGAGCAAATAAATTAGACACTTTCTTATGATTATTTTCATCAAATCTTCCCCCAATTTACAACTGAGTAATATTTTGAAAAGAAAAATAAGTAATATGATAAGAAAAATAATCGGGTATGTTCTGTATTTCATGTGGAATTAAAATGTGTGGAATTGTCAAAGCATTGTTGTTATAAATATTAATTTACAACAACAATGCTTTGATAATTTCGCACATTTTAATTCCATATGAAATACAGAACATGGCCGAATATGTATGTATGTATTTTAAATATTCATTATTTTGAAAACTTCATTCCCTCTTATTCTATAACTATGTATATGACGACTTTACTTTAACCCTATTCCATAAAATGGGCACTTCTATACTCGTTGTCGATATCCATTGAGTACTATGTAGTAACAGCTGCTTACAATTCTCTAAGGTCTAGAAAATGCGAAGAAACTATTAATATTGGTAAAAATTTGTCGGTTACGATTAAACAAGTGCACATTATTTGTTGTTGGGTTGATGTGAAGACGACAAATAGTTACAGAATAAGGGGGACTATTTTTATTAAAAACAAAACTATTCTAGTTTGTATGTTATTTACATTGCAGATCGAAAGTGTTTTATTTTTATTCGAGCTACAGAGTAGAATGACAGCAAACAAGTGACTATTACTGCCATTAGCGAGGGAATACATATATGCAGACTTTTGACATAACAACTTAAGTATACGAGTAATTTTAAAATTTTTGAGTAAAGCAAAAATACTGTTAAAGTTTGTTGAGCACTTTAACAATATTTTTGCTTATGGGCTTATAGAAATCTGATAATTAAACATAATTAACTGAATTTGATTAGAATTTTGTACAGATTTTATTTTTTTTCCTTTTTGGAAATATATGAAATTTGCTGCTGATCAGTCGCAAATTAAGAAAAATCTTTAACAGACAAATTTTAAAACATTAATATTTTTGCAACCAAATATTGTAGGAATATCCTGACAATAAATTAGTTTCACACAATACAAATACACGCTCCGGTCGTCAATTATTCGAATTTAGGGTGTCTAAAGAACTGATGAAATTTAAATAAATTGCAAATTTTCCTGTTAACTTAAATGCCATACATCAGTAGTGAGCAAAATCTCATTTTCGTTTGCACTCGTGCATAGGCTGTTTTTTTTCCAATACAATCTCACGTATACTGTGCGTGATACTCATAGCCTGTCTACCCTGTTAGCCAGACTGCCTTGCACGACCTTTTCATCTACGATTCTTGTTCGAATTGTCCTCTGTCGATTAGGTTTTCCAATTGACAGTTTAAGTAAATCGTCGTTCACGACAATCTGAGCGACAAATTCTTGCATGTTATCCTCTTAAAAACACTTTTGACGACAATATGAGCGACAATGTCTCGTTTTGTCCTCAATATAACTTTTTTGTGTTCAATATGATATACAATGTCTTACAGTTTGTTTCCAGTAACATTGTGTAGGACAAGATGAGCTACAATGTCTTAATTGATGTCCTCAATCTAACTTTGTTGAGAACAATATGAGCAACAATGTCTTACATTTTGTCTTCAGTATCCTACATAGTCATTGACGACATAATAGGCGACATTGTCGCATTTTTAATCATTGACGACAAAACAGGCGACGTTTTCACATATATAATCATTGACGACAAAATAGGCGGCAATTTCGCCCACGTAGTCACACTAGTATTTGAGATATATTGTGGCTCGTTGAATCACACGATTTTCGCGATACTTGATCGAAAATTTCCTTGATGACTTGTTCCGGCTGTCCGACATTTGTCGTCGAGGATTTAACTGGGTATTTAGACGCGAAGCACACACAAAAATACAGAATGTGATAGCGTATGTGTGGGCACTACTGCTATACATACATATGTCTGTAATGGTATATTTTCTACATAAAACCTCTTATAATGCATAAATAAAATAAAAATTTGTTATTAAAGTACATATTGTTTATTAAAAAAGTTGGACTTTTACTAGGGTATTCACTCGATTAATGTTTGCTCGATTAATCGGAGAATTGAAGTCAAATAATGTTCGATCAAACAAAAATTTCCAATTTCGAGTAAAAATTTGTTCGACTAATTTAAGTCGATTAATCGAATAACTCGAGTAAAAAGTTTTATGTAAATTTTCTTTTTTTCGAATGAATCTTTTAAGATTTCTTAACCAAAACTGACAAAATATTTTAATTTGATAAAATTTGGCATTCAACTCAATCGTTCTGAGATACTATTGGACCGCTTGATGTAGATATTAAAGAAGTAAGTGAAATATACAGCAACAATAGGGGCCAATGAAAATGTTTGTTTCCTTATAGTAAAGCAATAATTACATATTTGAAATAAAGAAAATATTTCGATACCAAGTAATTGGTATAGTAAATTTGAATGCTAGTGTTTTCGTTTTTTTTTATTATAGCATTTTCCGTTTCTGTCCGATTTCGGTCCATTATGGCTTAAAATTTTTGACATCAAATGGGATATTCAATAAAACTATAAAACTGTAGACTTTGTTATTATTTGTTATACAAAATTTCACTAAATTTTAAATTCGATCCATTGCAACTCAGTCGCTTTTTTCCGATCAAAGCAAATAAGCGACTATTGGACGCGTAATTTAATAGCTTTTAAAACAAGATATTATTTTATTCGAATCATACTTTCACGCTGAATGGAGATTTAAAAAAATGCATACATCGAAAATCACAAATTCGCGGGTTTGTCACGTTCAGCACAACTTAAAAAAAATGCAATACAAACTTTAAACACTCCAAAAGTAAAAATTTGCAAATGAGTGTTATTTAATGAATTACCCTGCATAAAGTGGGATGAAAATATGATCATAAAATTTTTCCCAAAGCAAAAACTTCTCAAAGCGATGCATTTAAATAGCGTATTATTTTAGATGATCAACTGTTTTCATTAATAAAATATATAACACGGCAATAAAAATTGATTTTTTACATTTTTCCAAACAAAAATTAGAAAAAACCGAGTAAATTCAAAAGGTATTCGATTAACTCGAATAATTTTTAAACTTAAAATTTACTCGAATATCTCGAATGAAATAAAAGCTTTACTCGATTGTTCGAGTAATATAAAAACCTCAATTTCGATTAATTGATTAATCGAACAATTGAAAAGTCGATTAAAATGAATACCCTAACTTTTACCAAAAATCGTTAAATCCCGAAATCCCTAAAAATTCCGTGATCCCGAAATTCATGGATTTTGGGATCGGGATTTGGAAAATCCCGAATCCCGGAATTTTAAAAAAACAATCCCGATTGGCATCTTCTTACATGTCCAACTATCGAGTATGCAAAATTTTGTATTTTTCAAAAGATTGCAAAGACCCGTCAATTGTTAACTCAAAGCCAGCGTATTCCTAAAAGTTATCAATCCTCTGTGAGAATTTCAGCATTTTGAAACGAGGCGTATCGTATAAATTGGAGTACCAAGATAACGAATATACATAAAACACGATATGTGCATTTATTTATTTTTATATTTTATAGGTTTCTAATTGACCAAATAGACAATATAATTTCACTATTATAAATCGTTTTGAGGAAAGACATTTTTTGGTCCCACCATAATGAAGACTGTTCTCAAGTCGTCTCAAAGTAGTGAACAAATAAGTAATACAGTACTTTTCGTTTATATTCACTACCGTTTATAGCCACTACCGTTTATATTTATTGCTTCCATTACCAAATTTCATAGAAAATATTTATGTTATAGTCCAATTAGCGATATAAGCACATTTGCCATATATGCCATCTATGTTCGGTTCACAAAGACAGAAATTCATATATCGTCACAGAAAATGCAAAAAGCCCTATCTAACATTTTAAAAGTTTTACAGGAGAAGCATAAAACTTGTTTAAATGAAAACTATATTGATAAATAGTTCAAGATCTTACAATACAAGTAAAAAAGGAGCCAGAAATTTATATATTTATTGTAAAATTTTGCACTAATTGTCAATATATTTTTTCATGTAAACAAGTTTTATGATTGTCCTGTTAAACTTTTAAAATATTAGATAGGGCTTTTTGCATTTTCTGTGACGATATACAATTTGCGTTATAGTCACAAGCGAAAATTTTACTAAATTATTTAGTTATTGGAAGCCACAAACCATTTAAAAAATTACTATGAAAGCATTGAATCGTTTAGTATTCCTGTCACCAACTCTCCACAAGAAGAAAATATTACTTTTATTCTTTTGTACCAGGGGTGAAATACCTTGTTATTAACTTTTGAATGCGAATTTGGTTATATGCCTCCGAATGGCATATATGAAAATTAAGCTTATAGTCACATTAGCGATATAGTCCACAATTTGCGTGCAACTAAAGGTTGTGACTATAAGCGAAAAGTATGTTGCATGTTTCCACTACACCTCAAATTACTTAATTTCTTTTCGAAATTACTTTGATGAATTTCCATGTTTCCACTACACACGCACGACAGTGCGCCAGTCCCAAGTTCCGGCCATACAGTGTGTATATTTACACGAAACCATTCGAGCTGTTTTGTGAAAATGGAAATTTTCCATTTAGGGGGGCTAGGGTGTCCCTTATATGTACGGGGCACTTATTGTACCAAATAAAAGCCTAGAAAAAAGAGCTGAGATCCGCACGAAAACATAAATGTGAAAATGAGGCCAAGTTCCTATCCAAAAATTTCGGCCGTAAATAAGGACCAAGTTCTTGATAGGTACAATACCATCTCATATCTAGGCAACCTGCTAGCTTGGCAATATCTGTTTTTTGCCTAGAAATGAGATGGTATTGTACCTATCAAGAGCTTGGTCCGTATTTTGATCTCAGTATTTTTTACGGCTGAAATTTTTGGATAGGAACTTGGCCTCATTTTCACATTTATGTTTTTTGTGCGGATAAATATTATTCCTAACATAAGTATTACTACTAAAAGAGGCTCGTAGAATATTTCAGAAAAATAAGCAAGGAATACATATCGAGTATTTGCTGCAATATAGCCAAAACTAAAAAAAACATGTTTTGCAAAAAAAGATTTTAAAGTTTTGAATTTACTAAACACTTACACCCATATTTATAAATAAATTAGCTGAGCCCGGCAAACTTTGTGTTACCTCCAAATGTATCGTTTCTTAGCTTCAAATAGATTTTTTCAAAATAGCTTCGCCCGACGGCCACCAATTGGGTAAAAATCCAAACCAAAAACCTAAAATAAATGGACCCGAGCCTATGTTAAAATTTTCAGCTCATTAGGTCTTGTACTTCCGAAGATCATGCGTTACTAACAAACACACAAACAATTTCATATATAATGGGTGATTTTATAAAAACTATCGGAAAGTAAAAAAAACAAAAACACATAAAATTCAGAAAAATGCATGAAATATTTATTTGGATCGATAGTTGGGTCGATATAATTTAATGTTTGAAGATTATTTCATGCAAATGTTGGCCGCGGCTGCGCCTCAAATGGTCCATCCGCTTAGTCCAATTTTGGCATACTCTTTCCAACATTTCGGCCGGTATCTCACGAATAATGTTGGCAATGTTGGCTTCCAGTGCATCAATCGAAGCGGGCTTGTCGCTATAGACATTAGCCTTAACATAGCCCCACAAAAAATAGTCTAGAGGCGTTAAATCGTACGATCTGGGCGGCCAATTGACTGGTCCCAAGCGTGAAATAAACTGTTCACCGAACTCGCCTCTCAATTGGTCCATTGTTTCGCGTGCTGTGTGGCATGTGGCACCGTCTTGTTGAAACCACATGTCATGCAAGTCAAGCTCTTCCATTTTGGGCAGAAAAAAGTTTGTTATCATCGCACGGTAGCGCTCACCATTCACAGTAACGTTGTGATTCGCATCATCTTTGAAGAAATACGGCCCAATGATGCCGCCAGCCCATAATCCGCACCAAACGGTTGTTTTTTGTGGATGCATTGGTAGCTCTTGCAATGCTTCTGGCTGCTCTTCACTCCAAATTTTTTTACAATAGCCCGAATAGAAGCCTCAGTAGGTCGATTAAACTGACCATAAAATGGAAGAAGCGCGCGATGAACTTTCTTAACAGAGCACGCATTTTGGTAATAAAATTCAATAATTTGCAAGCGTTGTTCGTTTGTAAGACGATTCATGATTAAATTATAGACCAAACTGAAGATGTTTGACAGTGACACAAGATACAAAACGTGCGTGAGCTGTCAAAACTAGTGTTGCCAAAAAGATAATAGCAAAAAAATCACTCGTTATATATATATATATATATATATATATATATATATATATATATATATATATATATATATATATATATATATATATATATATATATATATATATATATATATATATATATATATATATATATCGTTAGCTAAAATGAAAAAAGGCGTAACTACCAAGAATTTAATTTTACAAGAGAAGCATGTCAAGACATGTAGTTTAAAGTGATTCATAATAATCAATCAAAAACTCGATTTTAAATTTTTTGTTAGTTACGCCTTTTTGCATTTTAGCTAACGATAAGAAAATTTTGTGTGAAATATTTTAAATAACATACATTTCAAAGTCATTTTAAATTTTATGAATATGAGGGTTAATGTAAAAAGAAAAAAATTTTCTTCTTCCAAGAGTTGAGTATACAGATATGAAGAACGGACGAAGATCAATTTCGCATTATTAAATAAAAAAATCACGTTTTTTGAGTTACGACTATTGCAACAAAAACTCGATTCGTATATTACAAAATAAAGAAACTGGAATGAAATTTTATGATACTTAACCACAACATACCATTATGTCAACAATACTGGTGTGTTCCATAAATTGTGCTGCGATTTGCTTTTTCATTGCTGCCAGATTTTACGATTTATCGTCATTTTGACGATTTTGAGCAATAAAACTAGCACTTTCACGATTTGACGATTTTTGCCAAAAATTTTACCATTTTTAGAAATTAAAATTTGACAAATTTTTTTACTAGTATAAAGACCGAAATGCTTGGCATCAATTTTATATATGTATGTGTGCTTGGCGCTAGTTTGAACGAACGTGCGGTATAATTACAAATTAATTTAATGTCACATGTTTTCTTTCTATTGAAATAAAATAACATGAAGTAAAACCAAGTCTTAAAACTTCGTTTTTTTAAAGCTCAGAAAGTTCTTTGTTGTCTAATAGTTGAACCAGTTCTAAAATGTTGTTTTGTTTTCCATATACATATACATTAGCAATAGCTACGATTAAAGGAGATAGTTATAAGCAGGGTTCGGAATTTTATACAACTAAAATTTGATTTTAAGCGCTTAACAAATGCATCGCAAAATGAAAAATATGCGCAAAAATGTGCATTTACCTACGGAAACAGGAACAAAACTAAAATAATATGCAAATATTTTTTTAATATTTTATCATTATTAGAGAAAAAACATAAAACAAACATAATTTGGTCTATTATTTAATGCAACCGAACTTTAGTTGCTTTGCCAGGCGGCAACTGCGAATTAATGGTTGTCAGAAAGACACTAAATAGAATCTGAAATTGGCAGCTTTCAGTTACCAGTGTCGCCATACGTAGTATCATTTTCAGCAACTGGCATTCCAACTGAGTCTCAGTTGCCATCCATAATCGGCCTATTAATATTTTTTTTTAAATTGAGAAAAATATGCATTAAAAAATTTAAATTACTCCAAAAATATGCATTTCTTGCCAAAATATGCAATAATATGCACTTAACTCCATAATATGGAAAAATAAGCAACTGCAAATCGATGCCAAACTACTTAAAATTTTATGATTCGCATAGATAATTAGTCAATACCTCTTTATCTATCACTACACCAAACATGAATTTCCATGAAGTCCGAGCACTGGTTATAAGAAATTGTACCAATTAGCTTGAACGTACTTGTCTTATGACTGGTGAAAATGGGAATGGTACAAAATGTTCATGAGTCGTGACCGGTGAAAAGAGAACATATCACAAACTTATAACAAAAATGTTAGAAATATATTTTTTTCAAATCAAATATATTTGTTTAAAGTACACTAACACAGCGGAACAGTGGTTTTGTTGTTTAACCGTAGATTGATCCTAAAAAAATTGGAATTCGATCCTTTGGGGCATTTTTGTTCCATATGTAAATTTCAGACAAACTATTTATTTTTCTTCATTTTATGAGCCCAAGCTCTCTGGCACAGGCGGCGGACGTCTCATGTGATTTCGTATGGAACAGTTTTGTACCATAGGATCGAATTATGAAGTTTTGAAATTACAACAAAACTTTGCAATACATTTGTCTAAATAATAAAAAAATCAAATTACTCATGATGCAGTTACAAAGTCGTTAAATATTGAAATAAAATCTTCACTCACAAACAAACAAAGAGTAAAACAAAATTCGTATGGAACATTTTTGTGCAAAGGATCAGTCTACGGTTAAATAAAAAGAGGTGATCTTTATGTATTTTCATCTGCTGATTACGATGGCATCATTAGTTTTTACCTAACACCTCTAGTTTTAAAGATATAGTGATATTTAGAATTTGCATAATTTACACCACTTTTTGTATTATTCGCTTAATATTTCACGAATGGTCCTCCAAACTTTAAAATACTTTCTGGATCATTAATCTACACAAAATTATTTTTCATTTGGGTAGAGTCATATTGATGAGTATATCAGGATCTTACTGTTGCAAGGATGCTAAAAATCGTGTGTTTTTTATTTTATTTATTTTTAATTAAAACAACTGAGCCTTATGTATTTTCGTCCTCCAATTACGAAAATAGCTTTATTATTTTTCTAGCACTTCTAGTTTCCGAGATATTGGCCATTATATAAAAAAAAATACTTAAAATTTTTCTTTTCTCACGCCATCCAAAAAAAAATTGTTTGTTATATCACATTTGTCAATTTACAAGTCGTTATTTCAATGGGCATGTACAAAAGATATTTTATTAACAGCCCAGAAAATGTTTGTGTAATTTGTGCTGATTATATCGTATATTTGAAATTTTAAGATTTAACGAAGTAAAAAAAAACAAATTTAAAGAATATTTTAAATTTTTAATGCAAAATTATTAGAATATAATCACAACGTATAAAAAACTATAGGCTAGATTTAAAATCAGCGACCTCATATTATAAAACACAATTTGTTTCTTGGATGGCGTTAGAAAAAAAATTTAATAGGGTTTTAATACATGCATTGATGGGTAAAAACATTGATGGGTAAAAACAACTAATAAAAGTAAAATTTTGGACCTTACCTTTTCTGATCTTGATAAAATTTAGTGTGAATGATGCTTATGGCAAATCTACTATTAGTGCAAAATCTTAGCTTGCTATTTTAAATGGTTACAGAAATATAGCGACTTTAAAATGGGAAAACTCATCCCAAATTTATTAAACTGACTTCACAAACGTATGTACATCAGTGATTATTTCGAACGTATTTGCTTGTGAATCCAAATTGATTATTAGGCTAAGGTTCATAACGTAAGCATAATACACATGAGCACTGACGATGGAAGTGTAGCGGCTTCCGAAAATGGCGCTTATCTGTTCTGCTGTGTACGTTGAAAAATTAAGTTGATGTTAGTTTTTCCTTTGTTCCTTGGAATATTAATCATGCCCAATTCTTTCTGAATCAAACGTTACGAACCATAGCCTAATAATCAATTTGGATTCACAAAACTCCTTTTAATTGTATATGCGAGTGCTCCCCTAAAAATACATGTTGACATCGGTACTCATTATTGGTTGCGAGAACAATATGTAGGTGTTGTTCTTCAAAAATTCATCTTGTTCGATAACACGATCAATGCAACCCTTTAATGACAACCATCTAGTTATGACACCTGATAAAATTTTATCAACTAAAAATATTGTTGGACATTTTCGTAGACAGTTGAAGTAATATCCAGCATTCTCAACAAATCTTCTAAATAAGCTGGAGTATATTTGGAAGCTACTAGATGTACTAAGTGACAAAAGCACTTTGCCAACACAACAAAAGATGTTTGGTCTTTTAAATTAGTACAAACAGAATTATCGAATATGACATTTGGTGTGTCTCCTGCGAAACCATCAAGGTTTTTGAATGGGATTGCATTGTCCATAATAGTTTGCTTCAATAGCGTGTATATTTCCGTTGCGGTTGAAGCTTTACATTCTTCCAAATAGAAAAATGCATGTTGTAATTTAGAGTAGCTGTCACCAACATAAATGACAAGAAATGTGTTTTCTTACACTTTTAATTTTTATATAAATGATAAAAAAAATAACTACGGCGCAACGTGTTTTTCCATAAAAATTTACATTTCAGTTGAGTAAAGAAAAATAAAAGCAAAAGGCAAAATTTTAATAAAAGTAATGTCGCTTTGGTTATCGTTATTATTATGGACTTTGTTTCTCTCTGAATGATTTTCGGTCGACGTTACAGTCTTGTTCTGTTTCATCAATAAATCTGTAGAAAACACGTCTCTAATACGTTACTCATAATCGCTGTCGCCTTAGTTATATGCATATTCATGTTTTTTAATATTTCCGAATCTCTAACAGCTCCTTAAAATTGGGCAACATGTTCTCAATGCAGAGAAATAGAAGGTTATTACCAGCAGTACTGCCAAATGTAAATAATAAAGTAGGCTTTAAAAAAGTATATTTTCAAACAAAAGCTTATGAAACGTTCAGAAAAAATTCCTGTATGAGTTATATATTTTTTTATTTTTCAGCAATTAGTTGAATAGTACAATAATAGTAGACAAATTTCATGATACAAAAATAGTACAAACATTTTTAAATAGTACAGTTTTTGTACTATAGTACAGAAAGTGGCAACGCTGCAACAAATAAATATTGACAACTTTTAATTTTTAAAAATCGTCAAAATTGGGGCAAAATGTGCTATTTTTAGGCCCAAAAATCGTCAAAATAACGATAAATCGTCAAATCTGGCAGCTATGCCCCAACTTTAACCGGCCGTGTTGAAAAAAATTTTCAAGGTACTTCTGACAAGTGACATCAAAAGTTTGCGCGTTTAGCCCGAATTCCCATGTGTTTTTCAAATTGAGAAAAATCTATCTATTATTTTTAAGTAAAAAAAAATTTCGTCATTCGAACGTTTTCTTGTTTAAATTGAGAAAACGTTCGAATAACGACTAAACAAATTTTTTTACTTATAAATAATAGGTAGATTTGTTGGAAAAATGTTTTTTTCGCAGTTTGAAAAACAAATCGACAAAGTATTATACCATTTTCGAATTTGGGCTAAATGCGCCAAAATTTCGATGTCACTTACCAAAAGTACCTAGTACTTTTTTTCAACGCGGCCGGTTAAAGTTTGGAGTAGATAATAATTTTAAGTACGTCGTTTGGCAAATCTCAAGGTTTTCTTTAAAAATCAGGCTGCTGCAGCATGAATTTTTAACTGTCATTTACAGAAGGATATCTCACAATAATATAGAAGAAAAAATATAAAAGTGAAGATTTGTAGTCACAGCAATAGAAAGATCCTCACAGGGTGATTTTTATTTTAAATGGCAACACCGTTTAAAATATTGGCGTTTTCTTTTCTGAGTAATATGCTGCATTTATTCTGCCTTTTACATTTCTTTATGTTCTTTTCTGGAAAATAATTATTATTTTAAAAGTATAGGTGTTCTTTTTTTATGATGTCACCCTTAAAAAAATGTTTCAGTTCAACACTCATTTTAATTTAAGTGGCATTAGTGCAGCACTACATTAACAGCTGGTTTTTTTATTGTTTCTAAAATAAATAAACTGGTGTTCTTTTATAAACGTCAAATATGCAACATTTCTTAAAAATCAGGAGAGGATTTAAAAATGTCGCCCAATCACATGATACACTTATGGTACACTTTTGTTTTAGAAAAGAAAACGCCATAAGTGACATGGATTTTTTCCAACTTTTTTCGGAGCACTAACTACTTGTATTATCACCCGCTTTCGGCTTGACGTTGAATTATGGGACACCCTGTATATATTTTTTAATTTTTAATTTTGTTTATTCATGATTTATATGTTATTAGATGCGTCTTCAAACGATCTTTCATTTGTATACAGTTTCTTAGAACAAAAAAATCTGGAAAAACTAAAAATAATCATATTAATAAACAATTAGCTACTGGCTTTGAGCTTTTCACATGTTTACATGTTCATATATACTTAAGTATAAAATCAAACCAAAAAAGTTTGTCTGAGTGGAACAAAAATCAGAAAAATGGGAATGAAGAAAAATAAACCGATGGCAACGCTAGGAAAGTGCACTTTAATATCAGCTTGAGAGTGATTTAATTCTCGTATTCAATTTTCACGAAAAAGTTGTATATATAAGAATTAAAATCGCATTAACAGAGCCACCTGACAAGTGGTGATAGCAAATACACGTGAGCACTGACGATGGAAGTGTAGCGGCTTCCGAAAGTGGCGCTACTCTGTTCTGCTGTGTACGTTGAAAAATTAAGTTGATGTTAATTTTTCCCTTGTTCCTTGGAATATTATTCATATCCAATTCTTTCTGAATATAACGTTACGAACCTTAGCCTAATAATCAATTTAGATTAAAAAGTAGACATTTTTAAAAATGATCGAGCTCACTAACGCTTATCGCCAAACACAAAATATTTCGGAAATATTCTTAGAAAATGCAAAAGAAACGAACCACATTAATTTAATGGACATATGTATCTATATCTAATGGGAGTTATTGCATATACATACATATGTATGTTTTTCTTCGGAACAAAAATAAATTAAATTAAAAGAATCAACAGCCTGTCTCTCGATGTCGGACGAACAAAAATGCTGGAATTCTAAACGAAAAACCTGATTTGCATTCCACTGGCAACATAGTATATTGAAGTATTAAGTCAATAAATAAATAATTAGATAAATAAAATCGGTTGTAAGTCAGTTATTTTGCATCTAAAAATCCAGCGAACTGATAACTTCAACATCGTGGAACGGGCCATAAATATTTTATGCGATTAACTTTAATCGGAAATTATTGTACTTATGTATGTGTAGTATAATAAATAGTTAAAAGCTCTTTTAAGTAAATAATAATAATAATAGTAAAAACTTCTGCTTACGTATAAACTCTGCCAACAAATAAAATGTTTTATCAAAAATTAGTAAAATAGTAGTAAAGTTGCATGATAAAAGTTTTCTTAAGAGGACCATCATTATACATTAATTGAGACTATGGTAGATAGTAAAATTATTTTATTAAATAAATTTTTTAACTAACGATAATAATAATCATTTATTTATGTATGTTTCGTAAATGTGTAGCCGAAACTCAAATGCATTTGTTATAACGTGCGTTTGCTTAAAGAAAACAATTAATTAATGAATAAAATTTACATAAAATAAAATTTTTAAATATGAGGATATGTATCATGATGAAATAATATAGGTAACATTACCAGGGCAACAAATATGTACAACATTACAACAAAAAAAAACGTTTTTTTTGTAATGTCGTCGTATATGTCAAAAATTATTGTAAACAGAAATCAAAAGAACGCGCTGCAAGTGATGAATTAAATACATTTTTGAATTAAAAAACACACACCCACACATATGCGTTTACCGTCAGAGTTATTTCTTATAATATATAAATTAAATTATTAAAAACTTTAGTAAAATAAACTAATCACATTTTCAACAAAGAACACAACACGTGGACGTTTTATAAATATAAAGAAGACTTTGACAGAAGTCTTGACAAACAATGCTCGATCAAAAAATTGTCATCTGGCTTAGTAATGACACCTACATACATATATTATTTCATCATGATATGTATATTATTAGCACATACATACATAATACATTCATACATTAACTTACCACACACTACAAAAGTAATTGTATTTAATGACAAAATTAAAAGTAAGTGCTTAAATTGTATAACATTTTTGAGTTGAATGCATGTTTTTTTTCATTTGAATTTTTCCTTTATATTTTATTTGATTAATTACACAGACTTACAGTGAAAATCCGGTTTGGAACCAAACTGGAAACAAAAAGCTCGAATTTGTAAGTCTGTGATATTCATGATCGCATGAATGAACGTCTGTTTCTTTTTCTTCTTCAAATTTAAATATTTTTATTTATAAATTTTCTTAATATTATAATATTTGTCCCATGTATTTTCGTTAAACTGTAATTTAACTTCGGAAAAAATACTTGCCACGTAGAATAAAGTTAAATTAAATCCAGCCAGCGCGCAGTGCTTGATGAAAACTTTCTTTCTAGCTTATCCACGGTGTTTCGAAAAAGTTTTATTTCGAGTCGAAATATATAATAAACCCCTTGATTTTGTTGTACGAGATTTATAAGTCAATTCTGATACATACATACACTCTCTATCAGATGATTTAGAGCCTCTTAAATTTCTATTTTTAGTAGTGCGTGTCTTTTTCAATTTTTGGTCGATAGCTAAAATTGTATTATCATCGGAAAGGGAATTTTCTTAAGATTGGAAAAATAACCACAACGACATTAAAGTTTAATGCAACAGTAGTTTATAGCCCAGTCAAATAAGCAGAAAAAAGGGGCCAACTGCGGAATGAGAGATAATCAGATATGTGATGGAAATCGATACCGAAAACGAAGCAATTTTGAAAGGAGTTTTTAAATAATATTTCTTTATTAAAAGCAATTTTATCACATATACTATAAAAGTATCTCTCTATTACAAAAGAGTTGTATCACAAAAATTATGAAAATTTGATGAAAAGTGCTTTAAAAGGGACTTTCAAAAGTGCTTTAAAAGGGACTTTCAAACTTGCTTCGTTTTCAAAATCGATTTTCATCACATACCTGAATAAGCTGAAAATTCGTATACATCATTGGAGCTATAGAAACCGAGATAATTCCGAAAACTGATTTTCGTGATCTTTGACCTTGAATAACTTCGACGCAGACACGAGATTTTATGCGACTTTTGAGACAACTTTTAGGACACCAAAACGAAGGTGTATACGAAATTTCAGCTTATTATCTCTCATTCCGCAGTGAAACCCTTATTTGACTGAACTATTAATTAAAGGTCCTGTTCCAAAACAAGATTAAAAAAAAATAAAATTTTTTTGGTTCGTATGATTAGCACCACTTTGCTTTTTAAATTTTTTGCACCTAGTCAGTCGCATTTGATTTATACATTAAACTATTTGTGTAAGACAGATATTACTTTCTGATAAACATTAATGAAAAATGGACAAAAAAGTATTTTATAGGGCATTTACATAAGCTCGAAATCTAGTAGATTTGATTTGAAATCTTTATCGAAATCTATATCGTTTACGCTAAGCTTTTTGACATTTTTCACCATTTCATATCCAAGACAAAATACGTTGACTTAAGTTTATCTTAAACTGTAACCTATCAAGTCCAAAAAATAATTTGAATTTACATTAATTCAAAATATTGAACTAGAAAGCCAAAATAATAAAAATTTTCTGACTTATACCTATTCAGCTCAAAATAAAAATTACGCAAACTTGGCCTTTTGTAAAAGATTTTTGTAGAGCGTAGCTAATTCACTCACCTTTTATAGAAAATGCTCTGCATTAGGGTAGGCGAGAGAATTTTTTTCCAAATTTCAATTTTGAATAGCACTACAACCTTGCATTTTATTTTTAGATACATGTGAAAAATAATGAAACAAATATTGGGACCTAGTTTAAGACCGCAGCATCAAGATTTTGAATTGAGATCAAATAGATCAATTTGTGATGCAACATTATAGACTCTTTATAGGTGTTATAAGTCATTACACTCAATATCCACTATTTTTATACATACAAGGACAATTTTCGAATTTCTAAGTCTGTCAATCTTGCAAAAAAAAAACATTTGCAAGCATATTTGAGGTCGCTGAACATGAAATATTAATATTAAAATATCTTTCTTAATTAGCGTTTTCGCTATATTCGCGAAAAACAAGTTTTTATGGGTTTTTTTAGTTTTTTTTTGTTCCGAGAACGGCTCATCTGAATAAAATAAATTGTACACTGTTGTATAGATATATCTCTATTCTTTCATTGAATACACTAATTGTGCCGATCGGATAAAAAAGTATAGCGTTACACGACTTGAAAGCTTAAAAAAGTATATTTTTATACGTCTTCGGAAAAACGGTAATTATAAATTGCCCCATTAAGATGAAAAAATATACTGATTACATATGTATATATTTTTCGGTCTGTATTTCAACGACAGTTTTGTGGCGATCACATGATGGATGCAATCGCTAAATTCTGATAAAAAAATAAAAAAAACTATTATCCATTAAAACAGCTAAATTATTTTTTGATTATTTTTCATACAAAATTAATTTACTTCAGTTTGTATTAAAAAAATTGTTTGATTGAAAATAATTTTGTATATAAAATAAAAGCAGCTTTCTTCACTAAATGGCTTATAACTTTCTTATATTTTGTTAGATCTCCTCGATTTTAAACTTCTTTAATTCGGCACAAATTTGTTTTTTATGTGTAGGCTTAAAAAAAATTATTAAAAATTGCTTTCTATATTAATGAAGCAAATTTAAATAAAATTCATATAATTTCTCTAGCTTTCAGATGTGGGAGAGGGCTAAAAGATATATCGAAAAAAAATTTTTTTTATACAATTTAACTAAATGGAGGTATTCAAAATCGATTGCATAACTCTTTTTCCCTTCATACATCGGCGCTCCACCAACCAGGGTAGTATTAAAAAATAAAACTACTAGATTTTGAGTAGATTTCGTCCAAATCTACTGACAAAGTAGATTTTGTTTTGCTTGTAAAAAAACAACTAGATTTTGCTTGAAATTTCGTAAGTATGTACTAGATTTCGAGGCACTCAGGTATGTGATGAAAATCGATTTTGAAAACGAAGCAGTTTTAAAGGCCATTTTTAATATACTTTTCATCCAATTTCTATAATTTTTATGATGAAACTCTTTTTAATAAAGACATATTTTTATTTTATTTATGGTAAAATTCTTTTTAATAAAGAAATATTGTTAAAAAACCATCTTATAAAATTACTTCGTTTTCGAAATCGAAAATATAAAATTTTATACGTGAGTGTAAATGCCCTATTAAACATATCGGAAAGAGCCAAAATCTATGTTTATCGTTCGCAAAGTTATTCCTATAGGGCTATTGTTGATTTTATTTCCCATACAAAATTATTTTCAATCAAAAAAATTTTTTAATACAAACTGATTTAATTTTTTTTATGAAAAATAACAACAAAAAAATTTAGCTGTTTTCGCTTAAGGGCTAATAACTTTCTTATTTTTTATCAGAATTTAGCGATTGTATCCATTATGTGATCATCAGAAAATTATCTTTGAAATACAGCCCGAAAAAAAATATACTTAGTACATATATTTTTTCATCTTAATGGAGCAATTTAAAATGATAGTTTTTGGGAGAAGGTCTAAAAATATACTTTTTTAAACGTTTAATGCCTGAAACTCTACATTTTTTATACGATCGGCACAATCAGTGTATTGCATGAAATAATAGAGAGATATCTACACAACAGTGTGCAATTTATTTTATTCAGATGAGCCGTTCTCGGAATTTTTGCCAATATACAAAAAAACCAAAAAAATATTGTTTTTCGCGAATATCGGGAAAACGCGCTTTAAGAAAAATAAATCAATACCATTTTTGTATTCAGCATCCTCAAATTATCTTAGAAAATGTTTTTGTTTTTGCAAGATATGACAAAGACTTAGAAGTTTGAAAATTTGCTTCATTATTTCATCTTAAGTTTGTCTGAAATCTGACCTTGTATGTATAAAATAGTGGATATTTTGAGTGTAATGAGTTATAACAGCTATAAAGAATATACAATGTTGCATCATATGATGTTTCACAAATTTATCGATTTGATCTCATATTCAAAATTTTGATGCTGCTTAAAATAAAATACAACCTTTTTTGCTATTCGAAATTGGAATTCACAAAAAAAAAATCTGACGCTCCACCCTAATGTACATTGCTTTTATAAAAATTTTACTATTACCATATTTACACTATGCAACTTTGTTGCATGCAATTTTTATTTTAAATGAGAGTGTTGAAATAGAAATGTACACATTTTGTATTTCTTCTCTGTCTTTCTCACTGAAAAAGAGAGTTGCATGCAACAAAGTTGCATAGTGTAAATATGGTATCAAGATCTGTCTAGAGACTCACTTGTCTACTTCGAAGTGTTTAACATTTTGTTTTCGTAAGTTGGTTGCTTTTTTACATTTTGTGTAATCTTATAATCAGAGTTCAGAATAATTAATTTATGAACACTTAAATTTAAACATTCGTGACAAATTGTCATAAATGAAACTTGAATCTTTTTTGTTTTATGCTCGCATTCGAAAATGGGTAGCTAAGAGCTTGTAAGCTCTTTTAAAATTTTGAGCACACATGAATGTATAATTAGATTTTTTCTTTTAAGTACGCATACGTTGTGATTAGTGAGAAGTAATAAATGACCAATGCTCAAATCCGATAGGCCTACTCATCGTGCTCATTAATGTTCAAACACACAAATTACGATCGTAGTTTTTATCGTTTATGTTCGGACGCTTTGTTTTATTTATTTTTTATTCATGTGTGAATCGTTTGCTTTATTTGTTTCTATACAAAAACTAATAAAAATGATTTTTTTTATACAATTCGTGTCACGAAACTGTTTGTGATATACATACACACACATTCATATGTATGGATGTATCTATCTACATATAAAAAACACAAATTCAAATTCAAACGTTTATTCAACACAAAATCAAATTTGCACTGGCCTGACACCACATTTATGCAAAACAAAATTACACGTATTCTTATATTGTTCATGTATGTAAGCATGATGCAGCTTAAATAAAACAAATTCGTTCATTTCTGTACATTCAGAATGATAAAAATGTTTTGCTACTCATTTTCGAATGCGAGTGCAAAATAAAACTTGATACTCCTGTTCATTTGTGAAAAATTTTCATGTTCATGTTCATGTGTGGAAAAAAATCCATCTTATTTTCTCATTTTTGAATGAAAATAAAAAACAATACAAATATTATCATACAAGAACGAATAAAACAAAATATTTTTTGTCTCTTCAAAAACGTAACAAAATTTTAAATTCTTTTTACATGAACGTGAGTGATATATAAGTGAATATTTGGTAGTCTGCTTAAAATTGAGGGGGTGAAAAGCAAAGGGGTACAAGTGGCAAAACTATAAAAATGAGTTAAACGCAGGAATCTACACTTAATACCGATATTTATCAGTCTATAAAAATTCAGACCTGTACGATGACCGCAAGACGGTATGTATTAGAAACCAAAAATATAATGAATGAAATGCATAGGAACAAAAACTTTCAAGCTTAATTACTCGGAATTTTTTTTGCACTTGTACTCCTTTGATTTTAAGCCCCTCAAATAACTTTTTAGTGACTTCTTCGAAGTCGTCGTTGATACTACAATTTGTGAAATGAAGTTTAAAAGTATATATCAATATCAATGTATTTGCTTTTGTAAAATTTGTCAAATTACATTTAGATGTATCAAAAAAATTAAATTTTAAAAAATGTATAAAAATAACATTTCTAAATGTTTGCTGGGGAATTGTATTCAATCAGTTCTCCTCTTTTGAAGTTGGCTAAATACGAAATCAAAGTAAAAATATCAAATTTGCAAAATTTTTTATATTTAAATATCGATGTATCGCTACGTTACGTCTAAAAGCATCGACGATATTCAACAAAATATCGATATTTCGATATGCCGATATTTCTGTTTACAAAAATCACTCAACGGCTGCCTTTTTAGTTTATTCTATTTGTCCCTAGGCGTTTTAAAGGTTTTGAAACTTATTTTCTTTTAATTTATATTTATTACGTAGTCGGTTTACAGTTTTTGAAATTTGATTGAAATAATTTTTTTTATTTGCTGTAACTAAATTACAAGGAATATGTTAAAAATTATTTGTATTTTATCTTTTTTATTAATTTCATGGCAAGTGTATTCCTACTCTACAGTTCGAGGCAAATTTCAGTAATGCATATTTGTTTTTTACTTTTTTACAACTTTCTGAAATTATTTCCCCGTTTTGTTCAAGTATTTATAGTGTTACAATTATTTATTTGACAGTTTCAATGGTTTAATTTAGTTAAGATTTTTTATTGTAGAATAGATCTACATATTAACTGTTTTTGAATTTTTTTATTGTTATTATTTCATCCTTCTCTAACCAACCACGCGCCACTTTCCTTGGTCTACAACCAATTATCCACAAACCTTTTTCCATACTTCCACACATAACTGTTCTACAATTGTCACATACTAATTTAGCCCCTCAACTACAGGACTCGAGCGATGAAATATCGTTACAACAGATCAGCTCTAACGATAGCATCGTCTAGCAGTAAATGGAGAGAGCTTAGGCGGAAAATTCAAACTGCCCACATTAACAATATGATTTCATCAACCGCATTTAATAGCAAATACAATGGCCAAAACTTTGAACAAATAAATAGAGAAGACGTGGATGTGGAGACGGAGGAAGAAACAGCAGACGAATATTTTTAGAAAAGTGAGGTCTGCAAGCAGTTGTAAACAATATATTTTTAAGGTATGTACTACAAAAGAAATTAAATTTGTGGCTCATTCTCATTTCAAATGCTTTTTTCGTTGCCGTTGAAAGTATAGCAAAATATTTCATAACAAAAAAAAGTTAAATTGATTTGTTGTGTTTAGCTAATCTATATGCCGGCATTTCGTTGGTGCTAATGCCAACTCATCAGTAGATCTTTAAACAGAAATCGGTTCCACACTTATTGTCCTCCAATGGAGGAACTATCAAATACTAAACTAGCTAGCCACAACAAATCAATTTAACTTTTTTTTGCATTTAAATGTATTTATTGAATCTTCAATTGTAAATTGAACTAATAATAAGTATTCAAAGCTTAAAACTAAAATTGTTGATAACCGGGGCTCGGACTTTCATGCGCATAACAAACAAATGCACTTAAAAATGAAAAATATTTGCAAAAATATGCATTTACCTACGAACGAAGTACCAAAACTAAAATAAAATTTAAAATTTTTTTCCCTTTTTTATTATTATTAGAGAAAAAAACATAAAACAATCAAAATTGGGTCTATTATTTAATGCAGCCGAACTTTAGTTGGGTTGCCAGTTGGCAACTGAAAATTAACGGTTTGCCAGAAAGGAACTAAATAACAACTTAAATTGACAGCTCTCAGTTGCCAGTTGTCATGAGTAGTATCATTTTCAGCAACGGGCCAACCAACTGAGGCTTGGTTGCCAGCTATAATCGGCCTATTCCTTCATTCCGACGAAACTCAGTTATTCTGACACAAACTATAAATAAAATACATAAATCTCAAATGACAGGAAATTTTGTGAAGATTAAGATTCTATGAAAACATATGATCATTTCGATGTTTAATTTTGAAATATGTAGAGAAATAGCAAAAAAGTGCATATTTAATCTAAAAATAAAAAAGTGCATATTACTACTAAATGTGACGTGGTATAAAAATTCTAATGGTGCAGTTTTATGCTGTTTACGTAACAAAACGTAACAACGTAACAACAACGTGACCAATCGTAAGCCACGTTGAAAAGTCAGTTTATTTTTCACTGTTGAGTAGTGTAATTAGTCCAGCCACTGCTAGACAAAATATTTGGATTCAACGGTTGCTTCTTTAGATGTCTTACGTCTCTCGTGTTCGGCTGAGAGCAAGAGTGTCTCCTTCTCAGCCGAGAGTGCCCTCTAAAATTATTGACGTTATAGAGGATTTGGAAGCGATTCGAGCATTTTTATATATATGTTGTCACATGTTTTGAAAACACAGTCTTTACTAATGGAACATCTAGGTCTTTATGAATACGCTGCTTTCTGACATACCAAGGTGATGGCACTGTAATCAAACGAAGAATTTTATTTTGCCGCCTTTGAATTTTCGCTATATTTGATGCAGAGGCGGTGACCCATAGCTGAATACCATAGCACCAAATTGGTTTTATTATCGTCTTGTATAGAATTTTACAGTCTAGACTAAGTGTAGAATTTCTTACTATTAGCCAATTAAGTTTAACAGCTTTCAATTTCATTTGGGTCAGCTTTGAATCTATGTGGGTCTTCCATGTTATTTAACATCGAAAGTGCTGCGGCATGATATGATTATTGAAAGAAATAGGCGGACATGTTTCCCTGCGCAATGTAAACGTAACATATACATATTTTTGTTCGTTTATTTTTATTCTCAAATGCATTAACCTTTTTTCCAGATGTAATACATATTCTTGCAATTTTGTAGATGCTTCTTGAGGGCTGGCGTTTACGCTTAGATAAGCTGTATCATCAGCAAATGTTGATGTGTGAATGTCATAGCATGTCGGAGGTATATATCAGGTATAATACAGGACCCAAAATGCTATTTTGGGGAACCCCGGCTTGAATCATTTGAGGTGTGCTTAGAAAATTGCCTTCTCTGATGACGAATTTTCGTTCAGTTAAATAGCTTTCCAATAGGTTGTGAGTGTTAGAGGGTAAATTTTGTTTTTATTTCTGGATTAATGCTTCATGTCATACTTTATCAAAAGCTTAAGAAACACCAATGAAAAGAGCAGAACAATATTTCTTTTCTTCGAATGTTTTTCTAACCACATTCACAAGCCTATGCGTTTGTTCGATAGTGCTATGTTGCAGACCTGGGGCAAATGCATTATGTACTTGACCTAATACATTGACCATTTTTCTACATTAAACGAAGTCAAAGAAAATGTAAATTTATTGCATTAACACTATTTTGAACACTTTTAATGTA
Source organism: Panzeria rudis (assembly GCA_956483635.1). Lineage (NCBI taxonomy): Eukaryota > Metazoa > Arthropoda > Insecta > Diptera > Tachinidae > Panzeria > Panzeria rudis. The sequence goes on from OY101449.1 coordinate 71,576,473, forward strand.
CTAATTTTCGCACTACATTAATTTCTTATTAAAATAATGCATTAATATTTTATTACCACTAAAATGTATGGCAAGTAGTGCACTACGTTTGCATTATTAATATTTTCAAAAAAAAAACATGTGGGACCAACCTGCTAGCAAGGCCTTTCAAACAATAAAAGAATTCTGAAAATCGGTGCATAAATACAGGAGTTATGCGGTAATCAATATTTTGGGGGAAAATTTTTTTTGTGCGACTTAGCCTTTTCTAGCCTTTTAAAAACACCTAGTTAGCCTCTTTTTTTATTCTAGGTCCTGGAAACACTGCTTGGGATGTTTTACCGCACTCACTATGACATAATTTTGATTAGCGTATTAATATATAAGTAGAAATTTTTGTATGAGGTTTCATTGTATTTATTTATTACTTATTTGTGTTATCTTTTTCAGGTTTTATGGAAGTTTGTTGTTCACAATAGCCCGATTCACAATCTTGTGCAAATGGTCTTGCATCATAGCATTCGCAAAATAGTGTAGTATGTTGATACTCACCACTTACAATTGTTAAGTGGTGAGTATCAATATACTATACCATTTTGCAAATGCTACGATGAAATGCCATTTGCAAAAAATTGTGAATTGGGATAATATATTTTAGTGATAATGCAAAAATAATGCGTTATTCATAATGTGTTTTATTAATAATGCAAAAGTAGTACACTACTTGCCATACATTTTAGTGGTAATGAAATATTACTGCACTATTTTGATAAGAAATTAATGTAGTGCAAAAAATAGTGCATTAATTTTGCACTAAAATAGTTTTTTTTTCAATTTAATGGTAATGCAAAAGTAAAGCAAATCGCCCAGCTCTGCTATGTTGTCTCCTGAAACCAAACTGATGATCTGGGAGGCATCTACTCTCATTTAGTATGGGGGTCAACTTATTCATAAGCAGTTTCTCAAGTAGTTTTGGCATATTTGACAATAGGCTTATAGGCCTATAAGATTCCACTTTAGTATGGTCTTTTCCGGCCTTAGGTATCAGTGATAAATGGGATCTTCCATTTCGCAGGATAGTATTCTATTCGTAAAACAGCATTAAAAATGAATATAACTATCCTATTCGCTATATGGGGTAGCTTTATAAGCTGATTGCTGATTTTATCAGCATCTGGGGCTTTCTTCGGATTTAAGTCAGTGATAGTATTTTCAATTTCCCGAATGTTAAATCTCAAAGGAACGACAGCTTCAGTGACAACTGGTGGCAGCTCAACTATATTATAATGTGCGTTTGTTCGATAGTGCTATGTTGTCTCCTGACACCAAACTGATGATCTGCGATACATTCACACTCATTTAGTAGGGGAGTCAACTTGCTCATAAGCAGTTTCTCAAATAGTTTTGACATCTGTCTATAATAAGATTCCAATTTAGTATGGTCTTTTCCGGGATTAGGTATCATAGTGATCAATGACATCTTCCATTCCGCAGGATAGTATTCTATTCGTAAAACAGCATTAAAAATTAATAGAATTATCCTTTTTGCTATATGGGGTAGCTCTACAAGCATTTTGTTACTGATTTTATCAGCACCTGGGGCTTTCTTCGAATTTAAGTCAGCGATAGCGTTTTCAATTTCCCCGAATGTTAAATCTCAAACGAACGGCAGCTTCAGCGACAACTGTAGGTATCTCAACTATATCAGATGGTGTGTTTGGAATGAATAAATTTTTCAAGTGGTTAACGAACAGCGTACGTTTTTCAGCATCAGTTCTTGCCCAGTCTCCATTCGAACTTCGTAATGGAAGTTTACACAGCAAAAGTCTTTTGATTTCTCTGGCTGCTCGCCATAACGAATAATCTGTTGTGGTGTTGCGTGGAGTTCATGCAGGAATTTTCACAAAGATGCCGTTTTTTGGAGTTCTAATAACTTTTTAAGCTGCTTGTTGCATTTCTTCAGCCTAATTTTTAGCTGTGGGGATCTGTAGCGTTGCCATTCTCTTTGAACTCTTCTTTTTTCAAGGAATAGCCGTTCCATATCCTCAGAGTGAATTTTGCTAAATCTCACCTGTCGGAAGGTAGAAGTAGCATTTTCAGCAGCTTGCTTGGGTGGGTGGTCTGAATATAAATCTTAAGGAAGCTTCAACCTTAATTATTTCGCTGGGAACACCTTTTACTACTCCGAAGTCAATAACATCAGACATTTTTTGCCGATATGTTGGCCAATAAGTTGGCTTACCACTTGAATTAACATTCAAGACCATTTTAGTAATTGTGTCAAACAAAACACGACCTTTAGCTGTGATTAGCCGCGATCCCCAAAACGTATGCTTAGCGTTCTAGTCAGCGGCGCACAGAGGACCATTTTACGAAAAGGCAACCAAAACTAATTTTTTTATGGTCACCGATTGTAAAATGTTAAAGTTCATTCGAAAGTAGACACTAGTGTACCTCGGGAGCCAAGAAATTAGCAGCCACATTCATAAAAAATTCTTATTTTAGGTTTAAGACTCACAATTGTTATTGAACAGTTTCACGCTAAAAACTGTTTAATATAAAATTGCATTCATAAACACTACAATAGACATTGTGTGTTTTAAGGAAATTTAGATTTCGATACTGGCAACACCACCATGTTTTGTAGTTAGTGTTGCAATAAAAAGAATATGATTTCATCCGGATATTGAAATAAACGAATAGCTTTTTATTGTTTTCGTGTAAGTTAAGATTTTTTGAACTCTCTTTATAATATATTTCTCCACTTATTTAACACAAGTTTTGTATGAAGTAAAAGCAAAAAAGAGAAATGATTACAAAAGAGTTCATACGAATCTTTTAATCATGTATGAAAAAGGTACTCGAATAACGACCCTATTTTCATTTGTGTTGATTGTTTCTACATCACTAACATTTCTTTTTTGCTTTTATGTGTTTTGATGGTGTTTTTTTACTAATTTTGTTGCGAATTTTGTTTAACTTAAATAATTAAGTGACATATTCTATCAAATTTAAAAAAACATACGTAAACGCTTATAGCCAAGACTTCAAGCTTTAATTTAAAGCATATCATGTATTCCTGTGTGCTAAATTTGCAAAGATATTTGAAGTTGAAATTGATATATCGATGATATGAATTTATTGAAGGTTTATAGTAGGTGCATACCATCTTTAAACCTATTTTAAAATTTTAATGTAATATACATTTTTGAATGCAATTTTATGAAATTTTGCTTAAAAGTAGTCTGTTGCCCTGTTTTAAATATTTATGAATATGGCTGTAAAACTTTATTTCAACTATATCACAGTGAACAGGGTGATTCAAAATGGACATTCTCGGTAATTTGCTAAAATGAGAAATGTCTTAGTAAGCTTTTGATTTTTAAACATCTATAACATTTTTTATTTTAAAAGATTTTCAAACGAAATAAATATTGTATAATTGCCTAATTTGTTAGCTATTAGTACTAGAAAAATATAAAATGTTTATGACTTTTAGAAATAATTTTTTTATTTGTTTTTTAAGATCCAAATTTTCCTAAATTCTTCCACTTAATAGAGCATAACTTCTAAGGAACATAAGGGAACAAAAAAGGTTAGGATTTTTTTGTAGTTCCAACTCTCCTCTACACCCCTATACTCCATTGTATACCCGGCGCGATCCGACCGTGAGCACCAGAACAATTTTTCTGACACAAGGTCAAATATTTTTGCAAAATTTGAGTAAGAGTTAAAAAAATGTTTTTTGTGTAATGCTCTTTTTTGAAGTATATTAATTTTTTTATAAATCGCTTTTATGAGAGACGGTTTTTAGACAGATATGCGTATTTTAAAAAGGAAAATTAATAACTGTTAGTCAATTTCTAAATCATGTACAGTTGGTCACAAAAATATTTTGCCTACTTAAAATAAAGTAAATTTAGATAAAACAGGTCACAAAAATACTTTGCTTTTTAAATTGATTTACCCTGAATATAAAGGTATAAAATATTATTCTTTTCTCGGAATTGTTAAATTGTTTTGCTTTGGGCGTTTCTTTCGTTCCATTGCGTTATACTGGCTTAGAGCCGTCAACTAGTAGAGCAACAGAAATTGATGTATGGAAAAATGAAATACCCTCGTCAACAAAGTATTGCAGACCAATAAAATTTACATTCAAAAAAAGAAACAAAAGATGTTATAACTGAAGAAGTAAAAAAATAAAAGATCAAATTAAAGCCCTTCAACCTGTAATATTTACAGTTGATGACCAGAAAATCGAAGTAAATTTTAAAATGTGTCTTACAATGATTGATGGAAAAGTTGCACAAGCTTTAACTGATACAAAAGCATCGTCAAGCTGCATTATATGCCAAAAGACATCAAGTCAATTAAGCCATTCCATTCCAGAAGATGATAGTTTTAAAGCAGCATACGAATGTGGATTGTCCCCTCTTCATTTTACAATACGTTTTATGGAGCATATTCTTAAATTAGGTTATGACTTGGATTTTGGTCCGTTAGGCGAAACAGTAAGAAACGATAAGGAAAATGAAGAAAAAAGAAAGCAAAAAAACCAATTCAAGAAAAATATTTACAACTAGGCCTAATGATCGATCAGCCAAAGCAAGGAGAAGGAAACACAAATGATGGAAATACTGCAAGGAGATTTTTTTCAGATCCAAAAACTGCAGAATCTATCACAGGTGTAGATTTGGAACTAATACGGCGATTCAACATTATATTACAAATTCTAGCATGCAGCAGAAAGATAAATGCAAAAAAATTTTTAGAATACGCCAAAAACACAGCTAGACTTTATAACGAAAAATACTCTTGGGGATATACTTATGCCATCCACAGTTCATAAAATTTTGTACCGTGGGGAACAAATAATTCAACACAATATGCTACCAATAGGAGATCTATCTGAAGAAGCGCGAGAAACAAAGACTACAGATTCTTTCGCGAGCACAACACAAGAAAAATTTCCAGATGTTGTACTAATGAAGACCTGATTACTACGAGGGCGGATCAATAAGTCCGTGACTTTTCGAACTTCCCTCGTAGTTATACGAAATGCAACACTGTTCCCATCAAGTACCACCTGTTAATAGGCTACTGTCAAATTTTGAGCAAGTGTACGCCATTTACTTTGCGTTTAACAGCTGTTCAATACATACAACCTCGTGTATTTTTCTAAAAATGGAAAAGTGAATTTCGAGTGCTGATTAAACATTTTTGCGAAAAAAAAACCGTCAATCAAACCAAGGAAAAACTCGATAAATACTATGGGGGCTCTGCACCATCGATTTCAATAATAAAAAATTGGTTTACTGATTTTCGTTGTGGTCGCACAAGTACAAATGACGCTGAACGTTCTGGACGGCCAATTGAGGGTCAGTACACCCGAAAATGTCGAAAAAAATCCACGATATGGTGTTGGCCGATCGAAGAGTAAAAGTGCGTGAGATTGTTGATGCCATGGGCATTTCATATGGCGGTGTGGTTTCGATTTTAAGTGATCAGATGGGTTTAAGAAAGTTGTTTGCAAGATGGGTGCCGCGTTTACTCTCAATTGACCGTAAACGTAAAACGTGTGCAGTCTCAATGGCAAAACTCAATGAATTGGGCTACGCATTGGTACCTCATCCGCCATATTCTGCGAATTTAGCCCCTAGTGACTCCTTCCTATTTCAAAACCTAAAGAAATGGCTCGGTGGAAAGAGATTTAGCTCTAACGATGAAGTTATTGACGAAACAAATGCCCATTTTAAGGACCTTGAAAAATCCTATTTTTTGGAAGGGATACAAAAACTGGAGAAACGTTGGACTAAGTGTATAGAGTTAAAAGGAGATTATGTTGGAAAAATAAATTTTTGTTTTGCAAAAAAAAAAACTGTTTCATTCAAAAAGTCACGGACTTATTGATCCGCCCTCGTATTTTATTATGCACATCAGATCCCTATATGTCCAATATCCGTCAAAAATGGAAAACTGACTATTGAATTAGACGTAAAAGCTAAACTACTTCTAGAAGATGAAAATCAAGGCTATTTAAAAGAAATATTTACCAAAATTGTTTAATTAATAGTAATTTTTCAAAACACTAGAGGTATCGTTATTTTATCGTTTTAACATTTTATGTACATTAATCAATTTTAAATTTACAAATTTATAATAAAAGTTTATATATAATATTTATAATGGCTATTTTGGGATTAAATAGAAACCTACGTCTTTTTCATTAAAACCTTAGTAAATTTAATGTTCGCTGCTTAATAAACTAATTTTTAACTCAAACTGCTTCAAAAAACCAATCTTTGGCCCTGCGTACTAAAAATTTCACGGGGGCCAAAGTTTGGCACTTTCGACAAAATTTAAGTTTTTGAGAAGTATAAGTTGTAAAGTTGTAAACGTGACTCAAAATATAAGACTTTGTTTATAACAAACTTTTTTAAACAAGTTTTAATACTTCATTTTTGTATCAAAAATCAGCCCAAACTCAAAATGCATTTTAAAACCATCATAACTATTTTTGTAACAGGTCGATTTTTAAGTTTTGTACCTTAAACTTAAAGCCTATAGTCTCACCTAGTAAACAAAAAAAAAACGCGTATCAAAATTCCAATCCAGTCAAAAGTTATAGATTTTTAACCGCCTTCTTGCCAAATGGTCCACTGTGCGGCACGCAAAAAGCGTGGGCCTAATGAATTTAAAAAAATCTAATATATTGACTTTTGTAAAAGAATATCAGGGAAGAGAATAAATTTATGAAATCTTCAGGTTTTGATGAGCATTTTCAATGCAGATGTTAGTTGCTTGAAGATAGTCTTCAGAATGATCACCCATTAAGTATAGTTTTAATCGCGATTTTATTAGTATAGCCGTTCTAACACAAGCTCTACCTTAGGGGTCTTTTGTGTCGTAGAGAGTATATCCGTTGATTTTAAAAAAGCTTCTAGCCGTCAAATGCGTCTCAGATATAAGCATAATATCAATTTGTTTATCCATCATGAAGTATTCCGATTCTTTTTTATGTTGACGGATGCCGTTTGCGTTCCAGAAACAGATTTTTAAGTTCATGGTTTGTTTAATGCATTTTCAACATTTCCTGCATTATGCAGGTCATGTTGGTTGTAAAAAAATTACTATTTGAATTAAATTATATATTGAAGCCTCAAATCGATCAATATTTTAAACCAGTGTTATAGTTGGTAAGAGGACGTTTTTAAACTGTGTGCTGGTTAGACTTCAACGTCTAAATAGCTGTTAGGTATGTTTTGCGCTGTGGCCTGGTTAGCCTCAAAAACGTTGGCGTATGAAGGCCGGCTGGAACTGGTTGGCGCAACTGGAGATAATTGCTGTTGTCAATAGTAATAGGTTGAGCATAGGTATGATTGCGTCTTTTAGACAAAGACTGCTTGACATGTACATAGACAAGGCAGCCCTGTCTATGGCAGTGTGATTTTCATGACAATTGCTACACTCTAATTTTTGAATCATCTTTTGGCTTGTCACAATTGGCAGTGCTGTGTAGTTCTACACACCAACTTAAAAGTGCAAAAGGCCTTCAGGTAGTGATAAAAGGCATTGATTCATACGTGGATCCAGAAGAGATAAAAACGGGTCTGCTAAATAATGGTTTTAAAGTGAAAAATGTTACTAACATTGAAAATAGAGAGCGAGTCCCCCAACCACTATTTCGTGTGGAACTGGTACCAGGTGACATGAAATTAAAAAATAATGAAATACACATGCACCGACGACTTACGTAGAGGAACCACACAAGCGAGCAGCGCGCATTCAATGCCTGAATTGCCAAGAATATGGCCACACAAAAACATATTGTACGTTACGCACCGTTTGTGTCGTGTGTGGAGAACTACACAGCACTGCCAATTGTGACAAACCGAAAGATAGTTCAAAAATTAAAAAGTACAGCAATTGTCATGAAAACCACAGTGCAAACCATAGGGGCTGTCCTGTCTATGTACATGTTAAACAATCTTTGTCTAAAAGACGTAGTAATACTTATGATCAATCTATTACTTTTGACAACACCAATTATCCCCAGTTGCGGCAACCAGCTACCAGCCAATGTTTTTAAGTGTAACCAGGCCACAGCGCAAAACATACCTAACAGCCAATTTTCAGTTCAAAAACGGCCTCTTGCCAACGACAACACTGGCCTCAGTTTTGATCGAATTGAGGCTTCAATAGATAATTTAATTCAAACTGTAAATTTTTTTACAACCAACATGACCTGCATATACAGTTTACATTATTGCACAGTTTACATTATTGCACGCTGCATTAAACAAACTATGAACTCAAAAATTTTTTTTTCTGGAACGCAAACGGCATCCGCCAACATAAAAACGACCTCGAACACTTCATGATGGATAAACAAATTGATGTTATGGCACTATGTGCCCACGATATGGCGTAAAAGCAATTAATAATTATCGCGTAGACACACTTGACGGCTAGAAGCTTTCTCTTAAATCAGCGGATATACTTTGTATGACACAAAGGACCCCCAAGGTAGAGCTTGTGGTAGCTCAACTATACTAATAAAATCGCGAATAAAACACTACTTAATGGGTGATCACTGTGAAGACTATCTCCAAGCAAGTAACATCTGTATTGAAGCTTTTCATCAAAACCTGGTGATTTCATCAATTTACTCTCCTCCCAGGTACTCTATTACAGAAAATCAATATATGTAGTAAATTTTTTAATTCACTAGGACCACGCTTTTTGGCCGCCGGTGACTACAACGCTAAGCACACGTTCTGGGGGTCACGTCTCATCACACCAGTGGGACGCGTTTTGTTTGACACGATTTCTAAAATGCGTTTGAATGTTATATCAAGCGGGCAGCCAACTTATTGGCCAACATATCGCCGAAAAATTTCTGATGTTATTGATTTTGTAGTGGTAAAGGGTGTGCCCAGCGAAATGACCCAAGTTGAAGCATCTTTAGATTTGTCTTCAGATCACTCACCAACTATTGTCACTATATAATGTAAAGGTGACCCAAATGAAATTAAAAGCAGCTCAAATGAATTGGCTCATTGGAAGGAACTTTACTCTAAGCCTAGGTTGCAAGCTTCTTCTATACAACTCCATTCTAAAACCAATATGGTCCTACGGTATCCAATTATGGGGCACTGCCTCGACATCAAATGTGGAAAAAAGTCAAAGGCGACAAAATAAAATACTCCGTGCTATTACAGCAGCCCCATGGTATGCCAGAAACAAGCGAATTCATAAAGATTAATCTGTGCCGCTAGTTAAGACAGTGTTTTCTAAACACGTGACAAGATACATAAAAAAACGAGTTGCACCCGAATCCCCTAGCTCGAAACATCATTAACTTTAGAGACCACACTCGGAGAAGGAGGGACACTCTTGCTCTCAGCCGAACACGAGAGAAGTAGACAAACAAAGAACCAACCGCTGAAACAAATATTTTTGTCTGGCATTGGCTGGATTTAAAAATTAAAATTTTTGAGTTAAGATTTGATTAATTATTGTTAGTTTAATTTTATTGAAGATACAATAAATAAATATAACCAAAAAAAAAAATAACAATAAAAAAACTTGACTCCACGACACAGAATATATATAATTAAAAAAAATAAATAAAAACAAATCAACACATATTATACTCGTAATTGTTAAACTTAACGCTAATATCACAGAACTTTAACTAAGTCAAAATATTGCAGCAGAATAATGTAGCTTTGTATTATCTTTGTGTTCATTGTCCTTTGTATTTTTTGTTGTATCCGCAAACTTTCAAAAGAGTAACGTTTATTCTCTTTCTCTTCTTTGGGCAGTATTTTTATATTTTCCAAATCTTCTACATGGTTACATTCCTTTACATGAAGTGATAACGCCGCCGCCTCTTTTCTATTTTTTATGTCAGCCTTATGCTCATTTATTCTCGTCCCTAACATTATTTTTGTTGTACCAATATAATTTGGAAAATATAAAAATACTGGACAAAGAAAAGAAAGAGAATAAACGTTACACTCTTCAAAGTTTGCGGATACAACAAAAAATAAAAAGGACAATGAACACAAAGGAAGACAAAGATAATACAAAGCTACATTATTCTGCTACAATAGCTTGATTTAGTTAAAGTTTTGTGATATTAGCGTTAAGTTTCACAATTATAGTTTGTGTTGATTTGTTTTTCTTTATTTATTTATTTTTTTAATTATACAAATTCTGTGTCATGGAGTCCAGTGTTTTAGTTAGATTTAAGAACAGTGATAAATTTTAAAAGATGTAAAACAAAAATTTGTAAGTTGAATATTAGCTGCTAAATAATTATTGAATTTAAATCTTATTAAACTATTGTTTGTTGCTAGATTTTATAAATAAACATACCCCTGAAGATGTTTGAAAAAAAAAACAGACGAAACGTCGCACACTGGGTTCAAATGCGACCAAAGTGGCGCTTAATTGAAATTTTTAAATTAAGTTTTCGTGATAAAAATTTATACGCAGTAAAAGGATATAAAATGCTCTATCACTATTCAAAATTTCAGCTATCTATGTTGTATAGTCACTGCGGAGTGAGCTGCCAAAGTCAGAAAATTTTTACGGTTTTTACGAAAAGTGATAAAAGTTGAAATTTAATAGAAAAAACTGATAATTTTGTCTAACTTTATATATAAAACGTTGCACTATTACGGCGGAACCTTTAGTTTTAGGTATTTATGCATACAATAGTGAGATTCTGGTAAAAAAAAACATGTGTGGAAATAATTTTAATATTTGTTTTAAAAAAGCCCCAACTTTAGGGTACTTTTCATAATTGATGGACCAGAAGTTCTGACTTTATCGAGCTTTAGTTATGAAATAAAGATTTTTATAAAGTGTAGAGTCGCTGCTTGAAATTCCAAGAAAAAAAAGTTTGCAACATTATTGCGAACTTTTTAGATATTCAATATTTTGTGTAAAAAGCTTTGTTGTCGAAATTCAATTATTTAACAAAACTAATGTGTGTATTATTTTTTTCATTATCATAATGGTTTCTGTTGTTGCTATTGCCGTGGAAGTGTTTTGATTCCCTATTAGGATGGCTGTGCTAGTGACATTTTGTCACCCACGCTCACGAAAGTTATACAGTCAAGAAAAAAAGTTTAATGTAGGATTTGAAGTTTATATAATACTGGCACTTAACAACTTCTTTTTGTCAATAATAACAAACGTATATTTTGTGTTAATTAAACTAAGTCACCATATTTGATCAATAACAATAGAACGCTCGTATATAAAATGTTTCACGCACACATATGTATCTGTTTCAGTTATTAATAGGTTTAACCTATTGTGTTATGTTATAACTTGTTGTTTTAAAATTTTAATTATTTTTAATAAGTGTAGTCTTTTTGCAACATATTAAGTAATATGATCTGCTTTATTTTATGAACAAGCCTCACAACTAGTTTATATCTCACCTCGAAGTTTACTTTACAATTTTAAGAGAAATATCGCCGTAACGGAATGGAAGAAAACATTTTTATTATTAAAATGAATATTATTAACCGTATCAATGATGATAGTGATAATGATGGTGATTTACATCATCTTGATGGCAGTGGTGATGAAGACCAAAACAACTTTAACATAGAATTTTAAAATAATACAATACATACATATGTACATGTACTTACATGCACATGCACACTATTTTTTATATAAAAAAAGTTTGCATAAAAAATTTTTTAAATCGTGTTTCTGTTTTGCTAATTCGGTTAGCATTAATATGAAAAATTATTATCTCATCGATTATACCATTCCATGAATTAATCGTTGAATTAATCGAAATCCGTATATGCCAAGATTTTAAATTTCGAATGTCTACCATTCTTTAACAGGTTAAGATGCAATGTGAACACTGTTTAGGAAACATACATTATTGTAAAGAAGGCATTCTTAGCTTTCAAACAAAATACTGTTAAGCTCCGTCACAAACACTTTTATAGAAATTGCTCATTATATGTCGATGGTCTCAAGTAGAAAGGACCTAACTCGAATTTTTTACGAAATTTGGTTTTCAGTGATTCCAATATATTTCCCACACATACATCTATATAAAAATTTAAAAAATAATCTGAAAATCAATTTTGTGATTCATTTTTATTAAAGCATGCATTTAAAAAAAATAAAATTTTAAAATTACAGTTTCTATTATGTTTATTCCTTCTTCTTTAAAGTTGCAATGATTTCATTTAGGGCCTTTCTACTTGTGACCAACGATATGTAATTTAACTCAACTAAAAAAAAAATTAATAATGACGTAATTTCTCCAGAATCAGACCGGCTAGAGACACAAAAGTTTGTACCCGTGATGTTACTACAAATAGAAGATGCTGTACCAAATTTGATCAAAATCGGATATGGGTAGTCCCACAATTGCATTCATTTTTGTCGAATTGAGTTGGTATGTCTCCGGACATATAACTTTATTTTTTAAATAAATCTTTAAAAAATCGCTGAAAAAGTTTAAAATACATATTGTTTTTAAACTAATTCGGCTGCATTTAATCGAAATAATAAATTTATCTCATCACTTTCACCCTTCCTTGAATTAAACGACACTTTAAGTACAATTGAACCCAGAAAAACCACTCACACAAAGTAAGAAGAACACACCGTCAATGTTTTTTTACATTTCTTGGTTAAAATACGAGTAGAGCAAAAAATAGTCATCTGCCGTTATGCTGCCACCTGGTAATGGTTGCCCCTGATATTAAAAACAAAATATTTTTTTTTAATTTTTTATCATTAGAGAAAAAACATAAAACAAACATAATCGAATTTCAGCACCCGCCGGCATTTTTTTGCTCAGCCGCCGCCCCCGACAGCTATGCGACGAGTTAAACCGATGTCTTGGCGGTGGCATATTTTAAATTTGGAAAATGCTATTTCCATTAACTTCTTTATTTTTACAGTTATTCGGCCAAAATTACAGGTATTTGACCAAAATTGTCTAAGCCGAATATCAGCCGAAGCCACAATTTTGGACGAAACCGAATATTCGGTCGGACTCTAACTATTTTGGCACAAGTCTAAATTATGCATATCGTCGCCTTAGAGTGTAAAGCTGCTAACTCACTTCAAACAAATTTTACAGGAGAAACAAAAACTTCTAATGTTTTATATTTTTAGCTTAAGCAGTAAACCCAATATATAGTTAATTTATATTGTAATTTCTATAGCTCCAACTTTCAATGAACGAATATAATTTTATATTTAATGTTAAATAGCGTTACGTAAACTTAAAAAAATAGCGTTTCTTGTCATCTGCTGGGATCACAAAGAATCAATTCCGGTCTATGCGTGGTCTTTGGCCACCCAAATTAACCTATCCTACCTTTACAAAATATCTGCCGTTAATAGCAAAACAGTAGAATTAAACACAAAAACTAGTTTCTTGTAGCAGAATAATAAGCCGCCGTCAGAAACATAATAAATAAAATGGCAGTGATATTGGAATTAGCAGCTATATTTTAATTGATTGGACTTAAGGCTCCGTTAACCAAGCGTTGCTGTACCGCTACCGTACAGTACCGTACTGTTAGCACGTTTGTCCACTTATAAAACATTTAAAAACGTGCGTATGTTTTACTTTATTTTGTTGTTTTAATATGAAAAAGAAACAGCTGTTCACAAAACAGTGATGGGAATTAAAAATATTCAAATATTGAGTCTTGCGAAGAAAAAGTACCAAAACGATGTAAATAGTATTAAAACTGTATTTGATGTAGGTAGTACCTACTAGGTACATAACAATATGTCTATATTATATATTTCACCAACATAATACATAGATATGTACATATCGCGACCTCAGTATTGGTTTAGCCCATATGCCAAAAAGTCAAAATGGAGAAAAACAACAAAGAAGATTTACATAAAGTTTTCTCAAAATATATCCGATGGAATTTCTTTGTATTCTCATCACTGCTTCCATAATTATGGAGTTTATGGAAAAATATCCGGACCTAGCACGGGGATTCACAAAACGTGATAAGCCAACTGTGGATTCGCTTTGGCAACAATTGGCTGAATCACTAAACGGTGCAGGTCCACCGCAAAAGGATGTAAATGGATGGAAAAAGGTAAGAAAGTGTATGCCAAATACCATATCCTGTTATTGAATTGTGTTGTTTTATTTTATAAAGACGTGGACGGAGTGGAAAAGTGATGTCAAGAGAAAGCTTGCACAAAACAAAGCAGAGTCCAGAGCAACTGGTGGAGGACCATTCTCAAAGCATCAGTTGACAAACACTGAAGAAGCAATAATACGCGTATGTCGCATTACGCAATCGGTGGAAGGTGTTGGCGGTATTGCTATTGGCTTGACTGAAAATTTATGTGATGAGAGTGAGGAAGAAATGCCTTCAACATCGTCGAAACGTGCACTGTCTCCGTTTTTGACAAGTAGCACTCCAAAAAGGTTCAAAACAGAGAACACTGGTGAGCGACTAAAAAAGCTTTTTGGATGAAGACAGTAAGAGAAAGGTGGAAGTGAATGAAAAGTTGGACGAGCTACTAAAAATTGAGAAGGAAAACGCAAGCAGCTTACGACGAGTGTATAGAGCGATTGAGAAGGGACACGAGTCTATCGCGAATACCGTCGCAGAACTGAAGAATGAATTTGTACGTGTTAATAGAGGTATTTTGCAAGCAATGCAAGAAAAAAACGAAATAAAACAGAAACAGTTGGATCTCGACATAATGAAATTTGAGTACCAAAAGAATAACGAGTGATATCGAAACAATTTTAAAGCAATATGCGTTTAGTTATTAAGTTTTATAATTTTAAACATACATATGTACCTATTAGTTATGTAAGAATTTAAAAGACTGTGAATTTGAATTTTTTTGTTCCTTTTTTTATATGAAATATAAACTTTTATTTTACTTTTATAAATAAGTTTTTAAATTTTTTATAGGGTATTAGCTATTTCATCTCTGATCCTTTGACCTTCACTTTGTAGAGACGTATTTGATGGCAATATGACATTATCCTCACTATCGTGTGCTGTTAAAGTTATGTCGTCCTCATTGTTTTGGATGTTGTAGCTTCTGCAGATGTTGTGCAGTGCACAGCAAGTATTTATAATTTGCACTACCTTTTCCGGACGATAATGTAATGTGCTCATTAAGCAACGAAGCCGGCTTTTCAACACCCCTATTGTTCGTTCTACAATATTGCGGGCCGATGAGTGAGCCATATTGAATTTATACTCTTTCGAGTTGTAGCATGCATTTCTGTATGGTGTTAACAAAAAAGGCTCAATGCCATATCCACAATCTCCCAATAGTTTTGACGTCCGTTCTCCTGACTCATACTTCGCAAGGAAATGATGTCTGGCGCCACTAATGTTCCATATAAACGCGTCATGGCTAGAGCCGGGATACCGTGCATCTACCGCTCGAATTTTCATGTCGTGGTCACAAATCTGAATATAAATGCATATACATAAAAATTAGTTTCAAAAAGATAAGCAAGCACGTAAATAATAATGTAAAATTGAGTTTGTACTACATATACTTACAATCATGGCATTCATACTAACATATCCTTTTCGATTAAAGTATAAATGCTCGTTAACGCTAGGTTTTATAATCTTTATGTGTGTCCCGTCGATGCAACCGATTATTGAAGGAATTTTGTATTTGTTGTAGAAGTAGTCTCGTGATCTGTGCTTTTCGTTCGAGTCCATTTCAAGTTGTACCCAGTGGGGGCAAATGAAGCGCTCCATAACCTTGAGCACATCGTCTAAAATTATTGACACCGTGCTCCTACCCAGACATATGCTAGAGTCGTTTCCAACCGATCTTTGATACGACCCCTCAGCTAAAAATCGCAACGACGCTGCAAGTTGCAGCAATGGCGGAATCTTAGAACGGGAAAGGTGTTCCTTTATTGTGTCTAGGACTACACGGAAAGCGTCTTTGTTTAACCGGTAATACCCTACGAATCTGCAAAGCAGCATTAAATATGAACGCACAATATAAAAAATGTACTTACGCAGTCTCCGGCAGCTCAAGTGGATTGCTACAATCTCGCAAAATTCGTCGTTTTACCTTTTCTGTGCGCTCTTCCTCCAATAGTAAATATGCAACAACAGCAGTGCTCATTTTGTTTATGTATTTTTATAGTAATATATATATATATATTTTTTTTAATTTTTTAATTATTTGATTAAAAACAACAGTTTTTAATATTTTCACTTTATATGAGATCAAAAAAGTATGAATTAAAAATGTAAACAACTATACAAATATAAACAACAGCTGATTCGAATATCGGTTTTATTTGCATTCGAAAATAACAAAACCGACTTGATTTCATGACACCAAATGAAACCAATATTGGTTTGCAAAACCTATAATTAGCAAAACCGACTTGGATTCTATGACACCCCTGAGTAGCCACTTTTTTTTTATTTGTAAAAAGTAGCTTTTATTGCTCCATGTGTATACTAACTGCTGTGTATTGAGTAACTTGTTATTGAGATAAAATTCTCTACTTTTTATTGAAAATAAGCGTATAAATGTTATTAGAAAAGATATTACACGGAATAAAAAGTTAATATTGATGAAACTTGGTATTTTACTTGATTTCTGATTTTTATTAAAAAAAATATATTTTTTACAACAAATTTATCAAAAATGGTGATATCGAGCACAATGAATGCTTCATATCTCAAAAACCAGGAACAATTTCGCGAAACAGTTTTTGGATTCTGAAAGAGGGTACTCAAAATATATATACCCCATACTTAACTCAATTCCTTTGAAAATGGTCGGTGGGCCAAAACAAGACTAAGGTCGCGATATGCAAGAAATGAAATTATATTTTATATGTGCATACACAAAGAATGGTTTGAAACCATTTTAATCCTTTTATCTATATCACATTTATATTTCCCGTGTATAGTATATCGTCATATAAAATGCAAAAGGGCATATCATCCTCCTAAATACTTTTTCAGGATGGATTAAAAACTTTAAAAAAATACTATTGTGATTATAGAAAGTCTATGCTGAAAATTTTTTTTTTGTAATCACAGTTGTTTCATTTTTATTAAGTTTTTTATCTCTCCTGAAAAATGTTTAAAAACGATGATATGCCCTTTTGCATTTTATATGACTATATGTATTTTTTTCTTATATGCATACATCTAATATATCTATATTTATGTACAAACATACATACATAATATTACTTTAAGTTGTTTTCCCACACAGATATTATTACCAAAAGTACCAAAAAACAGAGCGAAAATACCCCGATTCCATTTAGCATACAAGCAACCCATCACTGCTTTACAACTGTCACTTAACAACGTTAGGTTTTCTATTTTATACAGGGTGAGACGTTCCGGCAACGTGACATTTAAATTCGGTAAGCTTTTGCATTGGTTTTCCCATGCCATATACGAACAGCTGACAGATTTTCTTAAAGAAATAGTACGGTACGGTTTGCTGTTTCTACCTTTAGCAGTTAATAATGAAACAGAACTAAGTCTGCTTCAGGCAAAAACGCTGCCAAATAAACAGGCCCAAAACTAAATCGACGGCAGTAGCTTCAAAATTCTCTTATATTATTGTTTATTTTCTTTTGTTCTTATATTTCGTATGAAAAATGTATGAAATTTTATTAAAACACGGCCACATTGTTGAGAGAATGAGTGGCTAAAACTGAGAGCATGAGAAAAAACGTTCTCAAAATAAAATAGATTCTATCTCATGACTGCTTTTTACGGCGTATGATTACCGTCAATTTGTATGGAAAAACTCGTCTAGCCCCAGTTCTGTTTCATCATTTATAATCATCAAACATTTTTCGACACCTAAAATCCCAAATTAAAGAATTTTTTCTTAGTCGATGCGGCGTCTCTTTCGAATGGTATCAATGTCATATAATATAAAAAATGGATTTAGCAGGTTTACACTCAAGCCGACGATATTTATATATTATTACTTTTACTTTTATTTTTTCTATTTTAGTTTTAATTTTTGTTATTTTATTTTTTCTTCTAATGTTGGTCTTGATCCCAGGCTCCTAAATTCAACGCACAGTTTTAAACTAACGCCACTACCATTTCAGCTATGTCACCATCCGAAACATCGGCAGCACAAAGGGTGACAGGTAATAACGTCAATGGAAATAAAATCAATTGAAATTATTTCCCACCAACGAGCGTTTTTAGAAGTTAAATAAAGTAAAAAAAAAAATTATTCAAATGGAAATAACGTCAACAATGCTTACAGTATGTCGGGCTTAAGGTTTTTTTCTCTCAGTATATCGAAAAGCGGCTTCGCCGAGTAAAGATTTTTGTATAGCTGGCCTTCGGCCAAGGCTTAGGCTTTTTACCTCTCGATAAATCGAAAAGCGACATCACTGAGTAAAGATTTTGGCATATAGTTTTTTCCTGTCGGTATATCAAAAAGCGGCTTTGTTAAGTAAAGTTTTTTACATAGCCGGCCTTCAGCCGGGATTAAGGGATTTTCCTCTCAGTATGTCGAATAGCGGTTTCGCTGAGTAAAGATTCTTGCATAGCTGGCTTTTGACAAGGATTTTCTCCTTTTGATTAAGCGAATGGCGGCTTCGCTGCAGTAAGATTTTCTCTTTGGGCGGGCTTTTGGGTTTCCTTCTCTTTGTCTGTCGAATAAATATCTCCCACTACTGAAGCCTGACTAGGCAGAGGCCGGCTATGCCAAATTCTTTAGTCAGCGAAGCCGCTTTTCGATATACTGAGAGGAAAAAACCCTTAAGCCCAGCCGAAGGCCGGCTACGTTGAGAATCTTTAGTAATAAAAATAAAATTTCTTAAAATTTTTAGTTATAATGAAAAAAACTAATAATATATGGCTTTTGTGCTGTTTGATTTATTTGGCCAAGTATATATGTATTTAATTTGAGTATATGAAGAATTATTCAAGCTAATCAGGCCTAACGTATTTAATGTTAATAAAACAAATTTATTACATTTTGTACCCAACGTTTCGTCAATTTTTTGTTGACTTCTTCAGGGGCTTTCGTCTATTTAAATATCAAAAACATTACATTATTACAAAATTAATCAGATTTTACACAATTTTACTTACAATATGAAGATTTTTAGTTACATAAATATTACAATAAATAATTGCATTTTAATATAAATTAATTAAAATTATTAAACCACTAAGATATTTTAAGCAAATAAAAAAAATTTTTTTTTTTAATTATTATCACAGACTGTTGTTAATTTTTTATTTGATTGCAACAATGTAGCTCGCGCTGATATTATTCGTATCCTCTTTTATATTCATTATTCTTTCTATATTTTGCTGTATTCGCAAGCTTTCGATCGTATATCTCTTTCTCTCTATGTTTTCTCTGTCTAAAATCCTCACATTGTCAAAATCCACAGTATGTTTGTTGTTGATAATGTGCGTTGATAAAGCTGTTGCAGTTTTTTGTTTTGCTATATCACTTTTATGTTCTGTCATTCTGGTTTCTAAATTTCTTTTTGTTGTACCAATGTATATTAAGTTACAATTTTCTTCGCTATTTCCCTTACATTGTAATTCGTAAACTACGTTACATTGTAGTTGTTTATCTGTTGGCGCTTTGACTTTTGTAAAAATCTTGTTTAGTGTTATTTGGTTTATATGCAAATTTTATATTGTTAATTTCAACAGCTGTTTTTATTTCTTTTTGTCTGTCAAACCTGGAATATATGATACACTGTAAACATTTTTTTCTTTGTTTCTTTTCTCGGTATGTGTTGTTTGATTTGTGCTGTTTTCTAATTTTTCTCTGATTTCGTTTATTAGTGAATTTATTAATTTAGCTGGAAAACTGTTATGTTTAAGTATTGATATAATTTTTTGTATGTTTTTTGTGTGAAAATGTTTATCACTAATACTGAGAACTCTGAAAATAAGATTTTTCGCAGTATTGATTATCTGACTTTTTGGTTGTGTTGCATTGAAATTAATTTTTCTGCCCGATGATGTCTCCTTAGAGTACCAATCAAATACGATCTTTCCATTTTTAGTTGATACCAATATTGAGTTGGTACACTCAGATTATTATTCATTGCGAAGTATCGCGAATGCAAATTCAATATATGAAAGTACTATAAAGTCAATTGACTGTATTTCGTTTTCAAAAATGCAATAAAGTCAATTGACTTTATTTTCATTTATGGTGGGAAATAAATTCAAGTGACATTATTTCAATTGACCTTAGTACCTGTCACCTCACAAAGTCAACATAAACATTATTGATGCGACATATGTATGTACATATGATGACTAAGTGTCATACTCTCGTTTGCTTCAATGTTTTGTCTGTGCATGAATGTTTTTAAAAATACTTGCAA
The DNA here is from genome assembly GCA_956483635.1 of Panzeria rudis. Classification (NCBI taxonomy): domain Eukaryota; kingdom Metazoa; phylum Arthropoda; class Insecta; order Diptera; family Tachinidae; genus Panzeria; species Panzeria rudis. The sequence goes on from OY101449.1 coordinate 71,596,847, forward strand.
AATTGTCTGACTTTGGCAGCTCACTCCGCAGTGACAACATAGATAGGTGAAATTTTGAATAGCCATAGAGAATTTTATATCATTTTATTGTGTATAAATTTTTATCACGAAAATGTAATTTAAAAATTTCAATTAAGCGCCACTTTGGTCACAGTTGAACCCAGTGTGCGTCGTCGAACGCCGACTAACTATTTTAATATTTTGTTTTTAATTCGAAAATATAGTGATGTGGTTTTATTACGACATCAACATTAAACAACAGCGTTTACTAGACTTTGTAAATTCTGGAATGTTAACAGTTTTTCTGCGAATTTTCGTTATTTTTCCGATTTATCGAATTTCCTGAGATTTTGTTATTCTTTGCAGTGTAAGTGACTTCTTCGATACATTTAGAAAATTTTTGCGAACTTGCAAATGTTTCAGCTTCTTTCCGAGTTTCTTTTATTTTAAGGCTTGTTTCCGATTTTGCAACTTCTCACGAACTTTTGCGATGTTCGCGATAAAAGCGACGTTTTGCCAGTATTCTGCTTCTTAACAGTTTTCACGAATTTAAAACAATATTAGACTTTGTTATTGTGCCGCTGATAGTAAGTTTTTGCGAATTTTCGCCATTTTCGCGTTTTTTACCGAATTTTTAGCATTCCTTAGAGGTTTAGCGATTTTTAATAAAAATTATGGCTTGTTTAAAATTTTTCCCGAATTTCTAAAGTTTTCGCGAAAGATGTAGTTTTTCCAAAGCTTTTGACTTTCTTTATTTGTTTTTATTTAGGGAGTTAAAATTTTAGCAAGCTTTTGCGAGTTTTCATAGTGTTTTGCGCTTTCTCCCGAGTTATTGACTCAACGTACAGTTTTATGTGAGTTTAATCAATTTTAGTTTAGGGCTTGTTTCCAATATTGCGAATTTTAAAAATTTTTGCGATAGTTGTGATTTATTCCAAATTACTGCCCTTTTTGTACTTTAAGAGACTTTTAATAAATTTCAAGCCTTGATACGATTTTTGCATTTTTTTTTTCAAATAATCATAATTTGTTTGGTGTGAACATTTATGCAAGTGATTTTTGCCGCAGTGAATTTTTCTACAACTTGGTATCCATGGATTTTTTTCATATATTGTAGAATTTAACGTATTTTTTGTGTGTTTAATTATTTGTTTCGTCTCATATACAAAAGGTATGTGTTTAGAAATTATTTTTCGTACAAAAAAAGAAGTGTTTTCAGTGATCTTAACTTTAAAATCTTTGGATGTTGCTATAAACGAGGTTAGTAAAGACTCTGGTACTCTAATTGAACTTAGGGAATTATTAAGTTTTTTTGGATTTAATTAAAAATCTAAGGATTAGGAGAGAAGAATTCAATTATTTCATACCTCCACTCAGGGATATTTCCTTCTAGCAACAGTGTTTTAAAATACAGTACAAAAACGGATACTAAATGAACTTTTTTGCAGAATGTTCTCCGCTGAGCTCTGCCAATATGAGTTAGATGACAACCTGACAACAGAAGAAACTATTGATAGTAATACAAGAAATTTTTAAACATAATTAACCGAAACAATTAGAAGTGTTAAGAATTTGAAAAAAAAATAAAACATGACTCTAATGGCATAATGGAAGATTATATGTTTAGAGAAATCCAGGAAAAGGACTGGGGAACTAGATATTCTATATTATGGATTGCTTTCGATTTCTTCAACATCTACGATAAGTGAAAGGATTTTTTTCAAGTCAAGTTTTGTTAAAACTAAAGAAGAAATCTCTTCAATCCTAAACATTTAACAGCACCTTAAACTATTGAAATAACTGATATAATAATCTCACAAACTTGTTAATTTTGTAATGAATACATATTTATGATTTTTTTTGCTTGCTTTAGTTCAAGAACTGTTATGTTTGTCATGTTATTGTTTTTTTTTACTAATAAACTCAAAATAATAAATAATTTATGCATTTTTATTTGTTATTACCGAAATTAACCGATTAAGCCACAACCACGATTAATTAATCGAGCGCTTAACCGATTAAAGCAGAAAGAAGCCCGATTAAATGAATCCCCTAATATGTATGTGCTTTGCGGAAATGCCGAAAAGTCGCATAAACTGCAAAAATTGTTATGAAGCCCTGAAATCGGCTAAAAATCGCTCAAACTTAAAAGAGACAAATAAATACTTGGAAAAATTACGCCTAACACAGAAATAGCAAAAATTCGCGAGCATTTGAAAATATTAAAACGAACTTTAAAATTTATCAAATAGCGCCAAAACTGTAACATCGAAAATATATCTATGTCCAATATGGATTAAAAGTAGCTCAAACTGTAAAAACAAAACAAAAAAAAAAATCCCTTCAAAAATCACTTCTATCCCGAAAAAAACGAAAATTCGTGAGAAATTGGAAAATTCGAAACAACTCCCTAAAATTTATCAGAAATTGGTAAAACTCTGAAGAATAAAAAAAGACTTTAAAAACGCGAAAATTACGAAATTTAGATTTTTAAATGATTTTTTTGTGTTTACAATTTTATTTGCATACTAATGTGCCCGCCCGCTTCGCGCGCTTAAATTTCGCTTAATGACTGTAAGGTGTCTGTAAAATATAATAATATGAAGTTCTTTACATATTGTTTAAAGTTCCCGTTATCTATACATATAATAAAACTGTAACATGCAATTTACATTGTGCCTTTTTCCCTTGGCCTTAAAGGCAGGCCTTTTTAGTTTGAGAGATAGACGTGGTGAGAAGCTAGCTGGGTAACAAAAAAGGCACGAATTGAAATTTGGGGGTTTTTTTATATTTCTCTTTCTCATTTTCGTACTCTCAGCATTAAGCATATTTATAATCGTCAAAAAAGGCATGGAGAAAAAGTCTGTAATGTAAATATGCGTGACTTTTCGTAGGGGTTTTAAAAGAAAATTGTCAAAAATAGGCATAGACATGAATTTTTTTTTATTGTTGCGGTGGCGTAAACAGCAATCGATGTAGAACACAAACCACCAAATTTTGGAACTTTTGTCTGTCTGTTTGTCCGAGGTTCGGTTTTTACGTGATGTGTGTTCGGACTCCGAACACACATCACGTACCGCGAAAAATATCTCATTTGAAAGTTTAAATAGAAAAAAGCGAAAATACACAATTTTACTAATATAAATGTTGCTGGAAATTAGAAAGATTTGTTTAACGTTGGTAGCACTGTCTACCGAATATAATAACCAAACCGAACCGAATTTAAAAACAAAAAAAAATCACTTGTCGCGCCATTTTCGCTATTTTTACGAATTTTTTGCACTTCTTTTTGCTCTTTTTAAGCAATATTAAAGCTTTTTTGCAGTTATGCAATTTTTCGCACATTTTCGATATAAAAGTGATTTTTAGGCGAGTTCTTCGATTTTTTATAATTTTACCGATATTTAATCACTATCACACTTTTCTAATTTTTTAATGTTAGCAATTTTTTACTTAGTTTTTTTTTTGCATTCCATAAAATTTTAGATATTTTTACGCAACTTTAAGGGTAATTTTGCGCGAATTTACGCTTTTTTATTTTTAAGCAATTTAGGGGTTATAAAATTCTAGAAAAGTAACTTTTATTTCTGCTTAGAAATATATAAATCAGAAAATAATTGTTATTTCTGCCCAAAAAAATTAATATCAAAAATACTTTTTATAGCACCTACTTTTTTACTATTATATACAACTGAGTCGGACGATATGTTGTCAGAGTATGATTTCTTCACATTGATAAAAAATTTTATTTTCTTATTTTTATGATGAAACTCGAAATTTTTTTTAATTCATAGACTTAATTATAAATAAATAAATGACACTTAAAATGTGACAAAATTCCACAACGATGTTTTTCATCAGATTGATGTCTGTCTTCGTTTTATTGATGACATTTGTCATGGCATTGATGTCAGAATTCTAATGATAGGACGTGGCGTCATCAATATGATGATACATTTTTTGATCGGTGTAGTTGTAGTAAGTATGTATCTACTTTTTGTACCCGAATGAAATTTAAAAACAAATATGCAGATAGCTATTTATTTTGCTTCAATAAATATTAAATTTTTTCTAATATATATGTGCATCGCCTTTTATTGAAATGTAATTTAGCACGTTTTGGTTATAAAAAGTTGACAACGCTGGTTAATTATTTTGATGTTCGTGTTGAAAAAATATAAACAGCCGACCAACTTCTTAGTGTGTGCGGTACATTTCTCCAAACGCTTACGTTATTGCATCCTCGTAAGGAAGGGTGGGTGTTTTGCGCATCTCTGAAGCCCTTCTAGTTAATCTTTCTGCTTACTTGTACCAAATTTATTTTTGCTGTGGTTGATCTTGAAAAAGCGATGAGCAATTTTTTTTATCGGATTTGTGTTTTTAATTTTAAAATTTTTATAAATAAAATTTCTCAACGCTTATGCCGTCTTTACACTGTCTGAGTTTTCGTCTGATTTCAGAAGCTAACTTTATGAATATGACATTTAAGGCTCAACCCACACCAACATAAGAAAAAACTGTTTTTTGACTAATACGACAACAGTACATTAGTTCTTATGAGACTACCCACACCAAACAAAACAACCGCATTACTGTCTCTTTGACTTACTGCGCAAAAACATTGGTTGCAGAAAATACATGTGGTTTTATACAACATACCCACACACAGTAAGACAAAACAGACTGTAACGAACCTCGTTGCACACAATTGCGTGCTTTCTTATGATGTAACCCACACAAATTAAGACAAGTCAAAAAACGAGAAAATACAAAAAAACATAGCCGAATAGCTGTCTGATTACCGATTGTCTTTTAAGATAAAAACTTGATAAAACGTATTTTTTGGTGTGGGTTAGCATCGAACAAGTGTATTTGGCTTGAAAGACGAAAAAGTTTTGTTTTTTGTTGGTGTGGGTTCATCCTAAAACTCATATTGTATATTAGATAAAAATAGAATATGTTCTATTTTCAACTGAGCTCCGACGAAAAATTAATAATTGTATATTAGACACGATATGTCACTTAGATATTGAAATCAAACGAAAACTGAGACAGTGTAATATCAGCATTAGCACTATTCTTTACAAAACAGGGCCCACAATTTTTTTTATTGAAATATGTATAATATTAAGAAATATATTAATCAAAAACTTTTTACATGACATGATATTTAATAATAGATATTTTAATAACCAATTTTTCTTTTCTTTTTCAGCTCTACCACTAAGTCAATTTATGTGTTCTCCATATTAAGACTGACAAAAAAATCTTCATAATTCCTTCTATGTCGTCTTTTAAACTTGTACTGACTGTATATTTTTTAACATGTTCAAATAGTTATAATGAAAGCTTTACTTCCCTCCAAAATATTAAGGTCCATTAAATTCGACAATATGTATACTCCCTCTTACTTTATATTTATTATGTAATTTCTTGTAAAAAAGTCACATAATTTTAAATAATTGTAAATTAAAGAAATCATTCATATCTTAATTCGGCTTAAAAATATTGGTGTAAAAAAATTAGAAACATGAATATAAAGAAATTGTGTAAATAAAACTGTTCAACAAAATAGTAAATGGATATTCGCTTATTTTCATTCCTATGTTGAAATCTCGTAACTTTTGAGTTTTTATGGGTAAAGCTGAAAGTCCATACTACGCGTTTCGTGTGTTGCGAGCTTCATACTTTCGGCGCGTTTATAAATTCAAGTTACATGCAACGCGTTTTGTGCGCCAAGTTCTTTTGTTTTGATCAGCTATACTGTAAATTTTTTTGTAAATTAAAAATAATTTTTGCAAAATTGAAATGTAAAATTCAGATTGAAAAAGAATTTGTGGAATCCATTGAGTTTATTCATGCATTCATTGAGTTGTGCATCCATCGCATTCACTGAGTTTATGCATCAATTGCGCTTGCTCAATAAATTGATCAAATTAATAAACATAACAGAGATGAGACACAGTACATAAAAGTAGTCGATAACTGCAATGCAAATTTTGTTCATGCAAAAATTGTGGTAAAAAAGTAATTTTCATACATTTTATTCTTGAAAATATTTGTAAATTTTATTATGAACGTGTTTTTTAAATTAAAAAACGTTTTTCAAACGCTGCTTCAGCAGTATCTGGTGCTGTTTTAGGTACAAGCTCCATTGGCGCCACTTCGGAAGCATAATCAGCTTCAACCTCCCAATTATCAAAACCTGATAAAAAGAAAAAGCCCGCTTGCGATACGGCTGAAATTAAATGTAGTAATTATTTTTACGTAATTTGTTTGATTTTTGAACTGAATAGGTATAAGTATACATATATATATATATATATATATATATATATATATATATATATATATATATATATATATATATATATATATATATATATATATATATATATATATATATATATATATATATATATATATATATATATATATATATATATATATATATATATATATATATATATATATATATATATATATATATATATATATATATATATATATATATATATATATATATATATATATAATATATATATATATATATATATATATATATATATATATATATATATATATATATATATATATATATATATATATATATATATATATATATATATATATATATATATATATATATATATATATATATATATATATATATATAATATATATATATATATATATATATATATATATATATATATATATATATAATATATATATATATATATATATATATATATATATATATATATATATATATATTATATATATATATATATATATATATATATATATATATATAATATATATATATATATATATATATATATATATATAT
>OY101449.1:71603899-71686399 GCA_956483635.1 Panzeria rudis
AGTCACACTGAAACTGACCTATTTAACACAAAGGCTAGAAATACATGGATTAGGGATAGGCAAAAAAAATTCCGAACACACTTCTTGTAATTTGTGTGGTAGACATACAACACGTGTGAAAACAGAACAAATTTGGCCTGTTGGGAATTGGGATTTTTAGGCCAACTGACGTTTGCTCCACATAAGTATTTGGTTTTTTATACTTACATTTATTTTAATATTTTTAAATAATGTTATTAATTGTTTTATATGAATTTATTTAATTTTGAATTTCCTTAATAACTAAATTATAACAATCTTAAAATACGAAACTCAATTAACTTAAAACTTAACTTCATTAACTTAAACTTAATTATTACAATAGTTAATGTCTTAACATGAATTACAACACTTAGACAAATTAATTGTAACAATTACCTGGTAACCCATTCTTTCGTTAACTTGTAATTAATTTATAACTGTTTTGCTGAAAAGAAAAGAAATTACATGAACATAAAATTTAATAATAAATAGTTACAGTTTGTGAATACATACTTACCGAACAAGACATGTTTTCTTCTTATAATATAAAGTGCTATTTTACATCCATCCCTCCATTTTCCTTTGAATAAATTCATAATTTGATTGAATTTAAAATAAAATTCATAATTTATTTGAATTTTTATTTGTATGCCTAAAAACTATTAAGACTCAACATTTTGGCGCCCGAGCAGGGACAGATTTAAAAGAAAAGTGGTAGACATTTTCTCTGATAAATTATTTCAAACAGAATTAATCTAATCACTTGATTTTGTATTTGCAACAATTTGTTGGTTGTAAATTAAAACAACGTCTTGCGTAAAAAATATTTGAGTTTAATTTTATAATCTGTAAATTATTAAGATTAAAACATTCTTTAATTAATAAGAATTTTTAAAATTACCGCTCGTGTGCGATATAAACAAAAAATATTATATACGCTTCTCTTTGAAATATACATGCATACATATTTAGTTAATGTTTGTGGACAAAATCGCCTTTTAAGTGAAACAAATTTCGCGAGTGTTTAATATAACAAATAAAAATAAATATACACACTCGTATATATTAATAAATTGCAATTAATTTTTGCTTGTACATATAGTTTTCACACCCGTCGGCATTTCAACAAAAAAGAAATTCGCGTTAATTTTACTTTGTGTTTAATAACTATACACATTTAATTTCTCCAGTTGATAATTTGTTTAATTTGATTCATACTTAAATAAATTAACAAAATTGTTATTGTTGTCGATCATCTGCTTGTTCCATTCCTTCGTTCCGTGTTGCGCGGCCACTTCTACATATTGTTGGAGCTATCAGACTGTTCACAGAGTAACCGTCACACTTGATACAAAACGTGTTTTGAAAACCGATGTAAACGTAAATTCTTTGAACAAGGCTTAAACAGTTTAGACTAACTAATCAAACCAACAATTTTAAACTATTTATGCGACAAATTAACCAAGGAACTGAGGATATACATTAGTGCGAATTTCTGCCGGCGCGAGTAATTTAACGTGATCGTTAATATTGCAAGTTTAATTGACATTGTGTTGAGAATACTATTAAAATAATTTTAGTAACTTACTTTCGGTAAATACGTGTTGGTTAAATTTTCTTTTAAAACCAATTCCGAAAAACTAGTTGATATTGTTAACCTTGGTCATACGTACGATTTCGGATATTTACAATTTCGTTTTTTAGCGTCTGTTATTCTAAGGTTTGTCTTATTACGTACGCAGAAGAAACGTGTGTACAAAAATTTTTTAAGTTATCGAAGATATAAAGCTTTGCTAAACATTTGAAATATTGTCGGTTAAAACATGGCGGGTGGTAAAAAACATCAGAGCGCACCTGTATCAGATAATATCGATACATTGACGCAGAAACAATCCAAAGTGGTTGAGAATATTAAAAGAATTAGAAAGTCAATTCTTGAAAAGTCTATCTTTTCAATCCCTTTGAGATCGAATGTCGATTAGAAATTTTGAAAGATCATATATATAGCTCAAGCAATGCAGTTTCAGTCAGAACTGGATAGCTTAAACCCAGAAAATGACGACCGTACGAAGCTTGAGGATCTTTGTGTGGCCACGAATTATCTATTATTAAGTCTTCAGGCCAAGAATAAAAGAACGAGTTTGCCGGATGCTTCATTCATGCAACCTCATCATTCTAGGCTTCCAAGTATGCGGCTCCCTAAATTCGACGGAAAATATTCCGACTATAAAAATTTTATAAGCCTTTTTGAAAATTTGGTCCACAATGATCCAACATTAACAGATATAGAAAAGTTCAACCACCTTATATCTTGTTTAACCGATGAAGCTTTAGGTACAGTAATTCAAGTAACTGAGGAAAATTATTCCGAGGCATTAGCGAGCTTGAAGAAAGTTTATGATAATGATTGTTTAATTTTCTTGAAAACAATATCAAAATTGTTCGATCTTCCAGAGATTAGTAAACCTTCAGCTCCAGCCTTGAGAAGCTTAATCGACACGGTTTCTGCTATTTACGACTACTTGTTGTCAATTGACGATGATAAAAAGATTTCAAATACAATTCTGATTCATCTACTGATGTCAAAAGTAGACCCAGTCACTAAATCCAAATGGGAAGAGCAGCTTGACTTCGAAAATCTCCCATTATGGTCTGACTACGAAGCGATGTTGAACAAGAGGTATCAACATATATCTGCTGATGAATCTTCACGTGCAAAATCGAAAATATTCAAATCTAAATCAGATTTTGTGCCTAAGAAAAATGAGAGGACCATCACTAGGTGTAACCAAAGCAAAGCCGTCTGTTAAGAAATGTTTGTTTTGTAAATCTGGTAATCATAATATATACAATTGTTCTTCTTTTGCTACACTGCCAGTTATTCAAAGATTCGATTTTCTAAAAGCTATACATGCATGCATAAATTGTCTCAAGAAAGGCCACACTGTAGCCAGATGTGCTGCTCAGAAATGTAGAGTTTGTTGCGGTGCGCAGAACAAGCTTTTGCATCGCTATAGTTCTGAGGCTCAGCATGATATTAATGCTCAAAATTCTTCTGAAAGTTTTTTCTCTGAACAACCGTCCACCTCTCGGGCTTCTACAAATCACTCATCGTCAGATGAAAGCGTAATTCTTGCCACAGCAGTGGTGAAAGTGAGATGCAGCTCCGGAGATTACATTTTAGCAAGAGCATTACTAGATTCCGGTTCTCAAGCCAATTTGATTACCGAGGAACTGGCTCAAAATCTTAGAATCAAGTGAAAGGGAGGTAGACTAAATTTATCAGGTATTGGTGAAACCAATTCCGTTGCGAAATCTAATGTAGAAATTTCGGTAACAACTTCTGAGGTCAACCCTGTAAGTAAACTTTCGGCGGAGGGAGCTTTAGCACTGTTTATAAGTGCAGAACTCACGAAAAATCAATATGAAATTTTATACAATGCCAACAAAAATGTGTATCCATGTTATATATTACTTAAAAATGCAAAAAAAAAATGGTTATCCCACTGAGGATGCAATAACCGAAACTGACACATTAGCAGAAGTGAAGCTGCAATTTCTCCTCGACCACACAGCAACACGACTATGTATATACCTTGATGAGGTTTTGCAGCAGTTGGACTATGAACAACTCAATTTTTTTGAGCTTATAAGCAAATGGGGCTCTTATGGATCGCACCAGTCATCTTATAAGCAGAAATTCGAACATGAAAACGACAGTGACGGTAATATATTCCAAAACAGTTGTGTGCCGATTAAATTAATCGCAAATATTAACGGAAACATAAAAACGATATGGCGAAATCCAACACCATCCTCAACTAGGCTGTGTAACCAATTCGCATTCGTGTTTTGCATGAAACTACTGACAGCACGAAGCAAGAAATATGATACATAATTAAGCAAATTCAATTGTAGAAGAAAAGTGAAGTACCATGTAATGAAAGTATTACACAAATTATACACACGATGCTACTGACAATAGTCGACGGAAAAGTCTGCACATTTTCTTGTTGCGGCGCGTGGGTTTTTATTTTACTTCTTCTTAAAATTTGGAAGCTAAAATTCCCCAAAAAATTATTGGTAACTCATTCTTAGATTATTTTTACAAAAATTACAACCAAAGAAAATCAAGTAAAAAATACGTACTTCTACGAGTAATAATGTTAAATTCATACATACAAAAAACGGCAATAAAACAATTCAGTTTTGACCCTTTTGTTCTTGTAAAAAATGCTGAATGACTTGATTTTACAAAAATAGGTATAGACAAAAATCAAACCACAATAAAATTCCTCTTGTCAAAGACAAACTTCCAGCAAAATACATTAAGGAACACTGATTGCATTTCGCACTTCTTATGCGATTTGGTTTTCATTTCAAAACAAACATTCCCAAAAAATGGTTACTATAAAAATTAAACAACAAATGCATACATCCTGGTGATAGCGAAACTCAAAAATATACCCACGCAACAATAGCACTCTTAAAATTTTTTGTGCGTACTTTACTGAAAATCACCCTTTTCAATAGGTAGGACCTGCATTCAATGCTTTTGTTGTTGTGAAATTAGCAAACAAAATTATTGATAAATAATAAGACCATCACTTTATAATTTCTATGCAGCTGTTTGTGACTTTGTTTTGACCTGCTTTGCACAAAAATGGGAAAAAATAAATTCCATTTACAAAAACGAAATAAAATATGCACACTTGCTGGACAAAAGGATTAAGGAATATGACGGCGATGGATTTTCCTGCAATTAGTTTCTTTGAAATTAAAAGAAAAAAATATTAACTTACATTTATGAATGTAGCGATCAATGCATTTCAAGTTGTGGTGCTAAATAGATCAGTTTCAGTGTGACTTAATAAGAATCCTTAAAACTAGTTTTGTTAGAATGGTTAAGTTAAAAATTCAATGGAGGAGTTCACGCAATATTCGGTAACTGTTTAATCGTTAAATTGGTAAAATTTCCCGTATATTTTGCTGTAAAAATTTTTTTCAAATAAATTTTACAGCATTAAAATATATCGAAAATTTTACCAATTTAACGAGTAAAGAGTTACCGAATGTTGCGTGAACTCCACCAATATTAATTTGTGTAATTATAGTTACTAATCTTTTGTAATTTTTAAAGTGATAAAATATTTCGAGTAAATATAAGTATGTATTAGTCACGTGCACAGATACATCCGTTTATATCAGTTTCTGTGTGTTAATTCTTATGAGTGCATATTGATAAGTAATGTAGTGTTTCTGTTATTAGGTGGTATTGTTATTGGCTGAAGTATAGTATATATGAGTGGATACAGAGAAACTGAGAGAAACACATTTGTTTTCCTATGTTTCGCCCAAACAGATATTAACAGATACGGATGTCGTACAACAAGTACTTATTGTATAAACAGCCAAATTTGTCATGCAAAACGAAGTTTATTCGCAATTGGTCGAACATCAAAATAGAGAACAAAAACAGCAATAACAAAGCACATCACTGTGATGTACCAATCAACAAGCATTAACTCTTATTGTGCATGTGAATGTGTTTTATATGTATGAAACATACGCACACACTTTATCTGTTGTACTAACAATTATTTTAAAATATCTGTGGTACAACAGATATTTTAAAACAAAAATCTTGTAAATTTCTTATCCATTGCAAAATACTATGTTACTCTTATTGTTTAGTAAGCGTGGAATGTGTTCGTGGAGTAAATTCCAAGGCAGATTTATTTGCCAGGTAGTCGCAGTTCCTTGAAAATGTCAAATTATTAAAACACATACACAACATAACTTGTGTAGTTTGATATTGACAGCTACAAATAAAGAAAAGAGTAAACAGCTGTGGAATCAAGAATACCTGGTAAATAAATCTACCTTGAGTAAAATCATACAATATCAGTTACACTCATTCCATCATTTATACTTATAGAAACAGGTATGCATCTGTTATATCTGTTTTAGCAATACTTTGCGGTATAGCGGTACACGTGTTTAATATGTATATGTAGTTATAAATGTTTTTAGCAGTCAAGCATTATTAAATCGCACTTGCCATCCCTGTCATGCAATCTGTTGAACAGCAAATAAAATACTCCTGTAAATACTTACGAGTATGTGTATCCGGATAACTTCTTGAGAGTATTTTTATACTTGTGTGTATGATTGTAGCTGATACAGATTATAATATTACTTATAGTCGTTTGTGCTGTGTAGTTTAAATAATCTGTATGCACATAATTGTTGGTTGTTTGTATTTGTACGTATTCGGCTTAAACTTGAAGAGTATTTTTGCGTATGCGGATAATTTTTATTTTTAATTGTACGCATTTATAGTTGTTTGACAGCCAATACTCAAAGAGTACTTCAAACGATAATTATGTCATTCTCTCCTACAAATCAGATTAGCTAAAATCTAGGCTGAAGGAGTGTACTAAACAGCTGAAAACTCTACTAGAATATCAAAAAACCGCTTCTCTTTAAAAATTTCTGAATGGGCTCGACGCAACACCTCAAGACTATTCGCTATGGAGAGCAGCCCGAGGCCTCAAAAGACCAGTAATATATAAGCCTCCATTGCGAGCTTAGAATGAAGACTGGGCAAGAACTGACGCTGAAAAAGGTACTCTGTTTGTAAGCCACTTGCAGAAAGTATTTACTCCAAATACGGCTGATACTATAGTTAAGTTGCCACAAGCCCTCGCTATATCAGATGTTACCCTGAAGTTCAATATTCGTGAGATTGAACACTGCATTGAGGGATTAAATTTGAAAAAAGCTCCAGGCGCTGATAAAATAAGCAATAAAACACTATACTGCAAAACGGAAATTTTATTTATTTTTAACGGTATTTTGCGCCTCAAATGCTATCCCGCAGAATGGAAGGTTTCGCTGATTACCATGATACCTAAACCAGGCAAATATCATACGAAGGTGGAATCCTATAGGCCTATAAGCCTATTGTCTAACATGCCAAACTATTTGAAAATCTGCTTATGAGTAAGCTAACACCCATACTGAATCGTATTGGATGCATTCCAGACTACCAATTCGGCTTTAGGAGACAACATAGCACGATTGAACAAACACATATACTCGTGAACGTGGTTAGAAAAACCTTCGAAAAAAGAAATATTGTGCGCTCTTCATCGACGTTTCTCAGACATTTTATAAAGTATGGCACGAAGTTTTAATACATAAACTAAAGCAAAACATACCCGAAAACATCCTTAAGCTTTTAGAAAGCTACTTAACTGAGCGACAATTTGTTGTTAAAGTAGGTAATTTTCTAAGCCCTCCGCAACCCATTGAAGCCGGAGTTCCTCAAGGCAGCAGCCTCGGTCCTGTATTATATCTTATATATGACCCTGACTTGCCGGTAAGTAGTAACATACACATATCAACATTCGCTGATGATACAGCTTTTCTAAGAAACAAGCGAATTGCTAAAGATCTAGATGTGGCGCTGGTTACGACAGTGTTTTCTAAACACGTGACAAGATACATAAAAAAACTTGAGTTGCACCCGAATCCCCTAGCCCGAAATATCATTAACTTTAGAGGCCACACTCGGCTGAGGAGGAGGGACACTCTTGCTCTCAGCCGAACACGAGAGACGTAAACAACGGAAGAACCAACCGCTGAAACAAATATTTTTGTCTGGCATTGGCTGGACTTAAAAATTAAAATTTTAGAGTTAAGATTTGATTACTTATTGTTAGTTCAATTTTATTGAAGATACAATAAATAAATATAACCGAAAAAAATATAACAAAAAAAATAGAGCGCATACTTATTATATAAATTGAACTAGTTTCATGTAAAAAAATTCATAAATTAATATCCTAATCTTATTGCGTTGTTGATGTTCTGCAAATTATTAGGAAGCTGATTCCAGAGACGCATAGTATTTATTAAAAAATGATATTCGGAGATGTGAAATCGGTAGCGTATTTGAATATGTGATCTTGCAAACCTTATACGTTCATATAAATACTCAGGCTCCTTTGTTATAATAATTTTGTGGACAAAAATTGATCAGAAAAATGGGAATGAAGAAAAATAAACCGATGACAACGCTGGGAAAGTGCACTTTAATATCAGGTTGAGAGTGCTTTAATTCTCGTATTCAATTTTCATGAAAAATTGTATATATAAGAATTAAAATCACATTCAATAGAGCCATCTGACAAGTGGTGATAAGCAAATACACGTGAGCACTGACGATGGAAGTGTAGCGGCTTCCGAAAGTGGCGCTACTCTATTCTGCTGTGTACGTTGAAAAATTAAGTTGATGTTAATTTTTCCCTTGTTCCTTGGAATATTAATCATGCCCAATTCTTTCTGAATATAACGTTACGAACCTTAGCCTAATAATCAATTTAGATTCACAAAGCAAATGCGTTCGAAATAATCATATTAATAAACAATTAGCCACTGGCTTGAGCTTTTCACATGTTTACATGTGTGTGCATTTTCGCACACATTTGCATCGTTTGCACTACCCATCGTGAAAACCCTTAGTGTAAAAATTTCAATTAGAGCGTGTTCTATTTTGAACTGACAAAGCACCTGACATCAGCAGTTTTGCAAATCAATTGTTTGTGGCACCAAGAACATAGTGTTTGTTATTCGGCAAATATATGTATTAAAATCTCTTTATTTATACATATTCTTTAAGGTGGTTTTATACTATCTGTGTTTTACATCTGACTTGTAAAATTTCCCACTGCAAAAGCTGTACATGTCGTGTGAACCTTTTGAAACATTGCCATCTGAAATTAACAGAACTAAAGTCAGGCGACAAAATTTTCAATTAGAGCGCGTTCTATTTTCATCTGACATCAGCTGTTTTGAGTTAACAAGTATGTGTTGGCATCGCTTATGCTGACTTTAGACGACATGTTTTTTACATATGGCTTGTTAGGTGTGTGAGACATATGTAACTTCGCATGTTTGTCAAAATTGTCAATTTACAGATGGTTTATAATATTTGCTTTCACACGTGCATGTGCAATTACATCTGACATAACCTCTGAGTGTTCACAACAGCAGAGTTTTTGCACAATTTTCGTAAATATATAAAGCGCTCTTTGCTTTTTAATGTTTTTTCAGCCAAACCACATTTTTGATCATTTAATACAGCTGATGTCAGATGCCTTGTCAGATCAAAATAGAACACGCTCTAATTGAAAATTTTTCATCTGACTTTGCTTCTGTAAATGTCATCTGACAATGTTTCATATGTTTCACACGGCATGTATCACTTTTGCAGTGGGAAATTTGACAAGTCATGTAAAATACATGTCGTCTAAAGTCAGCGTTAGAGGTTATGTCAGATGCAACTATACATGTACGTGTGAAAGCAAAAATTAAAAATCGTCTGCAAATGGACAATTTTGACAGACACGCAAAGTTACATGTGGGTCTCAAAACTGACAAGTCAGATGTAAAACACAGATAGTCTAAATCCACCTTTAACAAAAATAATTTTGTAATTAATTTATATACAAATTGAATACAAGAACACAAAACTCTCGCGACAAATAAAAAAAATATCACAAAATAAGTTGTTGTAAACTATTATAGGTTATGTCAGATGGAACTAAAAACATAAGTGTGAAAGCAAAAATTATAAGCCGCCTGTAAATTGCCAATTTTGACAGACATGCACAATTATAGAGGGATCCTCAAGCTGACGAGGTCACTGTAAAATACATAGTGTGTAAAAGTAGCTTTAATGTGAGCTTTGCATCTAAAAACAAGAGTAAACAAACGCCTCAAGGTATAAAAACTTTATCATTGTAAAAACGAAATACAATATAAACGGAACTAAAACCATTCCGATCGTATTGTGTGACATGGCCGTATGTTTTTCAGCGAAAATCGATTATTTACGACAGTTTGGACTGTGTCAAAGTCATATCAAGTACCGCTACGGAAATAGAGCAAAAGCATTTTTGTCTTAAGTGCATTTTGCCTTTAAATTTTAATACATATCTGTGTATGTATGTTTGCATTTCTTTGTAACTGCACAGTGTCGTTTGAGCTAAAATTTTCTTTTTCAAGTAGAGCAAACTTAGTGACAAAAACTGCAATGATATCAATGAAACAGTTAAAGAACCGTTTGCTACGGATTTACTGGTTTTAAAAAACTAAGTGATCAAGTGACAACGAAAATATCTTTACCCACGTTGTCTTGTAAATTTATTAAAACTATTAACATTACATATATCACCAATCCAGTACAATCCTATGTATTCAATATTGAGTCTATACTCACATTTAAAGTAAGAATAATTAAAAAATTCTTCTCACGTAAAATGTAACACTGAGGTGGTGGTAATAATACAACAAACACAATATCAATTCGCCTGGTTGGCCGTACCTGTCAAAAACAGATAACGAAAATTTATTTAAAATGTACTTTTAACAACTGTGATTACAATTCATATCCCTAAAACAAATACCTTCTTTGGTTTATTGCCATATAAAATTGTCTATGCCTTTCTTATCATTTAAAAACACACGATTAAAAAACAATTGACAGATACAGCCAACGCAGCGAAATAGTCATATGTGCTTTCAACACGACCTGTATTATTGGATCATGATCAACACCAAGTAGTCGTAAGAGAATTTGCCGTGGATAATTTATATTTGGGCTGTCAAAAAAGCTGGTGCAATAACACAGTTGAAAGTTCAAATATGGAAAAGATTTCGTAGTCAGGTAAGCTCTCGAGCCCACCTGGTATTAATTCACCTTGCAAATGAGCAAAACATAAAACAGCTGATTCGAATATCGGTTTTATTTGCATTCGAAAATAAAACCGACTTGTTTTCATGACACCAAATGAAACCAATATCGATTTGCAAAACCGACAATCAACAAAACCGACTTGGATTCTATGACACCCCTGATAGTAACATAAAGTATTCAACAGTTTTTTGCCAAAATAAATAGCATAAGATAGGGTAAAACGGTTTCGATTCCAATCGAAAATCTATTTTATGTTATAATAAATCGATTTTTCGCAATCGAATTTACTTCTGCAATTTTGCACTGAAACTGATTATTTGTTTTTTAAAATAGATTTTTTTAAATAATTTCAAAATATGAAGAAAGCTCATTTTCAATCTTCACGATAAATTCAATACCGTCGAGAAAAATTCTTTGTGTATATCATCGACGGAACCCGGGCGTAAACAAAAAACTCCACTTTAGTAAAAATGAATGAAATCGTATAAATTTAGTGTCAAAAATAGGTAATATTCCACTTTATATCTTTTTAGTTATTCCGCCTGAACTTTTTGATTGGTGCTCTTGTAACGTCGTCAATAGAGTGAAAAACACCCCTCAATGTATGTGTACCGAGCCCAATATTCCAGTACTATTCATCATTTAAGCAAATTTCATGCCAAGTTTTTGTGTTATATTTGTTTAAGTGTTATATCTGTTCGATGAAATGAAATATATTCAATTTCTACTATTATTTTGACTGACACTGTATGTATGCAGAAATACTCTTACGCCCTTTTCACAGTGTACAGTTAAAAGTTAACGTATACTTTAGCGGAGAGTTTTGTATGCCGAATTTGCCGTTAAAGACCACGTTAACTTTTAATAATCACATTGTGAAAAGGGCCGTTAATGAAATAAATGACTTTTCAGTTCTGTTAAGTTTTTAAAATGTCAATATCGGTTAATGCTGAAATTTTCGGCAAGTTTCGGATTCGGCCTTTTTGCTGAATATTATAAGCTTTTAGAAAGCTACTTAACTGAGCGACAATTTGTTGTTAAAGTAGGTAATTTTCTAAGCCCTCCGCAACCCATTGAAGCCGGAGTTCCTCAAGGCAGCATCATCGGTCCTGTATTATATCTTATATATGACCCTGACTTGCCGGTAAGCAGTAACATACACATATCAACATTCGGTGATGATACAGCTTTTCTAAGAAACAAGCGAATTGCTAAAGATCTAGATGTGGCGCTGGTTACGACAGTGTTTTCTAAACACGTGACAAGATACATAAAAAACTTGAGTTGCACCCGAATCCCCTAGCCCGAAATATCATTAACTTTAGAGGCCACACTCGGCTGAGGAGGAGGGACACTCTTGCTCTCAGCCGAACACGAGAGACGTAAACAACGAAAGAACCAACCGCTGAAACAAATATTTTTGTCTGGCATTGGCTGGACTTAAAAATTAAAATTTTAGAGTTAAGATTTGATTACTTATTGTTAGTTCAATTTTATTGAAGATACAATAAATAAATATAACCGAAAAAAATATAACAAAAAAAATAGAGCGCATACTTATTATATAAATTGAACTAGTTTCATGTAAAAAAATTCATAAATTAATATCCTAATCTTATTGCGTTGTTGATGTTCTGCAAATTATTAGGAAGCTGATTCCAGAGACGCATAGTATTTATTAAAAAATGATATTCGGAGATGTGAAATCGGTAGCGTATTTGAATATGTGATCTTGCAAACCTTATACGTTCATATAAATACTCAGGCTCCTTTGTTATAATAATTTTGTGGACAAAAATTGATCAGAAAAATGGGAATGAAGAAAAATAAACCGATGACAACGCTGGGAAAGTGCACTTTAATATCAGGTTGAGAGTGCTTTAATTCTCGTATTCAATTTTCATGAAAAATTGTATATATAAGAATTAAAATCACATTCAATAGAGCCATCTGACAAGTGGTGATAAGCAAATACACGTGAGCACTGACGATGGAAGTGTAGCGGCTTCCGAAAGTGGCGCTACTCTATTCTGCTGTGTACGTTGAAAAATTAAGTTGATGTTAATTTTTCCCTTGTTCCTTGGAATATTAATCATGCCCAATTCTTTCTGAATATAACGTTACGAACCTTTAGATTCACAAAGCAAATGCGTTCGAAATAATCATATTAATAAACAATTAGCCACTGGCTTGAGCTTTTCACATGTTTACATGTGTGTGCATTTTCGCACACATTTGCATCGTTTGCACTACCCATCGTGAAAACCCTTAGTGTAAAAATTTCAATTAGAGCGTGTTCTATTTTGAACTGACAAAGCACCTGACATCAGCAGTTTTGCAAATCAATTGTTTGTGGCACCAAGAACATAGTGTTTGTGATTCGGCAAATATATGTATTAAAATCTCTTTATTTATACATATTCTTTAAGGTGGTTTTATACTATCTGTGTTTTACATCTGACTTGTAAAATTTCCCACTGCAAAAGCTGTACATGTCGTGTGAACCTTTTGAAACATTGCCATCTGAAATTAACAGAACTAAAGTCAGGCGACAAAATTTTCAATTAGAGCGCGTTCTATTTTCATCTGACATCAGCTGTTTTGAGTTAACAAGTATGTGTTGGCATCGCTTATGCTGACTTTAGACGACATGTTTTTTACATATGGCTTGTTAGGTGTGTGAGACATATGTAACTTCGCATGTTTGTCAAAATTGTCAATTTACAGATGGTTTATAATATTTGCTTTCACACGTGCATGTGCAATTACATCTGACATAACCTCTGAGTGTTCACAACAGCAGAGTTTTTGCACAATTTTCGTAAATATATAAAGCGCTCTTTGCTTTTTAATGTTTTTTCAGCCAAACCACATTTTTGATCATTTAATACAGCTGATGTCAGATGCCTTGTCAGATCAAAATAGAACACGCTCTAATTGAAAATTTTTCATCTGACTTTGCTTCTGTAAATGTCATCTGACAATGTTTCATATGTTTCACACGGCATGTATCACTTTTGCAGTGGGAAATTTGACAAGTCATGTAAAATACATGTCGTCTAAAGTCAGCGTTAGAGGTTATGTCAGATGCAACTATACATGTACGTGTGAAAGCAAAAATTAAAAATCGTCTGCAAATGGACAATTTTGACAGACACGCAAAGTTACATGTGGGTCTCAAAACTGACAAGTCAGATGTAAAACACAGATAGTCTAAATCCACCTTTAACAAAAATAATTTTGTAATTAATTTATATACAAATTGAATACAAGAACACAAAACTCTCGCGACAAATAAAAAAAATATCACAAAATAAGTTGTTGTAAACTATTATAGGTTATGTCAGATGGAACTAAAAACATAAGTGTGAAAGCAAAAATTATAAGCCGCCTGTAAATTGCCAATTTTGACAGACATGCACAATTATAGAGGGATCCTCAAGCTGACGAGGTCACTGTAAAATACATAGTGTGTAAAAGTAGCTTTAATGTGAGCTTTGCATCTAAAAACAAGAGTAAACAAACGCCTCAAGGTATAAAAACTTTATCATTGTAAAAACGAAATACAATATAAACGGAACTAAAACCATTCCGATCGTATTGTGTGACATGGCCGTATGTTTTTCAGCGAAAATCGATTATTTACGACAGTTTGGACTGTGTCAAAGTCATATCAAGTACCGCTACGGAAATAGAGCAAAAGCATTTTTGTCTTAAGTGCATTTTGCCTTTAAATTTTAATACATATCTGTGTATGTATGTTTGCATTTCTTTGTAACTGCACAGTGTCGTTTGAGCTAAAATTTTCTTTTTCAAGTAGAGCAAACTTAGTGACAAAAACTGCAATGATATCAATGAAACAGTTAAAGAACCGTTTGCTACGGATTTACTGGTTTTAAAAAACTAAGTGATCAAGTGACAACGAAAATATCTTTACCCACGTTGTCTTGTAAATTTATTAAAACTATTAACATTACATATATCACCAATCCAGTACAATCCTATGTATTCAATATTGAGTCTATACTCACATTTAAAGTAAGAATAATTAAAAAATTCTTCTCACGTAAAATGTAACACTGAGGTGGTGGTAATAATACAACAAACACAATATCAATTCGCCTGGTTGGCCGTACCTGTCAAAAACAGATAACGAAAATTTATTTAAAATGTACTTTTAACAACTGTGATTACAATTCATATCCCTAAAACAAATACCTTCTTTGGTTTATTGCCATATAAAATTGTCTATGCCTTTCTTATCATTTAAAAACACACGATTAAAAAACAATTGACAGATACAGCCAACGCAGCGAAATAGTCATATGTGCTTTCAACACGACCTGTATTATTGGATCATGATCAACACCAAGTAGTCGTAAGAGAATTTGCCGTGGATAATTTATATTTGGGCTGTCAAAAAAGCTGGTGCAATAACACAGTTGAAAGTTCAAATATGGAAAAGATTTCGTAGTCAGGTAAGCTCTCGAGCCCACCTGGTATTAATTCACCTTGCAAATGAGCAAAACATAAAACAGCTGATTAGAATATCGGTTTTATTTGCATTCGAAAATAAAACCGACTTGTTTTCATGACACCAAATGAAACCAATATCGATTTGCAAAACCGACAATCAACAAAACCGACTTGGATTCTATGACACCCCTGATAGTAACATAAAGTATTCAACAGTTTTTTGCCAAAATAAATAGCATAAGATAGGGTAAAACGGTTTCGATTCCAATCGAAAATCTATTTTATGTTATAATAAATCGATTTTTCGCAATCGAATTTACTTCTGCAATTTTGCACTGAAACTGATTATTTGTTTTTTAAAATAGATTTTTTTAAATAATTTCAAAATATGAAGAAAGCTCATTTTCAATCTTCACGATAAATTCAATACCGTCGAGAAAAATTCTTTGTGTATATCATCGACGGAACCCGGGCGTAAACAAAAAACTCCACTTTAGTAAAAATGAATGAAATCGTATAAATTTAGTGTCAAAAATAGGTAATATTCCACTTTATATCTTTTTAGTTATTCCGCCTGAACTTTTTGATTGGTGCTCTTGTAACGTCGTCAATAGAGTGAAAAACACCCCTCAATGTATGTGTACCGAGCCCAATATTCCAGTACTATTCATCATTTAAGCAAATTTCATGCCAAGTTTTTGTGTTATATTTGTTTAAGTGTTATATCTGTTCGATGAAATGAAATATATTCAATTTCTACTATTATTTTGACTGACACTGTATGTATGCAGAAATACTCTTACGCCCTTTTCACAGTGTACAGTTAAAAGTTAACGTATACTTTAGCGGAGAGTTTTGTATGCCGAATTTGCCGTTAAAGACCACGTTAACTTTTAATAATCACATTGTGAAAAGGGCCGTTAATGAAATAAATGACTTTTCAGTTCTGTTAAGTTTTTAAAATGTCAATATCGGTTAATGCTGAAATTTTCGGCAAGTTTCGGATTCGGCCTTTTTGCTGAATATTATAAGCTTTTAGAAAGCTACTTAACTGAGCGACAATTTGTTGTTAAAGTAGGTAATTTTCTAAGCCCTCCGCAACCCATTGAAGCCGGAGTTCCTCAAGGCAGCATCATCGGTCCTGTATTATATCTTATATATGACCCTGACTTGCCGGTAAGCAGTAACATACACATATCAACATTCGGTGATGATACAGCTTTTCTAAGAAACAAGCGAATTGCTAAAGATCTAGATGTGGCGCTGGTTACGACAGTGTTTTCTAAACACGTGACAAGATACATAAAAAACTTGAGTTGCACCCGAATCCCCTAGCCCGAAATATCATTAACTTTAGAGGCCACACTCGGCTGAGGAGGAGGGACACTCTTGCTCTCAGCCGAACACGAGAGACGTAAACAACGAAAGAACCAACCGCTGAAACAAATATTTTTGTCTGGCATTGGCTGGACTTAAAAATTAAAATTTTAGAGTTAAGATTTGATTACTTATTGTTAGTTCAATTTTATTGAAGATACAATAAATAAATATAACCGAAAAAAATATAACAAAAAAAATAGAGCGCATACTTATTATATAAATTGAACTAGTTTCATGTAAAAAATTCATAAATTAATATCCTAATCTTATTGCGTTGTTGATGTTCTGCAAATTATTAGGAAGCTGATTCCAGAGACGCATAGTATTTATTAAAAAATGATATTCGGAGATGTGAAATCGGTAGCGTATTTGAATATGTGATCTTGCAAACCTTATACGTTCATATAAATACTCAGGCTCCTTTGTTATAATAATTTTGTGGACAAAAATTGATCAGAAAAATGGGAATGAAGAAAAATAAACCGATGACAACGCTGGGAAAGTGCACTTTAATATCAGGTTGAGAGTGCTTTAATTCTCGTATTCAATTTTCATGAAAAATTGTATATATAAGAATTAAAATCACATTCAATAGAGCCATCTGACAAGTGGTGATAAGCAAATACACGTGAGCACTGACGATGGAAGTGTAGCGGCTTCCGAAAGTGGCGCTACTCTATTCTGCTGTGTACGTTGAAAAATTA
Organism: Panzeria rudis; assembly: GCA_956483635.1. Lineage (NCBI taxonomy): Eukaryota > Metazoa > Arthropoda > Insecta > Diptera > Tachinidae > Panzeria > Panzeria rudis. Next base: position 71,621,246 of record OY101449.1, read on the forward strand.
AGTTGATGTTAATTTTTCCCTTGTTCCTTGGAATATTAATCATGCCCAATTCTTTCTGAATATAACGTTACGAACCTTAGCCTAATAATCAATTTAGATTCACAAAGCAAATGCGTTCGAAATAATCATATTAATAAACAATTAGCCACTGGCTTGAGCTTTTCACATGTTTACATGTGTGTGCATTTTCGCACACATTTGCATCGTTTGCACTACCCATCGTGAAAACCCTTAGTGTAAAAATTTCAATTAGATCGTGTTCTATTTTGAACTGACAAAGCACCTGACATCAGCAGTTTTGCAAATCAATTGTTTGTGGCACCAAGAACATAGTGTTTGTGATTCGGCAAATATATGTATTAAAATCTCTTTATTTATACATATTCTTTAAGGTGGTTTTATACTATCTGTGTTTTACATCTGACTTGTAAAATTTCCCACTGCAAAAGCTGTACATGTCGTGTGAACCTTTTGAAACATTGCCATCTGAAATTAACAGAACTAAAGTCAGGCGACAAAATTTTCAATTAGAGCGCGTTCTATTTTCATCTGACATCAGCTGTTTTGAGTTAACAAGTATGTGTTGGCATCGCTTATGCTGACTTTAGACGACATGTTTTTTACATATGGCTTGTTAGGTGTGTGAGACATATGTAACTTCGCATGTTTGTCAAAATTGTCAATTTACAGATGGTTTATAATATTTGCTTTCACACGTGCATGTGCAATTACATCTGACATAACCTCTGAGTGTTCACAACAGCAGAGTTTTTGCACAATTTTCGTAAATATATAAAGCGCTCTTTGCTTTTTAATGTTTTTTCAGCCAAACCACATTTTTGATCATTTAATACAGCTGATGTCAGATGCCTTGTCAGATCAAAATAGAACACGCTCTAATTGAAAATTTTTCATCTGACTTTGCTTCTGTAAATGTCATCTGACAATGTTTCATATGTTTCACACGGCATGTATCACTTTTGCAGTGGGAAATTTGACAAGTCAGATGTAAAATACATGTCGTCTAGTCAGCGTTAGAGGTTATGTCAGATGCAACTATACATGTACGTGTGAAAGCAAAAATTAAAAATCGTCTGCAAATGGACAATTTTGACAGACACGCAAAGTTACATGTGGGTCTCAAAACTGACAAGTCAGATGTAAAACACAGATAGTCTAAATCCACCTTTAACAAAAATAATTTTGTAATTAATTTATATACAAATTGAATACAAGAACACAAAACTCTCGCGACAAATAAAAAAAATATCACAAAATAAGTTGTTGTAAACTATTATAGGTTATGTCAGATGGAACTAAAAACATAAGTGTGAAAGCAAAAATTATAAGCCGCCTGTAAATTGCCAATTTTGACAGACATGCACAATTATAGAGGGATCCTCAAGCTGACGAGGTCACTGTAAAATACATAGTGTGTAAAAGTAGCTTTAATGTGAGCTTTGCATCTAAAAACAAGAGTAAACAAACGCCTCAAGGTATAAAAACTTTATCATTGTAAAAACGAAATACAATATAAACGGAACTAAAACCATTCCGATCGTATTGTGTGACATGGCCGTATGTTTTTCAGCGAAAATCGATTATTTACGACAGTTTGGACTGTGTCAAAGTCATATCAAGTACCGCTACGGAAATAGAGCAAAAGCATTTTTGTCTTAAGTGCATTTTGCCTTTAAATTTTAATACATATCTGTGTATGTATGTTTGCATTTCTTTGTAACTGCACAGTGTCGTTTGAGCTAAAATTTTCTTTTTCAAGTAGAGCAAACTTAGTGACAAAAACTGCAATGATATCAATGAAACAGTTAAAGAACCGTTTGCTACGGATTTACTGGTTTTAAAAAACTAAGTGATCAAGTGACAACGAAAATATCTTTACCCACGTTGTCTTGTAAATTTATTAAAACTATTAACATTACATATATCACCAATCCAGTACAATCCTATGTATTCAATATTGAGTCTATACTCACATTTAAAGTAAGAATAATTTAAAAATTCTTCTCACGTAAAATGTAACACTGAGGTGGTGGTAATAATACAACAAACACAATATCAATTCGCCTGGTTGGCCGTACCTGTCAAAAACAGATAACGAAAATTTATTTAAAATGTACTTTTAACAACTGTGATTACAATTCATATCCCTAAAACAAATACCTTCTTTGGTTTATTGCCATATAAAATTGTCTATGCCTTTCTTATCATTTAAAAACACACGATTAAAAAACAATTGACAGATACAGCCAACGCAGCGAAATAGTCATATGTGCTTTCAACACGACCTGTATTATTGGATCATGATCAACACCAAGTAGTCGTAAGAGAATTTGCCGTGGATAATTTATATTTGGGCTGTCAAAAAAGCTGGTGCAATAACACAGTTGAAAGTTCAAATATGGAAAAGATTTCGTAGTCAGGTAAGCTCTCGAGCCCACCTGGTATTAATTCACCTTGCAAATGAGCAAAACATAAAACAGCTGATTCGAATATCGGTTTTATTTGCATTCGAAAATAAAACCGACTTGTTTTCATGACACCAAATGAAACCAATATCGATTTGCAAAACCGACAATCAACAAAACCGACTTGGATTCTATGACACCCCTGATAGTAACATAAAGTATTCAACAGTTTTTTGCCAAAATAAATAGCATAAGATAGGGTAAAACGGTTTCGATTCCAATCGAAAATCTATTTTATGTTATAATAAATCGATTTTTCGCAATCGAATTTACTTCTGCAATTTTGCACTGAAACTGATTATTTGTTTTTTAAAATAGATTTTTTTAAATAATTTCAAAATATGAAGAAAGCTCATTTTCAATCTTCACGATAAATTCAATACCGTCGAGAAAAATTCTTTGTGTATATCATCGACGGAACCCGGGCGTAAACAAAAAACTCCACTTTAGTAAAAATGAATGAAATCGTATAAATTTAGTGTCAAAAATAGGTAAATATTCCACTTTATATCTTTTTAGTTATTCCGCCTGAACTTTTTGATTGGTGCTCTTGTAACGTCGTCAATAGAGTGAAAAACACCCCTCAATGTATGTGTACCGAGCCCAATATTCCAGTACTATTCATCATTTAAGCAAATTTCATGCCAAGTTTTTGTGTTATATTTGTTTAAGTGTTATATCTGTTCGATGAAATGAAATATATTCAATTTCTACTATTATTTTGACTGACACTGTATGTATGCAGAAATACTCTTACGCCCTTTTCACAGTGTACAGTTAAAAGTTAACGTATACTTTAGCGGAGAGTTTTGTATGCCGAATTTGCCGTTAAAGACCACGTTAACTTTTAATAATCACATTGTGAAAAGGGCCGTTAATGAAATAAATGACTTTTCAGTTCTGTTAAGTTTTTAAAATGTCAATATCGGTTAATGCTGAAATTTTCGGCAAGTTTCGGATTCGGCCTTTTTGCTGAATATTATAAGCTTTTAGAAAGCTACTTAACTGAGCGACAATTTGTTGTTAAAGTAGGTAATTTTCTAAGCCCTCCGCAACCCATTGAAGCCGGAGTTCCTCAAGGCAGCATCATCGGTCCTGTATTATATCTTATATATGACCCTGACTTGCCGGTAAGCAGTAACATACACATATCAACATTCGGTGATGATACAGCTTTTCTAAGAAACAAGCGAATTGCTAAAGATCTAGATGTGGCGCTGGTTACGACAGTGTTTTCTAAACACGTGACAAGATACATAAAAAACTTGAGTTGCACCCGAATCCCCTAGCCCGAAATATCATTAACTTTAGAGGCCACACTCGGCTGAGGAGGAGGGACACTCTTGCTCTCAGCCGAACACGAGAGACGTAAACAACGAAAGAACCAACCGCTGAAACAAATATTTTTGTCTGGCATTGGCTGGACTTAAAAATTAAAATTTTAGAGTTAAGATTTGATTACTTATTGTTAGTTCAATTTTATTGAAGATACAATAAATAAATATAACCGAAAAAAATATAACAAAAAAAATAGAGCGCATACTTATTATATAAATTGAACTAGTTTCATGTAAAAAAATTCATAAATTAATATCCTAATCTTATTGCGTTGTTGATGTTCTGCAAATTATTAGGAAGCTGATTCCAGAGACGCATAGTATTTATTAAAAAATGATATTCGGAGATGTGAAATCGGTAGCGTATTTGAATATGTGATCTTGCAAACCTTATACGTTCATATAAATACTCAGGCTCCTTTGTTATAATAATTTTGTGGACAAAAATTGATCAGAAAAATGGGAATGAAGAAAAATAAACCGATGACAACGCTGGGAAAGTGCACTTTAATATCAGGTTGAGAGTGCTTTAATTCTCGTATTCAATTTTCATGAAAAATTGTATATATAAGAATTAAAATCACATTCAATAGAGCCATCTGACAAGTGGTGATAAGCAAATACACGTGAGCACTGACGATGGAAGTGTAGCGGCTTCCGAAAGTGGCGCTACTCTATTCTGCTGTGTACGTTGAAAAATTAAGTTGATGTTAATTTTTCCCTTGTTCCTTGGAATATTAATCATGCCCAATTCTTTCTGAATATAACGTTACGAACCTTTAGATTCACAAAGCAAATGCGTTCGAAATAATCATATTAATAAACAATTAGCCACTGGCTTGAGCTTTTCACATGTTTACATGTGTGTGCATTTTCGCACACATTTGCATCGTTTGCACTACCCATCGTGAAAACCCTTAGTGTAAAAATTTCAATTAGAGCGTGTTCTATTTTGAACTGACAAAGCACCTGACATCAGCAGTTTTGCAAATCAATTGTTTGTGGCACCAAGAACATAGTGTTTGTGATTCGGCAAATATATGTATTAAAATCTCTTTATTTATACATATTCTTTAAGGTGGTTTTATACTATCTGTGTTTTACATCTGACTTGTAAAATTTCCCACTGCAAAAGCTGTACATGTCGTGTGAACCTTTTGAAACATTGCCATCTGAAATTAACAGAACTAAAGTCAGGCGACAAAATTTTCAATTAGAGCGCGTTCTATTTTCATCTGACATCAGCTGTTTTGAGTTAACAAGTATGTGTTGGCATCGCTTATGCTGACTTTAGACGACATGTTTTTTACATATGGCTTGTTAGGTGTGTGAGACATATGTAACTTCGCATGTTTGTCAAAATTGTCAATTTACAGATGGTTTATAATATTTGCTTTCACACGTGCATGTGCAATTACATCTGACATAACCTCTGAGTGTTCACAACAGCAGAGTTTTTGCACAATTTTCGTAAATATATAAAGCGCTCTTTGCTTTTTAATGTTTTTTCAGCCAAACCACATTTTTGATCATTTAATACAGCTGATGTCAGATGCCTTGTCAGATCAAAATAGAACACGCTCTAATTGAAAATTTTTCATCTGACTTTGCTTCTGTAAATGTCATCTGACAATGTTTCATATGTTTCACACGGCATGTATCACTTTTGCAGTGGGAAATTTGACAAGTCAGCTGTAAAATACATGTCGTCTAAAGTCAGCGTTAGAGGTTATGTCAGATGCAACTATACATGTACGTGTGAAAGCAAAAATTAAAAATCGTCTGCAAATGGACAATTTTGACAGACACGCAAAGTTACATGTGGGTCTCAAAACTGACAAGTCAGATGTAAAACACAGATAGTCTAAATCCACCTTTAACAAAAATAATTTTGTAATTAATTTATATACAAATTGAATACAAGAACACAAAACTCTCGCGACAAATAAAAAAAATATCACAAAATAAGTTGTTGTAAACTATTATAGGTTATGTCAGATGGAACTAAAAACATAAGTGTGAAAGCAAAAATTATAAGCCGCCTGTAAATTGCCAATTTTGACAGACATGCACAATTATAGAGGGATCCTCAAGCTGACGAGGTCACTGTAAAATACATAGTGTGTAAAAGTAGCTTTAATGTGAGCTTTGCATCTAAAAACAAGAGTAAACAAACGCCTCAAGGTATAAAAACTTTATCATTGTAAAAACGAAATACAATATAAACGGAACTAAAACCATTCCGATCGTATTGTGTGACATGGCCGTATGTTTTTCAGCGAAAATCGATTATTTACGACAGTTTGGACTGTGTCAAAGTCATATCAAGTACCGCTACGGAAATAGAGCAAAAGCATTTTTGTCTTAAGTGCATTTTGCCTTTAAATTTTAATACATATCTGTGTATGTATGTTTGCATTTCTTTGTAACTGCACAGTGTCGTTTGAGCTAAAATTTTCTTTTTCAAGTAGAGCAAACTTAGTGACAAAAACTGCAATGATATCAATGAAACAGTTAAAGAACCGTTTGCTACGGATTTACTGGTTTTAAAAAACTAAGTGATCAAGTGACAACGAAAATATCTTTACCCACGTTGTCTTGTAAATTTATTAAAACTATTAACATTACATATATCACCAATCCAGTACAATCCTATGTATTCAATATTGAGTCTATACTCACATTTAAAGTAAGAATAATTAAAAAATTCTTCTCACGTAAAATGTAACACTGAGGAGTGGTAATAATACAACAAACACAATATCAATTCGCCTGGTTGGCCGTACCTGTCAAAAACAGATAACGAAAATTTATTTAAAATGTACTTTTAACAACTGTGATTACAATTCATATCCCTAAAACAAATACCTTCTTTGGTTTATTGCCATATAAAATTGTCTATGCCTTTCTTATCATTTAAAAACACACGATTAAAAAACAATTGACAGATACAGCCAACGCAGCGAAATAGTCATATGTGCTTTCAACACGACCTGTATTATTGGATCATGATCAACACCAAGTAGTCGTAAGAGAATTTGCCGTGGATAATTTATATTTGGGCTGTCAAAAAAGCTGGTGCAATAACACAGTTGAAAGTTCAAATATGGAAAAGATTTCGTAGTCAGGTAAGCTCTCGAGCCCACCTGGTATTAATTCACCTTGCAAATGAGCAAAACATAAAACAGCTGATTCGAATATCGGTTTTATTTGCATTCGAAAATAAAACCGACTTGTTTTCATGACACCAAATGAAACCAATATCGATTTGCAAACCGACAATCAACAAAACCGACTTGGATTCTATGACACCCCTGATAGTAACATAAAGTATTCAACAGTTTTTTGCCAAAATAAATAGCATAAGATAGGGCAAAACGGTTTCGCTCGTACGCCCTTTTCACAGTGTACAGTTAAAAGTTAACGTATACTTTAGCGGAGAGTTTTGTATGCCGAATTTGCCGTTAAAGACCACGTTAACTTTTAATAATCACATTGTGAAAAGGGCCGTTAATGAAATAAATGACTTTTCAGTTCTGTTAAGTTTTTAAAATGTCAATATCGGTTAATGCTGAAATTTTCGGCAAGTTTCGGATTCGGCCTTTTTGCTGAATATTAGGTTCGGTTCGGGTTCGGCCTGAAAAAACTGGTTTCGGTCGGTCTCTACCAAAGACATATTTACAAACGGGTTTTACTTCGGCTTAAATGTAGTTTACCAGCGCACCTAAAAAATAAAATATAAATTACATTGGGCGATAGAAAATTAAAAAAAAATATTAAATGTAAAGTCTCGGAAACGCATAGCTTTCGAGCTATGGACCTCTGAAGTTTTCATATATACGTATATGGTCAATATGGGTACCATTTGAAAGCTTTTGAATAGATCTTTCTAGATATGTGTTTGTTTACAACAGAGGAGAAAACCCTTACGACCGGCCAAAGGCGAACATAGAATACTAACTAGACCCGTTAATTAACAACAACATTATGAAGATTGTATGAAAGAGAAGGCAAATCTTATTTTCTAATTTGACTATCTCTTTCATATTATCTTAGTAAGGACATTTTGCATGTAAAACTACATAACACATGATAAAAGCCTTTTTAGCTGCCAAAAGTGAGTATTCTGTTCCATATTCTGTGTTAGCGAAGCCGGTGTTTGTTATACCAGAGGAGAAAAATCCTTGCGCCCGTCCGAAGGCCGGCTATGCTGGGAAGCTTTAGTGTTTGTTATACAACAGAGTAGAAAATCCTTTCTACCGGCCGATGGCCCTCTATGCAGGGAGGCTTTAGTTAGCGAAGCCGGTGTTTATTTAATTAAATATTCTGGTATGTGATGGAAATCGTTCGATTTGAATCGGCGCCGATTCCAAAAACTAATTTTGTTTTTTTATTTTATTGTTTTCAAGGCTTAGAATAATAAATAAAATAATAATAAATTCAAAAGAATAATAAATTCAGGTCTGTTCAGGTTCAAAGTGCGACTTTGGGTCGCACACGAAGGGTTCCGTACGAATACACATATATCCCTTTTCGTTTTTGCCTTTTTTAGTTTTGCTTTTTCGTTTAATTTTATTTCTTAAGTTATTTTCGTTGTTTTGGCGATTTGTTCCTTTAGTTTTGGCGCTTTCTTCGTTTTGTTGATTTTAAATTTTTTTGCGATTTTTCGTCTTCAATTTTTGTTTTGTTTTTTTCAGGGACTGAATGAAACCATGAAAAAATGGGTTCAGGTTCGGGTTCGGGTTAATCAAAATAAAAACTTTAGGTTCGGGTTCGGGTTTAAAACCAAAAATGTAAACACGCGCAATTATTTTGTTTAATAATAATATATATGTCAATTTTACATTCATGTTTATACCATAGATTATACGTAGATAGCCAACTGGCGACCTGTCGAAAAAAAAATTACAACTCTCTTCACACGGACAAGCACTGTGTATTCAACTCACATGAGCGGGGTAATTCAACACACATCAAAGAGCGCAACTTTTGCACTTGAGAACGCGCTAAAATTCACTTTTTTGCACATAAAAACACTATAAGGTTTTAATTAAATTTTTTTATATATTTTGAAATACATTTTATTTTTCTTCTTTTTGTATTTTGAAAATAATCATTTAATTTTGTTTACATTTACATGTTGAAATTTCTCAATGTTTTGAACCATTTTTTCATTCAGCAGAATTTCATTTTTTATACTATTTGGGATAAAATTTTTAGTACCAAATAGAATAATTTCAAAAAAGTGTTTAGAAAATCAATATGTTTTTAGCTCAAAATGATTCTAAATCATATTTTCATTAATTAATACAAAATTAATTGTATATAACAACTAAAAATTCATGTTTAAAATATAAAAATTTTGTAAAATACTATTTGTACAACTATGTATGTTTTTGGTGCTGTGGTAAAATTTGTATTTTACACCAATACTAATAAAAAATGTTCTACTAACACATTCTTAGACTTAGGTTTTTGACAGCAGACTTAGGTTTTTGAAGTTTTAGTTGACTATCTACGTATAATCTATGGTTTATACGTTTAAACAATATATTCTTTTTTTTAATTTAATTAAATTTAACTTATTTAGCTTCCAAAAAACCTTTTTCAACTTTGTAACGTACGTACCGCATTGACATAAGAACATGTACTTCAAATTAAAAATTATTAGAAATACCCAGAACAGGAAAAAGCAAAAATTTTGGCAGCCATTCGGCACTCTTAAAAATTGCAAAAAATAGGGCTGCCATCTGGGCCCTATTCCACAAAAAACTTTTGAACTTTTCACTTTGCACTTATCAATTTGTATTTTTTGCAAAGACTTTGCACTCTTTGCGCTCTCCTTGCAAAGTGTTCCACAAAGACTTTAATCATCTTTGCATTTATGTCTTATCACTTTTCACTTTGCGTTGTTAAATATATGTAACTTGTTAAAATGAGCCGCAAAATAAAAGTGAAAAAAACTTGCAGTTTTACAAGTTATTAAGAAAAAAAGGAAATTTTATTTGGTAGTTTTCAAAACAATAAAGTATTTGTTTATAACGTTATTGTAAATGTTTAGAACATATTAAAGTTAACATTTCATTTTGAAGGTTAATAAATTAGATAAACAGGCTGCATGGGAGGAAGTTTTGAAAAAAGCCCAATCCCTGCAACTGGCATCGGCAAAAAACATGGACCTATGCGAGGGACAGTTTTTTCGGGCTTTGGAAGCAGACAGAGCATGACTGCGCTGCGCAGCGTGCTCCAATTTTTCTCTAATTTTATTTAAAATTAAATCAACTTGAATTTGATTTAAACGAAAGTACTCTTTAAGATAAAGTTTTGTAGTCCCAAAAAATTAATTCGGTCTCTATAATTTCTTGTTATGACCGCGTCTTCACTTTCGTCGAACAAAAACTAACGTCTTAACATTTTGAAAGCTTCACTAGTTATAACAATATGAATTTGCAAAGCGATCGCTTGCATGCCTTGCTAATTGTTGACAAACTTATCAAAATTTGCTTTGCAAAAATAGAATTTACAGTTTTTGTGGAACGAAACTACATAATTATTTGCAAAAGTCTTTGCAAATTACACTTTTCAATATTAACTTTGCACTTTGCACAAGAGAACGTACGTGGAACAGTAATTGCAAAGACTCTGCAAATTACACTTATCACTTATCAAATTTTATAGTTCTGAGGAACACAAAGTTTTACAAATTGACGAAAAATTTGATAAGTGCAAAGTGAAAAGTTGATAAGTTGTTTTGTGGCACAGGGCCCTGGTATGAATTTGCCTTGGCCGTTATTTTAATTTGATTTTGTTTTTAATTTTTTTTTGCATGCAAGATATGTAATGTTTTTTATTATTCTTCTATTAAATATTTCTCTATTTTTTATTTTTGAATCCGAACCTTGCTGAATTTTAGGGTTCAACGGGTTCGGGTTCAAAGTCTTCTTAAACAGCGAACCTGAACCCGTTTGGGTTCACGTTCGGGTTCGGTTTCAGTCCCTGGTTTTTTTGCAGACTTTTTCAGTTTTTGGCGTGTTTTTAAGGTTTTTCTGATATTTTTAGTTTTGGCAAATTATTTCAGTTTTGGCGCTTTTTTCAGTATTTACGATTTTTTAAGTTTTGGCGCTTTTTTCGGATTTGGGGACTTTTTCAGTTTTGTTGATTTTTTAGGTTTAGCGATTTTTGTTTTGTTTTGGCTTTTTTTTGCTTTGGTGTTTTTTTTTTAATTTTTGGCGATTTTTTTCGTTTTTTTACGATATTTTTAGTTTTAGCGATTTTTTAGGTCTTAGTGCTTTTTTTCGTTTTGACGCCTTTTTTCGGTTTTTTGCGTTTTTTTTTTTGTTTTTTTGTCGATCTTTATAGTTTTGGTGATTTTTTGCGTTCGTGCGTTTTTTAGTTTTGGTGCATTTTCCTTTAAGCGGTTTTTTCATTTTGGCGATTTTTCGTTTCCACATTTATTTTGGAATTTTTTAGTTTTTGCGATTTTTAAAATTTCAAGAGTTTGCCTCTTATGGTTTGCAAGATACAGCAAATTGACTGTACGAATAATCGCCCAAGTGAAAATCGACCGAAACAGCTATGTAAATGAAGAAACGCCCAAAATTGTTGGGTTATTCGTCATAGTGAAGAAACACACAAAAAAACAGTGCCCGATCGCCCAAAAAAAGTGAAGAATAACCCAAAAGTGTGAAATGACGAATCGCCCGAAGTTTCTGGGTGTTTGTTCATTATGTAAAATCACCCTAATTTGGAATGAATAATCGCCTAAAAAAATTTTTTTTGGTGGTTTTTAACATTTCACAAAAATTTTGCATTTATTCATTATGAACAAATACCAAAATATTTAAAAATTTTGAGTCGCCCAAAGTCGATGAACAATCACCCAATTTTTTTTACAACAATTTTTGGGCGATTCTACATTTTTGTTTTTCGGGCGATTTTCACTTGGGCGATTATTCGTACAGCACAGCAAATTGTCTAAAACTTCAAAATTACATTAGGTGATAGAACACCCTTTAATTTTTATTGTTTTAAATATCAGTGTTAATTGCTGTAGCCATTCTACAGACTACACCAACGAACACTAACTTTGAAAGTTTTAAGTGTCTATATATATGTAAGTGTCTGTATATTACATTAGTACTTCAAACATTTTTCGTTGCTCGCTTTAGAACACCCTTTAATTTTTAACTGTCATGTTCTGTCAAAATTTTAGGTCCGTAGCTCTTACGGTTCTCGAGAAAACAGCGTGTGACAGACGGAGAGCGTTGCGAAAACAATAGGGTTCCTTTACACTTTTGGTGGTAACCATAAGAGCTACAGACCTGAAATTTTCATAGAATATGTAAAACTTTGGCCTCTACAACAACAAATATATCGCAGTTAAAAATTAAAGGGTGTTCTAAAGCAAGCAACGAAAAATATTGAAATACTAATGTAATATACAGACACTTAAATGTTCAAAGTTAGTGTTAATTGGAGCAGTCTGTAGAATAGACTACAGCAATTAATATTGACATTTAAAACAATACAAATTAAAGGGTGTTCTATCAGTTAATGTAATTTTGACTATGTAATTTAAACAATTTGCTGTATCTTGGAAAACCGTAAGAGGCAAACTGCTGAAATTCTAAAAATAACTAAAACTAAAAAATTACAAAATTAAAAAAATTTCAAAACAAAAAATCGCCAAAATAAAAAAGCGACAACTAAAAAAAACGCTAAAACGCAAAAAATCACCAAAACTAAAATGATCGACAAAACTAAAAAAACGCAAAAAACCGGAAAAAGACATAAAAACAAAAAAAAATAGCACAAAAATAACCAAAACGAAAAAAAGCGGCAAAGCAAAAAAACGCCAGAGCTAGAAAATTCACCAAAACGAAGTGTCAAAACCGAAAAAATCGCGAAAACTAAAAAATCACCTATAACCGAAGAAACCCTAAAAAACCGAAAAAGCGCCAAAACTAAAATAAATAGTTAAACTAAAAACATCGTCAAAACACGAAAAAGCGTTAAAAAAAACTCCAAAACCAAAAAATCGCCAAAACTAAAAAAAATCGAAAAAATAATTCAAAAAAACAAAAAATCGCAACAAAAAAAAACGAAAAAATTAAAAAAACGCCAAAACAAAAAAAGTATCGCAAAATCTACAAAAAAAGCTTTAAAAAATTAAATTAAACGAAAAAGCCAAACGACAAAATTTTCAAAATGAGAAAAAAGGCAAAAAACGAAATGGATAATATATGTGTATTTGTACGGAACCTTTCGTGTGCGAGCCAAAGTCGCACTTCACTGAATTTATTATTTTATTTGGAGGTGCGTTGGTAAACTAGATTTCTTCCTTTTCTTCTTTCAATAAATACAATTAAGTTGATTAAATTCTTAAGCAGATTAGAATATTAGATCAGCACACCACCACTAGAGGCGTTAAAAAAATAAGTTACTGTAAAAAGCTCTTAAGCCCTTCTGAAAAATAAAGCCACTTTGCATACTCTTTGCCACACTATCTTCGAAAAATTTCTTAGTATTGAATGTTGTATATAAAAATTTAGCGCTTTTTTAGAAAACGCTCTAAGATAAAAATGCGCATTTTGGGTCATCAAAAAGCGCTAAGTCTAGCGCGAAAAGTTGGGATCGCTGGTACGGGAACAATTTTCGTCCAAATAGGGATCCCGCGGGATCGGATGTACATAGTCTGTCGGCTGTCCTGAAAAAATTTGTTTTAAACATACGCTCTTATTCAAGAAAAACACAGATATAATTATGTATGTATGGACTTATATTTCATGAACCAAATTAAAGCACATTAATGTTCCTTGATCCAAATATATTTCTTAATGTACTTTATTAGTTCATATTAATTCACGGCTGTAAATAACTGGGTAATTTCATTCGCATAAACAACCATGTTGTAAAGAATGATACAAAAATGAAAATGAACCCCATAGAAGTAAGCAGCAAACGATTGAGATTTGTTTTTCCTGGTGCATGTGTCTGATCCATTATAATAAATCCAAGACCTCCTATAGTAAAAAGAAAACTGCTCGCCAATCCTTCCATTATATACTGCCCATTTACACGATAGGGCATAAATGCCACAGGTCTTGAATGACCATTTTCATCAACAGTTGCACCTACGCTAGGCGGTTCTACGATAACGTCATATATTATTCCTAAAATAGAGATACATTTGGATAGGCATTATTTACAAATATTAGAGGACTTCCTAAACGCATGTTTCTAACATATCAATGCATTCAGGAACGGAATATACACTAGTAATCGTTAATGTAAAATTTACGAACAAGTGGCAATGTCGCAAAGCAGCGTGCCTTTAGGAAGTCACCCATACTTATGGCTGACTTCCAAAACGTATCAATTGTATACAGTTCTTCTGTGGTATTTAGATCGTGTTTGTCGACGAAGTTTTGATTGAAAAGGTTTACATTGTCAATATTTTGTACTGCGACGATATGAAATACTATACGTTGTTCGAATACAAAGCAACTGACGTTTTGGAAGTCAGCCTATGTCTACATACAATATCGCTCATAGGTGTAACAACTTCATTATAAACTTGATTTTTGATCTAATAATGCAGAATTAATCTCCATATCGTTCTCATATTGCAAAAATTTGATAAAAATATCTTGTTTATTCAACTCTTGAGAAATACAATTTTCTTTTTCCATTAACACTTAATTACTCGCACTAAGAAAATTGAATAACTGCTCGCATGGAGTCACAGCTTAAGAGAGCAACACAGTAACTTTATTTGTCCGTGACTTGATCGTTACTAAAATCTAAACTTTTAGGAAAGTTAGAAAGCTACCAAGGGCAGGATATATTTTGAGCACGGCATGTACCTGTTTTTTTTTACAATAAAGTGCTTTGACCCCATTCGAGTAATTAAGGGTTAAGTTGTGTGTAAATTAGACTTCGTTTTTTGAGTTGTTTAAATACAAATTCGGTAAATCGCGATTCTCCTGTGTTTTTTCAGTGTCGATATATTTATCAGAGTGTGCAAACAAACAAAACTTTTCGCAAACATTTCATGCGAAGACACAAACTTTTAAAATATTTTTAATCGTTTCGTACATGAGCAAAACCAAAACAAATACTTTTACAATGCCAAAAAAAATGAAACAAAACAATTGGCTTTTCATTCATCTGCATACTTTAATATCGCGTTTCAATCGTACAACAACAACACAAAAGCTGAAATGTGTTTCGTTGAATGCTTCATTGTATTTAGCATAAATACACTGACACATTCTCTACTATGATGAGCAAATCAATCGGGAAACGTTTGCAAATGTATTTTCTTAAAACTCTTCAATTTTGTTCTTATTTTCTTTTCCAGCTGCGTACATTTAAGTTAACGTACATTTTGTGTACACAAGCATAAACAGTACGAAACTAAATGGGACTATCATTCTCGTTGTTATTGTTTTGTTTTTGTTTTACACATTGGAAAATACAAAACGAAACGAAAGCAAACGTTTCGTTTAGTTTATTTTTCTACTCTGATATTTATTATAAAGTCGTTTTGATTTCAACCTTGTTGGAAGCTTTTATTAGGTTTTAACGAGTGAACCGTTAACGGTATTCAAAGATAGTTGACCTTTCGGCTTAAGCTAAGTACTCTGTTCACATTTGCGAAAATTTTTGATCAACATTAGTTTTTTCATACGAAAAATATGACAAGTAACCAATTATAATAGCCCTTGAAAGTATGCTGCAATTGTGTACGTTTAAAAAAAAACCCAATTTGTTTGTTGTAAATTCCACACGAAAAAAGTGGTGCTTATATTATTTCGCATGGACACTCAAAATGTTGTAGATACATTTCGTATGTTTTTCACAAAATAAACAGGGTACTACTTCTGGAACAAGTTTTCATGAGAAATTCGTTAACAAATTTTTTAAATGAACTTTTGACAGCAGTTCGCACGAAATGATGAACATAGTACCCTGCTTTAAGCTATAAAATATCAACTCGTTATTAATTCTTTGGACGCCATACTTGCATTACGTGCACCTTCATAATGCTGTACAAGGTAACAATATTCTTCGAATAAAGAATTGATTATTTTTATTAATATTATTGAAAAATTCTTGTGCTTTTATTTTCATATGCGGCCATGTTCTGTATTTCATGTGGAATTAAAATTTGCGGAATTATCAAAGCATTGTTGTTTTAAATTAATATTTACATATAACAACAATGCTTTGATAGTTCCACATATTTTAATTCCTCATGAAATACAGAACATACCCGATTGTTTTATTTCTCTATATCGAATATACGCCGAAACATTGGTCCTTACGAGCCGGATAAATAAGCCACAAGAATTGTTTCAAGATTTTAAGTCTTAATTCCGTCTCATTTTTCATAAAAATCAAGGAAACTAAGGTCAGTAAATTGATTAAAGAGTGATTATTTAAGATTAAAAGTGCGTCTACATAAATACACACATATATATAAAGACATTTAGGCTGAACCCATACCGAATACGACAAAACTGTGTTTTGTGACGTATACGACAACAGAACATTAGTTCTTATGAGAGCACACACATCAAATGTTTTTTGATGTGAGCTATAATCATACGAGTGTGTTTGACGTATAAGACAAAAACGTTTTGTCGTATTTGGTGTGTTTTCAGGCTTACTTGCTAATGTATGTATGTATGTATGTGCATTTATTTATGTATGTATATAAAAAAACAAGTGGTTATTGTGTACTAAAAGATAAAACAGATTATTGATCAAGATAACAAGGTTCCATCAATTGTGAATAATTAATTTACAGAGTACCTTTTGTTACATTCGCAAATTTGTGATCAATACAAACATTTTCAAGGCTGTTTGTTTTTGTGGACGGACGGCCAAATAAAATGTACATATAAAGATTTACAGCCTAACTCACGATGTCGATCGACAACTCGAGCGACTGACGACAATTCACTCATTATAGTTCGTTTGAGCGACCCACTAACTATCGACTTGTCGGTCGTAAGGCTTTACGTTGTTCACGTAATCCTTCACTCATTGTCAAATTAACATATTGCCACATCAAAAATTTCACAAATAAAACGCTACTTTGAAAATAAAAAGCGATGAAATGTGAAGATTGTAGAATAAAAAATTCAACTCTATGCTAATTAAACTTACTACAAATGTAAACAAGAGACATAGATATGTATGTTTCAAAATTGTGACACAATAAATAAATTTGTTTATGTGATTTATAAACATATGTATTTTTGTTGCTACTTACTTACTAGTTCTTTTCGGCTATAAAACTTCTAAAACTAATTTTTATTTAACTTTATTTTATTATGATCTATTTTTATTATTTAACATTATTTTATTATTAAATTAATAAAATTGAAACACTTTATTATTTTACTTTTTTATTTGTCGACATCAACAACACAAGTGACTGATTTTGATATTTGTTGTCGCTTGACTTTTCATAGTGGGTACCAAATTTGTATGAAAACTATTACGTTGTCGATCGCTTGCATTGTCGATCGACTTGTTGTGCTGAAAGTTTTAACTAGGCCGCAAATCAGCTGTTTGTCGTTGAAATATATTCTAGTGAAGTCAATTAATTTATTAAATTAAGTTTTAAATTACGCGAAAATTAATTGATTCGTTAAATTTGTTTGCAGGCAATAAAAAAGTTTGGTATAATTTATTAAAAACCAATTTTTGTTCGGCAAGTGCACATATTTTACATTTTTACATATCTTTTAATTTTGTTAACAATATTATAATTAATCAACCATTTTATCAAAAATTTATTGGTTTACAGCTAGTTTATTAAACTATTTTGCAAATAATTTCTTTTGTGCGATATTTTGTGTAACTAATACAGTTTTATTTATTCGTGTTACCTTTGTCCACCTCTTTCTGCGTTCATTGATAGCCACCCTACGGTCAGTCGATTTGACTGCATAGTAGTTTTGAACAACCGATTGATTTGTTTGTTAAATATCACAGCTGTTGTTTATTTAATTGCGATTTTATAACTGGCGCCTAAATTATCGGTGTCCTTCTTAATATTCATTGTTTTGTTTATCTTCTGTTGAATTCTAAGATTCTGTTATGTACCTTTTCCTTGTGTTTTCTATTTTGTCCAATATTTTTATGTTGTCAAAATCTGATTTATGTTGTGTTTGTACAATTTGTTGAGATAAAGCAGTGCTTTCTTAGTTTTTGCTTATGTCAAATTTATTTTCACCTACTCTTGTTTCCAAACTTCTTTTCGTTGTCCCAATGTACAAAATGTTACAGCTGTTCATGTCATTACCTTTACAAGGTATTTCACATACTACGTTTTGTTGTAGTTTTTCTACAGGCGTTTTTGTTTTTGTAAATATTGTGCTTAAATTAAAAATTTGTAAATTAAATTTACCTCTTCTAATCTATTTACGGCTCAATATGTATAATTTAATTTATATTTTGAAATGGGAAAATCTTTTGAAAAATTTATACGCGCTTCCGATGGCATTATTAAATTCGAAGCAAGATTTCAAAGGATTCGTGATGCAGATCATCACACATATACATTAGAAGTGACTACTGATCAATTAAGGACTTTATGGGAAAGGGTTAGAACAGCGTATGATGAAGCCGTGATTGAATGCGAAACAGCAGAAGAAATTAAGACAGAAAAATTATAAATAGTTGAACATAAATATGAATCAGCCTTTGCTACTTATGCTCGCTGTATGAAGGCCATAAAACTTAACTCTACCTGAAACAAGACGTCCTGTCGATGGCGTTGAAGCTTCTGTAGGAGATAAAATCTCATATAGCCTACCTCTTAAACCATATGGCATGGAGTTTTTTTGGGGACTACCTTTCGTGGCCAACATTTAGAGATCTCTTTACCGCAATATATATAAACAATAAACGCTTCAGTAACATTGAAAGATTATGTTATTTAATGAAGAAGACTGGTCAAGAGGCTAAAGAGAGCGTTTCAAAGTATCCGCTAACTAATTCGGGATTTGACATCGCATGGAAAAATCTTAAAGAAACATATGCAAACACGAGAATGCTAGTAAATAATCAATTAAAATGTTTATTAAATTTAGAATCTATCAATAAAGAAACTAGTTCCACGCTGAAAAGTTTACAACGTGGTATAAATGGGTTTTTGAGTGCAATGTCAATTTACAAAATTTCCACTGAAAATTGGGATACGACTATTGTCTTTATTTGTATACAGCGATTACCAGCGCAGACAATTTCACTCTGGGAACAATCAATCAATCAAAGAGATAAAACTGCTCTACCTATGTGGAGGGATTTGGATTCGTTTTTAACGGAACGAATTCAAACCTCGAGTTGTATTCATGATCTCACTAATTTAGATAATGAAAGAAAACAAAAGCTCATGTTTCTACTAAGAGCTCACCTGCCATGTGTTTTATGTCCAAAACAAAATCATTTGCTACGATTTTGTCGTCGGTTTAAAAATTTTTCAATAGCAGAGCGATTTTCTACTATAAAAAAGTTTCACTGTTGTGTGAACTGTCTTTCGAAATCGCATAAAGCCAAAGACTGTAAAAGTGAAAATCTTTGTTTCAAATGCAATCAAAGGCACCATACTATGCATCATCGGGAAGCTCCTCCAAATAATTCTGCCAATTCTAATCAATTCTCGGCTATAAATAATTCTAATGCTAATTCTTCGGAATTGGAATCACAAATGCTATTGACATCAGCAAATGCTCGCTCTAATTTCAATCGTCAAGTTTTTCATCTCTTACAGAATTCGTCTGTTCTGTTGGGAACTGCTATGGTCTCCATTATTTGCCATGATACTACGTATCCAGCAAAGACCTTAATAGATCCAGCATCTGATGCCTTATTCATTTCTGAACACTTGCGAAATCAACTGCGACTTCCGTCACATTCTACGAATGTCAAGATTTCCGGTGTTAATAGAGAAGCTTCCACAATTCGAGAAAAAGTTGTACAATTAGAGTGGGATCACCATTGGATCGGAAAATTTACTTGAACACTTGTGCTCTTGTCTTACCATCAATATCAGGTAATTTACCTTCATTCATTTGTGCTTCAGATAAGTGAATTACCGAATCTCAAATTAGCAGATTGCAATTTTTATAAAGGCAGACCAGTAGATCTGCTGCTTGGTGCAGATTTATACCCTCAGATCATTTTTAATGAAGTTCGTCGAAATATTGGTGGATCGTTAATGGCCCAAAAACAATTTTTGGGTGGATTCTAACAGGTCCAGTTGACACTTCAGTTAATAATTCGATTAACGTTACTTTTTCTGAAGAATATGATCTAAACCAAAACCTTTTGAGATGTTGGGAATTAGAATAAACTTTGAAAAGAAAAATTTTGTCGCCTTCGGATAAAATTTGTGAAGAAATTTATAAGAAAACCACCAGACGGGACTCGACAGGTAGATACATTGTGTCACTAACTTTCAAGCCAGAATTTTCCCGTGCAATTAATTTGGGGATATCAAGGTCTAGCGCTATGAAGCAATTTATGCGAATATAATCTCTCTTTTCAAATAAATCTGAACTAAAAAGCATGTATGACGAGGTGTTAATGGATTATTTGCAATTAGATCACATGCGACCTGTACAATCGGATAATCAAGCCGTCACAAAATCATGTTATTTGCCACATCACCCGGTGATTAAGCCAGAGAGGAAAACAACTAAACTTAGAGTCGTGTTTAATGCTTCGAATAGGATATCTAATGGCAACAGCTTAAATTATTGGCTTTTTGTATGACCTACGTTGCAAACTGACTTAGTCCACTTGATTTTACGTTGGCGATTGTTTCAGTTTGTATTTAATTGTGATATTACGAAAATGTATAGGCAAATTCGTGTTCATTCGTCCCATACCCATTTTAAGCGCGTTCTTTATAGGACATCATCTGATGATCAAGTGACGGATTATGAACTGCAGACGGTAACCTTTGGTTTAAATTGCGCGCCTTATTTAGCAATCCGTACTTCATTGCAATTGGCTGATGACTGTGAAGAGGAATTCCCCATGGCTGCTGAAATCTTGAGGAAAGGTATGTATGTTGAGATGTGTTGACTGGAGGTCATGAGGTATCTAGTGCTTTGTTGTCTAGGGATCAGTTAACTGCTGCTTTGTTATCGGCTGGGTTTGAACTCCGGAAATTGACATCAAATAAACTATCAATTTTGCAGGGATTGCCTACAGATCATTTAGATGCAGAGGTTTTAACGTTTGAAGAATCTAGTTGTTCAAAAACCTTGGGGATTTTTTTGAATGTGCAATTAGATTTTTTCTTTTTTTAAGTTTTTCCTCTAGGGGCAAAATCGGGGTATACGAAAAGGAAAGTATTACCTAGCATAGTTAATTTTTTTGACCCGGTTGGTTGACTTAGCCCAGTAATTATTGAAGCAAAAATGATAATACAATACATTTGGCTTAACAATATTGATTGGGACGATCTTCTTCCTTCTTCAACAGAAAAGGAATGGTTAAAATTTGTCGAATCCTTTAATCAAATAAATTTTATTCAAGTGCCCAGATGGGTAATTATTGCAAAGATTCGACTACCGAAATTCAAGTTTTTTCTGATGCCTCGGAAAAGGCATACGCGGGGGTAATATATATACACATTTGTTATCCTCCAAAACAAAGGTGGCGCCAATTAAATGTATTTCCTTACCACGTCTCGGATTGTGTGGAGCGGTTTTGGCATCAGAGTTGCTGAAGAATAACCTCAATGAAATTGAGATTCCGATCAAACGTGTATATTGTTGGACGTATTCGACGATTGTATTCGCATGGTTGCGAAAAACGCCAAGGACTACCTTTGTAGCTGATAGGGTTTGTCGCATTCAAGAGAATACGGGAAATCATGGTTTCACGTTCGTTCTGAGGATAATCCTGCCGAATTAGGCACTCGAGTGTAGATCCTCTCACTTTATCAAAAAGTGAATTCTGGTGGCACGGCCCTTCGTGGCTGAGTCAAAATAAAAGTCAGTGGTACCAACATCATTTTTAAAATCTGGACACAGACATAAAAAGTCGACAACTGAAAGCCCATGCCTCATTTTTTTCGAAATTTGAGGATATTTTAGTCGTTTCGCGAAACTTATGGCAGAATTTATTCATTTGCTTACTATTCACGGTGGTAATCAATTAATGTTGCGAATCTATCGGTTTGAGTATTGGGTACCTCGACTACGAATCTTAATTCGTACGGTAATTCACCGATGTAAGCGTTGTATAATTGATCGACAATGTACTTGTAGTCAAATAATGGGTGCCTTTCCCCTGAACGTACTACGGTTGACAGGCCATTTACTATTACAGGTGTTGATTTCGCTGGACCTTTTGACGTAAAAAACTATAATGGTAAATCTTGCAGAATTACGAAAGGTTATGTTTGTATTTTTGCTTGCTTTTCCACGAAAGCTATACATTTAGAAGCCGCGTCAGGTTTGTCAACTGATACCTTTTTGGCTGCATTCAACCGATTTATATCTAGAAGAGTTTGTCCTCAAACCATGTTTTCGGACAATGGTAGGTACAAATTTCGTTGGAGCGTCAAATGAGCTCGCAAGGGACTTTCAAACGTTTTTAAAAGAATGTCAAGCCAGAATGTCTTCCACTTTTGGGACATAAAGGTTTGACGTGGTGCTTTATAACAGCAGGTGCTGCTCATATGGGTGGCCTTTGGGAAGCGGCGGTCAAAAGTTTTAAACTTCATTTTCGAAAAGAAGTCCAGTCGTACCGCTACACTTTTGAAGAACTGTCTACAATTTTGGCTAGAATAGAGGATTGTTTGAATTTTTGCCCATTATGCCCTATGCCTGATAATCCTGCCGAACTTGTCGCACTAACACCAGGACATTTCTTATTGGGTCGGCTGTATTGGATCCGCCAGAACCGACAATTTATGACAGTCCGATTAGCGTTGCTAATCGTTATTGTAAAATAAAAGCTTTGATTCGCGAATTTTGTAAAAGGTGGAAGGAAGAATATCTCGTAAATTTACACAAACAATATAAATGGCAACATCCTCAACGAGACATTGCTCTGAATAACTTGGTTGTCATAAAAAATGAACAATTACCTGCCAATTCATGGAAGTTAGGAATTGTAACGAAAGCTCATACTGGTACTGATGGTCATGTTCGTGTTGCAGAAATACGCACACAAATGGGATAATTAATAGACCAATAACCAAAATTGTTGTTATATACGAATCTTAATTTCATATCAACCTTTTCTTTATCAATTTACATATATTAATAAAATTTTTTCCTAGCATAATGGACTCTAGTACCACAGCCATGAATACTTATGAATTTTAAACCGCAACTGCAGCCCTTCATGACTCGAAACTTTTAATAAACTCAACACGGATCCTTCATGATCCATTTATATATAAGCATATGGAAAAAAATTGTATATCTCTTTTTTAACTTTATACAGTCCACAGGAGTCCTTAATGGCTCAATTAAATATTTTGTACTTTATGCATCAGGAGTCATTAATGGCTCAATTATATATTTTTATATTCTGTTCATCAGGAGTTCTTCATGGCTCATATCTTTATAATTATTTTATTTACAACTTATTTTGTCGTTTCAAGGTGGCCGGCAATGTTTAAATACAATCGATAAATCGCGATTCTACTGTTTTTCAGTGTCTATATATTTATTATAAAGTAGTTTTGATTTCAACCTTGTTGGAATCCTTTATTGGGTTTTAACGAGTGAACCGTTAACGGTATTTAAAGATTGTTGGCTCTTTCGGCTTAAGTTATAAAACATCCATTCGCTATTGCTTCTTTGGGCGCCATACTTCCATTACGTGCACCTTCATAATACAGTACAAGGTAACAATATTCTTCGAATAAATAATTGATTCTTTTTATTAATATTATTGAAAAATTCTTGTTTTTATTTTCATATCGTTTTATTTATCAATATCGGATATACGGCGAAACATGAGTTATGGCGTTGTTGCAGCAAATGCGCTAAATAATTTGTGTTTTGAATAAAACACATATTTATTATAAAGTTGTTTTGATTTCAACCTTGTTGGAAGCTTTTATTAGGTTTTAACGAGTGAACCGTTAACGGTATTCAAAGATTGTTGACCTTTCGGCTTAAGCTAAGTACTCTGTTCACATTTGCGAAAATTTTTGATCAACATTAGTTTTTTCATACGAAAAATATGACAAGTAACCAATTATAATAGCCCTTGAAAGTATGCTGCAATTGTGTACGTTTAAAAAAAAACCCAATTTGTTTGTTGATAAATTCCACACGAAAAAAGTGGTGCTTATATTATTTCGCATGGACACTCAAAATGTTGTAGATACATTTCGTATGTTTTTCACAAAATAAACAGGGTACTACTTCTGGAACAAGTTTTCATGAGAAATTCGTTAACAAATTTTTTAAATGAACTTTTGACAGCAGTTCGCACGAAATGATGAACATAGTACCCTGCTTTAAGCTATAAAATATCAACTCGTTATTAATTCTTTGGACGCCATACTTGCATTACGTGCACCTTCATAATGCTGTACAAGGTAACAATATTCTTCGAATAAAGAATTGATTATTTTTATTAATATTATTGAAAAATTCTTGTGCTTTTATTTTCATATGCGGCCATGTTCTGTATTTCATGTGGAATTAAAATTTGCGGAATTATCAAAGCATTGTTGTTTTAAATTAATATTTACATATAACAACAATGCTTTGATAGTTCCACATATTTTAATTCCTCATGAAATACAGAACATACCCGATTGTTTTATTTCTCTATATCGAATATACGCCGAAACATTGGTCCTTACGAGCCGGATAAATAAGCCACAAGAATTGTTTCAAGATTTTAAGTCTTAATTCCGTCTCATTTTTCATAAAAATCAAGGAAACTAAGGTCAGTAAATTGATTAAAGAGTGATTATTTAAGATTAAAAGTGCGTCTACATAAATACACACATATATATAAAGACATTTAGGCTGAACCCATACCGAATACGACAAAACTGTGTTTTGTGACGTATACGACAACAGAACATTAGTTCTTATGAGAGCACACACATCAAATGTTTTTTGATGTGAGCTATAATCATACGAGTGTGTTTGACGTATAAGACAAAAACGTTTTGTCGTATTTGGTGTGTTTTCAGGCTTACTTGCTAATGTATGTATGTATGTATGTGCATTTATTTATGTATGTATATAAAAAAACAAGTGGTTATTGTGTACTAAAAGATAAAACAGATTATTGATCAAGATAACAAGGTTCCATCAATTGTGAATAATTAATTTACAGAGTACCTTTTGTTACATTCGCAAATTTGTGATCAATACAAACATTTTCAAGGCTGTTTGTTTTTGTGGACGGACGGCCAAATAAAATGTACATATAAAGATTTACAGCCTAACTCACGATGTCGATCGACAACTCGAGCGACTGACGACAATTCACTCATTATAGTTCGTTTGAGCGACCCACTAACTATCGACTTGTCGGTCGTAAGGCTTTACGTTGTTCACGTAATCCTTCACTCATTGTCAAATTAACATATTGCCACATCAAAAATTTCACAAATAAAACGCTACTTTGAAAATAAAAAGCGATGAAATGTGAAGATTGTAGAATAAAAAATTCAACTCTATGCTAATTAAACTTACTACAAATGTAAACAAGAGACATAGATATGTATGTTTCAAAATTGTGACACAATAAATAAATTTGTTTATGTGATTTATAAACATATGTATTTTTGTTGCTACTTACTTACTAGTTCTTTTCGGCTATAAAACTTCTAAAACTAATTTTTATTTAACTTTATTTTATTATGATCTATTTTTATTATTTAACATTATTTTATTATTAAATTAATAAAATTGAAACACTTTATTATTTTACTTTTTTATTTGTCGACATCAACAACACAAGTGACTGATTTTGATATTTGTTGTCGCTTGACTTTTCATAGTGGGTACCAAATTTGTATGAAAACTATTACGTTGTCGATCGCTTGCATTGTCGATCGACTTGTTGTGCTGAAAGTTTTAACTAGGCCGCAAATCAGCTGTTTGTCGTTGAAATATATTCTAGTGAAGTCAATTAATTTATTAAATTAAGTTTTAAATTACGCGAAAATTAATTGATTCGTTAAATTTGTTTGCAGGCAATAAAAAAGTTTGGTATAATTTATTAAAAACCAATTTTTGTTCGGCAAGTGCACATATTTTACATTTTTACATATCTTTTAATTTTGTTAACAATATTATAATTAATCAACCATTTTATCAAAAATTTATTGGTTTACAGCTAGTTTATTAAACTATTTTGCAAATAATTTCTTTTGTGCGATATTTTGTGTAACTAATACAGTTTTATTTATTCGTGTTACCTTTGTCCACCTCTTTCTGCGTTCATTGATAGCCACCCTACGGTCAGTCGATTTGACTGCATAGTAGTTTTGAACAACCGATTGATTTGTTTGTTAAATATCACAGCTGTTGTTTATTTAATTGCGATTTTATAACTGGCGCCTAAATTATCGGTGTCCTTCTTAATATTCATTGTTTTGTTTATCTTCTGTTGAATTCTAAGATTCTGTTATGTACCTTTTCCTTGTGTTTTCTATTTTGTCCAATATTTTTATGTTGTCAAAATCTGATTTATGTTGTGTTTGTACAATTTGTTGAGATAAAGCAGTGCTTTCTTAGTTTTTGCTTATGTCAAATTTATTTTCACCTACTCTTGTTTCCAAACTTCTTTTCGTTGTCCCAATGTACAAAAGGTTACAGCTGTTCATGTCATTACCTTTACAAGGTATTTCACATACTACGTTTTGTTGTAGTTTTTCTACAGGCGTTTTTGTTTTTGTAAATATTGTGCTTAAATTAAAAATTTGTAAATTAAATTTACCTCTTCTAATCTATTTACGGCTCAATATGTATAATTTAATTTATATTTTGAAATGGGAAAATCTTTTGAAAAATTTATACGCGCTTCCGATGGCATTATTAAATTCGAAGCAAGATTTCAAAGGATTCGTGATGCAGATCATCACACATATACATTAGAAGTGACTACTGATCAATTAAGGACTTTATGGGAAAGGGTTAGAACAGCGTATGATGAAGCCGTGATTGAATGCGAAACAGCAGAAGAAATTAAGACAGAAAAATTATAAATAGTTGAACATAAATATGAATCAGCCTTTGCTACTTATGCTCGCTGTATGAAGGCCATAAAACTTAACTCTACCTGAAACAAGACGTCCTGTCGATGGCGTTGAAGCTTCTGTAGGAGATAAAATCTCATATAGCCTACCTCTTAAACCATATGGCATGGAGTTTTTTTGGGGACTACCTTTCGTGACCAACATTTAGAGATCTCTTTACCGCAATATATATAAACAATAAACGCTTCAGTAACATTGAAAGATTATGTTATTTAATGAAGAAGACTGGTCAAGAGGCTAAAGAGAGCGTTTCAAAGTATCCGCTAACTAATTCGGGATTTGACATCGCATGGAAAAATCTTAAAGAAACATATGCAAACCCGAGAATGCTAGTAAATAATCAATTAAAATGTTTATTAAATTTAGAATCTATCAATAAAGAAACTAGTTCCACGCTGAAAAGTTTACAACGTGGTATAAATGGGTTTTTGAGTGCAATGTCAATTTACAAAATTTCCACTGAAAATTGGGATACGACTATTGTCTTTATTTGTATACAGCGATTACCAGCGCAGACAATTTCACTCTGGAACAATCAATCAATCAAAGAGATAAAACTGCTCTACCTATGTGGAGGGATTTGGATTCGTTTTTAACGGAACGAATTCAAACCTCGAGATGTATTCATGATCTCACTAATTTAGATAATGAAAGAAAACAAAAGCTCATGTTTCTACTAAGAGCTCACCTGCCATGTGTTTTATGTCCAAAACAAAATCATTTGCTACGATTTTGTCGTCGGTTTAAAAATTTTTCAATAGCAGAGCGATTTTCTACTATAAAAAAGTTTCACTGTTGTGTGAACTGTCTTTCGAAATCGCATAAAGCCAAAGACTGTAAAAGTGAAAATCTTTGTTTCAAATGCAATCAAAGGCACCATACTATGCATCATCGGGAAGCTCCTCCAAATAATTCTGCCAATTCTAATCAATTCTCGGCTATAAATAATTCTAATGCTAATTCTTCGGAATTGGAATCACAAATGCTATTGACATCAGCAAATGCTCGCTCTAATTTCAATCGTCAAGTTTTTCATCTCTTACAGAATTCGTCTGTTCTGTTGGGAACTGCTATGGTCTCCATTATTTGCCATGATACTACGTATCCAGCAAAGACCTTAATAGATCCAGCATCTGATGCCTTATTCATTTCTGAACACTTGCGAAATCAACTGCGACTTCCGTCACATTCTACGAATGTCAAGATTTCCGGTGTTAATAGAGAAGCTTCCACAATTCGAGAAAAAGTTGTACAATTAGAGTGGGATCACCATTGGATCGGAAAATTTACTTGAACACTTGTGCTCTTGTCTTACCATCAATATCAGGTAATTTACCTTCATTCATTTGTGCTTCAGATAAGTGAATTACCGAATCTCAAATTAGCAGATTGCAATTTTTATAAAGGCAGACCAGTAGATCTGCTGCTTGGTGCAGATTTATACCCTCAGATCATTTTTAATGAAGTTCGTCGAAATATTGGTGGATCGTTAATGGCCCAAAAACAATTTTTGGGTGGATTCTAACAGGTCCAGTTGACACTTCAGTTAATAATTCGATTAACGTTACTTTTTCTGAAGAATATGATCTAAACCAAAACCTTTTGAGATGTTGGGAATTAGAATAAACTTTGAAAAGAAAAATTTTGTCGCCTTCGGATAAAATTTGTGAAGAAATTTATAAGAAAACCACCAGACGGGACTCGACAGGTAGATACATTGTGTCACTAACTTTCAAGCCAGAATTTTCCCGTGCAATTAATTTGGGGATATCAAGGTCTAGCGCTATGAAGCAATTTATGCGAATATAATCTCTCTTTTCAAATAAATCTGAACTAAAAAGCATGTATGACGAGGTGTTAATGGATTATTTGCAATTAGATCACATGCGACCTGTACAATCGGATAATCAAGCCGTCACAAAATCATGTTATTTGCCACATCACCCGGTGATTAAGCCAGAGAGGAAAACAACTAAACTTAGAGTCGTGTTTAATGCTTCGAATAGGATATCTAATGGCAACAGCTTAAATTATTGGCTTTTTGTATGACCTACGTTGCAAACTGACTTAGTCCACTTGATTTTACGTTGGCGATTGTTTCAGTTTGTATTTAATTGTGATATTACGAAAATGTATAGGCAAATTCGTGTTCATTCGTCCCATACCCATTTTAAGCGCGTTCTTTATAGGACATCATCTGATGATCAAGTGACGGATTATGAACTGCAGACGGTAACCTTTGGTTTAAATTGCGCGCCTTATTTAGCAATCCGTACTTCATTGCAATTGGCTGATGACTGTGAAGAGGAATTCCCCATGGCTGCTGAAATCTTGAGGAAAGGTATGTATGTTGAGATGTGTTGACTGGAGGTCATGAGGTATCTAGTGCTTTGTTGTCTAGGGATCAGTTAACTGCTGCTTTGTTATCGGCTGGGTTTGAACTCCGGAAATTGACATCAAATAAACTATCAATTTTGCAGGGATTGCCTACAGATCATTTAGATGCAGAGGTTTTAACGTTTGAAGAATCTAGTTGTTCAAAAACCTTGGGGATTTTTTTGAATGTGCAATTAGATTTTTTCTTTTTTTAAGTTTTTCCTCTAGGGGCAAAATCGGGGTATACGAAAAGGAAAGTATTACCTAGCATAGTTAATTTTTTTGACCCGGTTGGTTGACTTAGCCCAGTAATTATTGAAGCAAAAATGATAATACAATACATTTGGCTTAACAATATTGATTGGGACGATCTTCTTCCTTCTTCAACAGAAAAGGAATGGTTAAAATTTGTCGAATCCTTTAATCAAATAAATTTTATTCAAGTGCCCAGATGGGTAATTATTGCAAAGATTCGACTACCGAAATTCAAGTTTTTTCTGATGCCTCGGAAAAGGCATACGCGGGGGGTAATATATATACACATTTGTTATCCTCCAAAACAAAGGTGGCGCCAATTAAATGTATTTCCTTACCACGTCTCGGATTGTGTGGAGCGGTTTTGGCATCAGAGTTGCTGAAGAATAACCTCAATGAAATTGAGATTCCGATCAAACGTGTATATTGTTGGACGTATTCGACGATTGTATTCGCATGGTTGCGAAAAACGCCAAGGACTACCTTTGTAGCTGATAGGGTTTGTCGCATTCAAGAGAATACGGGAAATCATGGTTTCACGTTCGTTCTGAGGATAATCCTGCCGAATTAGGCACTCGGGTGTAGATCCTCTCACTTTATCAAAAAGTGAATTCTGGTGGCACGGCCCTTCGTGGCTGAGTCAAAATAAAAGTCAGTGGTACCAACATCATTTTTAAAATCTGGACACAGACATAAAAAGTCGACAACTGAAAGCCCATGCCTCATTTTTTTTCGAAATTTGAGGATATTTTAGTCGTTTCGCGAAACTTATGGCAGAATTTATTCATTTGCTTACTATTCACGGTGGTAATCAATTAATGTTGCGAATCTATCGGTTTGAGTATTGGGTACCTCGACTACGAATCTTAATTCGTACGGTAATTCACCGATGTAAGCGTTGTATAATTGATCGACAATGTACTTGTAGTCAAATAATGGGTGCCTTTCCCCTGAACGTACTACGGTTGACAGGCCATTTACTATTACAGGTGTTGATTTCGCTGGACCTTTTGACGTAAAAAACTATAATGGTAAATCTTGCAGAATTACGAAAGGTTATGTTTGTATTTTTGCTTGCTTTTCCACGAAAGCTATACATTTAGAAGCCGCGTCAGGTTTGTCAACTGATACCTTTTTGGCTGCATTCAACCGATTTATATCTAGAAGAGTTTGTCCTCAAACCATGTTTTCGGACAATGGTAGGTACAAATTTCGTTGGAGCGTCAAATGAGCTCGCAAGGGACTTTCAAACGTTTTTAAAAGAATGTCAAGCCAGAATGTCTTCCACTTTTGGGACATAAAGGTTTGACGTGGTGCTTTATAACAGCAGGTGCTGCTCATATGGGTGGCCTTTGGGAAGCGGCGGTCAAAAGTTTTAAACTTCATTTTCGAAAAGAAGTCCAGTCGTACCGCTACACTTTTGAAGAACTGTCTACAATTTTGGCTAGAATAGAGGATTGTTTGAATTTTTGCCCATTATGCCCTATGCCTGATAATCCTGCCGAACTTGTCGCACTAACACCAGGACATTTCTTATTGGGTCGGCTGTATTGGATCCGCCAGAACCGACAATTTATGACAGTCCGATTAGCGTTGCTAATCGTTATTGTAAAATAAAAGCTTTGATTCGCGAATTTTGTAAAAGGTGGAAGGAAGAATATCTCGTAAATTTACACAAACAATATAAATGGCAACATCCTCAACGAGACATTGCTCTGAATAACTTGGTTGTCATAAAAAATGAACAATTACCTGCCAATTCATGGAAGTTAGGAATTGTAACGAAAGCTCATACTGGTACTGATGGTCATGTTCGTGTTGCAGAAATACGCACACAAATGGGATAATTAATAGACCAATAACCAAAATTGTTGTTATATACGAATCTTAATTTCATA
The DNA here is from genome assembly GCA_956483635.1 of Panzeria rudis. Classification (NCBI taxonomy): domain Eukaryota; kingdom Metazoa; phylum Arthropoda; class Insecta; order Diptera; family Tachinidae; genus Panzeria; species Panzeria rudis. The sequence goes on from OY101449.1 coordinate 71,652,879, forward strand.
TCAACCTTTTCTTTATCAATTTACATATATTAATAAAATTTTTTCCTAGCATAATGGACTCTAGTACCACAGCCATGAATACTTATGAATTTTAAACCGCAACTGCAGCCCTTCATGACTCGAAACTTTTAATAAACTCAACACGAATCCTTCATGATCCATTTATATATAAGCATATGGAAAAAAATTGTATATCTCTTTTTTAACTTTATACAGTCCACAGGAGTCCTTAATGGCTCAATTAAATATTTTGTACTTTATGCATCAGGAGTCATTAATGGCTCAATTATATATTTTTATATTCTGTTCATCAGGAGTTCTTCATGGCTCATATCTTTATAATTATTTTATTTACAACTTATTTTGTCGTTTCAAGGTGGCCGGCAATGTTTAAATACAATCGGTAAATCGCGATTCTACTGTTTTTCAGTGTCTATATATTTATTATAAAGTAGTTTTGATTTCAACCTTGTTGGAATCCTTTATTGGGTTTTAACGAGTGAACCGTTAACGGTATTTAAAGATTGTTGGCTCTTTCGGCTTAAGTTATAAAACATCCATTCGCTATTGCTTCTTTGGGCGCCATACTTCCATTACGTGCACCTTCATAATACAGTACAAGGTAACAATATTCTTCGAATAAATAATTGATTCTTTTTATTAATATTATTGAAAAATTCTTGTTTTTATTTTCATATGGTTTTATTTATCAATATCGGATATACGGCGAAACATGAGTTATGGCGTTGTTGCAGCAAATGCGCTAAATAATTTGTGTTTTGAATAAAACACAAATTATTTAGGAAATGTGCCGAGTTATCTCATCCTTTAGCTCTTGAATTGTTGCTGGCTTTTCTTTCAAATAACCTTAAATAAAGAAGTCCAACGGTATCAAATCACATGATCTTGGTGGCCAATTGACATCGCCACCACGTGAGATAACACGGCCATTGAATTTGTCGCGCAAAAGAGCCATTGTTTCGTTAGCTGTGTGGCACCGTCCTGTTGAAACCACATATCGTCCACATCCATATCTTCCAATTCGGGCCATAAAAAGTTTGTTATCAAAGCAATGCTGTATACGAAATAAAATGTAAAGGAAAAAGTAACGATAACTGTGAGTTCATTTATATTGGCACAACAAAAAGAAGCTTAGAGCCAAGAATGGGGGAACATAAAATGGACATAATAAGAAAGAAAGAAACAACAGCACTTGCGCAGCATATATTGTAAAGTGGGCACTCAGCTGATTTTGATGACGTGAAGATATTAGAGAAAGAGAACGGTATAAAGAAACGCTCCACAATTGAAAGTTTACGAATCCAACAGAAAGTAAACAAGACTATGAATCTGAAGGAGGATACAGCTAACATCAACACTAGCTACAGAGTGGTTCTGAACTAAGACATCTTCACTGTGATATTAGAATAAGATATGTTTAAATGTAGTAAATTTTTTTTTACACAAATGTTTATTTAAATTTCAAAAAAAAATTTTTATATAGTTTAAAAAATTTTAAAATTGTAAGTAATATTTATTATATTTTGACAATTTTGTAAATGTAATGTTTTTATTATTTAAATATACGATCCCCTGAAGAAGTAGGAAACTAATCTACGAAACGTGGGGAAAAATTGTAACTAAAAGGAATTTTTATTTACACAAAAAAGGCCAAATTAGCTAAAATAAGGCAAACACTTTGAAATTAATACTCTGGCAAATTAAAAACAAGAACAATTTTTTAATACATTTTGAACATTCTAAAAGATCTATTCACAAAAGCATTAAAATGATACCAATATTGGCCATATACGTTCAGAAATAAAGTGGAAAACTACAACTAAGTATGTGTATATGAAAACTTCAGAGGCCCATAAATCGGAAACTATGCGTTTCTCCCATTTTTTTACTTTATATGTATTTTATTCTTATGTTTACATTTTCTATCCCCCTATGTAATTTTTTGTTTGGATCTGCGTCACTAAACAAAATTTGCTTTTGTGTGTCTCTATCTGCTACCTGTTTCTCTTATTTTCATCTTACTATTATGTTTGTGTTTAATATTTTGTTTATCAGCAGTTTTATCCCTACGTAGGTAATATCTGTAATTGTACGTTTCTGGGTAGTCCTTTTGGCTTACAACGTTGCCTGTAGTATTCTTTTCTTTTATGTAAAAATATTTTAACGGTTCAAATATTACGTCTGAAGCAGTGTTTATTTGTTCATTTATTATTCTTTCATCAAATACTTTTTGCTTGTATATTTCCATGTTCTCTAATACGTTCAATCGTCGTCATTTATGTTGTGAATGTAACAGTTTAACTGTTTTTCTAATATGTCTGGGTGTGTATTTGTTGCCGAATATGTGGTTTGAGAAATTCGATTCTGGTGTTATTCTTGGTTCTCTCATTTTCTTGTTGTAGTCTCTTATGCACTCGCGAAATCTTGTTTTTATCTTTCTTCCAGTTTGTCTGATATAACTGTGTTGGCATGTGCAAGTTAATTTGTACACTCCTTGTTTATCTAGGAAGTTTGTGCTTTTTTGCAGTATTCTACCCAAGTTGTTTTTGTTTGGAATGCTGTGTTAATGTTGTTTTCTAAAAAATTTTGCCAGTTTGTATGTTGATTTTCCCATATACGTAAAGGTAGCCCGTTTTATTTTTTTCTGTTCCTGTTCTCTGTTCCGTTTCTTACTTGCTTCGATATCCTTTCTAATCTTGTCAACTAGGTCTTTTTTATATACGTTGTTTTCCGCTATGTTATATATTATTCCTATCTCTTTCATATAGGCCTCACGTGTTAGGGGTATTCGTTCAAGTCTCGTTATTAATTGCCTAATTGCCGCGTTCTTATGTTGTTGAGGATGGTTTGATGAATTGTGTATTATTGTCTTCGTAGCAGTTGGTTTTCTGTATATTTCGAATTCAAATCTATTTAAACTCTTGTTTGCGCTGATCGTTAGGTCTAGGTAATTTATCCTTTCGTTCTCTTCCACTTCTATTGTAAATTTTATGTTTTTGTGTTGTTTGTTCAGTAGATCGAGAATTTGCTCCTCCATATTTCCTTCTAGTATACATATAATATCGTCCACGTATCTTGCATAGAATGTTACCCCAAAGTTTGTTTTTAAGTACTCTACGTATTTCTCTTCTAAATTTTGCATAAATACTTCCATGAGTGTTGCTGAATTTTTATGTTTCCGATGTTTTAAATATTTTATCCGAACTAAGCTACGAATGCACTAAATTGTCCGATTTAAAGAAGATTGTTTTTCGTTTTTGAAATTTTACGATTTCAAAAAGTAATGATTTTCAGAACATGGCCGTATATTATTCACGGAGTTTTATATTATGTATCAGGAGATCATTTTTATCACATATAAAGTGTTACGAAAGTTTAAAGTTTTTTAATAAATTACTCTATTCAAGTCGCAAAATTTAACAAGTTAGGCTCCCTACTGGTAAAGTTAATTCAAGTACCCTGAATTCAATGGCGTTAGCCGTTTTTCGAAGTTAAAGTTCGTTCGTATTCGCTATGTTAGCGACTTAAATTTTTCGTAGTAAATTACAATAAAAACGATTTTTTAATACTTTTAGGATGGTTTTCATTATAGCGCCATTTTGTTGTATGTAAGTTTAATAGAATTTAGATCACTTTAACTCGAAAATTGTAAAGTTTGCATTATACAAACTTTTTTGCGAAAAAAGTGAATTTTGCGAAAAAAATCAGTGTCATTGTATGTTGTGTTTGTTAAACCGATTTAAATTTGAAAATTTTCCCAAAATTACAAAAATATGGTTTTACAGTACTTTAACATATAAATTGTAAATCGCAAATGTCGCGAATATGAGCGATAACTTCAATAAATTGCAATCAGCGTACTCGAATTATATTTACCAGTAGGGGGCCCAGCATTTTAAAGAAAAAAATATGCAAATTCATGCTCAGTGTTAATATAAAACGCTTCTACCTTTTTATCTAATTTTTCTATTTTTAGTATTTTAAATTATTTAAAAGATCATACGAACAAATACAAAAACTTCTCCAAAACAAAAAGCAGACTGATAAAAAACAAATATATAAAACATTTTTGAAACCACTTGCTAAAAAAAATATTCTTAAAAATATTAAGTTATTTTCAAAGTGAACCACAGAACTCAATAAGCCTAGTCTTCCTAACAAACTCTATTCTATAGAAACATGCAGTCTACTTCTTTTTGTCGTAGTGGAGGAATTAGAGCCGTTAACAAGAAAAATATTAACATGAAGTTAATACTAAACTCAAAATTTAGTTAATTCTGATTTCAATAACTAACTTTAAGAATATAACATTTAAAACTCACATTTTATAGTAAATGAAAATATAATTTCTTCTAGATATTTTCAACTGAGCTCATGCTAAAATTAAAAATTGTATATTATACACGATATTTCACTTTTACATATTTAAATCAGACGAAAACTCAGAGGCTTTTGTATAAACTCATTAACGGAAAAACTACACCGGCGCACAAAAAAGTTGGCTGTACATATGACTAAGCCCACTTACCTAAGTACATGCAATTCGATGAACTGAATCCAAATTATATTCGATATGAATCTATTTTATTTTTGTTGTGCTTTGTATAAGTTTCTAAACCTACTACGCTTTTGTAATTATTAAATGATTTTTGAAAGTTTGTGAATAAAGTAAGAGGCTTGAAACTTTTCAAAATTATGGATGAAGTGTACTAATGATTTGGTAAAGCACCAATAAAATTTTAACGATAATGTTAAACTTTCAGATAAAACGAAGTTCAGGCAAACTGAGTTAGAAAACTTTTAAATCAAATTGATATGACTGAGCTTTGTGTTAATTAGGGAATAGTAAATCGATTTCGATTTTAATCGAAAATCGATTTTGTGTTATAAGAACTCGATTTTTCGGAATCGACTTCACGTCTGCGATTTTATACTGAGATCGATTATTGGGGCTTTTAAAATCTATTTATTTTTTTCATATCAAAATATTGGCAATTCTAGTTTGTTTTTATGAATTATTGAGAAGCATTCCTGTTGAATTACGCCAATATATAAAGAGACCAGTGTTTAATCGAAATTTAAATCCACTAAACGAGTGCAAAACAGCAATACAATACACTTATAACTTAAATTAACATCTTTTTTACGAACAACCTTGAGAAATCTTTCTGAAAATAACTACGGCGAATAATTTGCAATATTTTTTTAGATTTACCTAATTTTATTTAAAAGAAAATTGTTAAAATTCAAAATGTTCATTTTTAATTGTGTTTTTGTTAATGTTGTTTAATGTTTATTTGAATTTCCATGATCAAAGTTTGTTATGTTTAGAAATTTGGAAATCTATTACCATCTTCGATTTTAAAATCGAGTTTAAAATCGATTTTGAGGTTCGATTAATCGATCTTGAAAATCGAAACGAAAAAGGTTGATCGAAAAATCAAAAATCGATTTTTGAGTCTGATTACCATTCCCTAGTGTTAAGGGATTAGTCCTTTACCTGGAGTCCAATGCACATGAGAAAAATGCATGATGTTGTTGGCTTGCCTGAAACTAGTCTTGAACTCAAGACCTCAGAGTTTGTAGTCAACGCGCTAGCTACTCAGCCAACACAGCAGATTATAAGTTTGATATAAACATTTTTAAATAGTGGACCAATATGTCCTTTAAATGGCAGAGTTGTGAGGGAAGAAAAATAAAAAATACCAAGAAATTCATAGTACATATTCTGTTTTTGTTAATATCGGTCGAATATAATTCTAATAAACCGGTTATTTTAATTTCAAAACCCAGATTTTCCATCATTTCATGTCAAATTTGGTTGATAGTCAGACCGGTTTAGGCTATGTACCATCTTCAGTGTTCTTTTGAATAATCGTTCATCTCCTTGCCTTTTATAACGCGAACTTTTATCGACTTTAATAGAACTTATTGGATTTTTCAAGTTATCGCTAATCTGTGTGTCATATTCGAAGGTGACGCAATATATTGGCAAAAATTAAAAGACTCCACTCTTAGTAACAATAATTTGAATTTACATTAATTCAAATATTGAACTTAAAGCCCAAATAATAAATTCAAGACTTATAACTAATCAGTTCAAAAAATAAAATTACGTGAAAGGACTTTTGATTTTTATTGTACAATAAAGAAAATTGGGTAATGTGTTGACAACATTGTTCAGTGTTATGTTTTCTTTTCGCTGTCAGGAAAATTTGGCAATATTTTGTTTAAAAGTATTGTGCAATTTGTTGCATAGTATAGGTTAACACTACAAAATGCAATAATATTGTATAATGGATGGGCCGCTTTAGTGCTTTTTTAAGTCTTAGCACTAATATTCGTGTAAGTGTAAAAAATTTTCATCGTTTTAAATAGAATCCTTCTTGACTCTCCTACAAAGAATGTATTTTGTAACATACGTGATTATTTGCTAAAACCAAAGATATATGAGGAAACGGTTTATTAGTTTCATTATAAATATTCGTCGAATCGATTTTTCAAATTACGTACATATTTCATTGTAAAACATCATTACATATCGTCACCTTAACGTGCAAACGTGATAAGTCCTTTTTTCGAAATTTTACAGGAGGGACAAACAACTCTCTAACTTTTTTTTGGGCTTAATATTTTTTAAATCTGTGAACGCAGTTTCTTTGTCGATTCATTGCCCATTAATATCAGTAATTAAAATATAAAAAAAAAATTGCTGTTCGCGACAACGTCATGCCTGAGTAGAAGTTTTTTGTGTGCGGCTGATCGTAATTTTAACATTTCTTAAATAAAATTATCAAACTTGCATTTCTTAACTAATTATCACTGATTTAAAAATATTTCTCACAAAAGTAATAAAAATTTTAAAATTTAAATCGATTTATTAACCTGTTTGTGTGGCTGTGAGTTAAGTGTCTTGCCTGACGCCATATTCGTTGTCTGCTTTTTGGTATACATGTTTATATAAAAAACATTCAATTTCCAAATAAAGCGACCTAATTGCAGTTTATTAAACTTCTGGTTAAAAACTTGTTATCACAATTTGCTGACACATTTCCTGTCGTTGAAAAAACAAATATTGCATACGGTAACAAAGCGTGTCATTATTAATTACCAAGCATATTTTAATTTAGAATTTAAGCTGTAATTAATTTTGTAAAATAGCTATAAGTTCAGTTGTATTTTAAAAGTGGTAAAATAAAGTTTAGTTTTTTTTAAAAAACCAAAATCTATAAATAAATAATTGGCGCCCAACGTAAAAGGGATCTAAAGAATCAAGAAGCACCCTGATCATTTACATGCTTACGTATATTTGTTGTTCTTTATAGCGGACCACTTTTTGTTCATAAATTCTTTTGTGGTTCAAGTCAACAATATTATACTTTATAAAATTATTAGTTAAACTATCGTGGAATAAAGAACTCATAATTTAAAGTAATTAAATTTCGTTTTTCCAATTTTTAATTTTAAACATACAATATGTTGTATGCAACATTTTGGCGACCGTGACAGGACAGTGGTGTTTTAAGATTTTAAATAAAATTTAATTTTGATTAAATTGGTGACAGGAGTTTTAGGCCCATAGAGCCGCAACAGCAACATCGTCTTTCGTCGAATTTGTGTAAAATACTTACGCAAATATTTCTTCAATTTTGTGCAAGAAACCAATTCTAGATAAAGCTGTATTTTCATTCGAAAAATTCTTGGAACCAACTTTACACACTGCTGTTTCGTATTGGAAAAATCAATTACATTGGTTGGATAAGTATATCGTTCGTGGTGCAGTTTCAATTGAACCCTTTAGTTTGTGATACACAACTGAAGTGAGTGTAGTCGTGAACAACTTATAGAAATTAAAATTATGGCAAATAATGATGATGCAGCCAATACTTCTAGTGCTCCAGAACTGGCTTCATTAAAGCAACAACGAGCCACAACAAAGCGAAACATTTCTAGCATACAGAAGAGAATTGAAACGGATGGCGATAAAGCCGATCCAACAATTTTGCAGTGCAGGCTGGAAATTTTGGAATCTTATTTTAAGCAGATTTGCCACATTCAAGCGCAAATCGAAAAGGTATGTCCTTCAGACGCCGCCAGAGGTGACCTTGAAGAAATTTATATTGCAGCCAAGGCAAAAATATTATCGTTTTTAAACAAAAGTAATCATTCGGCTTCAGTGGACCACAGTTTTTTTAACACTTCGATTGGAATGCCCAGTCAAACTCGATTGCCCTCATTGAAATTGCCACGCTTCGATGGAAAGTATGCTGATTATAAGCGATTCATTGCGACTTTTAATAATATGGTACATGAAAATTCTTTGCTCACACCAGTCGATAAATTTAATTATTTATTGAATTGTCTCTCTGGTCAAGCCCTTGCTGTCGTTGAACCCTATCAGGTTACAGATGAAAATTACCCGAAGGCATTACAAAGATTAAAGGAGCGTTATGACAATAAAGTGCTAATTTTCTTGGAACACATTACAGCCCTCTTCAATATTTCCGACATGTCAAAGGGTGACAGTAGCTCGTTACGTAACATAATTGATACAGTTTCAGCAATTCGTGGATCACTTTTATCGCTTGGCTCGGAAATGGAGGTAATGAATTCGATAATTATCCATATGGTGCTTTCGAAACTCGATGACGCATCTCGTCAGTGCTACGATGAAAAAATTGATTTTAAATCATTGCCCACCTGGGATACCTGCTATGAAATTCTAAGCCATCGCTGTCAATTCCTGGAAAGTCATGGTAAGAAACCTGAAATTAAACATCATCATAATACTGGTGCAAAACCAAAACAAAATTTGAAATGTCATTCAAACACGTTAGTCAACTCTAATTCCAACTTAACTTGCACATACTGTAACAGCGCTGAGCATCAACTTGCCGCCTGTTCTTCGTTTTCGTCGCTTTTAGTCTCCGAACGTTTTAATTTTGTAAAACGTAATGGGCACTGCATAAATTGCCTTCGAAAAGGACATTTAGTATCGAAATGTCCCTCAAAAAGTCGTTGTCGAGTTTGTCAGTCCGCTCATCATTCCTTGTTACATATATTCATCCAAACAGAATCGCCATCAGGTGGTAATGTCTCAGCACCATCGACTAGTGCAAATCATGCAGTGTCACTAGTTACTCGATCATTTAGAAGAACAATAATACCAACTGCTGTGGTTCTAATAAAGGACATTTGTGGTTCTTTTCAACCGGTAAGAGTACTTCTTGATTCTTGTTCAGAAATTAATTTCATTACAGAGAAAGCTGCTAAAAGGCTAAGGCTCAAATTCCAATGCACCTGTCAAGATGTTACCGGGATAAGTGAAGTGCAAACAAAAATCAGATTTTCTGTATCCGCCAGCGTAAAGTCCCGAATTAGCTCCTACGAATTTTCATCTAAATTCGCTGTCACCAAGTCAATTTCAGCTCAACAGCCTGCTGAATGTATTGATATATCGAAGTTTAAAATCCCCGAAACAGTAAAATTAGCTGATCCTTTATTCTTCAAACCGCAACGAATTGACTTGTTGTTGAGTGCAGAAACGTTTTTCGATATGTTGCTCGAAGGACGCATTTCATTGGGACAAGGTATGCCTACACTCATTAACACAGTTTTCGGATGGATTGTTGGTGGAAAATTTTATCTTCTACATACTTCTGCGCCAGCAACTTGTCACTTGACATTGAACTCGTCAGCTGATGAGTTGAGTCACATGTTCAAAAAATTTTGGGAGGTAGAAGAGTATGTAAGCAATCTCCCAAAACTTTCTGAGGAGGAACAAGCATGTGAAAATCACTTTATAGAACACACTTCAATAACGTCAACTGGAAGAATTATGGTTCGTTTGCCCTTTAAACAATTTCCAGGTTGCTTGGGTGAGTCTTTTGAAAATTCAAAAAGAATATTTTTGTCGCTCGAACGTAGACTTGAACGTGATCCAACACTAAAATCGATGTATATTGATTTTATGGATGAATATATGGCACTTGGTCATATGTCACTTTTTAATAGCCCCCTTAGTCATCCATATTATATTATACCGCACCATTGTGTACTAAGACCTTCTAGTACAACAACCAAACTTCGTGTAGTGTTCGATGGGTCAGCTCGCACAACTTCGAATTATTCATTGAATAATATACTCATGGTTGGCCCAACAATACAACAAGATTTAATAACTACTCTTTTTGCGTTTCGTTTGAATAGATTTGCTCTTACTGCTGACATATCTAAAATGTACCGCCAATTTCTTGTCGATGAACGTGACCGCAGATTCCAATTAATTTTATGGAGGTCTAATCCGAAAGATCAACTTAGCGTGTTTCAGTTAAACACCTGTTCAATTCACAAGCTCGTATTAACGTCGTATGTGTTGTGTAATCGTCTAATTATACAATATTGTATTTTTGTTGTTAGTAATTTTCATACAAAAGTGCGTTATAATTATACGATTGAATTTCATATGTTCTTCAAATAGTTGTATTTAGGCCAGGTCTGGGAATACTCCATTTGTTCGATTAATTTTTAAAAATCTTTAATATATGTGATAAGTAACACTAGTAAATACGTTCTTCTTAATAATAAATATATAATTGATTCATTTCAATTTAATTTTCAAACTATTTTAATCAAAATTGCTTGTCGCGAAAGAAGTGATTCTATTTGGCGTCAAATTAAAACTCCCATGCCTGGTTTCATTTCATGGTATCAAATCAAGGTGAATTAATAACAGGTGACCTCGAGAGATCAGGTGACTACGAATTATTTACCATATTTGAACTGCCAACTGTGTTAATTTATCGGCTTTTTTGATAGTCCAAATATAAATTCTGCACGGCGAATTTATATTTGGAATGTCAAAAAGCTGATATATTAACACTGTTGATAGTTCAAATATAGAAACATTTTCTTAGTCACCTGATCTCTCGAGGCCACCTGGCATTAATTCGCCTTGCCTTGGCAATAATTAAATTGACATTTAAGATACGACAAAATAACGATACAACAAATTTGTCTGTTCACAAGCACATAAACAAGTGTCGTCTTTTTTTTAAACGATAAGACATACGACTGAGCTTGTGAATTGAACAACCGTTACGTATGGACTTTCAGCAGCACCGTTTTTGGCGATCAGAAGTTTATTTTTCATCTCAGATCAACATCGTTCAACTTTTCCAATTGGCTCAAGAGTTCTTCGTGAGGATTTATACGTCGACGATGTTCTTACTGGTTCTGATACTCTAGAAGAGTTAGCAGCCAAAAAAGCTGAAATTACGCAAATTCTCAGCACCCATGGTCTCCAGCTAGCAAAATGGAATAGTAATTGCTCATCTGTCACGAATAGCGGCATGGAAGAAGTTTCGATAAAAACCCCTGAAGACAACGTTACGAAAACTCTTGGTATGGCTTGGAATCCTACACAAGACATATTCTTGTTTCGTTTTGATTTGCCTAACCTACCAAAAGCAACCAAACGCACCATATTATCAACGGTTGCAAAAATATTTGATCTGCTTGGACTCTTAAGCCCGATAGTCGTTCGTTGTAAAATTTTTCTGCAAGAAATGTGGATTCAAGACATCGGTTGGGATGAAGCCTTACCTGCTGGCTTATCAACAATGTGGTTGCAAATTAAACAAGATTTTGAACACATTCATCGCATTGAAATACCTCGTTATGTTCGCACATCAGACAGCAGACTGGGAGAAATACATGGCTTTGCAGATGCCTCTCAACGAGCCTTTGGTTGCTGTCTGTATTATCGTATTTTTGAAAATGGTGCTTACACATCAACTCTGCTGATTGCAAAATCGAAGGTAGCTCCAATCAAGGCTCAATCTTTACCTCGTCTCGAATTGTGTGCAGCAGTTCTACTCAGCAAAACTTGGTGCAAGATCAAAATGAAAATCTCTAAATTTGTTTCTTCAGTTTTCTTTTGGACAGATTCGAAAATCGTTCTACAGTGGCTAAAATTACACTCTTCAACACTAAACTGTTTCGTGGCAAATCGTGTTTCAGATCTGCAAGAACAGACTAGAGACATAACCTGGCGACATGTACCGTCAAAATGTAATCCTGCTGATATTGTATCTCGTGGGTGTACTGCAGAAAATTTGCCTAAAACGATCTGGTTTTCTGGTCCCGAATTTTTACGTTTTGACTCTTCAGAATGGCCTTCCAGCTTAGATCGAGCAACACTAGAAGTTCCTGAAAGACGAAATGCAGTTGTTTTCAAATGCACTACAATTGTCAAAGAGTCAATTATCGACACAATTATTGAGAAATATTCTTCTTATCGTAAAATTGTTCGAATCATTACTTATATTTTTTGTATTTTTAATAGATCAAAGGTGAAATCATCCCTAAAGGCTAGCGATATTGCTCACATCCCAGCCCATGAGCTGGACAACACTCTCTGGAAAATTGTGGCCCACATACAACAAACCAATTTTGGTACGGAAATAACCGCACTCTTAAACAATAACTTTGTTCAACCTCATCTGCAAAAATTGGCTCCATTTATACACCAAATGGAGATTGATAACAATATTCTTAACATAATTCGAGTTGGTGGAAGACTGTCTAAGGCGCCCATTCCCTTTGATGCTCGATTTCCTGCCTTACTTCCCAAAACCCATCGCTTCGTTAGACTCTACATCGAACATTTACATCGCGTTCATCTGCATGCTGGCCCAAAAGTATTACTCGGTATACTTCGTCAAAGGATATGGATAATAAATGCAAGAGAAGTAGTTCGAAAAGTGGTACGCAGCTGCACTCACTGTTTCCACTACAAACCAAGATTGATTTGTCAAATAATGGGAGATATGAACTGCAATACAAACCAGGCAGCACTAATGTAGTTGCCGACGCCTTATCCAGACCTTTGCATGAGAACACTCTTATAATCACTCTAACTCCAACTCAACACAGTGATGAGAGTTCATCCCAAAATTTAATACAATACACTGATGCTCCCATTAACGCCTTCAAGAATAAAATATTCATTTCAAACGAAGGAAGCCAACCGTTTTATAACTTTGAAATTGTTTTCCCTACCTTTCACAGACATAGAATTAACGAACTTGACATTACACCAGAGTCTCTGATTCAGATATTAAAAAAGTATCTGAATCCCCCAGTAACTAATTGCATACATACATCGGATGAAATATTAGGAATGTAACAAGAAGTTTATAGAAATAATTTCACTCAATACAAGGTAAAATATTGTAGGAAAATAGTCACAGATTTGAAAAACGACGAAGAGCAGGAAACTGATATACTTAAGGAACACAATCGAGCTCACAGGAACAGTATTGAGAATAAGGCACAACTTTTAACAAAATTTTACTTTCCGCAAATGCATTCGAAAATAAAAAAACTCATTAGGCCTTGTAAAGTGTGTAAAGAAAATAAATACGAAAGGCACCCTAACAAAATCGCAATCCAAGAGACGCCAATACCACAATTCCCTGGACAAATTGTCCACATAGATATTTTTATGACAGGGAAAAAGGCAGTACTAACCGCTATAGACAAATTTTCGAAATTCGCGCAAGCCAGAATTCTAAAATCTCGGTCCGTTGAGGATGTTAAAGAACCCCTAAGAGAGATGGTACTTTCATTCGGTATGCCAGAAATAATTGTCATGGACAACGAGAAGTCATTCAATTCCACGGCTATAGTTTTCATGTTAGAAAATCAATATAACATAAAGGTATTTAGGATTCCACCTTACAGCAGTAGCGTCAACGGGCAAATAGAGAGATTCCACTCCACACTTTCAGAAGTTATGCGTTGTCTGAAAGCCGGAAATGGACAGTGGACTTTCTCGGAACTATTGTACAGAGCAATATACGAATACAATAATTCAGTACACTCAATCATAAAAAGGAAACCCATAGAAACATTTTTTTTTTGGGAGAGTTACTACTAATCCTCTAGATATAGAAAAAGCTAAACAAGATACCGTCAAGAGACTAAAGGAAAGAAAATTAAAAGACATAACTTATCATAACAAGACAAAGACCGTACCTAAAACTTACGAACCTGGACAAATTATTTACGTAAAGGAAAACAAAAGACTAGGGACAAAACTCAGCAAAACATATAGAAAGGAAATAATTAGAGAAGATAAGAACACTACCGTTATAACTGAATCAGGAAAAACAATTCACAAAAACAACATAAGGAATTAAAATAACTTTAATTACAGATTACTCTTTACCCTCGCTTGGGCTGACATTAAAATAATGGACTACACGAACTCACAATTAGTGACTATGAACTCCGGACAAGCGAAGATACAGACTGGGACCTTCAAGCTGATTCATACTATTAATATGGATGAGTATCAAGAACTGATCGACAACTTAGAAGAAACATTACTCCAAAACGTTAGTCAAACTCACTTCCTCTACCCCTTCCTTAGACATGAGTTGAAAGATCTTCAGGAGTACCTAGATAGGTTGAAACCAAAATCAAAAAGATCCTTGAATTTTTTAGGGTCCGCATGGAAATGGATAGCCGGGAGCCCTGGCCACGACGATTTTGAAATCTTAGAGAAGAAAACAAACAATATGTTGAGAAATAACAATAAGCAAGTAGTCATAAACAGATTATCAATTGAAAATTTTAAAGAAATAACTAAAATAACTAATGAAATATTAAGACACATAAACAATAGTAGCACCAACTCCATAAAGGAGCAGGCCACAGCGGTCCTAAAATATAAATTAGATATAATAAAAGAAGAGATAATTAATATTCAGTATGCCATACACTGGGCCAAAATCGGAATAATTAATTCATTTATACTATCCCATACAGAAATAAATATTGTCAAAGATGTAATAAATACAGATTTAATACAGTTTGTAAATTTAGAACAGGCATTTGAATTCGCTGAAGTTAAGATTGCGTCAAATCATGATTTTATTGTTTATATCATTAGTATACCAACAACAAATGTAAAATCTTGTAATGAAATATTAGTAAAACCTATTAAGTATAAAAAACATATAAACAAGATTATTTACAATAAAATCCTAATATGCGATAATGTAATATTTGGAATAAAAAATGCATGCAAGGACTACAACAACCTTACCATATGCAATAGAAAAAATTTAGAAAATTTAGACAATGACACTTGCCTAGCAAGACTGATCAAAAGTGAACCAGCAAATTGCAGTTTAATAGACAATCGGAATACACCCACCGTAGATGAAATTTCACCCGGAACAATTCTTTTAAATAACTTTAATGGAACGATTTTTATTAACAAAGAACCTCGGAACCTTATCGGTACATTTTTAGTACAATTCCATAACGAGTCTATTTCAATATCAGATCAAATCTATAACTCATTTGAGACAGCACAGATGAAGCCATTACCTGCTATTTTGCAACCTAGAAATCCAAAGCCGAATGTCGAAGAGGAATTGTCATTGGAGATGGTAAAGGAAATGCAACTTAATAACACAGAAGCCATAGATCTACTCAATCGTAAAAATGTGCAGAACTCAGGTATCAATCTTGGACTAGCCTTAACTGCAATATTCGTATCAATATTTGTAATTGTTAAAACCAGAGTGTGCAAGAAGGAAAATAAATCATTTGTCGTTCCAACATTAATAAGTAACCATCCCCAAGTACACATATCTAGGCCGGAATTATCGGAATCCAAGGGAAATGAACCCAAAAGTGTAACAGAAAATACACACATTTCTTATTTCCAGCCGAACGAGGACGATCGGATTTAAGTGGGGAGGTGTTAATATAAAAAACATTCAATTTCCAAATAATTTGACCTAATTGCAGTTTATTAAACTTCTGGTTAAAAACTTGTTATCAAAATTTGCTGACACATTTCCAGTCGGTGAAAAAACAAATATTGCATACGGTAACAAAGCGTGTCATTATTAATTACCAAGCATATTTTAATTTAGAATTTAAGCTGTAATTAATTTTGTAAAATAGCTATAAGTTCAGTTGTATTTTAAAAGTGGTAAAATAAAGTTTAGTTTTTTTTTTAAAAACCAAAATTTATAAATAAATAATTTACACACAAACACACCGGTTATGTACACGATTACATACAATACATACAGTTTAAGTGCCGCTAAACCTGTGGAATTTATTTAGCACAAATATATAACAAACCGTCTGCTGGAAACAGTTTTAATAGCTAAACATCGATCGTCCTTCCCTACTAATTGCATTGCCAGTATTAAGCTCTATTTTGCCTCACGCCATATTTGCGTTAAACACATACATACATTTGCCATATACACTGGCGCATACATTCTTCGAATAAAAATGCCTAAGCCTGTGAAATGCGGAGCGTGCAATGAAAATGTCTGTAAGACCCAAGGTAGCATTCAATGTGTGATATGCAAGCTATGGTTCCACTCGCCGTGTACGGGTATTCAGGATGGTGCCTCGGCAATCTTAAAAGCCAACAAAATGCTATCGTTCATATGCACTTCGTGTACTGATGATCTCCGACCTGGGGTTGACAACACATTGCGTCAGAAAGTCAGAGATCTTCATGCAAAAATAGATAGCTTCATCAGCAAGAGCACCGATGACCAGCTTAGTCTCAAGGAATCACTTGCCAGTTCTATTACAAGTTTCAAGGCTGAAATTGTGTCCGGTTTTAAGGACATGAAAGCGGAGATTATGGATTGTACAAAATCAATTAAACATGTGGATTCCTCAACCACTAATAAAATATCCTGCCTTGATGAGGAGATCAATGTTATGCATAAAAGGCTTAACCGTGCCGATATCGTTGTAAATGGCTTGCCGGCTGGTTTGGAGAACCTCCCTACCGTTGTAGTAAAGATTGGCTTAACTTTCAATGTTGCTATTTCAAATAGCGACATCAACTTCGTTACTTACTTCAACAACAAGAAATCAATTTTGGTAAAATTAAATAGTGTGCACTTACGGGATAGTCTTATGAAGGAATACTTCAGATCAAGATCCTTGCGTGTTTGTGATGTCGTTGATTCTGATGTAGAAGCACGTGTGCACTTAAATGACCACTACTCCCCTGCAGCTGGTAAGCTAAATGCCTTATGTAAAAAGCTCATCAGAAAGAAAGTTATAAACAAATTCCGAATGTTGAATACCGATAAGCCAAAGGTGAAACTTACGATGCCTGATGGTAATGATGTCATACAAGATTATGCTGGCTGTGAAACACTGTTGAATGGTGGCGCTTAAGACTGATGTTTTCTTGGTATTTTTTATTTTTTCATCTTCTTATTTTTTTCATAATTTTATTTTTTACTTTATCTTTTGTACGTATATATCGCACCTGTTCATCAAAAGTAACACAACTCAAAAAATTCTATTTTCCACTTTTTTTAAGGAAACAGTGTATGATTACCATATCTAACCACTGTAAAAATTTTGGTATTGTATTATTTTATTGAAATATTATTGAGTTTCCTTTACAACGGTATATTTGTTTATAACAAGAATTCCATTATATTGGCGCAATTAGTTTTTTGCCTCTACTGAAAACTTGTAAATTTTGAGTTGTGTTACTTTTGATTAAACACTATCCTTGTAACCTATCAGCTATAATCAGAGCATATATGTGTATCTTATTTTTAGTTTAATCTGACTTTTGTTTCATGTTAAAATATAATGAGAAGCTGCTATATTTGATTGAGAGATTTTATTTACACAATGATTATGATTATTAATAGCATTATTTTTAAATATCGTACTTTTTGGTTCCCCACCCTAATAATACTCTTTGATGTCTTCTAATCACAGCATTGGTCCAACTTTTAGTGGTAGCTCTTCCAATAATGGCTTATCCCATACGTCTAACGACTTCAAAGCGGGACATTTAAATTGTCAGAGTATCAAACCATCTTCGGGTTATTCGAAGATTGACGAGTTGAGGTTAATCTTGGGAAATACAGCCCTGGACGTTTTTGCAGTGTCAGAGACCTAGCTGAAACCTTATATTTCTAATCGTGCCGTAGCGATTTCGGGTTATAATATCTTTCGCAACGATCGAATGAATTCTAGAGGAGTCTGCATCTATGTATCCACTAAACTTAAATGTAAACCCGTATTTAAGGTCGCTGAGCTTGGAGCGTGTGAGTCACTTTTTATTGAACTTTCTTTTAGTCGTTCTCGTGTTCTTTTTGGTGTCGTTTATCTGCCGAACGGTAATTTAATCTCCTTCGAGAATTCTTACCACGAACTTTTTTTAAAATATTCAAGTGTAATTGTTGTCGGCGACTTCAACTGTAATATGTTTGATGCGTCTAAATCTGGTAGTATGCGATCTCTGTGCTTAAGAAATAATTTATCAGTTTCCCGTAATTCTTTACCCACTCATTTTGATGTCCATCATGGATCCACATCGTTGATCGATTATTGGTTGGTGAGCGACATTTCTGTGTTGCGTTGCTCTAATCAATTGCACTGCCCCTTCATCTCCCATCATGCTTTTATATACGCGTCTTTTTTCCTTCATGCTGAACGCACTATGAATTCGTCGTTTTTCGTGATTTTAACTGGGATGGGTTATTATCATCTCTGGCCGAGTTTGATTTTTATAGTTTCTATTCCGCCGGTGTTGATGAACAATGCACTTACTTTTCATCTCTTGTCGAGTCTCTCTTTGCATTTGTACCGGTCGTTAGAAAGAAATTGGGCCGTGTTGGAGATGACTGGATGAATTCAAGGCGCGTAATATATGCTAGATCCCTCAGAGACATATCTTATCGCTTTTTCAGATGCAATCGATCGGCAGAAAACTGGAAGATATATTGCAAACTTAGAAATAGGGCGAAAAGCGTTGTTCGAAAGGCCAAAAAGATTCATTTTTCTAAGTTGTTCTCGGGCTTGGATACAGCAGGTGTATGAAAGATTTTAAAAGGCGCTGGATGTATTGGAGACGATTTGCCGGCGAATGATGTTGATGTGGACTCTTTGAATGATTATTTCGTCTGCAGTGGTAATCCCAGCACACATGATAGTTTTATCTTCAATGGTTTTTCTGACAGTGTGAGCTCTTTTTCTTTTCACTGTATTTCTGAGTGTGAAGTAAGGCATGCCATGAACAGGGTTAAATCACGGTCTGTTGGGGTCGATAATATTTCTATACGTTTTCTTAAATTAATATATCCCTACGTGTCTGACTACATATTGAAGCTTTTCAACAAAATCTTGACTACTTCTATTTTTCCTTCCCAGTGGAAATCTGCCCGTGTCATCCCCATTCCTAAGGTCATAGTCGTTCACGGGCCGGAGGATTTTAGGCCCATTTCTATTCTCCTGGTCCTATCTAAAGTTTTTGAATATATCGTTAAGGACCAGATTCTGACTTCGGTTTCCAATAAAATATACGAAAGGCAATATGCTTATCGTAAGGGCCGCAACAGTACGTCTATGCTCCTTGATATTACCGACCATATTAGAAATAAAATTAATGATGATAATTTATCTGTTCTGCTATCTTTAGATCTTTCTAAAGCTTTTAGTTCTGTCTTTCTCTACTATGATCAGTAAGCTCAAGGATGAGTTCAACTTCTCTAAATCTGCATGCCGTCTCGTTTACTCATATCTCACTGACAGAACTCAATTTGTTGCGTTTAACGGTTCATGTTCATCTCCGCGTTTACTTTTATCTGGGGTCCCTCAAGGGTCTGTTTTGGGTCCGATCTTGTTCACTTTATATGTCAATAGTCTTTCCGACTATGTGAACTCATCTGTATGTGAATCCTTTGTCTTTGCTGATGACATCTTTCTGCTTTTTTCATGCACATTAGACTTCCATGATGTGCTTGAAAGCAATATCGTTTTCAGTCTTAATCGTGTCTCTGATTGGACTGCTTCAAACTCCCTTACGTTAAACGCTTCTAAAACTAAAGCCATTATGTTTGGCACTACGACTCGTTTTTTCCCTGACTTGAACATTATGTTTAAGGGAGCACGCATACAATTTGTAGATCAGTTAAAGTGCTTAGGCATAATTCTGGACTCCAAACTATCCTTTAGCAACCATATTGATGCACTGAGCTCTAGGATATTCGGTACTCTGCGTAAAATTTACTCTATGAATTTGTACATTCCGACCCATATCAGATTAAAACTTGCACATTCTTTGCTAATGTCACAGATTCTCTACGGTCTTGAGGTTGCATCTGGCACTTTGTCTATGTTTCTAGCCAGAATAAATCGTTTAGTGAATACTATCGCCGGGTTTATTTTCAATATTCGGCGCCGTGATCATAT
This sequence comes from Panzeria rudis, assembly GCA_956483635.1. NCBI lineage: Eukaryota > Metazoa > Arthropoda > Insecta > Diptera > Tachinidae > Panzeria > Panzeria rudis. Next base: position 71,673,177 of record OY101449.1, read on the forward strand.
ATCCCAGTATGTCCGGCGCTTTCTCGGCTGTTCATTCCATAACTTTCTGAAATTTCTATAAGATAATCAAAAATGATGGACCACTATCGTTACTAATGAATTTCACCTTCACCCGATCTACTAGAAACCCTCAAATCTTTATACCTAGAATACGTTCGACTATTTTTGAGAGGTCATATATAGTCAGAATTGCACGCTCTTGGAATATATTACCTCTTGCATTACGAATTTTCTCACATTCTAACAACGTGTTTCGACTTAAACTCCTGCAGTATTTTTCTGGCTAAGCATATTGATGTATGAACGTTACCCACTATTATTTCTACCACTAAATGGGGCCAATTAAAATGTGTTTTCCTTTTTTTCTTTATATAGATTCTGTTTTTTTATTGGGCTGGGGAGCCTATCGTACATAGTTTACCTGTACATATGTATATAGTCTTTATATATTTATCTTTATACAAATGGATATAATTTCTTTATTCCGTCGCATACATATGTACATAAAAATATACATTGTTTTATTTTATTTTAAATATATATATATATATATATATATATATATATATATATATATATATATATATATATATATATATATATATATATATATATATATATATATATATATATATATATATATATATATATATATATATATATATATATATATATATATATATATATATATATATATATATATATATATATATATATATATATATATATATATATATATATATATATATATATATATATATATATATATATATATATATATATATATATATATATATATATATATATATATATATATATATATATATATATATATATATATATATATATATATATATATATATATATATATATATATATATATATATATATATATATATATATATATATATATATATATATATATATATATATATATATATATATATATATATATATATATATATATATATATATATATATATATATATATATATATATATATATATATATATATATATATATATATATATATATATATATATATATATATATATATATATATATATATATATATATATATATATATATATATATATATAAATTTATTATTTGACATTTTGCCTTATAAATACTTTTATTGTTATCCAATGGATTTCTAATTGTATAAAGGTGTGGAAAAATAAAATAGATTCATATCGAATACAAATTATTTTATTCTTTTGTGATTTTGAAAAACTTTGAAACTTATACAAAAACCCAACAAATAATTTGTATTCCATATGAATCTATTTTATTTTTCTACACCTTTACACAATTAGAAATCCATTGCTTATTTTTGAAAATCATTTGTAAATTCTCAAATGGTTTTTGAAAGTCTGTGCATAAGATAAGAGGTTTGTAACTGTTCATAGTTGTGGTAGAAGTCTACTAACGATTTGGTAAAACACCAATGAAATGCATATAGACAATGTTTAATAACCATCAACAAATAAATTTCATTTGGAAAAGAAAATGTATTATTTCGAATTGAACTCTTCTATCAGAAACTTTTGCACACAAAAAACCATTTCAAAAACCGATCGGATTCAGTATATACGATCATAGCAGAGGAATACGCCTATTGATCCCAGGAAGATGAACTTCCCATATTGCATCCGAAGCGGAGCTATGGAGTCCCAAAGAAGCCCACTTTGGACATCTAACATTTTTCAATGTTTGTAATTTTTTGTTTCCAAAAATTTTGTATGTAAGTCCTTATAGCCCTCATAAGGTTAAAAAGAAATATGTTTGATTAAGCACTAATTTTGAGGTTAACTCATTCAAAAATTAAAATTTTCCAATTTTTTTAACCTTGGTTCAGTATTTTCAAGATATGGCATCCAAATAACAACGGATTGTCACAATTTTTTTACTATTAGTTACGCAACTAAATTGTAAATTGTTTAAAAAAAAATTATGCAAATATTACCTCTAAGCTGGAAAATATATAATTTGTGTTACCAATTCGGTTCAGGTATACCAACAAATCGACCATGAAAAAACTTAACTGATGCTTTGGCACCTTGGTCACCTAGTTTAAATGAAATAGTTTTTCCATCTAACGCACATTCTAATTAAAAATAATAATTTTTAACGTTTACCTGGACTTAGAAATTTTTTTTGTTTGTTTGCTGTTTTGTGGACTTAGAACATTTGCATGTCACTGCATAACAGTAAGTAAAAATGGCATAATGGTAAAATTTTTTCTGTAAATGATGTATTTTGAGTCATACTGCATCAAAACATGGACTATGGAAAAAGTGGACTTATCACGTTTGCACGTTAAGGTGACGATATGTTTATGAGGATTTCTAGTATACGGCATTTGTAGTCTTCTATTCGAGTTGTAAACAATAATTTTTCTGTTTTATTAAAAACTTATTGAAATGTCGAAGAGAAAGTGGGCTGCTATTGCTATTTTGGCCACGGATATTTTGTATAGGCTTTGGTAAAACGTGTTTATTTCTCTGTAAAAACCACACACAAGGTGACTTGAGAAAAATAGAGTATTCTATTTAACAGGCAGACAAACGAAGATTGACAGCAGCCCGTATTTAAATAAACTATAGTATAATAAACATAAGATATGCTAAAAATCGAGCCTTTTGATTATAGTTACTTTTGGCATCGTATTGCGACTAAAAATTAAGAAAATAAATTATAGTTTAAAAAAACAAACACGCTTTAATATCAAACGGAACTAAAAAATAGAAAATAATTTGTAAGTATGAAGAGTTGCAGCAATCCCAATAATCAATTATGACTAATTAATTTTTAATACGAGTAAGATTAAAATAAAAATTAAGTAATGTATTAACAAAATAATTCACTTATAATAAGAAATGGTGGGGGCAATTTTCTATATACTGTAACATTTAACATAAAGCGTCCCACTATTTTTTACTATAAGTGAATTATTTTGTTAATACATAACTTAATTTTTATTTTAATCTTACTAAAAATTAGTTATAATAATTTATAAAATTTATAATTACTTATAAAAACCTCTTTACAGATTTAATTCGTTATACTAACTGCATTGAAACTTCTAATAATAAATATGTATAAACATATACACAAACCAAACAAACGAAAAAATTCCTAAAAAATTTGCAATTTTAAAATTCCTAGTCTATATTTTAATGAGAAGAATTTTAAAATAAATAATATATGTACATATAAACTATATTTTGGACTTTTTGTGTGCACTTCTTTCACGTGAAAATCAATTTTTTATCTAAATTTGTAGTTTAAAAAAGTTATGGAAACGCTGCTCAAGACGGGTTGCAATTGCGGAACGAGAAACGATAAAAAAAGGAATGTTTGGATCGGTCCGTACCGTTGTATTTAGTCTGCTTTTACACACATCAGTTTTCCTTAAAGCAACTTTTATTTTCTTGAGAGAAAGAGGAATATATTTCATGTATTCCTCTCTCGCTCTTTCTCACTAGAAAATAAAAGTTGCTTCAAGAAAAACTGATATGTGTAAAAGCAGACATTGGGAATCGTTCCATGGAACTACGTCGTTCCGGAACGACACAACTCTGAAAAAGACGAGTTAGGTAGGGCCTTTCTACTCGAGACCTTCGATATGTCGCGACCTTAGTATTGTTTTGGCCCATATGCCAAAAAGTCGGAATGGAGAAAAACAACAGAAGATTTACATAGTTTTCTCAAAATATATCCGATAGGATTTTTTTGTATTTTCACCACTGCTTCCGGCATATGTTTGGAAAAAAAATTTACATTTTTGTGAACTTTCATCAATCCGATTAGAAATTAACATATTTTACTGAAAGTAATCACTTATTTGATTTTATTTGTAAAAAGTAGCTTTTGTTGCTCCATGTGTATACTAACTTCTGTGTATTAAGTAACTTGTTGAGATGAAATTTTCTACATTTTATTGAAAATAAGCTTATAAATGTTATTAGAAAAGATATTTACATGGAATAAAAAGTTAATATTGATGAAACTTGGTATTTTACTTGATTTCAGATTTTTTTATTTAATTTTTTTTTAATTTATCAAAAATGATAATATCGAGCACAATGAATGATTGATATCTCAGAAACCAGGAAGAATTTAGCGAGTTTTTGGATTCTGAAAGAGGGTATTCAAAATATATATACCCCATACTTAACTCAATTTTTTTTAATTGGTCGGTGGGCTAAAACAATACTAAGGTCGCGATGTATGGTTATATTCGTAATTCAGTAATTGTGTAGAAATCAAAGTCCTGCGCTCAAAAACAATCATTCAACAATACTTTTCTTCGTCAAAATTTTTTTACTCAAACAATTGATGGTGCTACCCAAAATTTCTGCAACTGCGGCTACATCTTCATTAGTCTCGCAAAAGGTTGCATACCGGTTGCACAAATTTACACCATTTACGAATTCACCCTACATATATATATCGCATATGCATTACAATAGTCCAACTCAACAAATTGGTTTTGCAGAAAACGAATTACAAGTTCCCAAGGCATATTCTACCTTGCAAGTTCCCAAACTTCTCACCTTTCACGTGAAATAGTGACATTTGCATGATTTTCTGACAAATTTTGAATAGCGGCGATTAATTCTGCACTATTTACTCAAGATGCTTAATTTCTCAGTTCAGAAGTGCAGTTGCGATATGTTTCACTTACTCTTACCTCCTGTCACCAAAAAGTACGACACTAAAATGCAACAGAATATAAAGAAGGGCGATGGTTTCGGAATTTGTAAGCGAAGTTTTATATTTGGTGGTACCAAAATATGAAATGGGAGTTCGTAAATTATTTGCAACATCGCTTCTTTATATTTTGTAGCTTCTTTTCACATCAAACAAGTTAAAATCAGGGAACGAAGCCGATCGGCTGTGAATCGGCTTACAGCCGCCGCCAGTGATTTTTGAAGTCGCAGCCGCCTCCGACCTATGCGGCTAATTTTCCTCTTCGGCAGAGCCGATTTATAAGAAAAGCCCTTTTAAAAATAAAATCTGCTTTTTTAATTGAAAGGCAAAATACAAGGTAGATTTATTTACCAGGTAATCTTGATTCCACAGCTGTTTACTCTATTTTTTATTTGTTTTGTATCAAAGTACACAAGTTATGTTGTGTATGTGTTTTAATAATTTGACATTTTCAAGGAACTGCAACTACCTGCTAAATAAATCTACCTTGGGCAAAATATGTGCCTGCTTCTGCCATCAATGATAATGCACTAGCCGCCGACGGATTTATTTGTTGGTAGTCGTCGCCGAGTTTTCTTCGGCGCAAGTCGACTTTAAGCCGCCGCCGATATAATTATTGGATGCTCGTATGTCAAAATTTGTATACGTTGACATAGAGGCTGAGATGTCAAATATTATTGTAATGTAGTTGTTTTAGAATCAACACCTCCTGATAAAACTAATTCACCTTGGTGAAAATATACAGCATAACCACGGCTGCCAGATTTGACGATTTAATGTTCCAAAATAGTAGTGACGATTTTTTCATGAAAAGTGACGATTTTATGCAGTGCTAAAAATATATGCTTAATTCACAACAATTTGTATCGCCGTTCTTGTATCAAATCCACTTTTTGTTTATTTGTTTGTGAACACCTAGTATGATTTGTATCGGCTTGTAATATTGTATTGATGGACAAAGGAAGAAAAAAATACATACAAATACGCTCAGAGAGTACATGCAAATGCTCTCTGAGTTTCGTAATAAATACGACTTTTTCAAAACATTTGATAAAAAAATTATCAACAACAAGTTTACACTATTGTATTCAATACAATATTACACTCGATACAAGGATAAAAGAGGTTTATGAATTAATTAATAGCAATTTTCTTTTAATAAATATTATGCAATACAAAAAAAATATTTTTGTAAACGAGATAGTTGGATTTTCCTCGTATTAAATTTGTATAAAGGGGACATACATATACGAGGGCGCATCAATAAGTCCGTAACTTTTGTAATTTCCCGCCTTTTTAACTAAAAGGGCAACACTACTGCCGTCAACAGGCATCTATCTGTTGACTCCTTCCAAAATTTTACCAACCTGCGTCATTTGGTTGTGTTTGACAGCCATTGATTGTAGACTACCCACAATATATAAAAAAGTGGGCCATACATTTGACCAGACCCAGCTATCTACAAGTATTTCTACGCGCTGAATCCGAATCTAAGGTCCGCTAGACTCCCCGCTCCTTAAATTTCGAGTAAATAGAGAAAACAAGAAGTTCTTTGAGATGTTTAAGCAGAGTGTGCAAACAAACCAAACTTTTCGCAAACATTTCATGCAAGACACTGTAAAGGCGCTTGCTTCTTAAAAGCACTAACCTTTGGTTTTGATTCAAACGGTCTAATTTTTAATGTTTAGCGCCATCTGGTTGCCAATATTCGAACCGTTCTGATAGTATATCTGTCTAAACGTTGACGTTTATCCCCCATTTGTTTTTCTTTTACCTCAAATTTTTGGAAAAAATGGGTTAGTCCTTCAATTTTGTGTAGTCATGATAAATCATGTGAGTTATAGTGGCTACAGTTTGTGGTATACGTGGATATTTGAGTTCCGACTGTCTACAAGCAAAGTTCTTTTCATCCTGTGAAAAATAAAACAGATTTTTTTAAACCTAATCATACATATCTATATAGAATATTTTTAAAGATTGCATAGAATTAAATATTTCTATTGTGTAACTACATCTATAGATATCATAAAATTATTAAATTATTTATTCAGGTACGTTGAACAAATCTTGTATAAATTGTGGTTTATCCATAAAGTAGGGTGAATTTTAAAAGCAATTACAACATACATTTTTTTTTGTCCGAAGGTTGTTAGTATTCTTATTCGTATTTTAAGACGTTTGCAAGAACACGCATATCTTCTTTTGGATTCTCCCTTCGGTGCCATTTCGATTGGTAACAATTAATTAATTTCGCTTTATCTATAAATTTCTTTTTGATAAAATAATTTTGTTTTATACAGATTTGGCACCAAGTGCCCAATTATTTAATTGGCAACAACAAAAAAAAAGGCTCGTAATATTCATATGATGATGACAGATTAATAAAGGAGAAAACTTGCTATCATCACCTTTTGCTCATATTCTCTCATGTTCATCACCGCCTATTCGAAGTTAATGTTTCATTTACTTGATCACAGTTAAAAGTGCATTGGAGGTATTCAAATCGACCAAGTTGATATTATTTTACATGTGTGGCTTATGTGGGAAAAAAATTTAAAAGTTGTCCTAAAGATTAATTATTTAACACTCCTTTTCAAAGACATTGAATCAGAAAAAAAATTTGCATATGTGCATATACCTATATGATGCCATTGTCTTACATATATAAAATTTTATATTCACCAATTTGTGTTAAATTGGTTTTAGTGAAAGTTAATATCTATATGCTAATCAAGCAGAAAGAAAAGGTATTGCCAATACATATGTTAAATAATTTATAATTTAAAAGAATAATATATACGTAATTTAATATTAAATTTGATGTTGTGAACATAATAAAAAAAAATTAGAATTCTTAAAGTGCATATAACAATTTTTTTTATATTAGTGTAAATTCCGTTGTTTTTAATTCTTTTTTTTTAGTACATACATACTTTTAATTTTGCTCATATTCTTTTTAAATTCTTGTTTCTTTTATATTGTTTTCTTGTGTATAATAATTTGTTCAAAGTGCTTATGTTTTTTTTCCTTCGTAAAACATGTTGCTGAGCATTTAATCCATCAACAAGTTTATCAACAGTCACATCGAACCTATTCGAGAGGCCTTTCGACGAGGGAACATCGATATTTTGACTCAAATTTGTAAGTGATACTCACTCTCTTTCTTATTATTGTAATTTCATTTTGCATTTGATTTTGGTATTTACATTATTTTTTTCGAACACTTATTTATTTCTTTGTCTTATATCTGTTTCGTTTTGTTTTGATCATTTTGGTTGATGAAAAATCAATGAACCATAAAACATAATTAATAACTAGAATTTAACGTAACCAAGTAAACAATTAAAGACAAAGAACAAAAAGAAATACATTAAACAATATAAAGGTAATTTTGATTTAAACAACTATTTACACCCAAATATATTAATTTTTTTTATTATTCAGTTTTATTGTAATAAATTTTAATGCATGGTTAATATTACACATGATTTATTTGTTATATTAAATATACTTATTTTATTATTTATGCAATTTTCTTTCTATTTTCAATAAATTAAGTATGTTTGTTTGCTAGATTTTTAAATAATTCTGTTTGATGTCCATACGAACGTTGGTTTAAACATGATCATCAGGTAGTTTTTTTTTCTATTTATTTTGATCATAGATACATGCGATTTGCTCTTATGTTTACATCATGATACAAACTTCAGGTTTCGTTTTGTCAAAATCTTTTCCTATTTAATTTTTTTTCGTAATAAGCACGTTTTTATTTTTAAAATTTATAATTCATTTACAATGGCCATTAGTGCAAGGAAACTCTGAACCCCCCCCATCCGATGAGCAATAAGCTGGTACAAGACGTGCTTGAGTTTCAAATCTTGCATCACGTATGTAGTTTCCATCTGCCATGTTTAACAAATAAACGTTAAATGTTACAACACACACTTTTAAAATATTTTTAATCGTTTCGTACATGAGCAAAACCAAAACAAATACTTTTACAATGCCAAAAAAATAACAATAATGATACAGTATTTTTCGGTTAATTGACCCTACGGTTAATTGGTTTCCACGCTTAATTGAACCACATGATCGGGCAAAAAAATATTGCATACGAAAACACATGTAAATTTCCTCGGATAATTGAACCCGGTTAATTGATTTTCCCGCTTAATTGGTTCAAAATTTATGTCATCAAAAATAAATTTCCTCTTACTTTTACCCGGTTAATTGCATTATTATTGAAAAACAATCTGACATTTTTGCACATACATATTTGACATCATATGTGAAAAACACTGGGTGGCATCTCTACTAATTTTATTTTACTAAATTTTATTTCTTTGTAAAACTAATGTGCACATAAATAGTACATTTAATAGTACATATGTACCTACAATAATAAATACCTGCGTATACACATATATGTACATTTTTTTCTGTTACTTGCATTTTTTTCGTTTAAGGTAAAAAAAAATTATTTGAAAAACTTAAAGTGCACATATGCGATTTCTTTTAATTCATTAGTAGTTCCAATTATGCGTGATTTCTGTAATTGAACAAACTGTTCAATTAAACGGGATTCTTGTAATTGAACGAATTGTTCAATTAAGCGGGTATCGGCTAATTGGTTCCCCGGTTAATTGAACAAAAAGTTGTGCAAATTTTGATGTGCAATTAACCGAAAAATACTGTAATAATAATAATAATAATAATAATAATAATAATTTTTTTTAGGCGAGATGGGGAACTGCATTACTGCACTCCAAGGTGGACCGTCGTCTATCGTGATATGTCGGGCTCTCCTGGTTGGGCATACCGACTAAAAACCCACCTCGGAACACTGGGAGTTATGTCCACCTTGGGACCGTTTTCGCATTACTTCGAGATGGCTCCTTCTTTGGTCTGAAACCACCATCTTCTCTTTGCCTGCGTCCAGGCCCCTGCTGTTTTTAATTTGTTTAATTGCCGTTGTTTTGACTTGCGCCTGGCTCTAACGACGCTCTGTCCAGATCTTTTTTCTTAGTCCGGAGCACGTACTCACAGTATTTCGGCACAGCATCCCATGTTGCTTCGTCGCTTGTTATTTTGTCGATCAGGTTAGTGGCTGTGATCATCCCGGTTATCATTTCCATTTCTTCGCGTCCGGCAGACCAGCGTTGGCACGAGAAAAACGTATGTTCAGCATCGTCGGGTACTTCGGCTTCTTCGTACAGACAGAACGGCGTACTGTCTGTACTGTGTTATGTAAAAATTTACTTCTCCGCTCTTTCTGAGTATCCATTTTCGTATGTCGGGGATAAGTTTGGCTGTCCACCTACCGTACCTGTCTTCGTTCAATCGAGTCTGCCACCGCACGATGGTTTCGCGTCTAGAGTCTGGTGGGGGCGATGAATTTTCGACTGACATTTGTCTTGCTGCAAATATCTTCATACGCTCTGTAGCTTGAAGGTCGATTGGTATCATTCCTGCTATTATAAGGACAGCGGTTGCCGATACCGTACGGTATGCCGATGTTGCAAGTAGTGCCGCAGTCCTTTGCACTCTAAGTAGTGTATTTGCCCTGCTTTTGGTGTTAAGAGTTTCTGCCCATATTTCGCAGCCATATAGAAGGATGCTGTTGCACGTCTCCATCAGTAGCTTTCTCTTGCATAATGTTCGCCATAAGTCTGCTTAATTGCGCTGTTATACTTGCAGCTTTTGTGGCTGCATGATTTAACTGCTCCGAGTATGTCAGCTTCGAGTCGAGTATTATGCCAAGATATTTTACGCTTCTCTTGGTGGTCATAGACACATCGTCGAATCGCATGTTGATTTCAGTGGGGATCTGCCGCCTAGTGAGGAGCAACAGCTCTTTTTTGTGCGTTGCTAGCTCCAGTCCGTGAGAGTCTAGCCAATCCTTGGTTCTTATTATCTTCATTAAGTATGCTGGCGCTTCGAACTTTTCTTCTAGGGCTTTAAGTACGTCTATCCATCTTAGGCTATTGAAAGCGTTCTCTACGTCAAGAGTGGCGAGAAGGACTATGGGTCTAGTGTGATGGTTCTTCTGTTGCGCTACTTTGAAAACGTCCGCTATTTCTCGTATGGCGTGTATTGTGGCCCTACCTGGCCGAAATCCATTTTGTCTTCTCGATAAACCTCCGCTCCTGTGGATAGCTTTTTCTAGTCTAGGGTTTATTAGTCTCTCCAATAATTTTCCTGCCGTGTCCAGCTTACCGGTATGACGATGACAGGTTCGGGTCTCCTTTCCCTTTGCTTATGAGCACTAGCTTCTGTTGCTTCTAGGGATTTGGAAAAACGCCTTCTCTCAGGCAGCTGTTGTACATTTGTAGCAGTACTTCTGGTCGTGTCATTGCTATCTCCTTCAAGACCTCGGCGGGTATACCATCGGGTCCGGGTGCCTTTTTGTTTTTGAGGCTACGGGCGGGAGTTTTGAGCTCCTCTGAAGTAAACGGAGTATGTGTTGCTGTTTCTTCACGATCTCTGGGGGACTCATCCCTTAATTCGTGCGTTGGAAAGAGGGTTTTTACTATATTATCCATTGTATTCTCGTCCATTTCCTGAATAGGGTTTTTAATTCCGAGCTTTTTCATGACTATTTTGTAGCCAAGACCCCATGGGTTTTTGTTTATATCTTCTCTGAGCTCCTCGAACTGTTTCTTTTTGCTGTCTTTTATAGCTCTCCCCAACCGTTTTTTCGCTTCCTTGTAGTTAGCGTGTTCAGCCTCTGCTGCTCCTCTACGCTTGGGTCTGGTGTATATGCTTCGCTGACGTATACAGTTTCGTCTGAGCTCATCTATTGTGCTGTTCCACCAGTACACCTCAGTTTTTTCTGTGTTTCGCTGTTTCATCTTCGGCATCGCTTTGTTGCAACCCATCCGGATGATGTTCATAACTTTTTGGACTATATTTGCGGCGTCTCCTTCTATTCCTAGTTCCCGTGTTTTGTTATCAAGTTCTGTTATGAGTGTTGCTATATCCAGCTTGTTTACATTCCATCTGCGGGTGCTGCTGTTTGTGCTCCTTGGTTGCGTGGTCGTTTTTGTTTGGAAGGAGTAGGAGATGTATTGGTGGTCACTTAGCCGTGTATATTTCGAGCACCTTCCAATTCAAGAGTCTTGTGGCATAATAATAATAATAATAATAATAATAATAATAATAATAATAATAATAATAATAATAATAATAATAATAATAATAATAATAATAATAATAATAATGATAATATTAATAATAATAATAATAATAAAAATAATAATAATAATAATAATAATGATAAAAATAATAACAAATAGTAATAATAATAATAATAATAATAATAATAATAATAATAATAATAATAATAATAATAATAATAATAATAGTAATAACAATAATAATAGGCGAAAACCAAGCGCAAAGTCCTGCAGGCGGTACAGCGAACAGCGGCACTTAGGGTCGCTTCAGCCTATCGCACGGTCTCGGCCGCAGCAGTCCTCGTGATAAGTGGAGAGGTACCTATTGACCTATTGGCGCGTGAGCGAAAGGAGGCATGGGACTCTAGGCGCGAGCATCCCGGTATTAGCCCTGCAGAGCGGAGGTCCCGAACCATACAGCGATGGCAGGAGAGATGGAGCGAAGAGATGACCGGTAGATGGACGGCGAAGCTCATCCCCAATATAGAAAGGTGGACGCAAAGGGATTTTGGCGAAGTAAACTACTTTCTCACCCAGTTTATCTCAGGCCATGGATACTTCCAGAAGTATCTGTACCGCATGGGTAAGACAGGCGACCCCGGTTGCATCTACTGCAGTGAGACACACGACGACGCTGAACACACGTTTTTCAGCTGCATCAAATGGCACGCAGAGAGAAACACATTGAGGGACCAGATCGGCGAGTTTAACCCTGACAGCATAGTCAACAAAATGCTCGAATGTGAGAACAAATGGAGCGCTGTTGCGAACTACATCGAATACGTTCTACGGAGGAAAAAGAGAGACCTCGATGCATCATGGCAAAGCGAGCTCCCAGCAAGAGAAGAAGAAGAACCACCAGGAACAAGCTGGGTACATATGACGGACCCAGACGTGGGCCAATAGAGAACGGTCCTTTTTATAGGACGTTGTTTCTGGGCCTTCCCGAAGTAATATAGACAGCAGTTCCAGGAAGGCACTCTACTCAGAAAAAGAGGAGGGATTGTTTTAGTGGAAACACCACTCGACGCAGCTGACGACGGTCACTGTAAGTGCAAAGGCATTTTAAACCCTACCTCACCCGTCAAAAAAAAATAATAATAATAATAATGATAATAATAATAATGATAATAATAATAATTATAATAATGATAAAAATAATAATAATAATAATAATAATAATAATAATAATAATGATAATAATAATGATAATAATAACAATAATAATAATAATAATAATAATAATAATAATAATAATAATAATAATATTAATAATAATAATGATAATAATAATAATAATAATAATAATAATAATAATAATAATAATAT